>CM042848.1:61787928-62507928 GCA_023653725.1 Bungarus multicinctus | reverse complement strand
GCTTACAGATTATAAAAAGAGAACTTGAAAACTAATTAAATATTAAAACTATGCAGATTAAAAATTTTAAACTATACAAATGGTTTTATTAAAAAAAAGTCCCCTCCCTTTTAACAATTCTGCAGTCCCTATTTGGGGTAGAGTGGCATGGTGGGCCTGGATCCCAATGGTTTAATAGATTTTATTTATTTATTTATTTATTTACAATATTTATATACCGCCCCCCTCTCCCGCGAGACTCAGGGCGGTGTACAGCCATTAAAAAATATAATAATAACACAATAATTAAAAACAATTAAAAAGATTAAATTAGGTAGCTGAATAATAAAAACGAGACAAGGGTTTAAAAATAAGGACTAAAACCAATTAAAAGCGAATTTAAAACCCCATAAAATCCTAGGCCAGACCGGCTTGATGAAATAAATAAGTTTTCAACGTGCGCCGGAAGGTCAGAAGGTCAGGGATGATCCTCATCTCTGGGGGTAATTCGTTCCAGAGGGAGGGTGCCTCCAAAGAGAAGGCCCGCACCCTCAGGGTCACCAGCCATCCAGCCAGTGGCACCCCGAGGAGACCCACTCTATGGGAGCGCACCGGCCGACGGGAGATTGATGGTGGCAGTAGGTGGTCCCGTAAATACCCAGGTCCCAAGCCATGGAGCGCTTTAAAGATGGTAACTAACACCTTGAAACACACCCGAAAGACCACCAGGAGCCAATGCAGCTTGCGCAAGAGTGGTGTAACATGACAGCTCCAAGAAGCCCCCCAAACCACCCGCGCGGCCGCATTCTGCACCAATTGAAGCCTTCGGGTGCTCTTCAAGGGGAGCCACATGTAGAGAGCATTGGCATAGTCTAGGCGGGAGATAACGATGGCCAGAAACTAATGGAAAAAGGATGTCTCCTAGATACCCAAATCCTAAACTATGAAGGCTTCTCTAGATGTGTTGTACCCATTCAAAAAAGAGAAGAACATCCAATCTTCAGCAGCTGGCACAATTGTTTTCTTAATACTCATCCAGGCTGGTGATTTAATACATTTATGCTGGAATTCCTTCTGAAGAAAATACTTTATCCTTTCCTCCCATCCCACCCCCAAGCATTATTTTCCTGATTCTGAACATCTGCTTATCTTAGAGGCCTACTTTACATGTTGCATTATTGATATGCACCAAATACCTCTTTTCTACTTCTTGGATTGTTTTGTTTCAGACATCCAGTGGAAGTTATTAGCAAAGCAACATGGGACCAGACAAAAGAGAGAATTAATAAAATACTCCCTTTGGATTTTATGCTGCTGTTTTATTTAAAGGCCAAAAGGAATGACCCCACATTTGCTGATCTTTTGAAGATCCATTTTGGAAGTTGCTGAGAATAGCTACATTATCCTTTGACAGAAGTTTTAAATAGGTGGGAAATAGTTGTTAAAAATCTCCTTTCTGCTTCTGTCAGAAAGCAGAGGTGGTATTCAGCAGATTCTGACCAGTTCTGGAGAACTGGTAGCAGAAATTTTGAGTAGTTCGGAGAACCGGTAGTGGAAATTTTGAGTAGTTTGGAATACCACCTCTGACTGGCCCCGCCCCATCTATTCTCTGCCTCCCAAGTCCCAGTTGATTAGCTGGAGTTTCTTTTGTTGCCCTGCACAGGAGAATAGGAGCTGGAAAGCAGGTTAGTGGGGTGGGGAGAGAATGGGGATTTTATAGTATCCTTTCCCTCCCACGCCCACCAAGTCACACCCACCAAGCCACGCCCATAGAACCTGTAGTAAAAAAATTTGAATCCCACTACTGTCAGAAAGGCCCAATATCCAGGTGTTTTCCCTTGTGTTTTCTTCTTATTGATTTTATACATGTCTAGCTTTCCCCCTTGTTGGCTGGGAAAATTTCTCCAAAATGAAAATGTTTGCCTAGTTTGTAAGCAAAATAAAGTAGAAGAATTCAGCAAGGAAGATGTAGCTGCTTACAGAAGACTGGTTTCATTAATTCAGTATTTGCTGTGGTCAAGTATTCTGATTATTTATTTATTTATTTATTTATTTGGCTGTCCAGCTCGCACAATGATTCAATGCAGCTTTCTGTATTAAAATTTCACAGTGTAAGAATCAGAGGTGGTATTTAGCAGGTTCTGAGCCAGTGCTGGAAAACCAGTAGCGGAAATTTTGAGTAGTTCAGGAGAACCGACAAATACCATCTCTGACTGGAGATTTTACAGTATCCTTCCTCTGCCATGCCCACCAAGCCATGCCCACAGAACCAGTAGTAAAAAAAAATTGAATCCCCACCACTGGTAAGAACCCATAAACCACGCACCCCATCAGTGTGGGATTCAATTTTTTTTTACTATTGGTTCTGTGGGCATGGCTTGGTGGGCGTGGCAGCGGAAGGATACTGTAAAATCTCCAGTCAGAGGTGGCATTTGCCAGTTCTTCAAACTACTCAAAATTTTCGCTACCTGTTTCCAGAACTTGTCAGAATCTGCTGAATACCACCTCTGCACCCCATCCATGAATATCACTATGTGATATTTTCTGAAATTCCCTGATAATGGGTTCCATCATGAGCCCAAAAGCTTGGAAGAATAAACCTTTCATTCCGGTGACCGACTCAGATTAGATCCTATAACATTATGCTGGGACACATATATCTTCATTCCTGAAGCTATTACCCTTGTTTCTATTCCCTCACCATTCTGACCTCATTAACATATAGATCCATTATCCAATCAAATGAATTGCTATACTGATTAAATGCACACTGATTTGCATACATCTCTATGGAAATATAGATGTTACACACACACACACACACACACACGGTGTCTTGGCCTGAAGTTCTATAATAAACCAGCTGGTAATAAATATATTCTATTTGGCACGGGTCTTTTTGAGGCATGGAAGAAATTCCTCCTCCTCCTTCTCTTCCCTCCTCTTCCCTTCTTCCTAATTTTAGACCATTTTGAGTATTATGCTGAAAATATTATAATGACACTCCAAAGCTAAAAATAGCTTTAAACATTCATATCTGTTTGTTCAGCAGTTGAGAGGGGGGAAAAACCCCTCTAAAATCAATGAGGGGGGGAAATATTCAAAATAAAGATAGCAAAGCAACATCATTATTCGAGCAGCAAAAGAATTATAATTTATAAAGATTAATTTGAAAAATATGGAGGTTTTCAAGTCTCCAGTATTTCTTCCTCTTCTGCAAGAGAGAGGAAAAAGAGAAATGCGGTGAGTAGGGAAGCCATACATGCACGGCCTTGACACCATTGATTTAAATTTGCTAAATCAGCTAAAGCTTTGGTTGATTAATCTGCCAATTAAAAAGGGGATAGTTAGTCTTGTTTTTAAATGGAACAATTGGCTGCTTGGGTGAGAGATGAATTTCTTCTGGCATTTTAGTTCATGGAGAAAAACCAATGCCTTTTGATTTGTGGAGGGCCCCCCCCCCACAGCTGCCAGGTAGGAAGGAGAAGAAATTAACCACAAGATGGCACTCCAGATCAGAATGATATAGAGCTGAGGGCTATCTCTACACTGTCTTTCCAGTTCTGCTCCTTGACTAGCCTCTTGAAACACTGTAGGCTGCTGCTATTCCGTTTGTTTATATGAAGGGATTTTGTTTATATGCTATTTTGTTTATATGAAGGGAGAGGACTTCTTCTCCCCCTCCCTTCCCTAGAATAAACACACCTCTACCCATTCTTCCTGTTTTTCTTCCTCTGCGACTTGTGCATGTCGTCAAATTTGCTTTATTGCCTTCCTTTTACCGTTGACTGAGCCTTCCATCCTTCCAAGGTTGATAAAATGAGGACCCAGATTGTTGGGGGACAATATGATGACTCTGTAAATTGCTTAGAGAGGGCTATCCAAGCACCGTGAAGTGGTATACAAGTCTAAGCGCTATTGCTATTTCTGCCATTTCTCACTCCATGTGCCAAATGGAAATGAAATGGAAATTTGAATCCAAACTCAGAGGCCCTTCCCTTTAAAAATAAAACAAAACAGAGGTTTGCACAGATTCACCTATCTCATCCCTTAAAATTCTTGAATCATTTCCTCAAACCCACCCACTTTTGAATAATAATCCTCAAGATACCAGATATTGAGTGTGATACAGCCTTGCAGCTGATAAAAGACACAGAATTACTCATTTGGGTATGGTTTATTTTAATCTTGGTATTTTAGATAATATATCACCGAGCTCATATATCATATCAAACTATAAACTGATTTACAGAAAAGAATGGCTGAACTTATAGAACATGCTAAGCCTGTCTGGGTAAATGCAATTTGCTGCATGTAATATAGGGGAATCAAAATGAAACCAACCACATTTTGAATGAATACAGCATTGAAATACTGTACTAGATTTGGATCATCAACCTGATTAATCACTTCTTTTCAGAGGTTTGCTATAGGTAAAGACAAGGACTAGGGGTGATATGATAGCAGTTTTCCAGCACTTGAGGGACTGCCACAGAGAAGAAAGGAGTCAATCTATTCTCCAAAGCACCTGAGGGCAGGACAAGCAGTGACAGTTGGAAGATCATTAAAGAGAGGTCCAACCTAGAACTAAGGAGGTATTACAGTGAGAACAATTAATCAATGGAACAGTTTACTTCCAGAATGTGCAGGTTTTGCTGGAGGTTTTCAAGAAAGAACTGGACAGTCTCCTGTTAGAACTGGGGATTTGACTACAAGACTACCAAGGTTCCTTCCAACCCTAGTATTCTGTGTATATTTCATTGACTGATTTTGATCCACCTGAGAAGATTGGACAACAGGAGAATGCATAGATCAATGCAGTCAGCTTTATTTCCAGCATGTAAATTCTGAAACATTTCATCTCCTTATGCTTTGTAACTTAGTAAGCATAAATGTTTTTACTTGAGCTGCTAGGGAAAAGCTGGCTGAAAACAACACTAAGTCTTCTCATGCTTGTTTTCTTGTTAGTCGAAAATCCTTTTGTTTCTTTTCTCTCCATGAAGCACATTTGAAGAACATTCCTGTACAGTGACACCATCTTGGAGCAAGCAGATCCTTTCAGCTTAATTTGTGAGAGAAAACATCTCTAGAAGTTCTGTCATTGGCTATGGGAAAATGAGTTGGGAAGAATGGGATCCTTATTTTATGATTTCAATGTGTGGGGTGCCACCTCACTCCTAGAAGAATGAAAACTTTTGAGGAATATTAAAAAGGGCAGATTATTATATTTCCCCAAAGGGAGAAATGGAGAAGGGTTTTTTTTAGAGGCAGAAAGCAACCCCTATTTTCCTTAATAGCCCCAGCAGATATTGAGGCCAGCTTTTAGAAATGCAGATTTGGTAATCCATTCAAGACAGGATAATTTGAAACAAAGGCAGAATGGTAGGATTAGAAGCAGCCATCACTCAAGATCCAACACAAAGCCATTAAGCCACAATAGGAATTATTGCATCACCCTCAGAGCAGTCCAGACTTCAACCAAACTTAGCTCAGACAAACACTTAGGATTTGCATTTCCTCTTTTGCCTATGGAGCCAGCTATGACATAACCCCTACATGACCCCATAGGAATATGACAACAGCCAATAGAATACATATTCTTGCACAGGAACGGGAAGCTCAAGTGCAAAGCTCAAAGAAGATATAAAAAAACCCTCTGCCACCTCCATTTTGACAGCTGCACCAGAACCATGTGCTTGGTGGTTCTGTTCATCATTAAACCTTCTTTCCAATCAGCCTCCATGTTTCCAGTGTTTCTCCCAGCTTGGAACTGAACCAGATGGATATTTCTTCCCACAATTGCATACCCATCCCAATTAATTCAAGTTTTGCATTTTTGAGCTTGAAAACCTAATGCTAACTGTGTTCATGAATCTCATTAAGACATGACTAGTTGGGTTTCTCAAATATGCCATCAGTTGGATTCAAGTGATTTAAATTGTGACATAAACCACAATTTACAAACCACAATATTGGGCTACCCTATCCCTACATCCCCATCTCATTATGGCTCAACAAGTAACTAATCTTTTTATGCATCAAGTGCATTTGCATTTCTGTGTATCTCTGTGGGTTTCTTATTCTAAAACTTCAGGCACTTAGGAACATCTAGCCAGTTTACTAGTTTGTTGCTGGATAAACAGCCTAGAAGCCACAAGGTTATTTTCAGATTCTAACTCGTATGGCAGTAAAATGAGCAAACCAATTCATAATGTCTACCTATTTTCTAACAATGCTTCCTACACACTGTAGTGTTATGGCAGCTGGCCAACCACTTTCTTTCTTAGGTGATGTGAGTTAATAATAACTTATTACAGTTGGTTGTTTTTTCCTCAGTTAAAAATCATTTGAAATCTCATTGGGTCAAGCAAAAGGGTATGATCTCTCCACATGAAAAAACAGGCCAAAAGTTATCTCTGCAAATAAAACAGTGTTTCTGGAACTAGAGAGGAATTGCACTAAGAAGTGAACTCTGAGAATTGGATGCAGGTTAGTGGATCTGTCCCCTTGTCAAAGTATGTGCTGTTTGCTTTTACTTTTGTCCTGTTCGTTGGTTAATAGTTCACCATAGGTAAGGGAATCACAAAACTCCAGTGTGGAAATCAGTAAGTCCTTAAGAACAGTTCTTGCTGAAAGATGGAAAGATGAAGAAGCCCTCTAATCCAACATCCTATGGCCACTTCAGTATGCAAGTGCTGAGCTGATCCTTGTGGGGCTTGAAAAGGTCTTGAGAAGCAGGCCTGATTGACAAGCTTTCAGAAATTTCTCTAGAGGAAAAGCTGTGGGATATTTCCTCTGGATCATGGGGCAGTTGGTTTGTCATAGCAAGGATGTCCCTTTTTTCTGTCTCTTGGTGCTTGGCACCCCTGTCTCCTTAACCAAGTCATGGTGATACTGTACAGTATTTTGCTACCATCTTTCCTCACATGGCAAGTAGGTTTGGGGACTTTTTTCCCTTTATATTTCCTTCCCCCCTGTCCCCCAATTCTTGCAACAGAAGAACAAGGCATTTGCTGCTTTTCTGCATTGCTAGAGGTGGTCAGTTTAGTCCAGGAGTGTCCATGCCAGCAGGGGAATTCTGGGAGTTGAAATCCACAAGTCTTAAATTTGCCAAGGTTGAACACCCTAGTTTAGTCCTTCTCCTTCCACAAAGGAAGAAACAAAGGCCCAGCAGGCTCAGATTTGAGTTGGGATGCTCAACTCAATCTTCTTGTTGCTTGCATTTCACCAGCTGCCTCTTTTAAGGCCCATTAATGGCTACATTGCTATGGCTTAGGAATGCAATTAATCTGGTTCCCCAATAGGAAAAATCTAGAATGCAGATCCAGCAGGCCATCCAAGCTGAAGGAGGAGGAGAAACTAGAGTTGAACCAGTTGCTACCATTAGAATGGATGGTTCTTTAATTTAGATAAACCTCTTTTTCTTTCCCCTTGACTAGCAGGAAGAAACATCCCCAGCTCAGAGGTCAATGGAGGACAATTGTGAGGATCCTTCCATAAGCAGGATAACATGAAGCAGATGGTTTGAGGGGTAAACTTAAACTACTGCCACCGTCGGCCTCCGTCGACCAGTGCACTCCCACAAGGCAGGCCTCCTCAGGGTGCCGCCGGCTGGACGGCTGTTGACCCCGAGGGTTCGGGCCTTCTCTTTAGGAGCACCCTCCCTCTTGAACGAATTACCCCCAGAGATGAGGACCATCCCCGACCTATTGACCTTCCGGCGCGCACTAAAAACCCACTTATTCCATCAAGCCGGTCTGACCTAAAGTTACGTGTAGGGTTTTAAATTTGATTTTAAATGGTTTTAGCTTTCTTAATCTCCTAATCTTTTAATCTTTTGATAATGGCCAATCTATTTAATTCTTTTAATTCATTTTAATTATTGTATGTGTATTTATATGTATATTTCATCTGGCTGTACACCGCCCCGAGTCCCTCTGGGAGAGGGGATGGTATATAAATTTAAATAAAGTAAAGTAAAGTAAACTTCCTGGTTAGGTGGAAATGCCCTGTATCATACAGCAGTCAGCTAGATGCATTCAGGAAGTTTAGAAGTGTGACAAGGAGATGCTAGTTATCCGCTGCTATTGTTCCCAAACAGCTGGTATTGTCCTATGCTTCAGTGACTAAGGAAAGATAAACAGCCCTCTTACTAGCAGCTGCAATCTGAGCCTTGATGAATTTTTCAGTTCCCTTTTAAAGCCATTCACTTTTACTTAAAGCCTTACTTTTGCAGCTATCCAAGGCAATTCAGAAGTGAATGAAGAAAAATGAAGGTTTTTCTTTTCCAAAGCCAGCCCTGTATCCTAAGTAGCTGGACAATACCCACACTTTCAGATATTATTGAATTACGGCTCCTGGCCCACATGGTGAACATAGGGATGATAAGCAGTCTTTGGTTTAAGGGCTCTGTGTAGTTGCCTCCATAGATTAAATTCATAATCCATCTGCTGGCAGCGTTTCCAAATAAAGCATTGTTGCGGACTGAAATCTAAGTTCTGTGACATCTTTTTACATCTGTAGTTGAGAAAGAAAATAATCAAGAAATATTTAAGAAACTAGTTGTTGCTGTTTTAGTGTAATAAAGTAGGAGAGTAGTAAAAGAGTAAAGAATAAGAATTATTATTAATCATTTTGCTATCTATAGGTATGTGATAAATACCCATTAATAACTTCTATATCAGTATTAATATCTATATCTGCTGCATAATTGTTTATTCCAGAACTTGTTAGACATCTCCCTAGGTCTTTGTCTTATGTCTTATTGGTTGTCTTATTGGACAAGGCTTTTGGCATCTTGGATTTATACTTTTCACTCTAAAGCATGATCCTTGATTACCGGTATCCTAATCAGTTTAACTGTGTAACATTATCACCAGCCATTTGGCAATTCACTTACAATGCATAATTCATGTCTGCTATTAGCATAGTTGTGACTTCATCCCCCTAACTAAACGCTCTAATCGGAACTGCCGCAAAGCAGAGACATTTCATTAGTGACTTGTTCATTGCCCATCAAGATAAAGACATGGCAATTGATTGAATTATTTAGGAAGACACTGCAAAATTTACTTACTCTCTCATATGGGAAAACTCATCAACAGAGAGAGAACAAAAGAGGACACATCTGAATGTATATATATATATATCAAAGCACATTTAGGGGAAGAATTACAATCTAATTAGAAATCTAACACTAATCCCCATGGTAGAGAAGGTTGCAACCTGCTCAAGCTTGTTCCTATGTACTTGACTTCCCATCCAATATTGATCTACCTGAAAATAGGATCTATTTTATGTCTTCTCTTGCAAATAATTCATTTAAGTATTGTTATTAATTTTAATTATTAGAATTAATTAACTTCAGTTATCTTCATCCACATGAGGGATTTGCTCTGCTCCAAAATTAGCTCTACCCTATATCATCTCATACCATTGTTTATATTCAGCAGCTAAGGTGACCGCTTTTTTGCCTCAAGTTCCTAGACTTCCTGAATATTTGTAGAATTGCCCCAAAGGATACTGTTTCCTCTGAATAGTTAATAGGAACCCTGAGGAGGTGTCCTTGTGGCAGAGATGAGGGAAAAATCTGGTATGGTCTGATGCCAAAACAAAATTGCAAATTACAGATGACAGTTTTCACCCCCATTCAGAAGATTTTGTACAAGCAATGAAATTCTATTTCCACTTTTCACCCACACTTTGTAGCTGCACAATGTTCTAAATCTGGCTAAGTGAAATCCTGTATATTTCATTTCAAGTACTAAGAATGCCAGTGTGATATCTCCTGCTAGTCAAGGGCAGAACATAGCTATTGTCCCTTAAATGGAAAGCTCCTTCAAGATGGCATTTAATTAATGATCTATCAATGGCTCTTTCTCTTTCCCTGTTATCTTAGGAACCACAAAGGTGGATCTCTTTAGAAAGGCAAAACACAATAACAAGACTATAATGAACAAATGAATGATGCAAGAGCAGGTTTTTTTCATTGTGGAAATAATGCTTTCCCCTTAAAGATATATGTTTTTAAAGGATGAAGAATGCAGGATCTCAGAATTCAGCTCAATTTTAAATTGTATTTGATATTCTCAGAAGCGATATATACAAAAGATGGGCTCCCTTGGTTTAGATGGTTGAAGATGTCCCTATTACATTACATTACATTCTGTCCCCTAACATTTTAGCTGAATCATATTTTAAAAATGTGAGGGTTTTTTTAATGCCAGGAAACTACACCACTGAATTGAATAAAATCATACATTGCAATGTCCTACCTGTCAATGAAAACTTCAGCTTCAATCATAACAATACAAGATCACACAATAGATACAAACTCAAGGTAATAATAATAATAATATTTATTTATATACCGCTCCTCTCCCGAAGAACTCGGAGCGGTGCACAGCCCTACAATTAAAAACATTAAATATATAAAAGTTAAAACTAAATTAAATGAAAGACCCTGGCTGAAAACAATTAAAACCCCTCCCTTAAACCCTAAAATTTGATATAAAAATTAAAATACCCAAATCTAAAATCAGCCCAAGCCGGCCTGGTCAAAGAGCCAGGTTTTCAAGGTAAACCACACCAAACTTGATTTCAGGAAATACAACTTCAGCAACAGAGTGTTCAATGTCTAGAATATTCTACCTGACTCTGTGGTTTCTTCCCCAAACCCCAAAAACTTTAACCTTAGAGTGTCTACTACTGACCTCACCCTTTCCTAAGAGGTCTGTAGAGGGCGTGCATAAGTGCACCAACGTGCCTACCATCCCTGTCCTATTGTTTCTTTTAATTTTTCTTATATGTATCCATTTCATGTATTCATAACTATGTTTATACTTATATCTATTATCTTGTAAGCAATTGACAAATCAAATAAATAAATAAAATGAATTTCAGTGGTAATTCAGAAGAGAGTCATAGAGAAATTGGAGGGGGGGGGGAGATAAATGTTTGTCGTATATGATTTGGAGATCACAAATGGACAGCATCTGTCCTGAATGGTGGGTTTCCTCAATTTTCAGTCTGACACAGCTGGAATCAATTTGTTTATTATAAGCATATGCATATGGGAGCCAAATGATTGGGACATATTCTATCTCTTCAATCAAAACCAGGTGAGTTTTGAAGCTTCAAGTGCATTCATGTGGGTCTAAATTGTTCAAAAGGAGGAAAGAAGTAGTTGAATTTGATTTAACATTCAGATTTTATGCATTGGTACCAAAACTAAGTGGCATTAATACTTACATGTCCTGAATATCCAAGAAGGCAATATTCTTTATCTCAGCAGTAAACAGAACATTTGAAGACAGCAGTATTTCTTTCAAATGAAAATTGCCTGGAAATATATTCACCCTATGCAGTGTTGGAAAAGATTTTTCTTTTTTTAAAAAAGAAGCTTCTGCAATATACCAAACAACATTTATTGCAGCTATCAGTTGCTGAAATACATTTAAATCAATCTCCTCCCTCCCCAGCTTTTACAAAGTCAGATTGAGTTGATATTGGGTTCTTTGGGGTGGTTGTTTTCCCTAAACATATCAAGTCCACACATACACTCTTCACTGTGGTTGATCACCATTGCCTCAGGTAAAGTCTGTTCTTTTAGCAAGAATTTCCTGAAACAAATGCTGCATATGAGCAAGCAATGAGTTCTATGTATAAAAGCATTTTAGCATGAAGTTAAAGTAGAAAAGGAATTTTGTATTATATTTTGAATGCAGTAAAGTTGGGAACCACTATGCCTTTATTTAATTCCTTTGTTTTCTGTCTGTCTGTCTAACTATCTATCTGTCTGTCTATCTGTACCTACCTACCTACCTCCCTCCCTACCTACCTCCCTACCTACCTCTATCTGACCTCTAGATGACCACAAAATCAGAGATAGTATTCAGCAGGTTCTGACCAGTTCTGGAGAACTGGTAGCAGAAATTTTAAGTAGTTCGAAAAACTGGCAAATACCACCTCTGACTGGAGATTTTACAGTATCCTTACTCTGCCATGCCCACCAAGCCACGCCCACAGAACTGGTAGTAAAATTTTTTGAATCCCATCAGTGAACAAAATGTCTGTTGTATCTCTGCTGGCATCTGTGGATCAGCCTGTTTTTTGCAGCTCACATCCCTTAGCCTTTATACAGACTGAATCACAAGCTCACCAGTTATTCTGTAGCTTAGTAAGTCTTGTTTGCTTGCTTTATTATTTATTTGTTTAATTTCTAAACCACCTATCTCCTTCAGGGAGGGACTCTGGGAAGTGTATAACAAATTATTAAAGTGCAAAAACAGCATATAAAAGATTAAAAAGTTTAGAGAGAGGCAAAAATTATAAAACTCTATTAACATTAATTCAAAAGGCAAAGGGAGGCTTTCAGGACAGCAGCCAGCTTCAAAACTGCATACTTTCCTGGGCTCCCCATCCATCAGTGCAGAGCCATGTTTTAACTCCTTTTTGGAAGACCAGGGGAGTGTAGGCAGGGGTGGGATTCATTTTTTTAGCAACCGGTTCTGTGCACATGGCTTAGTTGGTGGGCATGGCTTGGTGGTAATGTGACTGGCTGGATGTGGCCAACTCAAAATCACTTACATCGAAGCACACATCTCCTCGCCTGGCCTCTCGTGACTGTGGGGATGCTGCAACAGTCCTAAGTGTGAAAAATGGTTATAAGTCACTTTTTTCAGTGCCATTGTAATTTTGAATGGTCACTCCACACAAGCAAAGTACCAGCAAAGGAGGGAAACAAACTCCAGAGAAGTTCCAGAGACAGGAATTCTAGTCCTGCTAAGAATGTAATAAGAGTTAACAGAGAGACAATTTTGGTAAGCAACACCAGAATGTTTCCTTCCTGCCTTCCTTGCAGGATTAGGCCAGTAATTTCTTCTAACAACCAGTTCTCCAAACTGCTTAGAATGTTAACAACCGGTTCTAGCGAATAGGTGTGAACCTATAGAGTCCCACCCCTGAGGGTAGGCCTATTTCTCCTCTATGGGCAGAAGATTCCACAGGGTGGACATGATGGCAGAGAAGGTTCTCTTCCTGGATCATGCCAGTTCTTTAGCTGCCAGAGTCCTTCCCTGCCTGACTGGGTGGGATGTAATGGGATGAAGATGGCACCGTAGGTAGCCCAGCCCCATGCCATGTAGAACTTTATAGATCATAACCAACACTTTGAATTGGACCTAGAAGCAAACTGGCACCCAATGCAGTTCATGGAGCAGAGGTCTAACATGTGCCTTCTTTAAGCACCTTGAATTGTTTATGTGGCTGTACTCTGTATCAGCTGAATCTTCCAGATACTTTTCAAGGGTAGCCCCATGTTGCAATAGTCCATGTGGGAAATGACCAGGACATGAGTGATTGAATGGAGAATAAATGTCCTTATCTAGTATAGGGCATAATTGGTACACAAGACAAAGATGAGCAAAGGCCCGCTGTTGGAAGAAAGATCCATCTGGTTCAGTTTCAAGAAAGATGCTGGTAGCAACATGGAGGCTGATTGGAAAGAGAAATTTTTGATGAAATAGAACCACCAATCACATATGATTCTGGGCAACTGACAAAATGCAGTTGAGAGTGGGTGGGTTTTATACCTTCTTTGGGCTTTTTGAGCTTCCTGTTCTGTGCAAGAACATGTCCTTTAATGTCAGATTCCTATGGGGTCATGGCTGGCTCTAAAGGCAAAAGGGAAAATGCAAATCCTAGGTGTTTATCTGAGCTAATCTTCTCAACCCTTTTGGATTGCCTAATTGCCTACTTGGAGTTTCCTGACTGACCCAGTCTTTCTGAATGGATTACCAAATCTGCATTCTAAAAGCTGGCCTCCTCAGTTTCTGCTTGTGGGGCAAGGAGACTGAGGCTGGTTTCTGTCTCTCTTAAAAGCATGTTTCTCCATTTCTCTCCTTGGGTAAATATGATATCCTGCCTTTTTAATATTCCTCAAAATATTTAATTCCTCTAGCAGTTGGGAAGGGGGCTTCCCATACCGCCTAGCCATACTGTCACTTGCTATTTGTGCAAAAACTGTGAGTCTAGAACAACCCCCAGATTACACCTCTGATCTGTCTTGTGTAGTGGAATCCCATTCAAGACAAAAAGTGGATACAGAGAGACCGTCCCACATCCACTCCATCTTATCCGTATTCAGTGGAAGTCTATTGTTCCCTATCCAGGCCCCACAAAAAGACACTCATAGTTTATGGATGAATGTGCAGTGTAAAGCTATAAAGTTCCATTAAATAATCATGATTCAGTAACCATGGGAGAATGTATCATGTGAACCCATCATAAAATAAGAAACTAGTGAAGGAGGGCTTTGAAACTGCTGTCAGGGCTCCAACAAATCCACCCTCATTCAAATCAAAAGTCTCTAACCGCATCTCAGAGAAAAGAAAATTGATTTATTAGAAGTGGCCATGTTGGTGTTAGCTGGATGCAGCCGATACTAAATTACATCATACATTTCCTCCTTGACCCTGATCTTCCCCCTACCCCCTGGATGTGACTTCTCCAAAGGGACACATCCATCTCCAAGAGTCAGCCATCATGCTCTCCAATAACCTTATGCTCCGACAATTTTGGGCTGCCGGGGTGATTATTTAGTCATTTAAGGAATGCCTTGTTTTTCCCCCACTCCCTTTTTTTGGCAGCTAAAAAGACCAAAGGAGTATCTTTTTAGTTGACAACTACAGTATTTTCAGTGAAGTATGAAAGCTATTGGAAAACTGTCTATATATTTGGATTTTACATTTTTTTTGTTTTAACCATTTAATCATGTCTGACCCTTGGTGACTTTATAGGCTTGCTTATAAATACATATACAAATTATTATCCATTTGCATACAAATTATTCCTTGGCCTCTTGGAAAACAGGAGAAATGAAATCTTGGTGATATAACTTTCCATTGCAAGTCATGCAGGTTGCATGAGCTTCATGTCACTCTGGACATGCTGATGCAAAGATGTTAATCTTCTAGACATTTGCTGAGCAAAAACAGATTCTGTTTATAGCAGAAGAACCACACAATTAGCTTTTTGTAGGCAGGTAACTTGTTTTCCTGCACTTAATGATGAGAGGGACGGAGGGAGAGAGAGAGAACACACAGGCGTTCTTATCCTACCTTTAACAGAGAAGCCACGGAATGCTGTGATTGGCTAAGCTGCCTGAGATGAATTTGGCTGTTACTACCTGTTCACAAGATTTTCATTGGTTGTTGGATGAATGCTTGCTCATCTACTGGACAAACAGAATCAAAGGCACATTTTATGTCAGATTTTTCCTCCACCCCATTGCAAGAAAGCAGGGTGTTGTCAGCTTTGGAAGAGGCAGAAGGAGTTGCCTGGCAACCAGAAATGCAGCTTTTGTTCCTCTTGCAGCCTCACCACATTTTGCAGCATTTGACTCATGCAGTGATTGCATTTACACAATAAGCCAGGATGGACTAAGCAAAGGTTGTCTGTCTAGTAAGAGCTTGAATGCATTGCCCTAGCTTATGGTATGTACCACCGGTGTGGGCAAATCATGTTGAGAGAATTTTGCCTGACCCAGGGTTCCAGTTAAGTCTCTTGTGTGGATTCAACCTGTGTGAGTAGAAAAGGATAATAGGGCACTTATGTGTGTGTGTTGGACAGCTATACAAATTTCTTTAATAAATAAACATAATTTTATGCAGTGCATACCTGTTCCTACATTTATCATTTATCTTTGTTCTAATATTTTGTGGTTTAATAAGGTTTAGGTTGTCCTCTCTCAACTAGACACCTTCCAGATATGATGGGATTTTAATTTTGAGGACTAACATCTGGAAAAGCTCTGGTTAGGGTTATGATCCAAAAATTGATAAACATTTAGAGGGGTCTGGCCTTGCCTCTTAGAATAGAATAGAATAGAGTAGAGTAGAGTAGAGTAGAGTAGAGTAGAGTAGAGTAGAGTAGAGTAGAGTAGAATTCCTTATTGGCCAAGTATGATTGGAATTTTCTTGGTGCAAATGCTCTCAGTGTACATAAAAGAAAAGATATATTCGTCAAGAGTCAAGAATCATCAGGTATAACACTTAATAATAGTCATAGGGTACAATAAGCAATCAAATAATACTAGGAAACAGTCAATAGGGTGTCAGATCAGATAATGCTTTTGAACAAATAATCCTTGACTTACAGCAGTTCAGTTAGTGACCATTCAAAGTTACAACATCACTGCAAAAATTGACTTATGACCATTTTTCACACTTATACAACCATTACAGCATCCCCATGGTGATGCAATTAAAATTCAGATGCTTGGCAACTGATTCATATTTATGACAGTTGCAGTGTCAGTGTTGGGAGAAAAATCCAGGTCCGGTTCCAAGCTGGGAGAAAGGCACTGTAAATAAGATGGAGGCTGATTGGAAAGAAAGATTCTGTTTATTGGAAAGCAGAGCCACCATGAGCATGTGGTTCTGGGACAGCTGACAAATTAGCTTGATGAGTGCAAAGATTTTTATACAGTTTACAGTATTTTGTACTTTTGAAATTTGCTTTATGTGCTTTTATTATTTGATTGGTTTTACTTGTTTTGCAAAGGCTCGTGATGGTTCTTAATTATCAGCTTCCTGAACCTAATTGTGATGACCCAGGGCAAGGCATGGAGGCAACACAGCCAGCTGATAGTTCGAACTCTCCTTGATTGCTCCAACTTCCTCCCAAATGCTCCCATGTGTATGGCAGGTCCTGGAGCAAAGTGCTCACACACATCTCCAGCAGCCTTGATTGTGAGTAGTCCAGCAAAATGCTGTTAGCACAACGGCTTCAAGGCAAGAAGTCCAGCAAGGCAAAGAAACAAAGCAGCAATAAGGCAAGAAGTCCAGTGAAATCAAGATATCGGCGATGGCACACAAAACTCAGTGAATTCAGCACTTGTTCCTGACAAGCGCCCCTCCCCACAGCATCTCCTTAAGTCTCAGTCCCCAGGTGTGCCTTGTGAAGGGGTGCGGGGCGCTCTCCTCCTGAGTTGTTGGGTTGGCCTGCGTTGCTCCCACTTCGTCTCCACTCTCTATGCTCCGTCCTTCTTATCTCCACTGCCTTCCCTCTCTTCCCCCCTCTCTCCAACTGCCCCCATTCTTCCCTGCTGGCAAGCTGTCTCAGGCCTGAGGGACCCGGGGCTTCCTCATCCTGTTCATCCCTGCGTTCTTCCGGAGCCAACAAGGCCACCCCCTTGATCTGTGTCAGCCCCAGCTTCGGCTCGTCTTTCTCTGAGGACTCAGGTTTCAATGGAGTCATGACATTAAACCTATCAGGCATGTATAATTGTTTTTAACCTGTTATATATTGCTTACCTTTCTTAATGGACTGGTATTGTTTCCACTTTTTTCAATGAATGGGGTTAAAGTCATGTTCTGTCCTTAATCCCATCACCTGGAGGTGTGATGACTTGGGGCATGGCACAAAGGCAACATAGATAAGCAATAAGAGACCCTTTATTATCTCCAACTTTGCCCCCAATGTCCAGGTTACCTTCAGGCTGGAGAAAAACTCTCCAAGGAATAACCTTTGACTGTAGAAAATTCAGTCCAAAACAAGGTACACACAAACTGTAACTTAAAATCCAAACAAACCAAACTGAAATAATTAGTTTGGCAGGGCAGGAGCAGGAATTTCAAACTTGAAAGCATGGCAAAATTTACACACACAGCCAGGAATATCGATAAGCCATGACGATACAAAATAAATTCATATTTGCTCCCAACAGCTTGCTGCACGCAGCTTCCTCTTTTATATACTTTGTTCCCAGCTGCAGCTAATGAAGGGAATCAGGGCCCTTTCCTCCCTCATAAGCCACGCAACCCACGTTGTTCTCTTCTCTGTTCCTCCCTGCGTGCCCTAGGATGAAGAGGGGGTGGACCTGGCTCTTCCTCTGAATCTCTCTCTCGTGCTCTACCTCTTCCCTGCTCTGTCCAGCTGAACTTTTCCCTCCCTCAGTTTCTTCCACAGCCAATGGAGCCACACTCCCACTCCCTGTCAGCTGTTCATCTTCCTTCTTGGATTCAGACTCTGACAGGGGCATGACAGGAGGTGAAGTTGTTTTGTTTGTGAATAGGCACAGTAAGAAAAGACTGAGACTTCTTTCTGCCTCTAAGGACATGGAGAATGGAGAGTTTTTTCCATTTCTCTTTGGATGGGGAAATATAATATTCTGCATCTTTTAATATTCGCCAAAATATTTCGTTCTTCCAGAGGGGGGGAGCTTCCCCCCACAGGGCCATGTCATCCCCTTTTGCAACCTTCTGACAAGCAAAGTCAATGGGAAATCCAGATTCACTTAACAGCCATGTTATTAATTTAACAAGTGGAGTGATTCACTTAATAGTTATAATAGCAAGAAAGCTTGTAAAATGGGGACAAAACTCGTGTAACAAATGTCTCACTTGGCAACAGAAATTTTGGGTTCAGTTGTGATCGTAACTTGAGAACTATCTGTACACACTTTCCTGAAGCCATATCACACTGAACTTTTCAAGAAATATATTCTTATTCATGGAGATATCCCACAATTTGCTGTTGTGCACAGGATTATTTACTTATAATCAGTGGTGGGATTCAAAAACTTTTACTACTGGTTCTGAGGGTGTGGCTTGGTGGGCATGGCCATGTGACTGGGTGGGTGTGGGTTTTTTTGCAGCCCCCACCCGTTTTTGGGAGCTTCTTAGCCACAGAGGAGCCTCTGGGGGGGCGTTTTTGCTCCCCTAAGGCTCCTCTGGGGGCTGTGGGAGAAAAGGAACAGAGCATGGGAGGGGCACGTGGCACCCCTCCAAGCTCTGTTTTGGGAGCTTCCTAAGAATAGCCTCTGGGGGGGCGTTTTTGCTCCCCTAAGGCTCCTTTGGGGCTCTGGAAGGCAAAAAATGGAGAGGGGCTGAGCTCCTCCCTCCATTTTTTGCCTTCTTGGGCCTCAGCAAGGGGAATCCCAGCACAGCTGATCTTATCTACAGCTAATTGTTGGGAGGGGAAAAAAAAGAGAAATACCTTAGACAAATGTCAAGCGGGCTGGTAAGTGAGCATTAGGCGGGAGGGTGACCGGATCGGAGGCATGGCCAGCCAGAACTTGCTACCAGTTCGGCGACCCACCACAAATTCTTGCTACTGGTTCACCCGATCTGGTGCGAACCAGCTGAATACCACTACTGCTTATAATACTGAAGTATTTGAAGCAGTTTACAGTAAAATCATTAATGACATATACATTTTTTTTAAAAAAAGTGACATTATAACCAAAAGTGAAACAGTAACTAAAACCAAAAATAAATAAACAGAAAAGCAATAAGAAGTAAAATGAATAAAAAGCCACAAAAATATTATAACAGACCATATGGCATTCAAATGGCCACACAATTAACCACACAAATCTTAAACCACAGAGTTAACCATGGCCACATGTGTTGATACGTACAAAAGGGATGCACATGGCATTTGATATGACAATCGTTGAAATTTTCATCTTGTAAATAAAGGATTTTAGCAGTCTTCACTTCTTTCCTGGATAGATCTGGTTTCCTTCAATTCAATATATGAAGACTTTATCCAAACCAGTCTTTCTTAGAGCTAGTAAGATTGCTAAATCATGACGATTTAGTGAACCCAAGCAAAAGCAAATTTCCTGATTTTTAAAACTGTTCCACCAGTATTTGCATCCTATATAGTGCATAAAATGTCCAAAACTATTTTCCACATCACTGGACAAGCTGTTGCTTGTCATTCTAGGAAAACACAAGCAAAGAGCAATGAAGAGAAAGAATACTACAAGGAAACAATGCTACAATCAGCTTTTAGCTCCCCATATGCACACAAGCACTGCTACATATTATATTTTGAGTTTGTGTTTCATTAAACTTCCATGGAATTGAAAATTATTTGATATATTACTATAGCACAGTGTTTATCAACCTCAGGAACTTTAAGGTGTGTGGACATCAAGTCCAGAATTCCTCCACCAGAACTGTGGTAAACATTGCTATGGTAATGACAGGAATGACAAAACTTCAATTGTCCATGGTCACTAAACTTGTATTATGAGGTTCCTGTTAAGAAAGAAAATTGAGACCAATCAAATGAGAACTGTCTTCCAATACACTACCAATAGTCAGCAGCAGTGGTGGGATTCAATTTTTTTTTATTACCGGTTCTGTGGGCATGGCTTGGTGGGCGTGACAGGGGAAGGAGACTGTAAAATCTCCAGTCAGAGGTGGTCTTTGCCAGTTCTCTGAACTACGCAACATTTCTGCTACTGGTTCTCCAGAACTGGTCAGAACCTGCTGAATACCACCTCTGGTCAGCAGGAAAATGCAGTATTCAGTTGTAGATTTTTGCATAGTAATATGGCTTTACATCCTACCTAATAAAGTTAAGAGTATCTGTGTGTAGCCCTACAACAGGGAAAACCTTTCAGATAATGTTATTTGGGTGGTATTCACTGAACTATTGTTCTTTCCATGCCAAAATATTTAGATTTACTTCGGAAAACCTTCAGCTGTTGCAAAGGGTTGTTGACAGAATCTCAAATCTGGACTGTAAAACTCCAGTCGACCACTTTATTCCTGGAAAGAAGTAATTACATGCATTAATTTTACTTTGAGCCACGGTTAATATTTTCAGATATCCATGTTCTTTTGAACTAGATATTATTACCTGGAAATTGTTCTGGACAACAGAAATGGATTCTTTGGACTCTCTTTATCCCTAAGAGACTTTTCATTAGAAAAAAAAACATATGTGGACCCAATTACTTAGTGACTGAAGACCTGATGTTATTCATTCCCTTTGTCATTTAGCTACTTTGGCCATATTTCTTCTCCTTTGGGGGACTCATGATTGTGTTCACCCATATACCTATTAATCTATCTGAAAATCTTTGCAAAGCATGAGAACCAGAATATCTAGTTCTGATATAGTCTATGTGGTATTGAATAAAACAAAGGAGGCTCGATTTTAGGAAGATATGTGCACTTGCTCTTTCAGGAGTGTCATGGTAGCCTAGTGGTGAAGATGCTCATCTCCCTCTTAGAAGGTTGAGAGTTCAATCCTAGGTAGTGGCAGAAGTTTCTGTCTTAGATATTTCATGGAAAGAAAAAAATAACTGTTGCGAACTCCATGTGGTGTTAGGAAGGGCATCTGACCAGTAAATGCTCAGCTCCATCCAGTTGCCCCGAATAAAGGATTACCGGGTCATAAAATGGCAGTTTTTATGGTAGCTTGCTCTTTCACACTCCAATCTACCTTGCTGAATTGTGGTGGGGAAGAATTAGAGAAGGGATGTCATAATTGATATAATGAAGCCAGTTTTCTAGATTTGCATAACATGAATAATTAGCTAGCTACATGGGCCAAATTTACACAATGCAGTGAGCTAAAAAGTGCTTTGTTAGTTTATGGTTCAGTTCAGTTCAATTCAGTTTAGATTGATAGCCTAGCCACTGTTCTTTATCTCTGATTTTGTTTTGAGTTTTCTTCTTTGGACAAGATCCATCTGTGTCATAAGCAGAACAGCTGTATTAATTAGTAGGAAGGAACTCTGAGTTTTCCACAGTGTGAGTTAAGCTGTAGTATCAATGCTTAGCACATATCAAGATGAATGTAAACCAATTACAAACCAGTATGAAACCAATTACAAACATATTGTACTCAGACTTCCACATCTTTGGTGCCTTCCAAATATGTGAATGTGGATTCCCAGAATTCCTTGGCCAGAGTCAACATTGATATGAATTGTAGAGTTGAAATCCAATGTCTGAAATATATCCAGGTTGAGGAACACTCTTATTGTCCTCTGGTGATGGTCATTTTTTGTAATGTCAAGATGGGAGTAGGATCTATCAAACTCTGAATGAGAGACTCCATATCATTCATCAATGATGTTAAGTGCCTGAACTAGCAGGTAAGTTTATAAAGAGATGTGGGCAAATCAATTTAAGTCCCATCCATTTCACTTTCTCTTCCATTTCACCATTTACTTCCACTATTGCTCCTGTTCAAATAAAAGTTCTGTGTCTCATCAGCTGATACACAGTCCAAAGCAAACAGAAAGCAAGGTTCTTTTTAAAAGCCATCCTTTTATATATATACTGTGTTTCTTAGAAAATAAGGCAGGGCTAAGCCATCTTTTCTAGGGGTGTCCTACTTTTTTGTTTGTGTGTGAGAGAGAGGGGGAGGGGGAGACAGAGAGAGGGAGGGGGGGGAGAGAGAGAGAGAGTATCCTGTGATCCCAAATAAAGAATGATTGATCAGTAGGAAAACAGGGTGGGGGATTTTCCTGCAGACATTTTTTGGGATTTTCCTAGGATCTGCTGCTTCTGCTTTTGGCTTCATGTAGGGAAAGCAGCAGAAGTCTTTCTTTCTCTCCCCCAAACTCCACCAGAAATGAGTCTTTGTGAGATTTGTCATGCCGGCACAGCCTCTTAGAGCAGGATGCCTTGCAGGGTCCCAAAGACTCATTTCTGGTGGAGTTTAGGGGGAAAAAAAAGAAAGACTTTTGCTGCTTTCCTTGTGTGCAGCTAAAAGCAGAAGAAAGAAGCAGAAAGAAGTGGCCCATGGCCAGGCAAGGCACGTAGGGTGCGTGGGGCAAGTTCCCCTCCCTCACTACATTGTGTTGTTCGCAATGCAAGCGACGTGAGAAACTGGCCACGCATGAGCTTAAATAGGGCCAAATTTTGGGGGTATGCCTTAATTGAACTGCATGTGCACAAAACAGTGCTGGGCCTTTGTTTTGGGGTGGGCTGTATTGTTAGAGAAACACGGTATATATAAACAACATTTGTCTTTTTTCTTAGCATTTTCACCATTATAAAAGCCAAATTTCTTTCTGAGTGTACAAAGTCTTTTAAAAACAGATTGCATTTCAAATTGTAGTTCAGACTTCCTTCTAGTACAATTTAAAATATTGGTTATTGTTTCAATATGCATGGATATGCGCATACATATATTCATATTTGTATTGCTGAATTTTGATTTGTGTTCTGGTAGTGTATGCAGTTGTTTTGTTTTTGAATAAGTCAATGTTTATATAAGTCCTGAACTCATTTAAAGTATAAACTTGTTCACACATATCACTCAATGGCTGAATGAGTTTCTCTCATATATTTTTATACACATTTTCTCTGGGAAAAAAAGCACATTAAAATGCATTATTTTAATGACAAGAACAGCATGAAAATAGTTTAGAAGTGTGAAAATGAGTGAATAACAAATTTCTGAAGAACATATTAATCTCGGAAGTTGGCATATCCACCCTTTCATAGTAGAATGAACAGAGGCAGCATTCTGAAGCATCTTTGATATCAAAAGGAAGAAGAATTTCTGTTCTGCTTTCACACAAACAAAAGAAAGAAACTACAAAGTACAAAATGAAGTACTTTCTTGAAGGCATTTTTCCAGGCAATGAAACAGACTTTTCCTGGCCATTTTACTGTCTGAAGTGCAAAACAAAATCTTCCCCTTAAACTATTCTCATATAGTCAAATCTTATTTCAAGGCTAAGGAATTACCTTAGAGTTACAAGAAAGGCTGAATTGTATAGCCAACACCGCTCGCTTTCTGACACCAACTTCCTAAATAGCCATCACATTCTGCTTAATTTCAGAGCTGCCCTTGGAAATTATAATATTTAAGAACATTATCTGGGAATTGAAATATGAAAAACATCTTTTGAAATCCTGTGAGGGAGCTTATGCCACTATATATATATTTATATATATCTATATATCTATATATGTCTATATATCTATATATATCTATATCTATATCTATATATCTATATCTATATATCTATATCTATATATATATCTATATCTATATCTATCTATCTATCTATCTATCTATCTATCTATCTATCTATCTATCTATCTATCTATCTATCTATATATATATATAGTGAATCTTTGGTTCTTCGGGTTTTCTCCCGCGTAGAATTGGAAATATCTAGGCAACGTTTCGATGAAGGCTCATTCATCATCTTCAGGCTTGTGTCTTCGGCCTTGTGCTTCTCAGAATAATGTGAGCTTGCAACTGCTTCTTCCTTTTAACTACTAGTGGGGGTGTGACTTGATTGGGTGGGGGCTTGGCTGTGTTCTGATTGGCTGGGGGTGTGTTCTCATTGGTTGGGGGTTTGGCTGTGTTCTGATTGGTTGGGGAGTTGGCTGTGTTCTGATTGGCTGGGGGTGTGTTCTGTTCTGGTGGGAGTTTGGTTGTACTCAGGTTAGTTTCAGTTGCTGGGGGATTTGAGCTGGTGAGCTGTGATCCTGTTGTTTGGCTTCGCGTTCGTGGTCGTGCCACATCTTCATGGTCACATTATTCTGAGAAGCACAAGGCTGAAGACACAAGCCTGAAGATGATGAATGAGACTTCATCGAAACGTCGCCTAGATATTTCCAATTCTACGCGGGAGAAAACCCGAAGAACCAAAGATCCACATACAAATACCCACGAAAACCTCCAAAAACATATATATATATAATGAGAGCATGTAATATTTAGTGGGTATCACAATGCCAAAAATTCACTTTGATATATTTGTAATTCCTTTTATATATTTTTTAGAGCTGCCTGTGAACAAAAGAATTTTTAAAAGACTTCTTGACTTGCTGGTAGCTGATTGATTATTTTTTCTGCTGAAATGATATTGTTTTGTTTTGTTGTATACTTAAACTTTCCTCAGATCCACTAAAATATGATGTATGCCAGCTAATATAAATTCATGCATTCATTCAATTTCTGTTGCTGATTTGTATATTTTCATTTCAGCTCAAATGCTGTCTCTTCCTCTTCCCCCCTACAGGAAAATCTCAATTCTAGCAGGATTTAACCTGGTGCTTGCATCATTAAATGCTTAACTGCTGGCAAACGTTTGATCCTGTAGAAAACATTAGCAATGATGGAGATCTGTGTAGTAGGCTGTAAAGTCTGTAAACTTTAAGGCCGGTGGACTTCAATTCCCAGAATCCCTCAGCCAACATGGCTGGCTGGGGAATTTTGGGAATTGAAGTCCACGGGACTTAAAAATGCCAATGTTGGACACAGCTATAATGACTTATAAGTATCTATCTCATGTATTCAAAACTATATTTATTCTTATACCTGTATTTCGTAAGCGATTGACAAATCAAATAAATACTAAAATACTCTGGTACAGTGGTACATTATTTAGTTCTTTGAAGGAATCAGCTGAGCTAAGATGAGTCTGAAGAATCATGATAGAGATGCTTTTTAGGGGAAACTCATGAAATAATACAGAATCTTAGGCAGGCAACAG
This sequence comes from Bungarus multicinctus, assembly GCA_023653725.1. NCBI lineage: Eukaryota > Metazoa > Chordata > Lepidosauria > Squamata > Elapidae > Bungarus > Bungarus multicinctus. The sequence continues at coordinate 62,482,676 of CM042848.1, read as the reverse complement.
TACAAAAAGGGAAGGAAGGAAGGAAGGAAGGAAGGAAGGAAGGAAGGAAGGAAGGAAGGGATTTCCTTCACCATGTTTTGCCTAAAGCTTTAATTTAATGACAGTATTCAACTGGATCCCTAACCCTGTGAGCAACCCTATGAACTTGGCATACTTTGGACATTTCTGAGCCTGCTATGCTATTTTTTGTTCAGCTCTCTTTATGATTGACATTCCTACTTTTAGCTAAAGAAAGGGCCAGGAAACTCAAGGTTGTCAAATCCTTTCTTATTCCCAAATCAATTCAGTGATTGCTGATACTTGTTGTTGACTGGGACACCCATAGCACTGAAGGGGAAAAAACCTAGAGGGATCAACCAGTTTTATTTCATAGACCCTGCAGATACATATTCCAGCAGTGAATCGGCACTAGGACTGCCTGCAGACGATGGTAAAAAAAGATGTCAAGACTGACCATATGCATGCCGCAGATCAGATGTGACTGTCACATTATGACTCCCATCTTGACTTTTTGGATTGTATCCAGTAAATATCCCTGGTCAGCATGGTTGCTATGGAGAGGAAGGATCAGCAATAAGGGAAACCAATTCCATACTTTCATATCTTACTATTAGGCAGGTGGCCCTAGTCCTCAGCAATGGGGAAAATCCTTAAACAAGACACATGAGAATGGTTTGCGAGCCCAATTAGGGTTGTCATACACAAAATGGCCCCATTATCATGGCACACAAAGTATCTGCATTTGCAATAAAGGTGATTTGCAATAAAGCATGCCTATCTCAAGCGCAACACCTTTTTCACCCCACCCCCACTTCATAGAATGGGAATTATAATGGTTTAAATGTTGGGAATATTAGAGGGAATAAAAGATAATAATCATGAGCCGCTAGCATGCCTGCGGGATAGGATAGGATAGGATAAAGAAATAATCAAACGCCAGGGTCAAAACACACAACATGGTTTCCTTTTATTTAATTGTTTAATCAGTTTACATTCCACAACTGACAGTTTACTTTTTCATTTTTTTTCCATAAACAAATTGCTTAATTACCAGACAATATTGTAAATCAATGGAATTACATAATGTCCTGCGAATTCAAAAAAAAAAAAAAAAAAGCAAGATGCAGCCAGTTTTGTTTACTTTTCCTCCCACCCAATCCCATCAAGCCCTGTAATACTCAGCACACTCTTCCACTGTTTTTTTTTTCCTCCCTTTCTTCTTTTTCCCTTTCCAGGAAAAATCTTGAAATACTGTATGTCTTCCCCAAATTCACATGTCCTTTTGACATTCCTGGAATCCTCTCTATTGCTCTAATAAACAAAAAGGCCCCAGATGGAGCACTGTGGGACCAACAACTGAAAGCCAAACCAGGGCTTTGCTGCATACAACTATCATTGTTATACCCAGTAATGTGAAGAAGAAGTAGATGCACGAAGATGGAGCTTTAGCTGTAAAAAGATCAAGCAACACAGTTATCCACATCATATCAGAACAAGAATCAAACATACTAATTCATGTTATTTTTTAAATTATTTTTTTAGCACCAAAAGCCATTTTGGCTATTTGCATTTCATGAAGCCAGAAAAGATGCATTACAGTCTAACCAACAGGGTTTTTACTCAAGGAACATTACTCTGACCTCTGCTATGAATGCTGAAGTTAAAAAGGCAAACTAGGAGAGAATTGAATAACAGACCTGACTTGGAGAAAGGAGTGGGGGTGGGAAGGAACAGGGAGCACTTTCTTGAGGTTTACTGTGCATAATTTATTCCTTTTATTAGCCCAGAGTTTCCTTCAGTGATGCATTTAAGAAACACAACTGAAAATGAATGCTTGTTGTCAATTAAAGTCAACAGAGTTCATTGACCATATACACATTTCAGGAGGTTGGCAACTACCAGTGCTCTGATCTACAGCAGAGCATAGTTTTGTCTTGGTGGAACTTTCTATATAACTGGTGGATATATTTATTGATCTTCATAAGTTGCAAAGTGTTTAGCATGCACAAAAGAAATCAACACACTTGGAAGCGATTTGTGAATTTACATCACCTATCTTTTAAATATTTTGGCTTTTTCCAGACATAAATAGTCAGTGGCAACCATGAAGTCATCACTGAGCTGATGGGATTCAGATTTTAGACCATGAAATCATTGTCAGTATCCTGCAGTTCTATTTTGAATGTGCTGAATCAAGGCAGTGTTTCTGCTGAATTCAACACATCGAATGTCCCAATCATGTGAGAATGTCCTAAATATTAGATCAGCTTCCCCCAGTTTTGTGTTTCCAGCCATGATGGATGTTAATTTCCATAGCTAACACACATAGGTTACAGTTTTTGTCTGGATAATATGGGAGGAGGCCAAAATATATGAAAGGGTTAACTTCCTGGTAATTCTTGGAAATGTGGAGTAACATCTTAGTTCTCATAACATCAGATATGACCTCCAATCCTGTGATATGCCAGGTATATTCTTTTGCATTCATCGAGGATGCAGATATTCTAGGACTTTGAATATTACCTTACAACCAAGGATTAACTGACAAGAAAACTAAAATGAAACATTGACATTTCTTGATCTGTGGCTTGACATACAGCTCTTACTAGTCTATATTAAAGTGGTAAATTCAGATATGTGTATGTGTGCATGTACATGCTTGTGTGGGGGAGTGTACATGCGAGACAATGATTGTGTGGATGTATGATAAACTAGAAATTTGTTACCCCAAAATCTGTTGTCTCCTTTGGAGGTTTCTATATGCAGAATGCCAGTGATTTACTGCAAAAGTATTCATGTATGCATTCTAAAAATATAGTTTGACCATATAACTTGCAAAGTTTCTCTTAAAGTTTATATAATAGCAATCACAGCTTTATTCATTCACATCTACATTGCAAGGAGTCCAAGAACAGGTTCACTATGTACTGTGCTATTTGGGTCAGCTCAGCCATGGATACTCAAGCATTTTTCAAAAAGTGAGAACTTTTCAGAGATAAGCCTGCATCTTATATCAACTTCTTTAGAAACAGGATGAGTGGGAGTATGTCTAAGACTTTAAAAATGGAGATAAGATGTGAAAACAAGAGGGAGATCTTTAGAGACTAGAAGGGATCACATTTGACAATCCACTCTACTCAAAATTAGTATTATCTTGTGTTCCGGTGTATCAAAAAAATCTAATCTGTAAATTATATTGTTCCATTTCTCATAAGGTGAATCCTAGATGTCAACAAATGAAGAGGATATTTTAAGTTTGTTTCTTCTGTAACAAACTTCCTCAATCATGCCATCTCATCTATAACTCGTTTTCAAGCATAGATCAAAACAAATTCCTTCTTTTCCTTTTATTATATATGAATATTCTTTTCTGATTCTGAAAGGTTAGCTGTCTCTGATTTTTGACATATTTTGTAACAGGGCAGTTCATAAATGTTATTTATATGCTTTTAATGTTATTCAAATTAGATGTTGAGGGTCACCATATTTCAACAATGGTGCCCCAAATTACATTTTTTTAAAAAAAAATCACAAATTAATCCTTCAAAACACATTTCTATTTGTTATACTTCCACAATATAAAACATTAAGGGCATATTCCTATGTTTATACAAATTAAGGCAACTGAATTCAGTAGCATTAAATGTGCATAATTAGGATTATTAACACATCATTAACTCATAGGAGACTGTGAATTGTAGTCCCACCTTAAATTTGAAAGCTAGCTGGGTGATCTTGAGCCAATCATTCTCTCTCAGTCCAACTCACCTTACAAAGTTGCTGTTGTGGGAAAAATAGGAGGAGAAAGGAGTGTTATATACAGTATATTCCCCTCCTTGAATTGTAAAGTAATAAAGGCAGGGGAATTTTTAAAATAAATAAATAAACTGCTTTCATGTGCTGTTGTGTCTGACAGATTTGGATTCCCCACAATTTTTGGCACTGTCAAAACCTTTGCAATAGTTGCTTTTGTTAGTTCAAACATATCATTAGTAGCTCATGCTATTTCAGGCCCCTTGGGCTATAAAGTGTCTAAATCATTGTCCTTATTTGTAGATGTTCTTTAACTTTTGATAATTATGTTTGCTATTCTACAAAGAAGACCTTTGTGTTGACCTTGTGTTGACCTTGAATTTCTTGGAGCGTGCCCCATTGAATCAAAAGTAAGTTAGTCTAGTAGACAGATAGACAGCACTGCCTGTATTATTTCAAAAGAATAGAATCTTGATGGGTTGTTATGGTTGGAAACAACAGTCCCTGACCAGTTAAGAAGTCAAATTCTGATCCAATGAAGAAATTAATTCTACCTGGGCATATCTCCTATTTTTCATTAGCAAAGTATCTAATGCAGTTTTCAAGACATAGGAAATAAATGCAAAAGGAAAATGTTTTCAACTGAAGCATTGAAAGTTAATTTGATGTGAAGTAGTCTTTCAAAGAATCTGTAAAAAATGTATTGAAGATTATTCACTGAGAAGAGGCAAGTGGACAATATACAAAGTGTGACCCCCAAACTCACATATCTAAGGACTGAATTGTACTCCATCTGATATATTTTTGGAAAATGTTGGTGGTTACAGTATGCACAGAATGAACACAAAACCAAGAAAAGGCTACTTGAATTGCATAGTAGTTAAGGGAGAATTGGATGCAACCCAGGTCCCATCTATGCTCCATTAAGTATAACTTAGTCGTGATGCATAGCATAATTTGTAAATTCAGCAACAACAATAACTGATCTTAAATTGTGGCAAGTTAGGCAGCTGAAATATGTGTGTTACACCATTTTTAAAAATGATCCTGTTTGTAAAAGCCAACATATCTAGGGGAAAAATTCTGGTTTCACACATGCATTACTAACTAGACTCTAAATCAGAGTAGTTTAGAAGAATTTCAGTTCCGCCAAAACTATAAACTCAGCCTTAGGTCATTGATTTTAGTGCAACTTGGAGAGGCACGTCACACTCCTTCGGTATTTTAATTTAAAATTAAAATCAGTCATTTAATCTTATGATATTCCTCTAATGAAATAATATAGAAATCACAGTGAGAAATGACAGGAAGAATAAGGGCAGATTAAGTATGGCGTTTCTAAGATTTTCCCTATGAGACAACCATAAGTTTTCAACTTTCTTATATTAATGGAGCTAGGGCTTACTCAAGAAGTGTGATTACTGGAGACAAAGGACTAGATCAGCAGTTGCTTTATCCTTCAATAGTAGTGACAGAACCATCTCACATTAAATTAGCAATCAAGTTCAGATGACATAGAGCAGAGCGCAAAAACTCTGTTCTGCAATAAAGGACTGCCATTTCTTTCCTCCCCTTACCATCCAAACTTGTTTCCTGAGATAGGGTTAATAGCAAGGCCAGACATGCTACTAGGCTGCAAGAGGGCAGAATTGGGGGACTAGAAGCCATGCCATTCCTGAAATGTGAGAATTTGGTTTCCAGTCAGTAATTAAATCGGTTTATTGTTATTCACTGAAAACCGCAGTAATGGCCTTCTACGAAAGGACAGAAACATAAACCAAATTAAAGCACGTTGTAAAAACTTTTCATTTGTTGCTGCTTCAGCAGCACCTTAAGGTCACTTGCTGAGGAGATAAACAAAGACAAAACGCTTTTGGCAAATGTGCATCTTGATCAAGGACAATGAAGCTGAGGACAAATAACCCAAGACTAAAAGATACTTGGAATTGCTGCTAAGGAGACTTGCAATGAAAGAGGTGTTGGAAAAAACCACTTCGACCTCACTTTCTGACTTTCTCCCCATTAACTTTTATAACATTGACTTTATTATGACACATAGACCTTACAAAGCTTTCAGAGACAAGGGTGGGGGTTATTTTTCCTGTTGACAGCAATACATGCAAACAGTTTGCTTCAAACCAGTGACTTCTAAAGTAAGAGGAACAACAAGGGAGGCGCCAACAGTCCTGATCCTCTTGTCTCACTGACAAAGAGGAAGAACCAGTGAGGGAGGTTTTTTTAGGATGCTTCATCTATTGAATTCACTTCAAGACTGAACCCCTTCCTTCCCCTGCCCTCCCCTTCCCTCCAATTCACAATTTTAAGTTTGTACATATTTTTACAGGTATTTGGATTTTAAAAAAACCAGTCACATCTGGAAGGTACTGAACAAGATTATAGAACAAGATTTTTTTTTCTATTTATATAAAGCATTTCATGAGAGAATGAAAGAAAGGAGACAGAGTTAGAGGTATTAATTTAAAAAAAAAAGTGTAGAGGGAAGACTGGGGAATTGTACCTGTGATTCACAAGGCCTCCAAAATTTGAATAACTGCAAGGGAAAACTTTTAGAACTTATACTTTGTCTTTTGAGGGATCTACCTCCTGCAAGATAGAGCAAATATGATTCTGGCTAATGAACGTGAAAAGTATGCATTCTCTTAATGAAAAAAAATGTACTTGTAAGCTGCTGTACACTCAGATGCAACCTTGTAGAATTTCAAGAACAAGGATTGCAGCTGGAATACCTCAAGAGGGGAGAATAGCAAGGTGGACTGCCAACTGAAATGTTATTTGGAAATTCTTGGAGTTCCAGCACATTTGGGTGGATTAAAAAAATGGAATGGTTGAGCTAAGTATTCAGGAGCAACAATATTGATGAGAAGTTAATACAGTTTTTAAATTATAAACTGTTGATATAAGAGCCTATAATCTTTTTTTGATAACCGATCTTCCTTCTAATTTTAACAGCATGCTTTGGGAACTTTCCCAGCATGATGGCTATGGTGGCACAGTTAATCACAAAACACTGATTTACTACCATTAATTCTGACTTCCTGGGATTTTCTGTATAATAGCTTAGCTTACTTTTTCCTTTCATCTGGATAGGTAGGCTCATTTCCAAACATTGAGTTGCATTTATATTTTCTATGGAATGGCTTTGGGATCTATGTCGGACACAGAGGCTTTGTTGGTAATAGAGATTTTGCTTGAAAGAATGTAGAAAGAATGCTACCTATCCTGTTTTTTTCTAAAAAAGAAAAAGAAAAGAAAAAAAATTACTAATAAACTAAAACTAGGAGGAGCAGGGTTCATGGGTGCCAAGGAAAATGTCAGTGAGCCCTTTGTGGCCCCTGGGGTTAGACGTCCAACTCAAGATCTTTAGGAAATTTACTCATGGTCTCTAAGAGAAACTATTATCTGCCCATACCCACACAAGATTACTGATCTGTGAAGTGGTGAAAACTTTTATTCAGTTAGAAGCAGATCACGAAATCTTTGCATGATCAATGTGACTAGAATATTGAGTGATTTACCAAACAGTTACTTCAAGTGCATATAATCTCTAATCATCTGTAATGGTTAACAGTGAAGAGATGATTTTCATCTCACTAATACCAGCCCTAAACAGAGCAAAAGCAGGCAGATGTTAGGGATTGCTGAGTGTGCAACAATAACAGTTTTTCAGTGATTACTTTCTCTTGGATGATAGAACTATGAACTCTATATTAACCTGCTATTCTCAGAAACAGGGACAGATATTGGTTCATTGCCCGTGTAAAGCTTAAATACTATTCCAACTGGTTTTTCCTATATAGAAAGAAGAAAGGGTGCCATCTTGCCCTGCTTTTGGTAACAAAATATCTTGGGACAGCCCTGAACCTCATCCTACCTGATCAAGGTTTAGTCAATTCATCTACAAAATGATTAATATGCACCCTGTGGTAAATTGCCACTATAGTAAGTTACCACTACAGTAAACAAGTGGTGATATTCATTAGCATCTCAAAGTAAGGTCTAACTGCACTATGAAATAAGGCCATATAGAATAGGAATCTCACACAGACATCTCAACACTCTCACTAAACTACAGTTCCCAAATGGCTTTGGGAGAAGCAATAACAAACTAGCATAAATCTGATTAAAGTTTTGTAGCGTAGATTCAGCTTTACTATGAGATCCTTAAAACGAACCTGTAGTGTACTACAGTATAGGATGTATACTATACATTCCAAAGATTCCAGGTTCATGCTACAGTATTAGTTCCTTCACCCCCACAGTTATGACTAAGATAAAGGAGGGTGGCCATTTTGATTTCATTGTGAAGTATTTTCCCAAAGAAACCAAGGAAGTCACAGATTCATCATTAAACACATTCAGCCAAGCAGTAATATTCTATAAGGTCATCTGAACACTTTGAAATTTTTCAAAAATTACATATATACATCTACATACAAATATGCACATATACAAGTACATCTGTGACTTTCATTTAACTTCATGATGGCACTTCAGTTAAAATATATTCTCATCAGAGTTGCCTTTAGGAGGGTACCAGGTTAGGCACAGCCCAAATGCAGCATTTAATAGGAGTAGCTGCTCATATATTCCTACCATGTAGGAAACAATTATGCAAACACAAAGTAGAAGGCCTTAAACCTAGAGCTCCTGCTTAGGAAAAATGTGAGAAGGAAAAGGTGAAAGAGGACAGCTCTGTGACTGCTTAAGATCAGAGGTTGCAACTTTCTGTTCTTTTTTTTTAAATCAAAAATACCAAATCTATTTTACTTCTTTCTTTTCTTTGTTGGGGTTCACACTTCATGGTAGCATCATCAACAATAACTTTGCCCAATTTTACCCTTTCTAAGCTAAGTTTTCATACTAGCTGCCTGAAAATCAATGTTCAGAGGTTTGAACCCGAAGAGTCACAGATAAGGACAACTGAGTTCATAGGATTGTATTTTCACTGAATTTAGTACTGAGTGTTAGTCTATATTTTGCAGCTCCTGTGAAATGGAAGTTTTATGCATTTGTAATAAGAGCTGCTATTTCTTAAATAGTCAGCATAATCTTAGGGTACATAATTGGTATTGCAAACCATACCCAACCATACAAAAAATCTCAGAAATCACTCTACCTATTTAATCTTTTTAAACCTAGATTTAGTTTTGCTGAATATGTATCATCATTATTTTATCAGTTATTAAATGCCAGGGATAGACTATTCTACTTCCCTATTGTAACAGTTTACTTAAAGCAGCGGTGATCATCATTGTAATTACTGGAGGTGCCTTCTGGGAAAGAAATGGTGAACTGAAAACAGTTTCACTAAAGCAACTACAGTGAAATGAAAAGTCAGCAAATAGACTGAGTCTCGTTAATTCCTCTCTAGACAAGGAGAGGATATGAGATCACTCACAACTGCTCCAGACAGTTTCTCCTTGTAAGGAGACCACAGGGCAGTGATCTCTGGTGGGTTTAGAGTTCTGGGAGATGATGGAATGAGTCATCATACTTATTCAAAAGGACACTGGATTCAAATATTTCTTTTTCCAATCTCTTTTGAAAATTGCTTTTTAACTACTTTTCAGCTATTAGGAACCTTTGGATTGATAGGTTGTATTGCACTGGTGAATTTCTTTCAATACTCAGTGCAATAAGTTTTAAATACAAATTTAAAAACTTAGAAAATATTTTTGAATAATCAGCAAAAAAGTGATTAGAACAGCCAAAAAAATGATTAGTACGGGGCCATATAGATTTGAAATATTTTTTTAGAATTAATGATAAGAATCCTTGTGGAAAATTGCTTTTGTTTTGAATTCTCTTAAAATATACTGGTATTATATATACAAGATGAGATTTTGAAGGTTGGACATTAGAGGGAACCAGAAAGAACTGTAGATTACAATTAAAGGCAAAGAATACTTACATTTGACTAAAACAGAATGAAGCAAAATGTTTTAACATTGGACCTACTGAATGATATGATTGTTCTGGGTTGAACAATAAATCCAGAAATCAATTTTAAGAGTGTCTACTTCTATAGACAGACTGTGTTTAAAATATATTATGGAACAGTTTTAGGACTTTATTTGAAGGGACTAAAGAACAAGATTTTTAAAGTAAAAGGAAGAAATACAAAGTTGGTTTATTTGATCAATGTTAAAATAGATATGTTCTTATCTCTGGTAACCCTTAATGAATTTTGCTGATCAGGGCTGAAACAATGAATTTTTAAGGATTTGTTTAAACATAAGAGATGAGATTTGGGAAGAAGAGATCATTTATTATATTTTAGGAGAAGGTGATAAATCATTAAAATTATTTACACTTGCTATGATGAAGGGAAAAGTCATTTCATTATATATTTCTCTTCTTTTTCTTTAACTATATTCTTTCTCATTTATGTTTCCATTTTTTCATTTTTCCACTATTTTTGATTTTTATTCTCTTTTTAGTTTGCATTAGTTTTTATTTTTGTTTTAGAATTTGGCCAAGTATGATTAGACACACAAGGAATTTAACATTATTTAATAAAATTATTTAAAAAATAATAATGGTGGTGGATTATGCCCCATCAGTTGGACCAGTGGTGGGATTCAAATTTTTTTACTACCGGTTCTGTGGGCGTGGCTTGGTGGGCATGGCAGGGGAAGGATACTATAAAATCTCCAGTCAGAGGTAGTATTTGCCGGTTCTCCAAACTACTCAAAATTCCCGCTACCGGTTCCCAGAACTGGTCAGAACCTGCTGAATACCACCTCTGAGTTGGACTTTTGCTATCTTTCCTCTCAATTCTTCATGAAAATGTTTTTCCTCAGAATGAAATTTTGTACAAGGATGGGCTTCCTGTGCTTCTGTACTACAGACAGCAAGATGACTTTACCTACAGTGCCTAGTACTGAGAAGTGTTCTGTCCCAACAATTCATTTTGGGCCTGGTGGGTGTCCTGATGTTTTGCTCTGATGACCTGCAAGACACCGTCATCTGCTCTACAGCACATCAATGGCTGACATTCTGAGGAACCATTATTCTTGATGCCTTAATATGTGCCTTAAAAAGTGCCACAAGACTTATATTTCATATTGTAGATGCCACATTAAGATCTTAAAATAGAGTTATTTAAGGAGAAAACATAAAAATCCTCTCATTTTAATATTTTGTTTGCTTTTAAAAAGTAGTAAATTGATGAATAAATGGCAAATGTATGAAAAAAGGCACTCAACTGATGGACATTCTCTGTAAAAAATAGTAATGGCTCACATACAGAATCTGAGCAATCTCCTGAGAGCCACAAATAATTCAGCTCATTCAACCCGGTTGCAGAATTCCAGTTTTCCCTCCAGACCATTTAACTCTTATTTTAATATTGGTGATTGAACATCCTATGAAATTCAACCAAAAACATCCTAACTCCATAGATAGAAAGTCCTTGTGTTATACACAGGTAATGCTTCTTAAGGAAGCCAACCTTGTGATGCAACTCTTAAAATAGCCCACTCTTAAGATAAGTGGATGTTAATAGGTTGGAGAAGTCTGGCATCAATTGCAGGCACACAGAACTGCATTGATTTATTTATTCCAGTTTTCATTTTCCAGTTTTCTGCCAACATTAAAAAGAAAGTGGTGGACCCATGTTCCCAACTGATCTCTTATCTCATCACTGAGATTTTCAACATTAAAGTTTTTCCTGACAATTCCTTTATTCCACTTTGCTGCTGAAACTGTCTGCAGCACCAATTATATTTCTTTTTACCTCCTGCAGTTAAAATCAAGGAAACTGGAGTAAGTCACTAGGACTGATCTTGAGTTGCAGGAGACTTGACTAACCTTGTTACACAGATTCTAATTTCCCTGAATTTATGGAAAATATAGGCATATTGGGCCTATAGCTTTAGAGAATGGATAGAAGAACTGCTTCCACATCAGAAATATCCTATGCTGTGAATGAATCCTATTGCCGTGCTCTGAAGCAATTATATATTCTCTGCATTTTTGCTCATTTTACATTTCATGATGTAAATCTGCATTGAAGGTTCTCTTCAGCCAAAAGAAAGGATACAAGGACTTCAATTTTGTTGACATTTTTTTCCCTGTTGCATGCTTTGACTCTCAATTAATTCAATTTAGTTTCAACAAACCCCATCATATACAGGACCATCTTCCTCCAATTGTTTCAATAAATAAATGAGATTTGATCCACTAAATAATAAAGCTTATTTACATGGGCTGGCCTGATGCAGCATTAACATCATTCCACTGTAATCATTCCCCATAACACACTATCAGTCTTAAGGGGATGTTCTGCAACTGAACCAACTAATTCTGAGTCCATTACTGCTGAAGATAACACTGCAGCATCTCCTGGAGAGATGAGGAGCAAGTTACTTCCCATTGACTGTAAAACTCGCTTTATTTTTCCATTCCCCAGACTCTCCTCCATTTTGTGATGCCTTGCTACCATTCTTCAACTTCTTCAATACATATTTGCTATTCCTTCCTTGTGCAGTGATTAGGATCCTCCCCACCTTTACCGCAAACAAGAATGGTGACAAGACTACTGAGTTTTGCATTCCCCCATTAGCCATCTGGAGGGTCCTTTCATGAAGTTTCTGATTTATCAACACTAAAGACACATGCAGAGTGGCATGACTGAAATTCTGGGTCCAGAGGTAGAAGATGACACTGATGGAAATGCCCTTACAGGCACCCCAAAACTGTGCTTTTGATGTAGGACAGAAATTATGCAGTTCATTCCTTTATATGGTAGTAGGACTGGATCAAAGCCAACTGATGCCCTAAGCACAGACCAACTATGGTGCCCTTGGCTCCTCCATTGCTTAACTGACACATTAAGGCTCAATGCTGCAAACTAAAGTCAAATGCAACCATGAAAGCATTAAGGGCATGATAGCTGGGAGGAAAAAAAATCACACGGTGCCCCCTTCCCTTAAAACATGTGCTTTCTTTGCTTAATGGTTTATCCAAGGCTGAGTGGTAAACCCACACACTGTAATCACATGGTTTATCTATATGTGTAGCTACGATGAAAAAAGACATCAAGAAGATGTTGCTACATGGATTAAATACTTCAGAATATACTTGGAAAGACTATTCATATGCTATCTGTGCTTGCCTTTTGTCTTTAAAGGAAAGGATACTTCTGTACTGGTAGTTTTATTTTATGCCACAAGGTACTAAAAATAGAAGTGTGGTTCATCTGTTTTGGCAAATCCATCCTCCAATGTTATGCTAGTATTTTCCTCTGAAGTTCATTATTATATGCAATTAGTATGTGTGCCTACTCCATTGTCTTGTTTCTCTCTCTATGCCAATCTCCATAAGGACTAATCAGATCAGAGTTTTTTTCCTGGATCATAAGTTATTTTCTTTACCTTAATTGTTTCCAGATCTTTAGCACGAATATATGACGGGAGGACTCAGGTAGAAATAAGTGGGGAAATAGTAAGAAATAAGGAGAAGAGAGGAAATAGATGCACAAAAAAACATCTATGTTGTAGGGGCACACTTGATGGGCAAAGAAGTCAAACTGATGGCCACAAAAGTGTGTTGAAATTCCACCCATTTTTAATGTGTAACACACATACAAACAAGCAAATGTTCAATCACAACATCTCAGCTGCCAGTTTGACTTATTTACCACATCTTATAATACCGCTGTGGGGATTATCAAATCACAATCAAAAGTTTTGTTTTTTATGAGGAATGGAATCCCTTTCTCTCCTTCCAATGCCTTCTGGTCTACACGTTTTCTCATCTTTATTTACTTATTGAATTTATTTGCCACCCATCTCATAGCAAACAACTCTGGGAGGCAAGTAGAAGGCTCAGAAAATCAGGTAGTTTATGATAACTGTACGGACATGTGGTTTTGGTGCACATGGACATAAGAAGAAGCACTGTGTATTCAATCCTTATTATTACCATTCCTTCAGAATTCCCCCAGCACTACAATGGCTTTTACCCAAATGATTGTAATTAACAAAACAATGGCATAACAACAACAATAATCTCTGCCCAAACTCCTCCTGCACAGTCAACTTGATGATCAAACAACCACAAAGCCCACATTCCCTCCCCTTACCACCCACAAAGGTTTCTATCCACCATCAGATGGTTCTTGATGTTTCAAGGCAAGGAGAGATCAGAGGCAGAACCAAATCCAGATCATGAAATGTGCAGCCTCCAAACACACTTTTCCTCATCCATGCATAAGTCTTGAGAGCTTTTGTTGCAATCACAGTGAGGAGAATTTGGTAGAAGATCACATGGAAACACCAGGTTTACTTTTCTTTCCTTCTTTTTTCTTTTTTTGAAAAAAAAAAAAAGAGGTGGGATGGAGGGGGAGTTATACACTATGCATCACAGCACTTCACTGAGACTTCCTCTTGCATTTCTGCCAACAGTTCAGCCTTGTCAATTAAGCCTGGCTGTAAAGCAGAGGGGAGTTGAAACAGCATTGTTAAAGCGTACACTCAAGAATCCTCACTTGAAGTTTTGTTCTGTAAGAATCTTGGCTTGTTTTTTTTCTTTTTAAGTTTAGCAAAGAAAGGGAAACGTGCCTTAATTTTCTGCTTCATCCCTCTTTGATGGAACAGGCAAGGTTTAAAAAAAATATTCATGTGCGAGCAGAGGGATTCCAAAGATGGCCTTGAGAAGGTTAAATTTTATAGAGGTAACTAAAGAGGTTCATTTATTTACTGTTTATGTTTCCCCAATGCAGTGTTTTATTTTTTGTTTTCTTTACTCCTGGTAAAAGTACCTTATACACCAAGATACCTTTTCCCCTTTCCTATCACATCACACTCAACTGGCGGTAGACAAATGCAACAATATGTCCATTTGAAGTTTGAAGTGGGATGCTGAAGACTTTTTTAAGGAGCTGAATGGAAGAGCAAAGTTGCAGAAAAGCTATTCCTTTCTCCAGGAAAAATAACAAGAACAATACAAAGCTGTAGAGAAGATGTAGGAGCCCCATTGGACTCCACTCTACCATGGCACTGGCAACTGTTTGAGATCTATATATAATATATGTTTATGTATATTATTTTATATTTATATATGTATAATATGTATATTTATAGGCTTGTTTGTACTTGTCTTAGCACACTGTCCCATTCTCAGGTCTCGATTTGGGGCAATTGGTCCTGGGGACAGGTTGAACAGAAGGGGCCAAGGTACAGAAGAAGCCAGAGATCAAAGTAAGACCTAGGCCTCCCCATGCACAAAACATGGACCAGCCGTAGCCATGGCTGATGTCATCAGGGAGTCCATACAGGTACCGGGGGTATCGGGAGAGCTCAAAGTTGATTCCAGCTACACATGTGCACAGTGAAATTATGCAGAAGGTTCCTGGAAGAGAAGAAGACAAAAAAGACAAAAGACAAAGAAGAGGAAAAAAAACAAAACAGGAAGAATGGGTTAGAATTGTCACAATAACTCTTTGCCCACTATCTAAAATGAAAGTAGCTGGAGAAAGAACAGGAGAATCTGAGATGGATGACTCAGGAATTCTAGAATGCAACTTAATTTATTTAAAATATTTTATTCTATCTTCCGTTTCCAAGGCAATTGCATAAACTTACAATATACAACTAATAATTAAAACAGTAAGTGTCCAAGATAATGGCCCTTGGGATATGATGTTATAGGTCAATGGATTGATTGGAAACACCCACTCACTCCCACTACAACAGCTACTAACAATCTTTGTTTTAAAAAAATGTGGTATTCCAGACAAACATTTAGAATATCTAGTCAAATACAGCAATCATAATTTAGAAGGAAAAAAACACACCACAATTCGGTGGATCTAAACTCTCCTTCATACACCTTTGGAAGACTTCTTATTTGAAGTATGTTTAGGTTTGCAGGTTTGCAGGGAATATAATACCTGTGGCACTTTCATCTTGAACATGTTATCCTTCTAATAAAGCTCTTCTTTGTCAATGAGAGGCAATACTAACAATTCTCTGATAGCTACTCAAAAGCCCATGAGACTATACATTACCCTGGAAACATCAGAAGAGTATGTTGGAAAGCTGCAATAGCAAACAATTTTCCATTCAATGCTGCTCAAGAGAAACTTTCTCATACCTTTGCTGAACAGCTGAATTCCTCAAAACTCACATTTGCTACAATTATGTCACACTTATGGATCCACCTGAGAAGCTTAATGAGAACTGTAAAAAGCATGGTAGTGGCTAACCTGATAGCTCACTTTCCTAGCCATTTATAGTAGACCTTGTAATATTCAGAGCAGAATCATACATTTGTATGGTTCATACAAGTATACAACCTCAGTGTTATTTGCTTCATCCTATTGTAATGTACTGATACAAGAATGGTCCTTCAAGCCACTTGACCTTAATATTGTTCAAATTCAATGTCTACTTTCGGCAACCAACATCAACATTACTTCTGCAGATTTGTGATGATGGGAATTGGTCCTCGGAGAACATTAGGTTACATGTAATAATCTTTGCAGTATGCAGTATTTATTTTTTTCCCAGCAATGAAAGAGTTATCTTTATTTGTTATCCAGCTTTCAACTGCTGGAAAAAGACTCTATTTCTGCCCCAAATAAATGGAAAGAGTGAATAAAAGTATGCTGAGAAATTCCATCATCATTCATAGCCAAATAAATTGAAAGCATTCTTCTAACCAACAGAGGTTGGATTAAATCACCTAACTCTGTTCCCATTCCAAATTCTGAATATGTGCAGAGTTATTTGATTATTCAATTCTTTCGCTTTCCTGCTTGATATGTAGCAAAGATGAACAATATCAAATTGATGCAATAGAAAGCAGATACAGAACAGACAGCATGTACTTGCTGCCCATTGTTTGGAGGGGCTAATGGATATTCTGACTAGCTAGCTATTATTTCCATGCAAATCCAATCAACAATCAGTCAATAATAGGAGAAATTCATTTAATTTTTACTTGTGACCCACCATGGCTAATGAAATATGAGTCAATAAAAATGTGCTTCATATTTCAGATCTCATTAGGAAAGGAGATGTTTGCATTAGTAATTAAAACCTCTGTTCCAGGTTCTATTGGCAGAGTTAAATGATAGTTCTCTTAGGATAAATCAACTTTACTTTCTCACTTGATTGGTTTGTGATTATGATCCTATATGATAGGATAGCTCTTTCCACTTCAGTGGACATAGAGCCACATTTCTGATACAGCAGGAAGCTTGAAGTTGGACCTTCAGTACACCATTGCTGCCGTACTACTGGATTATATTCCTTTCCTTTAAAAATTGTATTTCAGAGCAGAAACTATGGCTTGAAGACTGGATTTATGTTGAAGTTGTCCTCTGTTCAGAACTATGGGGCAATGTTTTATGAGTTGACAACTTAACTGTATTGCAAATGGGGAAGAATCCCAACTGATGTCCTGTGAACCAAATAGGGAAGCACAGCAAGCCAATGCAGTCTACTGGTTGAAATCTCCTCATTGTACCCAGGGATTCAAGGGATATTCCTCAACAGTTCACTTGATTTCTTACATGGGGTTTATGTGTCACCAGCACAGCCTGAATCCTAGGCCAGTGGTTTTTGCTGACTTTTAGATTTTTGTTTAAAAATAGACTCCAGCTTCGTTCATGCAATATATTTAACAAGGCTAAGTAAATGTGACATGTTAAACTTGGTTATTATTATCTTCAATAGTTTTATGGGGGTGACCTATTTTTGACTTACTTATGCAAAACAAGTCTGCTTATTTAGTTTACTGTATGATATAACTCAAAAATGAATAATTCAATTAACTAGATAAAGCTGCTGTTAATTGCAGTCAGGAAGGTTGCCTGAGCACAGATGATTCAGCACTTTCCAAGATAACCACAACCTCTACCATTTTTTTTTCTAATTCTTTTCCTGGTATAAAAACGTAAGCATTTAAATATGGAATAGGAATCCTGCAGAGATTGTTGACAGTTATTTCATAGGTTTTGTGGAGAGAAAAAGAAATGGAGGAGGAAATCTTGTTTGATCTCCTGAAGTTCCCATATCTGTGTGGCACGTAGAGCCATTTGTGCTGGCACACGAGCCGCAAGCAAACTTACCTCACTGTGCATGCGCGCGCCTCACAGCTGATTTTTCAGCTGGTTTGAGGCCTTTTTCAGCTCCAGAGGCTTGAAAAAAAGCCTCTGCCGGCCAAATAAGAGGCCCGTTTCATCACTTCCTGTAATACCAGAAGTGATGAAATGGGCCTATTACTCATCCTGCAAAGCCTGAGGTGCAGTGCAGGTAAGGGGGAGGTGGCAGCAGGGGGATTGCACGTGCATGTGCAGGGGACGTGGAGGGGCATGCGCTTTGCCTTCTGGGTGCTAGCATGTGAGCGCGCACGAGTGTGCACACAATTTTTGGCACAGGAGCCCCAAAAGGTTAGACACCACTGCCTTATCAAATCATTGAAGAATGCGGCCCCACTATCTGCTTGCTCCATTGTGAGAAACGCCATTTTGCTGAAGCAGCTTTCCAGCAAGCTCCTTCTGTGCTTGGATTAAATGCCTCAGCAGCACAAGGCTCCTGAGAGCTCTTTATTGTTTTGGCACATACACGCATAGAATATAAATGATTGTTTAATTACACACTATGGCCTCATCATTGGCTAACAGTCAGGCATGTGACAGACAAGGTTTAGTTTAAATCTGCCCTTATTTATTTATTAAACTGCTTTGGAAAGAGCAAACAGCCTGATTGGCTAATACAAGGCCAATGTGCTTCGTGGAATCATAAATCCTTCACACATTTTTTTTTTTACTGAAAAGCCAAACCAAACAGCTTCCCCACTGCTGTGGATCACAATAGAGAACTAAGATCCCATTAATATGCAGAATCTGGGCCAGTTCCTGCAGGTTGCCAATTCAAAAGAACAGCTGCATTCCTCCTCAACTTTGGGCAGGCCAATAACCATGCAGAGAAAACTCAGTGTGAACTAGACTCTGGTCTGAACTTCATCTGTCCCCCCTTTTTTGGAGAAGCAGTTTTTAAAAACACAATCACAATGGCTGAAAGTATCTCTGGCAATCTTCTGCCACAGGTTGGCACAAGCTAGTTTGGTACTTAGCAAACTAGGTTGGCACAAGCTCAGATTCGCCAATTGTAATTTGGCAGCTCCCTGGTTTTTTAAAGAGTGCCAGTGATTTGGGGGATGAATGTCAATTTGAACTCCCTTTTCCCAGCTTTCTTGTGCTGCATCCAATAGCAATATTATTTTCTCCACTCCTTTATTGCAGTCAATAGCCCGTTAAATGAGAGTAAGAAAGTAAATTTATGAACTTGGTTTTTGCCCCAGTTAAAAGGCTATCTCATCTTTTTATTGCTTAATTTGGCAGACAGAAATCCCCTTTTGTCTTTTTTAATTTAAATTACTGCTTTGTAGAGATAAATTATGGGTCTGAATTCAGAAGACAGAGTAAACGAGGATTGGGTCTGTCTATTTCTGTAGGGAGCCATGGAGATGACCTTGAAGAAACTAGCCAGAAACCATTCAGAGAACAGCAGGTGCATCAGTATATTTTGGGCCAGGGTGGAAGAGCAGAAAGGCCAATGCAGAGTGCATTTTATAACAAATTTGAAATACCGTATTTTTTGGACTATAAGACACTCTGAAGTATAAGACGCACTTAGCTTTTGGGGACAAAAACAAGAGAAAAAAAATTGCCTCTGTCTTCCAGAAATTTGCCTCCTTGCAGCAAACAGCAAACCGTCTGGTCAGTTTCAGCACAGCCTGATTAGCACAAGCAGCTGATCGTTGGTTGGATCAGCCTCCCAACAATCAGTTGTTTCAGGCTGTAGTGATCGCTATTGCTTATTGCCGCCTCCATGCACTCCATTTGTGGCCCCCACATCTCATTTCCGGCCTCCACACACTCTGTTTTCGGCTGCCATGTGCCCCATTTTTGGCCAGTTCCAGATGGTGGGGATAGGAACAAGCCAAAAATGGCACACACGGAGACCAAAAGCAAGATACGGAGGCCTGAAAATGGGGTACGTGGAGGCGGCAATAGGCAATGGCGATCCCTGCAGCCTGAAACAACTGATTGTTGAGAAGCCGATCCAATCAACAATCAGCTGCTGGTGCTAATCAGGCTGTGCTGAAGCTGACCAGGCTGTTTGCTGCAAGGAGGAAATTCCTGGGAGGCAGAGGCCGAAGGCTAGGGCATGGCGGATGAGCGGGGCTTCAGTAACATTCACTGTATAAGATGCACAGACATTTCCACCCACTTTTTTGGGGGGAGAGTCCATCTTATACACCAAAAAATATGGTAATTTGGTAGAATTGTAGGGTGGAATGATTTTATTCTAACTGACCAGTTTCAAGAAGGACTTGTTAACAAGCTGAGAGATGAATTGATGACACAAGGCATGCCAGATAATTTGGAAGAGCTGGTCCAACATGGTGTGTTAATCAGTAGTTATTGGAAGAGTTGAGGTCTAGAAGGAATAATAAGGAAACCTCTCTTCCTCTTGTATTATTCTTCCCTATTTGCCTGGACCTCCTCAGAATCCAGTATTGGAGATCCAGTGAATTGGGAAAATCAAGGAAACTTTGTTTCAGGGGAGAAACAGAGAAGAAATCTCAGATTATGCCTTTACAAGGCACTCTCAGACATCTAGCCAGATCTTGCACAGCTAAGTTCCTGCACCTGAATGAACAAAATGCTGCACATGTGGATTTACAGGCTACACAGT
Source organism: Bungarus multicinctus (assembly GCA_023653725.1). Lineage (NCBI taxonomy): Eukaryota > Metazoa > Chordata > Lepidosauria > Squamata > Elapidae > Bungarus > Bungarus multicinctus. The sequence goes on along the minus strand of CM042848.1, from coordinate 62,462,187 downwards.
AAGCAAATGTCTGACTTGCTCAATGCCACAGCTTTGGGAAACTTTGCAGGTTCTCTTCCTCTGAAATCCTCATACAATTAAAGATAATTAAAGACCACTCAGACAACATGCAAGTACGTTTTATTATTCCCGCTACTCTTTGTTTAGAAGAGCATTTAGAAATAGGTTGGAAGAAACAACTTTCAGACTTGGGGGCAACAGCCAATTTTATAGACTAGCCGCAGTACAAAAATTTAATTTATTGATTTAGTTGCTAGAAAGGCCAATGCTGGTAAGAACAATTGATGGGCAGATGCTACAAGCTGGGTTGTGCTGTGCTAATCCTTTACAACTGAAATCATACGGAATTCTTGCCACTCAATGTTAGTATTGCTTCCTTACAGATTCCCAATGTGCTGAGGATTGATTGACTACAATTACATAATCCAGATGTGCATTAGGAGCAAATAACAATTTATTTTCCATCAAAAAATTGTCAACAACACTGGTTGCAAGCTTTTTACTCTCACCCTTCCCTGTGGCTGTTTGATGCATTGACTCTCCTACCTCACAAGAAAAATATTCTGGCTTTGTGAATATCTTTGGGCAAGTGGCGGCAATTGTATTGCCTCCCCACCAGACATGTAAGTACCTTCAAACTGAAACCAGGAGTCCAGAATTCAGCTCAGAGATACCACATTCTACTCAGGAGTTACCCACATTGAAGGGATTGCTGGATGTCAGTTTGAAGAAAGAGTTTATTCAACCTTCCTAATCTCCAGTATTAACAATAATTATCCCTACAGGAGATGGTTCTTGAAGACAGTACATGGATTTCTGAACCAGATGATTGTTAGGGACTACTATTCTTTGTCTCTTATTTCATATACCATAAGCTTTTTCCCCCCAAAAGATATGAAGCTGGACTTGAGCGACCCTGTAATGACCCGGGGTGTGGCATAAAGGCAACACAGCCAGAGAATAATAATGAGTTCCTTTATTAGCTCCAACTTTGCCCCCAATGACCCGGTTACCTTCTGGTCTGGAGAAAAACTCTCCCACGAACCTGCACCAGCCTTTGGCTGCAGATATTCCAGGCCAAACACTGTAAACTGAAAACTTTAAACTATAAATCCAACAAGGCAAAATAAGATAATAAATCCGGTAGAGCAAGATACGGAGTTCCAGAAATAAAGTAACAAGACAATAAGTTGGGAGGTTGCCAGGAACTCAGATAACTGCAGCCAACACAAGATAAATTCAACGTTTGTTCCAAACAACCCTCCCATCTGCCTCTCCTTTAAACTTCATCCCCAGGTGTGTCTTGTGAAGAGAATCAGGGTCCTTTCCTCCCTCGTAAGCCATGCAGCCCACGTTGCTCTCTTCTCTGTTCCTCCCTGCGTGCCTTAGGATGAAGAGGGGGTGGGCCTTGGTCTTCCTCTGAATCCCCTCTCCCCTGCTCTACTTCTCCCCTGCTCTGCCCAGCTAGACTTTGCCCTTCCCCAGTTTCCTCCACAGCCAACAGAGCCACACTCCCACTCCCTGCCAGCTGTTTGTCTTCCTCCTTGGATTCAGACTCCGACAGGGGCATGAGAGACCTCACAATTACATAAATGAAGTACATGAATACTTAATTGCATTTGTTATCAAATAGAGCAAACTTGAATACAAAGTACAGTCTTTGATTTACAGCTACAACTGAGGTCTCAGCCATCGAGTGAAAGAGTTATTAAGCTCAATGACTGTAATCTCGGCATTCCTGGTTGTAGTCTTTAAAGGATCTCATAGCCATTAAGCAGTTGCAGTTCCAAGTAATATCTGTCTGTTTCAGGTTACCTGTAGTTTCCATCAGTGGTGGGATTCAATTTTTTTTATTACCGGTTCTATGGGCGTAGCTTGGAGGGCATGGCAGGGAAAGGATACTGTAAAATCTCCAGAGGTGGTAAAATCTCAGAGGTGGTATTTGCCGGTTGTCCAAACTACTCAAAAATTCTGCTACCAGTTCTCCAGAACTGATCAGAACCTGCTGAGTACCACCTCTGGTTTCCATCCTAGTGCATACTTGTAACTCCATTCTGGAGTTTTTGGAATTCCAGGTGAGGCAATGGTTACTTAAGATATCTCTTAACAGAGATAATGACACAGCTAACTCTGAATGATTAGTGATGAGCCTAGTCTTATAGAATCTCCTGGACAAGGAGAGGATGAGAGATCACCCACTTGCATCTCAAATGGCTGGTCCTCGTGAGGAGACCTCTCGATAGTAGTGACCTAAAGATCTAAGTACTGGGAATTGAGGGAAGCCATCAAGCTCTCAATCACAGTAGAGCCTTTAAAAACACTGGGTTCATCCAACCTCATTTCCTAAATACTATTGGATTTATAATCATTTTAAAGTTAAAGGAGGTCTCCCAAGCCATAAGTTTGAAAAAAATGACAAGGTGAATAAAATTTCATCCCAAAATACAGTAGAACCTCTGGCCACGAATACTTCTGACCATGATCAAATCAGGTTCTGACCCAAAAATTCACAATTTTTTTCCTGTAGCCAATTTCCTCTTCCACGCCATTTTTTTTAATAAGTGCCAAATTTCCAAAATTAGGTTTGGGTTCCGACCAAATCGAGTTGTGATCAAAGTTATGGAACAAATTATGGTTGTGACTAGAAGTTCTACTGTAGAGATTAACTTCATTCCGGGAGTTTCTGTGCACACAGGAGGGGAGACTGAATGATGGGGGAGACGCTAAGGAACAAGAGGAGCCAGCTTCGTCTAGTGGTTGGGAGACGGTGATTTCAAGTATCTCTTTAGCCGTGAAAGCCAGCTGTGTGTCTCTCTCTCTCTCAGCCCAACCCACCTCACAGACTTCTTGTCTGTGGAAAATAGATATGGATATAAAATACTTCTTGTCTTGTTGGAAAATAGATATGGATATAAAATAAATAAATACGAATGCCTTATGCCCAGGACAAAAGGACAGTTGGAAAGAGAGACTGGCTCCCCACTGACTCTTCAAGCCAGGGCTGTCAAACTCCCAGTCTATGGGCCAAATGTGTCATGTGCTGGCCACGCCCACGCCCAGTTTAGTGAAGGGGAAAAAAGTCCTGATATTTTATCTATCTATCTATCTATCTATCTATCTATCTATCTATCTATCTATCTATCTATCTATCTATCTATCTATCCATCCATCCATCTATTTATTTGTTATTTATGTATGTAAATTGCTTACAAGATAATAGGTATAAGTAAAAACATAGTTATGAATACATGGATACATATAAGAAAAATAAAAAAATAAAAGAAACAATATCATGTGACACCACTGTGACGATGTAAGTTTGACCCCCTTGCTTTAAGCTATAAGAGGGGAGGGATCAGAAAACATAGTTAGAGTCTCCCAAAGATGCTTTTTCAAAAGGCAACTGGACTTTCTTGGATTTTTTTCCTTGAAAATGTTTTGCTTCTCATCTTCAGTTTTAACTTCAGTTTTGGACAACCATAACCTGGATGTTTGAGCATCTCCACAGTGACTTGCAAGATTATATTACTAGATTCTATAGACTTTCTCAAAAATATAGTTTTATTATTTTTGTTAGATCTGTCAGATGATCTGTATAATTTCACAGAAAGAACATAGGAACGGAAAAAACTTTACCTATAGTTCCATCTTAGTAATAGAGAAAGTCAATAAAAAAAATTGTGGTCATGATTTGCTTTGCTTATCATTTAAAAGCCCTTTCAATGATCGACATGTTTTTTTTTTTTAGAATGACTGGATTTATGTAGATAAAAACAGTGGGATGTGTTTATGAAACAGACATTTTTGAGTGAAAGCAAATTTGACACCTTAGAGAAAAATTAAAAACCATAGAGATTGATTCACACGAAGCAAAGGTTACTCAATCTGAAAATTCTGATACTGTGCCCGGCAACCCACTTATAAAGTCTATTTGTATAAAAATTATGTCAGTCTGTAACAGTCTGTCTTTTCCCAAAGAGAGATTGACCATTTTAGCTGAGGGACAAAGACAAAAGTCTGGTTTTAACCTGTTGCTTCTAGATATACCATACTTTACCATTTGCTCTCTTGCTTTTTTTTTTTGTTTCTGCTTCGTATTTTTCATGTGGTCTTTTAAAAAACCTTTTCCCTTTTTAAATGTGCAATCTTCTATACAATTTTTGGTTTTTTAAAAAGTCTGTCTCAGTTTGAATGGGTAGATGAATGGATAGATAGCTTTAACCCCTGGAAAATGAATTTTATATACAGGTTTTTAATGTGCAATTTCTTTATGCCATGTCTGTGGAGATTCTCAATCATCTAGGTCATGGTTGTCCCAAAGATGTTTTTTTCAAGAGGCAACTGGACTTTCTGGTTTTTCTTTGAAGACGTTTTGCTTCTCATCCAAGAAGCTTCTTCAGCTCTGACTAGATAGTGGAGAATGGAAGGGTTTGACTGAAGAAGCTTCTTGGATGTCTTAAAAAAAAAAATCAGAAAGTTCAGTTCCCTCTAGAAAAAGCACCTTTGGTTCTTTATATCATTTTTAGTCATTTCCTACAGTATCTAAATAAACTGAGCAATATATGGTCCGAAGTTGTTGTTGTTTAAAAAAAAAACACCTTATCCTTTATAAGTAAAAGCATTTTTACTTAAGGGATAGATTGCTTAAATACTTATTAGTAGAAAATCAAAATCAACTAGGGAGTAGTCATTTTGATTACATTTTCAATATTTGTAGTGGAAGATGAAAGAAATGATTCAGAAATATTTAATTGTTTAAATACCACTGATTTTAATGATCCTCATGCATTTACTAAGTCCTATGGGCTTAGTAAGGATCATCAAGGTTTTTTTCATAGAGGTTTGAATGTCTTTTCATTTTAGCTGTGCCTGATTTAATTATGGCTGGAGATTTTAATCAAGTTTGAGGTCTTTTTCAAGATTGTAATATTGTTCTAGCTAATTTTAATTCCCTTACAGACTTCACTCTGGATATATAAACTGTTCTTTTTATATATATTTTTTGAATTATTGGACAACTTCATATAAATAAGTAGGCATTCAAATTTGCAGAAAGATACCATGTTTAAGTCTGTATTATGTAGAGGCTATGTTGGTTTTTGTTCACTTATGCATCTACTGAAACACAATTTAACCAGGATGACTACTTCCTAGATGGAACTTCCAAAGATGCTCTTTTTCTGGATATACTTTTATGTCTTTAGGAAAATATAAATATCACTAAATCTATGAAAATACAGAAAATGGCAGACCTGATGCCTATTTCTTTTCTAATGCATATGGCTAGAAGTTTATAATTATGCTTTTTTTGAATATTTCCCCCAATTCTTTAAAGACTCCAAAGGCATGCTAAAATAAAATTGTTTTGAGCTCTCCGAGACTATAAGGAGAGTTGGATCCAATCACACCTCCAGAGGAAATAAAGCAGGGGCTACTACTGAGAAGGTCTGCCTTTAGTTCTAAGACCATAAAACCTCTCAGAGTGGGGAAGACAGAGCACTCCTCACAAATGTTCGAACCAAGTGGGTCAGTGGTGGGATTCAAACATTTTTACTACCGGTTCTGTGGGCGAGGCCTGGTAGGTGTGGCAAGGGAAGGATACTGTAAAATCTCCAATCACAGATGGTATTTGCCGATTCTCCGAACTACTCAAAATTTCCACTACTGGTTTTCCAGAACTGGTCAGAAGCTGCTGAATGCCACCTGCAGAATCATACTTGGCAAGGCATTCTGTCATAAAATGATATAAACTAGTTACTAAAGAGTATTATGTTTCTTACAATCTTAAATTGGGTCTAATTCAGGGGTGGGATTAAAAAACAAATTACTAACGGTTCAATGGGTGTGGTGTGGCTTGGTGGGCTTGGCTTGGTGGGTGTAGCAGGGGAAGGATACTGTAAAATCTCCATTCTCTCCCCACCCCACTAACCTGCTTTCCAGCTCTGTTCTCCTGTGCAGGGCAACCAAAGAAGACCCAGTTGATCAGTGGGACTCGTGAAGCAGAGAATAGATGGGGGCAGGGCCAGTCAGAGGTGGTATTTGTCGGTTCCCCAAATTGCTCAAAATTTCCACTACCGGTTCTCTAGAACTGGTCAGAACCTGCTGAATACCACCTCTGGTCTAATTCAACAAAAGTGTTTTCTCCAAGTATATTGAACAGAGGATGCTTAAAATGGGTTGACTGTCAACTTCATCATGCTGGATGAGCAAAATGAATATTTTGGGAACACGTAGCAATATGATGTCAACTTGCTCTATTTTTTTTTTACTTTGTTACTATGCTTTTGGGAAGAATAATACAGTTTGAACTCTATATTAAAATAAGGAATTTGTCACTATACAAAGAATGGTGGACTTATAGTGCATACAGTATGGTAGTTCTCAAGATATTACCAGTCACTTAACAGCCAAAGTCATGACATATCTCCCCCCCCCCCACTGCAAAGTTATATATGACCCTGTTTCAAACTTGGCTGCAGTGCCACTACCGTCATTGCAACCTACCAAATGGATGTTGCAGCACCTTCCTGCCTCTCTCCTCCACCCCCAATCTCATCCTGATGAGACCCTGCAGCGCCTGGCCTACTCTCCATGCATCCTGGAAGCAGCCGCCATTTTCAGCACTCCAACAATTCCTTGTAGAAATGGCAGCTTGCTTTCAATCCGCTTTCTGCACTGGTCATCGAGATGTCAGGAGACTGCAAACCTCTCCTAGGCAGTGAGGAAGCCAAGCACATACAAAGGTATAGGATAAGCTTCCCAAAACCATTCCCTTACTTAATCTGTTTCTCTCCCCCAGAAATCCACATTTCTTCAATAAAGATAATAATAATAACAACAACAATAATAATAGCTGAGAGAGAAAGGCTTGATTCCCCGCTCCCATTAGGTGTTGAAGCTAAACTGTCTGCCTCTGCCCTCCAATCATGATTCCTTTTAACTACTTAATTTACTAAATTTACTGTATAACCGAATAAATGTGGTTTGTTGTACATAACACTGAGCCATGGTCGTGCAGTGGTTAGAATGCAGTACTGCAGGCCACTTCTACTGACTGCTGGCTGACTGCAATTTGGCAGGTCAAATCTCACCAGCTCAAGGTTGACTCAGCCTTCCATCCTTCTGAGGTGGGTAAAATGAGGTCCCAGATTGTTGGATCTGTAAACTGCTTAGAGATGGTTGTAAAGCGGTGTGAAAAAGTATATACAGTAAGTGTAAGTGCTATTGCTACAACAGAGTTGGAAGGGACCTTGGAGGTCCTCTAGTTCAACCTGAGCCTCTGATCAAGCCATTCTGGACAAATGGCTGTGCATCTCTTCTTAAAAACCCCCACAACTTCTGGAGGCAAGCCATTCCACTGATTAATTGTTCTCACTGTTAAGAAATTTCTCCTTAGTTCTAGGTTGGTTTTCTCCTTGATTAGTTTCTATCCATTGCTTCTTGCATGTCTAGAAAGATAGTGACAACCATAAGTTACTTACCTTGATGAGTTTCTACCAGGCTGAAGAGTAGATGAAAGGAAACAAGCAAGCAAAGAAAAAAGAGTCAAATGGGCAGATAAGTACTTTCCAAAGTTTTCCAAGCTTTTTGTTCCCCATCTGGTTCTCTTTAGGATCCAACTTCTGCCTGTGCTTTTGTTGCTTTTTGCCTAAGTTTTTCTTTTTTCTTCAGTGCCTCAAGGCAAACAAGTTGCAGAAAGATTTTCTTTGCTTGCTTGCTTTCAATACCTTATTGGGGGGTTTTGGGGGGAGAAGGAGATTAAGCAAGGAAGGGTTTTGGGAAGCTTCTGCTGAAGCTGCCACTTCTGCGCGCAGGTGGTTAACTTCCCCAAAGCTTATCAAGAGCCAGGAGAAGTTTGTAGCCTCCCAACAATCCACTGGTAGGGCAATGTGGCTTCATTGGCCAATGAGGGGGCTTCTTTATAAGTCTCTCTGGCTTGGAACATGGCACTAGGCCTCAATCAGGGGTGTGATTCAACCGGTATAACAACTGATTCAGTGAGCGCGCACTTTGCGTGTGCATGCACCAAACGTGTGCTCCACGCGCTGCTCCGTGTTTTAAAAAGCTAATACTTACCTACAACTGCAGCTGAAGAAAACAACTGAGGTGCGGCAAACTGCTCTGCCGCGTGTATCAGCTCTAACAAAAAGACATAAAGTACAGGAAAGAGCAGGGGCAGGTGGGTGGGCCCACATGCTCATCGGAGCAAACCGGTTCGGAGATAACTGATCATTGGAACAAGGGGTTCACCCAAACCGGTTCAAACTGGGAGAATCCCATCCCTGGCCGCAATCTATCTAGGCCTCTGCTGGGCTTCTTTTTGGTTTTGCAGAAATTTTTGCTGCTTGTCTACATCCTTTATGGACCCAGATGGATGGTAGCCTCCCAGGGCTATCCCCACCCACAACGTACCCCATGCGTTCATTTAATAGAGGCATCAAAGATAGCAGGGATGGGGCTTGTTAAGTAACGCTTTCTCACTTCAATGGTTGTCACTACCAGTGACTGTAATGGACAGTCTCTATTATGACTGAAGGGGCGTCACAAAATATCCAGATGCTACTATATGAGAACAAATCATATATTACAAAAATTGCTTGGAGATGGGAATATTTCTAATGTAATCTACCAGATCCCCTGCACCTCACAGTCCCTTCCAACTCTGTTATGCAATGGTGGGATTCAAATTTTTTTTTACTACCGGTTCTCTGGGCATGGCTTGGTGGGCGTGGCAGGGGAAGGATATTGTAAAATCTCAGTCAGAGATGGTATTTGCCGGTTCTCCAAACTACTCAAAATTTCTGCTACCGGTTCTCCAGAACTGCTGAATACCACCTCTGCTGTTATGTAGTAAATTTATTCCTGCATGGATTGGCCTTGTGACTATGGAGGGCAGATGGAGTAGAAGCTAACCGTCAGATTGCAAAAGGGGTGAGTGAGCAGATGAGGAGTGAGCAGTCAGACAAGAGACCTGAACTCATTGGTAGCCTCACATTGCAATGAATAAGGACTTACATTCCATTTTGCATTACTAGGTTTGTTGGTCAAGTAGGTACAAAAATAATCAGGGAACTGATTGAAGCCTTGCCCCTTGTCAGTCAATGGGACTACTGATTTACTACCAGCCTATCAGGTACTCAGAGGACTTGGCTGCACAAGGAAATAGCAGCCATTGACTTAATAGCTGGCCATCCACACCCCAATCAACCAAAAAGCCACTTATAACCAGACACCACATAAATACCAAGTATAGAATAACTCAAAGCACACATTCTGGTGAGAGAGAAGTTCCCTAAGGATGAGCTCTAGCATGAGTCCAAAAGCTCAGAAGACTGAACCTCTGGTTCCAGTGACTGAGCCAGATTGGATTCTGCAGTCTTCATTATGGTCGTAGATCAAGGACTATCTGTATAGCAAAAGACAATAATCTTTGATGATGAGAGAAAGTGACAACCCAGATGCTAATACATTTGGTGTCTGCATATTAATTGGCATTTAATCCATTTAATGGAAAGACTATTCCCTCATGTGAGGGTTTAATGTTGTGTTTCGAACTGAGCTGCCTTTCATATATATTATATTTTGTATTTGTTTTCATTGTATTTCTTCCTTTCTTCTATTCGAATATTAGAGCAATAGAAATAAATTAAAAACTAGAAAACCAATAGGGAGGATTTGAAAAGTTCCATCTCTTAACTAGTCAAATTCCTCTGATTTCTTACTATTGTTTCAACAGCAATAAGTGTAATTATAATTTTCTTATTTTTAAGAAAACAGGAACACAGCCCATTCATTATAATAAATAAATAAAATAAAAATTCATTTCTTCTCCAGGACACGTACAAAAAGCCTATTTTTAAATCTGAAAAAAGGGAGATTTCTATCTCTAAATCTGACATGTTCTTTTTTTAGCTTAAAAGCCAATTGAAGAGTAACTGAAAAGTGTCAGTTTGACAAGTTTAGAGACAGAACAAAACAGAACAGGCAATACTCTGCTTACCGCTGTAAAAAGTTTTGGTGAGAATATGCTGATTTGGATGTTGCTTTCCTTGGCTTGACCCCTTCTTTTTTTCTGAACAGCTCAGTGAAATATGAAAGCTTATTCATTTCTTCCTCCAGAATATTAATTCATGAAAATGTGGTTCAGGAGGTCAAACTGTTACATTTGGACCAAAGGAGTTATTTCAAGTTCACAGCTATCAGAAATTGTTCTGGTTTAAACCGTGAAAAGTTTTATAGATTTAGTTCTATTTTTAAATTCATGTTTTGTTTTAGTATAAAAAGGCACCAGTTAATTCAGAACTCATTCATGTGGGGAGACTATTAATGGCATTCATATTAGGAAAACGACTTGCAGCAAAAGTAAAATAAAAAGTAGGATTGGCAGTATTGTATAAAATAAAAAGTATAGTAAAAAGTTAATGGTGGCAGGCAAGTATTTACCTGATGTTATCCTGATGTTTTCTCAAAAATTCTGGGTTCTTTCTTGATAATTAGAAGTTTGGTTATTTTAGTATTTAGCATTCTGGCCCTCCAGAAGAGCCTAGATATATGGCTTTATCACTTGGCCTGGGCCCCAACAGGAGCCTGCTATGTTGGGAGTGTCTAATGAGTTAGAGAAGATTTGTACTTCCAGGCTACCTGTCCTATTGGTTTTTAACTTTTAACTTCTCTATTCAATTTTTCTAATTTTAACTGTTTTTAGCACTTTTTAACTTTTTATTACAGTGTCACTGGATAGCTTACAATATAGGAGTGAAATGGACAGCATAGAAATTAGATAGATAGATGATAGATAGATGATAGATAGATGAAGACCCACCTTGTTCAACAGGCCAGTCTGGCCTAGTATCATTAGAATGGTTTTTAATTTTTTAATTTTACCCTGCTTTTATAGTCTTATTGTAGTTTTAACTTCAGCCATTAGTTTAATCTTTTTAAATCTATTTTAAATTTTCTATTTGTAATAGTATTGTTTTATTTGGGCTGTACACCGCCCCGAGTCCCAATTTGGGAGAGTGGGTGGTATATAAATTAAATAAAATAAATAATTAATGATAGATAGATGATAATAGATAGAGAGATAGATAGATAGATAGATAGATAGATAGAGATAGATAGAGATAGATAGATATAGATATAGATGATATAGATATAGATATAGATATAGATTGGTGGGTGGGTGGATGGATGGATGGATGGATAAAATATTTACCCTACTTTCCATCCCCCATATGTAATAAAATGGACCCCGAAGTATGGCAGTATTGCTAGCACAAAATTTCTGAAATTATTCAAAAACCTATTGCTACGGAGTAGGACTTTTGTTTTTATATTCTGGTATGGAAAAGGTTCTTAATACCATTTTTTAACCAAATGTTCTGGTAAAAGAGAATCAGATGGAAAAGAGGTTGTGTTCTAACATTTGCATCAAAATCTTTTACACAGCAAATTGTGCAAACCTTGTAAAAGTATAGATCTGAAGATCAATAGCAGTGGTGGGATTCAAATGTTTTTACTACCGGTTCTGTGGGTGTGGCTTGGTGGGCAGGGTAGGGGAAGGTTACTGCAAAATCCCATTCCCTCCTCACCCCACTAACCAGCTCTCTTCTCTTGTGCAGGGCAACAAAAGAAGACCCAGCTGATCAGCTGGGACTCAGGAGGCAGAGGATAGATGGGGCAGGGCCAGTCAGAGGTGGTATTTGCCAGTTCTCTGAACTACTCAAAATTTCCGCTACCAGTTCTCTAGAACTGGTCAGAACCTGCTGAATACCACCTCTGATCAACAGCCATAAATTAATGATTTCAAACCTAGACAATATTTTCATGTAGTAGACAATTGTAATGTTGCTTCCAACATCTTGCTTGCTTTGACCTGCTCATGGATACTCTTGGAGCAAGAGAATGTAAGGTTCCTTGCTGTTCTCTGAGCTTAATTGTTTTCTTGCAGATGTTTCATTACCCAAACTAGGTAACAACATCAGTGTTGGTGAAGCATGCTGTTGTAAGCATTCATGCAAGAAGAAAAGTTGCTCCTTGGTGGAAGGGCAAGCATTTTTTCCCCCTATTTGTGTGCTATCTGAAGTGTTTGACGCCCATATGTGATACCAATAAAGGAAATTATTTGTAGCTCAGGGTTGACTCTCTCTGAACTTGATTTTTTCTTGCAGATGTTTCATTATCCAAACTAGGTAACAACTGATGATGTTGCCTAGCTTGCAGTGGTGGTATTAATTTTTTTACTACCGGTTCCATGGACATGGATTGGTGGGCATGGTGTGGCTTGGTGAGTGTGGCATGGAGTGGTGGGCATGGCTTGGTGGTTGTGGCAGGGGAAGGATACTGCAAAATCTCCATTTCCACCCTACTTCAGGGCAGGGATGGGATCCGACCGGTATAACTACCGGTTCTATTGTTCTGCGTCACACGAATGCAGTTTATGACCTGTGATCTACCATCAGTGTAAAGGTTATAGTTATTGTATGAGAGGTCATTTCCCTCCCTTTCCTATATGTGATTGCCTATCTCAAAGCAGCAAAGAAGAGTCCCAAGGGATGGGAATGACATTTGATATCTTTCCTTCTGAAGTTGGCTCTGAATGGTTTTGTGGCAGTGCAAAGTTGAGGACATCCTGTGAACCCAACTGGGGATGACTTCTTTATGCCTTCAATAGCCATCTGACAGACATAGCATCCCCACCTGGGAGAAAACTACACTAGCGGAGTTGCTACCAGTCAATTAATGTCATATAGTCTCTGTCAGGGAAAGGGCAGAAAAAGTAAAAGTGATTTTTCTATTTCTTGGCCATCCATTTTTTTTTAAAAAAACATAGCTTGGCTTATTAAACTGTAGATTTTTTGACCTGGAACCAAGCTCAGATCAATCAGATTTTCCTGCTCAAGTGCATGTTTCATATCTTATGAGTCACTTCATAGCTTACTGAACAAAGCCAAAAAGCTAGTGGGGGTTTGATTTCTAGAGGGAAAAAAAGGAAACAATAAATTCTGAGAATATTTACGGAGCAAGGGAAAAATACGTAATATTTACCTATCTACTAGAATATAGATAATAAAAGATAATAAAGTCGATTCAAGACAGGGCTATTTGTGCTTGCAATCTATTCATCTGAACACACACACACACACACACACACACCCCTCTGTCTCTCTGTGTGTGTAATAGATTGAATAGGATTGAATAGAAATTGAATAGACTGAATAGGATAAAAATAGGATAAAATATCTTATTTTAAGGATGGCGAATGTTAGGTTATGGTTAATTATAATGTTCTACTTCAGTCTTCCCAAATCTGGTGGGCTGACAACATGTAAAGGCTATGGTTTCCTCTCTGAAAACTCCTGTGAATGCTTATGCTGCTCTAAAGTTTTGCTTTGTGTAATTAAAGTAATTATTCTGGTCCATAAGAAAAAGCAACAAAATCCACAACTGGACCATGGGATTTTTAATGTCCAACTAAAAAGCAATTATTCTGACATGTTGGTTGGTCTTCTTAAAAATATTGCCCAGCTGTGGATTTTATAATCTTCCTGAATTGTTCTCTTTTAAGTAACAGTAAATGATATGCCTCTGAATTGCTTTGGCGTTTGGAATATTTTATTGGTTCAGCAAATCTTATATGCTGTATACATTATCCTTTTGTAATCAGCCCAAAAATGTCTTGTGGCTTTCTAACCATAAACAATTGAAGATGATGATCATAAAAAATATTGCACCTGATATCTAAATCTCCTTTTCATGGATATTCATTAGACTTTGAGACTGATCTTGTAAAATGTTTAGAATAAATTTTAATTGATTTTTTTAAAAGAACATGCAATATATGCAAAGTAATTTTAAAATAGTTATCAAACAGGTTTAAATGAGTTGAATTCACTTCAACTCATTTTTGCATTTTTGTGATAGGTGACAAATGCAGATTGAATATTGTACTGTATAATATTAAGATCCATTATAGTATATTCAGTCAGGTGAAAGATCAGGGTTTAAATTCCTTTCAGCCATGAAGCTTGAATCATGATTACCTAGCAACCTTAGGCAACCTTTTCTTACAAAGCAATTTGAAGATTGAAATGGAGATAGCATAAGTTTTAGTTGCTGACTTCCAGGTGCTTAAAGACCCCAACTCCAACAAGAACTAAAAGGAAATTACTTTGTCCAGTACCGCTTGAAAAGACAACATTAGAAATAATATTGCTGAATGCTGTAATTTCCCCCTCTCATCTCTCATTTCTCATTAACAAAGATGGCAGTAGACAATCTTTGTTTACAATACTAAGAAGTTACCACAGGAAGAATATTAAAGGCCATGATGTCCAGCTTTTGCAGCTGTTGTTCATGGGATTCATTGTCTAAATCTCTCATTATCATGGCTATTCTTTTCTGGACATGTTTGTTGAAGTTATACTTGAAGTAGGATAACTGGACATAATGTGGACACTGTCACATATTTCGGCAAAGCTTCCTGGACATTCCTTGGTACTCTCTGAGCTTGGTTGTTTTCTTGCAGATGTTTCTTTATCCAACTAGATAACATCATCTGATGATGTCACCTAGTTGGGTAATGAAATGTCTGCAAAAAAACAATCGAGTTCAGAGAGCAGCATGATCCTCCCTCTAGGTTCAATCATGAGCTACGGATATTCTCTTCAATTTATCCTGAATCCAATAATTTACCCTGAATCCAATAATTCTACATACCTCTCCTTTATCTCATTTTCTGTTACAATCATTTCTTTAGTACTATTCCCTTTCTCTTCAAGAGATACCTATAATTTTCTGTTCTTTGGGAACGTACTGATCAGTAAACTTACGGCTTATCTGAAATTCTAAATTAAAGAGTTTTCATCCATAGGAACTATTTTCTGTTAACCTTCACATAGCAAGTTCAACATATGTGTAACCTTCCTTATTAGATTTAAAATAAGTTAAAAACCTTAGATTAGAGAATAAAATAAAATAATAAACTATTTATATTAAAAACAGCCCCATATTTTGGAATTGTCCATACCATTACTGATAATGATGAATGGCATCTCTTCAAGTTACTATCATCACAAGAGTTCAAAATAATGCAGTGTGGAAATACGTTCTCCAAGTTTTATTCTCCTGAAAAAAACAATTCTGTTTTTCTACTCATTCTCAAAGTACCTTATTTATTTAGCACTGTTTTAGAGTTGCTTTTTGAAGAGTGTTTGAATTCACTTTCTAATTACGAAACAATAGAAAGGATTGTTGCTATTGTTCTGTCTGTTATGCATTTGTGTCTTCCTCTGCAGCATTTATCCTTACATTCTAATAAAAAAACTTGTACAAATTCCTTCGTGATGATTTTTTCTTTAATGGAAGTATGAGAAGTCAAAGAACCTGCAGAAAACTGAACAGATGATTCAAGAAAAAAAAAACATTCACTGAACCAAATCTACAAATAATAAAACAATAAACAAGCTAAATCTTAGCACCATACAAAATTTCAGATTTTTTTTTCAATTGTTATGGTTTTGTTATTTGCTCATATGAAAGTAAATTGAGTCCTTCTGTATGGTTGAAATGGCCTCATTAATTGATTATGGTATGCTTTATTTCTGCAGGCATTTTTGTGTTTAGGCCATTGTGGATTTACTATGAATCTTGGTGGCATTCTTGCCAAGTTCAGTTGTGACGCAGCCTTATTATCTGCTAGGATTTACCAAATAAGAACGTTTACAGCAGGGGTCTTCAAACTTGACAGCTTTAAGACTTGTAGACTTCAATTCCCAGAATTCCTCCTCCAGTCATGTTAGCTCAGGAATTCTGGGAGTTGAAGTCCACAAGTCTTAAACTTGCCAAGTTTGACCCTTGCTTTACAGTTTCATCACATTCAACATTAAACTGTTGAAGTTTAAATCCAGCCCTGATTATTCATAAGGTATCCTTTACCACCCGTTGAAATAAATATGGTAGCTCTACCCATAATCATTACTATAAAATGGAATAGTTGTGATTTACAAAGTTTGGGGAAATCTCAGTAAGAAAATACTAAATAATGAAAGTTTTATTCTTAAGGAATCTCCCTAAAGTAATGAATATTAGAATGGAGATTGACATATCTGAATAATCTTAGTCTAAAAGGAAATTACACTGTCAACACCACTTGAAAAGACAGCCTTAGAAGTAGTACTGTATTAAAGTATTCTATAATAAAAAGGCAACGTATACATTATATCCACAAAGTTTTGTGGAAAAAAATATTTAACAGTTAGGGATTTCTAATTTGGGGCCAAAGGACTGCAATTTTAAATTTACGTTGAGTCATTCCATATTTTTAAGAGTGCTTTTTGTTGAGTTATTTTCTGGAGGAAGGCTTTATTTTCAGTAGCATATGGCACATTCAAGGTATGTTAACTCCAAGGCCCAAATGATTCAGCACAAGGTAGTTATCTATGGCTTCCCTTATGTGGACACTTCATTTGCCACTTAATTGCATGCATCCTCAGTTCAGGCAGACGGAACACAAACTGTACAGCCTCATCTCCTTAAAGACAAATCTCTTGATAGAGAAAACTGCTGACAAAGAAAGGAAAAGGAGGGGGAAGGGAAAAGACTACACGTTACCACCTTCCAGCATGAAGGGTGTTGTGATGGGAGGATTTCACAGAAATTTGTATCCAGCTGGTACAACATTCATATTATTCTGTGAAATTTGATGCAAAATGCAGCTCAACTACGGAATGAATGAGAAAGTGACTATGGGACTTCAAGCTGCATACCCTCACCCTACATGGAGTTAGGAGAAGAATCATTGTGGATGGAAGAGTCAATTGGGAATTATTTTATCAATGAAGAATGGCTAGTACAAATAAGGAGACATGCTAGGCTTTGAAAAGACAGGCATTATTTGATGAGATATCCCCTTGTGTGTAAATGTGAAGATATTTCCAAGTGCTGGGATTAAAGAAAGTTCATCAATGACATAGTGACTAGTTGGTAGATATGGTCAAATTGATTTATTTCCCTTGTGAAGGCTATTTGGTTTTTGTTATTTACTGTTTTAAAAATAATATGTATTACTTTCGCTTCCAACCAAAAACTTGAGAGAAATTATATCACAGTTTTTAGCTGTTTGTCCTTTAATTTTGGTGGTGCTTTTTCAGTCTCTTCTGGAAATCACAAGACTTGGAGAGAAGCTACACATCCCCTTTGGACTGAATGTTCTCAACTCGCAATGCTAAAGGAAGTCATGCAAACTTCTATTTGGTAAGAGAGGAAATGAGGGCCCAAATGGACATGAATCAGTGGTCTTCACACTGTAACTGTATGACTGTTTGTATAACTCTGCATATCAATCAATCAGAATAGAGCTGGAAGGGACCTTGGAGGTCTTCTAGTCCAATGCCCTGCTCAGGCAGGAAACCCTATACCATTTCAAGCAAGTGACTGTCCAGTCTCTTCTTAAAAACTTCCAGTGATGAAGCACCCACAATGTCTGATGGTGAGCTGTTCCACTATTAGGAAGTTTCTCCTTTTTTCCAGGTTGCTTCTCTCCCTGATTAGTTCCATCCACTCTTTCTTGTCCTGCCCCTCTGGTGCTTGGAAAATAAGTTGATCCCCTCCTCTTTGTGGCAACCTCTCACATACTGGAATACTGCTATCATGTTTCCCCCTGGCCCTTCTTTTCTCTAGACCAGCCAAATCCAAATCCTGTATTTATCTGGCATTTCACAAGCACCATCAAGAATAAAAGTTAAGGGACTCCTGGAGACCTGCATTGTGTTTTTGCTAATGCAAGCTTTTTAGTTTTGATTTCAGCACCTAATTCATTTATTTTCCAGTCTGAATCCCCTATAAAAAGAGGGCTGTGAAAATATTTACAGACCCCTCACATCCTGGACATAAACTATTTTAACTCTTACCCTCAAAATGACGCTATAGAGCACTGCGCACCAGAACAACTAGACACAAGGTAGTTATCTATGGCTTCCCTTATGTGGACAGTTTTTTCCCCAAAAGCCATCACTCTGCTAAACAAATAATTCTCTCAACACTGTTCAACTATTACAAAGTCTGCACTACTATTACTGTTAATCTTCTCATCACTCCTTATCACCCATCCCCTCCCACTTGTGCCTGTATGACTGTAACTTTGTCGCTTGTATCCTTATGATTTATATTGACTGTTTCCTAGTATGATTTGATTGCTTATTGTACCCTATGACTATCATTAAGTGTTGTACCTTCTGATTCATTCTTGATGAATGTATCTTTTCTTTTATGTGTACTGAGAGAATTTGCACCAAGACAAATTCCTTGTGTGTCCAACTACACTTGGCTAATAAAGAATTCTATTCTATTCTAAATATCTGATGAGAGGATTCTTGTCCCCTTTGGTCATCTCATTGAAAATTCAAAGTTGGAGGATGTGTTTTACTTTTCTTTACATTCTTAGCATACTATATCCTGAAATCAGACTACATCTGGAAGAACTATGGCACTACAACATTGTTTTCTGAGATGCCAAAAAAGAGATATCAAGATAATCTCACACAGTTGAATAGTTATAAAATTAAATATTGCTTCTTCCAAAATTAAAAACCATTTCTCTGTTCCCTGAATTTGAAATAAAATATAATATTGGATCCTAGCTGGATTTAAGCATTTTTTTTTGCCTTTCTTCCTTCTGTTCTACAATCTTATTACTATAAATCTCAGAATTGGTGCAACTGTGCAAATTCAAATGAAAGAAATGAGCAATTTCTGGCAGACAATATTACATAAAGTAGTTTTATAATTTTTCTTTGTCATTAAGTCATATTCTCCTCAAGGAACAGCACTTAATAATGGCTGCCCCTTATCTTGAACCTGCATACAATCTATCTTTGCAACATTCAGATACTATAATCTTAGGGGCATGTTTTAAAATACGATTTCTGAACAGGCTGTTACATGCAGTCAAGGATGTAGTCAGGATCATTTTATTGCCTGGAATGCATAAACCCTGTGCTAATTTTTTTTGAAATAGTCATTTTATTGAGCTTGTTCAAATGATGCCAATAAACTCACACTGCTTTTTATTTATCTCTTTCATAAATTGTGCCAGCCAGGTACATAAATAGAAATCAAGGACTAGCCTCTGGCTATTTGAACCACTTCATAGACTTCTACAATTTCATCAGAGCATAAATGGATTATAGTGCAATGTTAACAACACAAACTTTGCATGCAAAAGATGCCAAGCTGAATCCTAGAGAATTGTTGCACATAAGTGTTGGTAACAGGCAGTTAGATTGGTGAGTTGTTTAACCATGGCTATGCATGCTTAAACCGCATACTGAATCAACCCATTTTCTGGGATTGTACCAAATCTCTTATGTTCCTATACCTTCACATCTTTGAGAGTACTTTTGCACCAGTGGTGGGATTCAATTTTTTTTTACTACCAGTTCTGTGGGCGTGGCTTGGTGGGCGTGGCAGGGGAAGAATACTGCAAAATCTCCATTCCCTCCCCACTCCAGGGGAAGGATACTGTAAAATCCTCATTCTCTCCCCACCCCATTAACCTACTTTCCAGCTCCATTCTCCTGTGCAAGGCAACAAAAAAAGACCCAGCTGATCAGCTGGCACTTGGGAGGCAGAGAATAGATGGGGATGGGGCCAGTCAGAGGTAGTATTTGCTGGTTCTCTGAACTACTCAAAATTTTTGCTATTAGTTCTCCAGAACTGGTCAGAACCTGCTGAATACCACCTCTGTTTTGCACCTTATAGGAGCTAGAAATTTGGTTTGATACGTTTAATAATGAAACCTTATATTTTCCTGGAACTTTTGTAATGTATCAGACCTACATCAGTCACTTCCTTTTTTTGCACTCCCGTTGAATATTGTGTTGTTATTAATAACACTGTGATACTCTGTGGGTCTCCAAAGAGAGTCTATAAAATGGCTGTGCTGTTCTTGGGTGGCTGTGCTGTCCTTGTGATTATAATGTTTTAATCTTTGTATTTTCTGTACGGATGCTTTACTTTTGATATTTTGGCGCTGTTTATTGTAAACTGCCAAAGTTATGAATGTGAGATGGGTGGCTTTAGAAATGGAATGTATAAATTAAAAATAAAAATTAAATTCAACATTAATAATAGGTTTTCTTTTTAAAAAAAACCTATCTCAGGATTTGCATTTCAGGCATTTGATGGCACTTGAATTTCCTACCAAATAAAGCTCAGAGAAAAAACTGATCAATAACAAGACAATCAGAAAAATCACTAGGAGAGACAGCTCCAAGTGCTCTATTTTTCTGGTAGTTCACAGGGGAGAAATCTATCACAGGTTATATGTCAACAAAAGAAAATTTGCTAGAAACAAAACAGTACATTCTGCAGGACCAAGAAACTGCTAGGAAACATCATTCCAAAATCCCAGTAAGCTTATCAGCTATGCAGAATCATCATTTCTAAAATGCAGCTTTTGGTAAGACCCATTCATCCATGTTTTGGACAACTAAAATAACTTTTTCTGTAGTTGGTTGGTAAGAAGATATTTAAACCAAAGCATTGTGGAAAATTAAAATATCCGGAGGACTAACAAGGAATGAGGCATGCCGATATAAATAGAGCGAATGACAATCCATCTCTATCAAAATATATCACTGTTAGCCTACCAATATGGATGGAATAAGATCAAATTACTAGAAAAGAAATGAAAAGGACCCCAATCTGTCAATAAGAAGCATGAAAACCATTTTAACTTGTCTGACATAAGAATGCTATTTGAAACGGTATGGGAAACATTTCTAAAAATGCAAAATAGATGCCTGTTTCAATCTCCCCATTCCCAATCACACACACACACACAAAAGCTTGAAATGCAGGAACAGCTTCACAATTTATTGTGTTATTATTTGTTGTTACCTCTCCAAACTGGTCAAGCTGATGTAAATTACAAAATTGCTCCATGGTGGACACAATATAGCTGGGCTATAAAAATCCAGATAATTAGATGGAAGCAAACAGCAAAGTTTGCTCAGTGGCAATCTGGTCTTTTGTGAACAGAAGCAGTGACCCTAATAGTCACAAAACATCTACTTACAAAAAAAAAATGCCTTTCAAAATCTCAGGATTCACTGCCATTCACTTGTCTTTATTAAAGAAAAAAAAAGTAGAGAGCACGAGTTAGGCTACCATATCTGGACTGCAAAAATCCACACAAAAAATAGATGATTCCAAAGGAACACATAAAAATACTGATCACCTCATTTTTGCTGTCCTGGGCTGCAATATTCCATATCCATAAAAAATATCTTTCTAAGAATCCACAGATCTTCGAAAGTGCCCAAGGAATAAGATTTATTTTCAATGCCAGTACTTTGTTTGCAGCATAGTTTCCCATTTAGGGTTGTTGTTTTTTTAAATTAGAAATTATTTTTTTAAAGAATTAATAGGGATGGCAATAACACTTAGACTAATATACGGCTTCATAGTGCTTTACAGTCCGCTCTAAGCAGTTTCAGAGTCAGCCTATTGCCCCCCCAAATCTGGCTCCTCATTTTACCAAACACAGAAAGGTGGAAGGCTGAGTCAACCTTGATCTGGTTTGGATCGAACTCCTGGCTGTTGGCAGAATTAGCCTGCAGTACTGCATTAACTGCACCACCACGGCTCATAATATCTGATGGAAGCCAAGAATCCACAGGCTTTCTGGCAGAACTGAAGGGAGGTAGTTTGGTGTGGTGGCTAAAATGTTAGGCTTGAAATCAGAAGGGATGAATTCCAGTCTTATCTTAGGTATAAGAGGCAGTTGGGTAGCTTTGGATTAAACCTTCTCTCTTAGCCCAACATACCTCCTAGGATTGTTATTGGCAGAAGCATTTTTTACCACCCTGAGGTCCCCGAAAGGAAGATGGAAATCTTATCCCAATAACAACGTCCCTAGACTTATTGACTTAGTGACAGGGCTACATTTCCTCTTTTAGAAAGAGCCACAAGAAGTTGTAAAAGGTAAGCTTTGCCTTACTAATGGTATGTTTTTTAATCCAATAAGAGAAACACCTGGAAATGTATATTACATTTTACAGAAGGCATATAGATAGTCCTTGACTTATAACAATTCGTTTAGCAACAATTCAAAGTTACGATGGCATTGAAACAAAGTGACTCACAACAAATCCTTGCACCTAACAACTGTGGGAAGCCACCCCCCTTTCTGGAAGAATGAAATATTTTGAGGAATACTGAAAAGACAGGATAAAATATTTCCCCTAAAAGAGAAATTAAAAAATCATAAGAGAGACAGAAACTCAGAGCCATAGCTCTCTGCCCCTAGTAGATATTTTGTGCCCATTAGAAAGACCGGGCCAACCCATCTACAAAACGAAAGACCTTCAGCTCCTGGTTGATGGGATTATCCTACAGGACAGTTTAACCAGGAAATAAGGAGAAACTTTCTGACAGTGAGAACAATCAATCAAGGGAACACCTTGCCCTTGGAAGTTGTGGGAGTTTCATCACTGGAGGCTTTCAAGAAGAGATTGGACTGCCATTTGTCAGAAATGGTGTAGGGTGTCCTGCTTGTTGGGGGGTTGGACTAGATGACCTATAAAGTCCCTTCCAACTCTGATGATCTATTACCTGTTATCTGACATAATAGGATTAACCCACTACCATTTAGCAGAAGACATAGAGCTCACTACATTGCACAATATCCTAAGGATATTTCCTTCATTGCATTTCACCCCAGCAAACTTCAACCAAACCTGGGAGCTCAGACAACCTATAAGATCCAGCTATGACTCCTACATAACCCCTACAACAGCCAATAGAATACATGTTCTTGCACAGGAACAGGAAGTTCAAGTGCAAAGCCCAAGAGAAGGTATGAAAAACCTCCACTCTCAACTCCATGTGTTCAGCTGCCCAGAACCCATGTGGTTCTGCTTCGTCATTAAACCTTCTTTCCAATCAGCCTCCAGCCTCAATTTTGTCTCCAGCACCTTTCTCCTGGCTTGGAACTGAACCAGACAAATATTTCTTCCAACACAACCATCGCAGCATCCTCATGGTCACCTGATCAGAATTCAAGTTCCCAGCAGGCTTCTCACAAGTATAGTTAGTAAGGGGAAATGGGATTTGTTTAACATCGGGCATGTGACTCAGTTAACAACTGCCTTGCTTTAACAATGGAAATTGTTGTAAATTCTTACAATTGTGGTGGTAAGTTGAGAACTATTTCTATACCAAGTGTCTCTGTGTGTGTGTGTGTGTGTGTGTGTGTGTGTGTGTGTGTGTGTACTGAAAACTCCTATCATCATCATCATCATCATTCATCATCATCTTTTAACAGCCCCATAATCCTTGCAGGGTAGAGTCTGGGCAATTGAAGGGAACTAGCAGACTGATTAATGGCTGGATGCCCTTCCTGTAGCCAATGCGGAGTTTTGTTCTGCAGATATATTCTCATTGTGCCCAGAGAGAGAAATATCTGCCTCTTCCTTGAATCGACCTCATAGCCTCCTGATTGTGAGGCGAGAGCTCCATCTCTAGGCCACCACATTACTCTTACTGAAAACTCCTATACTGTGGAATAAACCAAGAAATTTCAGCTAGATGCTTCTGTGACAACTATGGTAGGGTAGAGACCTTGATATAATAAATATAGCATAAAAACATTTATGAGACACAAGGAAAGAAAAGGTCAGCAAAGGATGAGATTCTGTATAAATGAAATAAGGTCATAAAACCTCATCGCAGAAAAATGATGAAAGGCAGGAACATGCTCTGACCCTTTTAGAATTGAAATGTGCAATCATAAATGTTTGGAGGAGTTTACATTGAATAGGCATAGGGGGAAGGGAAAAAGTGTTTGAGAACAGACATCGATTTCCTTTTCAGATGCCTATCTTCCCACAAGGATTCAACATGGATGACACAAACATGGTAAAATACCAATCTCTGAGTCACCTGATTTGAGAATCAAATCTGCAGTACTTCTTCATCTTTAGCTGACAATTAACAATGTTTTTTCATCTTAATAAGCATTTGTAAACATTTTGAATTCCTATTGACAACATCAATTGTTGTTTTTGTCATTGGCGTTTATTCTATGGTGTTATCACCATAAAGTATGTTGGCAATTCTCCTTACCATTGTTGTTGTTGTTGTAATTATTATTACTAAAGTGGTAATTATTTTTACCAAAGTAAAGAAGTTGCAGGAGTAAGTATTTCACAATACTCACTGTTGACTTATTTTTCCCAGCTGAAAAGCAAAAAAGGATACTGAAAAAGGGAATATGCCACCACCTTTCCTGACAGGCTGGGCTGTAACTTTCATAATCTCCCATTTATACTTCTATTAAGTTCTAAATACTATAAAAATCTTCAGACATAAGATCTTTGGTTCTATAAACTGAAGATTATGGAATTTCTAAAGGTTAATGAGAATCTGAGGTGATGTAAGGAAAAAAATAACAATTGTACAGTGGTGGGATTCAAAATTTTTTACTACCAGTTCTGTGGGTGTGGCTTGGTGGGCATGGCTTAGTGGGCTTGGCAGGGTAAGGATACTGCAAAATCTGCATTCCCTCTGCACCCCACTAACCTGCTTTCCAGCTCCGTTCTCCTGTGCAAGGCAACAAAAGAAGACCCAGCCGATCACCTGGGACTTGGGAGAGAGAGAATAGACGGGGGCAGGGCCAGTCAGAGGTGATACAATATTTGGGTTCATGCCTTGCTAGATCAGAATTATTTTGAATTGTAGTCCAAAATATATTTAGTTTGCTTTATGATTTGGGTTTGCAATTTAAGTTTTCCCAAAAGTGCTTTTTAAAAAGGCAACTGGAGTTTGTTTTGCTTGAAGACATTTCACTTCTCATCCAAGAAGCTTCTTCAGTTCAGAGCTGAAGAAGCTTCCTAGTTGAGAAACAAAACTTCTTCAAGCAAAACAAAGTCCTGTTGCCTTTTTAAAAAAGCACCTTTGGGACAACAACGACCTGGATGGCTGAGAATCTGCATAGACAATCAAAGTTTATATCGCTAGCATTATACGTGATCTGTCCCTTGATGATATATTCAATAAACAATGAGTAAAATAAAATATAGCTCAGCATGCGGTGGAAACAGCCACTATGTGGACAAACTCCTGTTGACATAAATTCCTACAACACATTATTTACACTATAAAAGTCTTGCTGAGATGGAAGCTTTAGAATCAAGTTCTTTTGGATGTGAAAACAACTCTACCCATTCTTAGTTTTATGATACAATAATCCTGTATCCATTTACTTGGGAGTAAGTTATTATGAACTCATTAGGAATTATTTTTTAACAGATGAATTTAGTGTTGCACTTTCATGATATTTTATTGACTTCACCAATCCAAAAACCAGAGTTACTACTTACTTTCAACTAAGTTTCAACTTCAGATATTTATTTTTCCCCAAAAAATAAAATGCACATTCACACAAACCTTGTAAATATAGGGCATTATTTTTGCTGTATACTGTAGACAGATTCCAAACTATGAACTGCTCTTAAAATACTAGAAATTGCATAGACAAGTTATTTCAGAGATTTCCAAAGGAAGTTCCTAATTATTGTATTGGGACAATGTAAATAAATATGAATTCTGTACTGAAAAAGCAAAAGAAGTACATAACAACCAATGGGGAACATTTGAAAAATCATCTCACTTATTGCCCAAGGTTGTAATTTGAACTAAGGAAGGCATATTATTTTAACAAATATTTTAAACCTCCTTGCATAGACATTTTTGAATGCCAATGTGTAACACAACCTAAGGCACTGCACCCTCTCTATGGGATTCTAGATATGAGAATATGAGATAATAGTTTACAAATCATTCATTTTGACAAATCCCTTGATATAATTAGATTCAATGTTCAGTTCAAATTCTTGTTATGCTGAGTAATAGGAACTGGCAGTGAAAAAAATCCAATAGAAGTGAATATTTGTAGCTCAGAGTTGAACTCTAAGGTTGGTTGCTCACATGCAGACCATTTGTTACTCAACTAGGTAACATCATCATTGCAGGTGAGTGAGGGGTTCACTGCTTTTTATATGCAGTTAGCCTGTCCTGCCAGTTTTGGTTGGAATGTAGTTTGTTCCTTGGTCATTTCTTGATTAGAATCTTATTTTCTGCCTGATTATTTGCCTGGTTTTGATCCCTGCTTATCTGAATGTGGCTGCTGGAGATATGTTTTAGTTCTTTTTTCCCCCCTTCTTAGATTTATTATTGACTTTTTTGAATGGTGTGTAAATGTGGTTCATTTCAATATGTCAATTGATGGCTGATTTGGTTGAATACTGTCTTTCTAAGAATCATCTAGCATTTTTGGATTAGGATTTAGATTTTGAAATCCAAAAATGTTAGAGAATTCCAAGAAACCTGACATTCAAACACATGTATGAATTTGTGTCTAACTACAGCGTGCGAGCAAGCTGCATTTCCACATTGATTCGTTAAAAAAAATGGTTTAACAATCCAACCACAATGGCTGAATTCACACAAGATGCTAATTGAACTTTGGCATGAGGAGAGCTGCATTAGAATCCCTACCCTTTTAGTGATATTAAATGTAAATGAGATCAGCATCCTTATGTAGCAAAAGAAGGGATTTTGACAGGAGAAAAGTTGTATCTGCTAAAATCTTCCAGTTAACCAGATTCTTAAATGACTCTGCCTTTATTATATACTTAAGTGCCTTTCATTTTCTTTAGTCACTGTTAGCAACAGATTATTCTATGGCAAAATATTTGACAAGGATCTTTAACATGTGAAATTGGAAGACTTTCAT
The DNA here is from genome assembly GCA_023653725.1 of Bungarus multicinctus. Classification (NCBI taxonomy): domain Eukaryota; kingdom Metazoa; phylum Chordata; class Lepidosauria; order Squamata; family Elapidae; genus Bungarus; species Bungarus multicinctus. Next base: position 62,435,390 of record CM042848.1, on the reverse strand, counting down.
GAGATGCCTTTGAGATAGATTAATATTACATTAATAGCCAGTACCTGTGAATAGTCAAATAGAAGGATACTATTTTGTTTCAGAAAAGGAATAGTAGTAAGTTAATAGATCTAATCCTCTGTAGCCGTGTCATATATCAAAGCTACCTGAGCTGCACTCCAGGAAAATTATGGCAAAAATCAAATAAATTCACTATGAAGAAAACATTGGCATTTCCTTCTTAGGCTGTTGTTTGTTTGATATTGAGTCCACAGCGATCTGTTTTGTCAAAAATACTCAGGAAGTTAATACGTTCGTACTGACATCATCTTTCATCAGATGGTCAAAATATCAAGCTCTCTAAAAAAATCAAACAAGCAAACAAAGCTCCAGAATAATTGCCTTTTTTTATTATCCGCAAAAGTGATTCAGTCAACACACTGAATACAAGCCATCAATATTTTAAAGCTGGCTGCATGGAGCTTTAAACCTAATGAGACTAAAATCAGCTCACATGGGGAGTCTTGTGCTAGAGCACAGACTGGAAACAAAACCACAGATATATAACTAGAAGGTTTCCCTGACACAGATGGTTGTTCCTGACAGATACAATAAACCTTTAACCTTCATACTGCAAATTCTGGGTTGGTTGAGTGATGGGGGAGAAAAACCTTCAATATATTCTAAACCTGGTACCTTCTAGGTTTGGACTATAATCTTCAACTAATGCTGTCTATAGATGTGTTTCTCTAGCTAATAGATGGTGTACTCCATTATCTCTGAAGGACATCCATTAAGGTAAACCAGAGTAATCTGTTCCAATTTGCCACTGATCCTAAAGTTCAGAGAGATTTCATTTACTTCCTGTTATAATTACACGGCAGAAGTCAAAAAGTGATTTCTCCCATTGTCTGCCAATTCTTTCTTGATGTTTGGATGTTTTTTAGGAAACAATCAACACCAGCCTGGTTCTCCCATTATTGACTGAGTTTGCAGATTGCATTAGGCTACAAGCCCTCGTTTGCCAGTCGCATTGCTTGAGGTCACAAAAGGCTAATCCTATACCAACAAAATTTATTCAGACCCAATTTTCTTCAATCTTATGACACAGTGAACTATAAACCCCACAGGCTGGGCTGGCATGGCATGCTAGGTTTAAATGCAGTTGACTAGTCTGCACTTCAGTATTACAGAAACAAACAGAGATTTCGGTACAATCAGTGCCCCAAGTCAAACTTTCAGTGCTAAGCTCTGGTTTAATGAAGACTCGTCTTACTTTTCCTTATAGACTCAGAGATTTACCACAGAGGGGCTGAGAGAAGCAGGGACAGTAAAGAGATTCAAAAATTTTTACTACTGGTTCTCTGGGCGTGGCTTGGTAGGCATGGTGTGGTATGGCTTGGTAGGCATGGCTTGGTGAGCATGGCAGGAGAAAAGGTTACTGCAAAATCCCCATTCCCTCCCCACTCCATTAACCTGCTTTCCAGCTCCATTCTCCTGTGCAGGGCAACAAAAGAAGACCTAGCTGATCAGCTGGGACTCGGGAGGCAGAGAATAGATGGGGGCGGGACCAATCAGAAATGGTATTTGTTGGTTCTTCAAACTTCTCAAAATGTCCGCTACTGGTTCTCCAGAACTGATCAGAACCTGCTGAATACCACCTATGAGCAGGAGTCAGATTCAAACGTGCCTAAACGTTTTTCTGAAGAACCATACTTCTAGAGTTCCCTGAAAATGATATAGGGAGAGAATTGCTTGTCTATCTGGTCCATCCCTGAAAAGGCTGTCATGTAGACTCTCTCTGGATGGTATCCCCTTGGGTGTGATGACCCAAGCCTCTCTGGTTAGGCAAAGTCAATTTGAAAAAAGGCAACCTGGGAGAGATCCAGATCCTGAGTTTTAAAGATGACGATCTGCCTAATTGCTACAGGTAGTCCTTGATTTAAGACTATAACTGAGCCTGGTCATCCCTTGTACTGGTCATTAAGAAGGTCCCCATGTGAGCAAACCCAATTTTATAATCTTTTCTGTGGTATCATTAAGCTATTCCATTCTCTGTAATGGGTGCTTTTTGTCAGAAATCTCAAGTACAGGTAGTCCTTGACTTACCAATATTTAATGTACGCCAATTAGCGTACATTCAAAGTGACAATAAAGTTATTCTATTCTATTCTATTCTATTCCATTCCATTCCATTATTTGTTAAGTGACTGTTCGACATTACAATGCCATTTAAAAAAGCAACTTTTGATCAGTTTTCATACTTACAACCATTGCAGCATCTCCATGGTCAAATGATCAAAATTTGGGCAATTGTCAATGTGTTTATGTCAGTTGCCCTGTCCAAAGGCCATGTGATCACCATTTGTAACTTTCCCAGCCACTTTTTGATAAGCCAAATCAATGGTGGAATACATATTCACTTCATGACCACATGATTCACTTAACAACTGCAGTGATTCACTTAACAACCATGGCAAAAAGGTCATAAAATGGGGCAAAAGTCACTTCACAGCTACCTTGCTTAGAAATGGAAATTTGGTCTCAATTGTGGTTGTAACTCAAAGACTGCTTGTGAAGGCCAGTTTTCAGCAAAAAATCATGTCATAAATCATGGCCACAGGTAAAGGTAAAGGTTTCCTATGTCCAATTGTGTCTGACTCAAGGGAGTGATGCTCATCTTTGTTTCTTAGCCAAGAAAGCCAGTATCATTCAAAGAAAACTATCACAAATACAGGCCACTTACCATGTGTCCAATGCTATCATGTGGCCGAAAGGAGGATCAGGTTGTAAGTAGCCCTGGGAAGGTCTATCATAACTTCAAATGGTCACTAAGCAGCTGATTCTAAGTCAAGGACTATCTTTAACTGGCAACCAATACATCTCCTGCATTATGCTATAGTTGTCCATAACTACTTGGGTAGGTGCATGCAGGACCAGCTAAAACTTGTAAATGGTCTTCAAAGTGCACACAAAACTTGGGGTGCCAGCCTGGCAAAACTGATCCAAAGCACGATCTGTATCCTGATAGTGAATAGCTTTATTTCTACTACTACACGGAACCACAAAAATTAGACAGGATAGTTAAAATGAGAAATAACTTCTAGAGAAAACCAAAGTTACTTAAAGGGTCATAGTTAATAGTTTAAAATATTAATACACATAAATGCTAGTGTAGGAGAGTAGGTATGTGTGTATGATCCTAGGAGTTCAAAGCTTGTCCCTTTTTCATATTCCTCTTTTTAGGCTGCTTTGCCCTACGGTATCTCAGGCTATTCCTTAGCCACAGAGTAAATACGGCTTCTGAAAAAAAGGATTACAGTAGGCTAATGCCTCAGGGGAGAGAAGTTAGAGTCAGCAGGTAGTCGTTTTATTTTTGACTATTTTTAGTACAATTCTTCAACTGTAACTACAAAGTACAGTTAAAAAATACCCGATTGTCAAATCTGAACTTGGAGAAGCATAGTGAAAGATTTGTATTTGCTTATTAGGATTGATTTACTTGCTTCTGTTTGCCATTTCAGAGGTCCTTCCTTGTCAGCAATGTTTTCTTTTAATTTTCTTTCAGACGTTTGGCAAAGATATTGAATACCATTGGGTCTATAATTGAAATCCATGCAATGCTTCCATTTAATAATAATTTTCCTATTAGCAATCACTGTTCAGAACATTCCAGCAACCTAGTTTCTAGTGTATTTGATCGATGTTCTTATTCATTTTTGTATCGTTCCAGGTTCCTTCCATCCACTGATAGTCAAAAGTGCAAAATCATATGCCCCACTGAAACCTCAGTATATTATATCTCTTTCACTGTTCTTTTAAACAAACTTAATAAAAAATAATATCATCCTGATTATTAAATATGTTTCCTGTTACTACAACACTCATCTCAAAACTGTGGCCGATTTTTTGCCCCAAAGGTGCTTTTTCTGAAACTGAAGAACAGAAGAAGCTTCTTGGAAGGGCCTTGGTGGTGCAGGCTGTTAATCATCTAGCATTTAGCTCAATTGCCTGCAATTAGTGCAGGTTCGAATCCCACCAGGCTCAAGGTTGACTCAGCCTTCCATCCCCTTGGGGTAGGTAAATTGAGGACCCAAGATTGTTGGGGGCAATAAGCTGACTTTGTAAAGAATGCCGCTTAGGGGGGCCAAAAGCCCTAGTAATAAACAGGCATATACAATGGAATGAAGGCTATTGCCGAGCACTTAGCATGGTGCTCTAAAGACTGTAAGCCGCCCTGAGTCTCTGGAGAAGGGCGGCATATAAATTAGATAATAAATAAATAATAAAATGTCTTCAAGCAAAAACAAAGAAAAGTTCAGCTGTCTTTTAAAAAAGCACCTTTGGGACAACCTGGATGATTGAGAATCTCCACAATGAACCACTTTCATTGTTATTTAGCACTGCAATGGATTCTGTCCTTTCAGCCCAAGTCAGGCAAGCAGACCAAAGTTTTTCAGCATTGCCATGTTTTAAAATGGTTGCTAAACAGGCCAGTTGTTAAATAAGGACTGTCTGCATCTAATTATATGAATCTTTTGTTGTAGAAAATTTTAAGCACATTGCTGCTGATTTATATAACAGAATAGGGGATTGTTTTCTAGGGCCTCATAATTAAATTCGATGCAGATAAATGGGGCATTTATTTTCTACTCGTTTTCTCCTTACCTCCCATGAGGAAGAGAAGTCCTGCCACATACTGCATAAGGCCTCGATCCCAGCAGCAGCCCAGTACTCCGATAATCCATCCAAATAGGATGATGGCCACCGCCATGCCCATAAAGCCAGCTGTCATTCGGCGTAAATCTGTGATGGGAAATAAAGGTCCAGTTAATATATGTCATTGTTTGGCTTTATGATTTAAAAGTTTAAGCCTTATACTGAACATTTGGGGACCTGCTGAAGTAGAACTCTTCCCGTGAACATCACATTAACGTTTGCAAAAAGATGTGTTGCTTCATTGATTTTAAAGAAATAAGAAATACAGAATCATTTGTTCTCTCGAGTTTCAAGCAATCAGGCTTGTCATCAGATAGAAAAAAATATGACAGTTACAAAGCTGGTTTCTTATGCAAATATGATTTGATCAAAATAAAGTTTTTTTTTCACTAGCAAAAGACTAGTTACAAACATGTTTTATTATTTCAGTTTTAAAAACTAAATTTGACACTATTTTTCCTTAAGATCAAGCATTTTAATTTTATTCCTGTTTGCCTCTTCTCAATACTTTCCATTCTGGCCCTTGTCAGGGATGACCTGCAACCCAATTACCCAGAAATTGCACAAGAGCAAGTCTGAATTAATAAATAGCAAAGCATAACCCCAAGACCTAGAGAGTAGGAGATTGGTTGTTGTCTCTGTTAACTTTGTTATTCCACTTCTTTCTGTGATCTTCTTTAAAATGCAAATCCCTTCTATATTATGGAAGTTGAGAAACAGGAATGTTTTCAGAAAAGAAAAATGTGAACAAGAATCTGCTTTGAATAGACAGAATGTCTCTAAACTCATGGGAGCACCTGCACCATATTTTAGTATATTCAATACTATGGATAGCAATTATAGATGAGACTATATTTTAAACCAGAGATTAGAGGAGCAGCATAACACAGTAGCCCCCAACTGTTTGGGCACCTGTTTAGCACAACAAGATGAGACAGTGTCTGCATAGCCATAATATGTTGAAACATCTTAAAACATGGCCACCATTATGGCCACATCCATTAAGTGTCAACTTTGAATTGAACCTGGCAGAAGCCATTTTTCTATTCCTCAGTTGCCACACAGGGAGGGGAAAGGGAAGGAGGATGAAATGTTAGACAAAACACAAAACTTTCTGGTGGGAACCAAGGTCATTCTACCAGTGGTGAATAGAGGCAGGGAGGATTGCCTGGAGAGCCCACCAATTAACCTAACTGGCCAATGTGACCTGTGACTTTTGGGGAGGGAGTTGTTTCCTATTTTAATTATACTGAAATCATGGGAAACATTTAGAGTTGGTTTTCCATTTGATCGTGCCGATATGATGTAAAGAAGTTCTTAGAGGAAGATCTTAGCCTCCAAGTTCTGATTTGCTTGGGTTCGTTAGTTGGGATCTTGACATTAAGTTGCATAAATCCAGCCATACATTATGCAAAGTATGAGTGCTTGTTGCATAAGGTATAATTGGTTTTGGGTAATATTTTCTGTTTACCTTATAAAACTAAATCACAATGGTTGACACATGTTAAGCCAACTGAAATATAAATTCAGACATACAGAGTTCCTAAGTAGCATTCAGAGTTCAGATTTTGTTCATTTGGGAATGTGAATTCACATGGGATTCATTGAAACAGATATGACCCCAATATTATTACCAGAAGACCCCTCAAATAACTCTATTCCTTATATAAGAACTTATGCTGACATATCTATCACCAGCCCCATCACACAATTAGTTTTCTTTCAGCTCACCAGTAGTTAAATATTTTGTGAATACACATTTCTGTATATACACCAGGCTAGAAATTATATTCAGAAATCATCTGCCATATTAAATTAAATTGCACATGTACAATAATATTTGGATGATGTTAGTGGCATTCTTCAAGCAAACAAATGTATTATGATAAAGTGAATGATACAGTGAACTATGCTGCCAAACCTATTTGCCGAAATAACTCAGTTTGTCTTTAAGGTGTCACGGGGCTCTTTTGCTGAATTTGCTGCAAAAGACAACCATGTCTAATTCTATGAAAATTATTCCCATCTCAAATACTTTATTTGAAAACATTTTTAATAGCAGACGTATCAGGAAAAATCTTATTTAAAAAGAAACACCATTCAATCTTTATCTGCTCTGATACAACTGCTGCCAAGGATGCCACTTTCAAAAGGCACAGTGGTATGAAAGGAAAAGAGTAAAGTGGTTATTGGAATTGCTCTGTGTTGTCCAAAGCTATCTGGCTGGCATTCCTTCCCTGTCAATGTGGTGTACAGAAATGTCAAGGCTTCGGACAAGTCAATTCAGAGCAGTTCTTTCAGTGAGAAATGAATGCACGGATGTGCTGAATCAGCCACTACATCTATTTTAAAAGAAAGAGGTCAGAGAAGAGAGACATGTTTCAGCATGTACCATATCAGAATTCGAGGCAATTGAATAGGTCTAATATCAATAAAAACAAGGTGCCTGTCCTCCAGGGATGCATAGCTACATAACTTTACTACTGACATCCTCCTTTTATCCAGGATGAGTTTCAGAACAGGAACACAAAATGAGCAGTATGTATTACCCCTGCCTTCTGCAACAGGAATTTATATCACACTTTTATTTTTCCTTGACTTTTCTCCCCATGTAAAAAAGATCTACTAATCCCTCTACATTTAAGTACTTTTCATGGTGTTCTTGGAATGCTTCTCCCATGCCTTGTCATGGGCCCCATATGGGGAGCATGGCATCATTGGCATGCAAGGAGTAGTAACCAAGGTTATAAATTCTTTTTGTTGTAGGAAATCATGGGCATATTCCCTTTTGTTGTTGCTTTTGACAGGAATGGAGTAAAATGTGCAGTTAGTAATGTAAAGAAATTTTTGGATGAGCTATTCTCTTTACTCTTTACTCCAGAATGAGGCAAAGTATACAGCATTAACTTTCTTCAGCTAAGTCCTAAATGTCTGTGGAACTGCAACTGCCATCAACCTCAGCCTTCACTTAGTTCAATTTCTCTGGTCAAATACATCTGGTGCACATCAAGTCAGGAAAACTACTGCAGGAATGATTATAGGAACATAATGATAATTGCATAGCTAAAAGAAGAATGCTTGTAAGAGCTTAAATCAATAATACCCATACTAATAAAATTTGACTGCCTATCAGATTTGTATGCCTCAGTAAATCAAAGAAGACTTACTTTACTGGCTAGAACTGTTATTTCTATATTAACCACTGAGAGTTATTTGATTGCACAGAGATACAAATGTAATACATAATAACATCTACAGTATAATGTAAAACATAAACATCTGCAGTACAATTTAAAGTATAAACAATACATCTTCACAGTAAGGTAGGTGTAAATAAAACATTCATAATAACTAGCTCACATTAAAAATAACCAGCACTAACAATTAAAATCCACACTAACCATCTGCTCCAACCATTAAATAAACAATATTATACAGTACATTCTGCAAACAATCATTCATTCACATGGATAGATATGTTGAAAGGTTTCGAGCAGCTAAACTCATCTTGTTTTCTGCATTTTGCTTGCCCCAATCATTGGAAAAGGAACTTTCTTTCCTCAAGTTGCCACCCAAGCAGCAAACTTTTCACTTGGCTAAGTGCCCAGTTTAGGCCCAATATGACTCCAACAGGCCCTTTAAAAATGCTGTCTTTAGTTGTAAGAAGAACCATATGAATTGATTCTCTGTTGTCTTTCCATCTTTTCCATTTTTATTCAAAACGCACATTTAAAAACTTTTTCAATCATGCCCTGTGGCTACTTGCTTCCTCTTCCAGTCCTTGACTCTTCTTAGACTTAGAATTTAGAATAACTTTGTCACTTTGAATGTACACTAATTGGCATACATTAAAATGAAATTTTGTTGCATGCAGCTCTCAAAGGGTCTCCACCTCCAATATACCCTGCATAAAAGTGAATGAATACATAAAGAAATAAATACAAAATTATGCATATACCCACATATATTATATGACACAGAGAAACAACAAAGTCTAGTTTGGATTTATACATGAACATAGCGAGAAAAATGAATCTTACGAGTTTACTAGACAGATGGCATAGGAAACAACGCTGTTACAGAATTGGGTAATCTTGCAATAAATACTTTGAAACCTCCTCCCAAAGAAAAGCAACAGAAACAAACTGTAAAGTGGGTGTGGGGAGCCTCTAACAATGCTTTGAGCTCTAAGCACATAGCGCTTATAAGCAATCCTAAATAATGGGAAGTGAGCTTCCTATAATCTCGGCTGGCCTTACCACTCTCTGTATGGACTTTCTATCTGAGGCATTGCTGCCACCAAACCAAACAGGGATTCAGGTTGCTAAAACACTCTCAATTGTGCCTCTGTAAAATTGTGCCTCTATGTTTTGGTTGCTGCGCCTTGACTTCCTTCAGATGATGTTACTTTTCTTGTCCCACAGGACCAATAAACCTGATTCTCAGTTTATCACTTCTTGGGACCTGCATCCATCCATCTGTCCATTTGTTTGTTTGCCCATTTACAATGAAAATCTCCCCCCAAAAGAGGACAAAAAAAATAGAATGTGATTGGCCTGATGACAGCACAAGAAAGGGGGAAAAAAAGCTTTTTTAAACTTTGAAGAGAGACTGGTGACTAGTTGTTGGTTTGCAAGAGATCCATTATTGTGCAGAATAGGCAGGGTGCAGGGGGAAATCAGGTTTTTCCTTCTTCACATGGGGTGATAGCTATGTAGATCAGGCTGCTATGTGCTTTAAAAGGTGCCTGTAGTTTTCTTAACGATAGTACACAGAGTTTATTTATTTATTTATTTATTTGATTTATATACCGCCCCCTCTCCCCAAAGGGACTCGGGGCGGTGAACAGCCAATAAAAAACACATATACAAGGTACAAAGTATGAGACAACATAAAATTAAAATTTAAAAACTGAAATACAATATGGCTCTAATAAAATATAAACAAGTATTAAAAAGATTAAAACCCGATTAAAATTTAAAAACCCCTAGGCCAGTCCGGCCTGCCGAAATAAATGCGTTTTGAGCAACCGACGGAAGGCCATGAGATCGGGGGCGGCCCTTACCTCCGGGGCTAATTCATTCCAGAGAGGGGGTGCTCCCAATGAGAAGGCCCGCGCCCTCGGGGTCGCCAGCCGTCCAGCCGGCGGCACCCCGAGGAGGCCCACTCTATGGGAGCGTACCGGTCGGTGGGAAGCCGATGGTGGCAGGAGGCGGTCTCGCAAGTAACCTGGTCCCGAGCCATGGAGCGCTTTAAAGATAGTGACCAAGACCTTGAAGCGCACCCGGAGGGCCACCGGGAGCCAATGCAGCGCGCGCAGAAGTGGCATAACATGGGAGCCCCTAGGTGCCCCCATTACCACCCTCGCGGCTGCACTCTGCACCAACTGGAGCCTCCGGATGCTCTTCAAGGGCAGCCCCATGTAGAGAGCATTGGCATAGTCTAGGCGGGAGATCACCAGGGCGGAAGTGACCGTGCGAAGCGCATCCCAATCCAGAAAGGGCCGCAACTGGTAGATCCTACGGACCTGTCCAAAAGCCCCCCTGGCGACAGCCGCCACATGATCTTCCAATGACAGCCGTACATCCAGGAGGACACCCAGATTGCGGGCCCTCTCTGTGGGGGCAAGAATTTCCCCCCCCCCACAGCCAGCGATGGAACCAGCCGGCTGTATCGAGGTGCCGGGAAGCACAGCGACTCAGTCTTAGATGGGTTGAGCTGAAGCCTGTTCCGCCCCATCCAACACCGCACGGCCTCCAGGCATCGGGCCATCACTTCGACGGCTTCATCGGGGTGGCCCGGGGTAGAGATGTACAGCTGGGTGTCATCAGCGTACTGATGGAACTCTACCCCAAAGCCACGGATGATCTCACCTAGCGGCTTCATATATATGTTGAACAGGAGGGGCGAGAGCACCGACCCCTGAGGCACCCCGCAAACCAGGGGCCTCGGGGCCGACCTCTGCCCCCCTGCCAACACAAATTGCGAGCGGTCAGAGAGGAAGGAGGAGAACCACCGCATAACGGTGCCTCCCACCCCCAACCCCCCCAGCCGCTGCAATAGGATACTGTGGTCGACAGTATCAAAAGCCGCCGAAAGATCTAGGAGGACCAGGACAGAGGAATAACCCCTGTCACGGGCCCTCCAGAGATCATCCACCAATGCGACCAGCGCCGTCTCTGTGCTGTGCCCGGGCCTGAAGCCCGATTGGCCTGGATCCAAATAGACAGCTTCATCCAGGTGCTGGGGAAACTGTTGTGCCACCACACTCTCAACAACCTTCGCCATAAAACGAAGGTTGGAGACAGGACGATAATTAGATAACAAAGTTGGGTCCAGGGACGGTTTCTTGAGGAGGGGTCTCACCACCGCCTCTTTCAAAGCGGCGGGTAGATATCCCTCACTCAAGGAAGCATTAATAATGCCCTGGAACCAACCTCGTGTCACCTCCCGGGTGGCCAACACCAGCCAGGAGGGACACGGGTCCAATAAACATGTGGTCGCATTCAGTCCCCGCAGTAACCTGTCCACGTCCTCGGGGGTCACAGAATCAAATTCGTCCCAAATGATTGTTCCAAATTCCGCCCCCGATTCCCCACCCAGAGCTGCCCATTCGGAGTCCAAGCCATCCCGGATCTGAGTGATTTTATCCACCAGGAACTGTGAAAAATCCTCAGCCTGTCCCTGCATGGGGTCCTCCCGCGCTCCCCCTTCTAAGAGGGAGCGGGTCACTCTAAACAGGGCAGCCGGGCGGTTTCCTGCGGACGCAATAAGGGTGGAAAAGTAAAGACGCCTTGCCACCCTTATCGCCACTAAATAGGTCTTAATAAAACCGAACCGTAAAAGTGTTCGGTCAGGTCCGGAGCGAGTAGTCCTCCAAATACTCTCCAGGCGTCTTTTCCGGCGCTTCATCTCCCTCAGCTCCCCGGAAAACCAGGGGGCTGAGCGAGAGCGGCGCCGGGTCAGAGGCCGCAAGGGCACAACCCGGTCCAGGGCCCCAGCCGCCACCCTTTCCCAGGTGGCGACTAGGTCCCCCACCGAGTCGTGAGTCCGAATGTCGGGATATGGCCCAAGCTCCATCAGGAACCTATCTGGATCCATCAGGCGCCTGGGGCGGTACCAACGTATTTGGTCCGCCTCCCTGCTTTGGGGAGGAGCGGCCTGGAAGTCTAGCCTAAGGAGCGAATGATCTGACCATGACAAGGGTTCAACAGAAACATCCCCAACACCTAGATCATCCTGCCACTGTCCAGAGACAAAAACCAGATCCAGAATGTGACCCCCAGTATGCGTGGGTTCCTTAATTGCCTTAGTGCCTTGTTTAACAGTCATTTGAAGTTAGTGTACCAATGCTCACATTGCAACCATTGTTGTGCATCTCATAGTCACATGATCACTATTAGAGCACTTTGCAACAGGCATGCATTTATGACCATTGCAGAGTCCCATGGTCATGTGATTGTCATTTATGTGTATTTCTGTTAACTGGCTCACAACAAGCAGCAATAATGGAGAACATAGAAGTCGTGGTCACATGATGTCTTACTTTATGATCGAATGAGAAATGATGTTATAAGCCAAAATCACATAATTTTCTGCTTAACAACTACAGTACTTAATAATAGAGTTAGTGGTCTCAATTATGGTCATTAAGTGAGGTCTTCCTGTATGGAAATGGTTAACCACTGTCTTTTTTCCAAAATGCCTTTCTAACTTCCCTGTCTAGTCTACAACCCTGGGATTTTATGGTAAGGAAGATGAGAATCCAAATTCTAATCCTGTTTAGCTTTTTAAATCAGCCAAGGTCAGCTAAGTGCTCCTTAATACCACATGAGTAAGACAAAATACTATGTGGTACAGTATGAAGCACTTTATATATCATTTAGCTTGGCCCTGAGGGAACATTGCTTATCTCACTTTCTCTTACTTCTGAGTAGAGAAAGATGCTTTCAGGAATTTGGAAGGAAATCCATTTTGAAGATATTTTATTTAATATTTGAGAGGACCATCATCTAAATCCATTTGCAGCTTGATATGAAAAAGGAAGAAACAGGCTTCATGTTTTAATATTTTCTGTAATTTTAACAAATGGTTTTTCTCCAGCTCGCTATTAATGGAAACAAGAGAAAAAGAAAAGAGATGTTGCCCTGAATGCTGACATATTCTATGAAAAGTACAAACTTAAATCATTAATAGAAATGTCAAATGAACTCTTGGCATTTACCTGACTTGCAAATATCCTATACTTGGATTTAGCCAGCTGTTCTCTGAGCATGGTTTTATGTAGAGATGGACTATACAGGAAGTCCTCATTAGTTTTAAGAAAAAGAAGAAGTTGAACATAAAGAATTCTATCCCAATGACCTGTAGAGGAAATTCTCTATAATTTAGTGAAAGCTTATTTGTAGGTATTCCAAAAGTATTCAGGAAAAATACTACGGGTGCAAGAACCCCAAATAGTCTAATAAGGACTGGACATTTTCAAGAAAAAGAAGAGAAAATTGAGAATGGAATGGAAAATTGTAGAAGGAGGTGTGACTAATAGGAAAGCTTAAACACTTCTTAATTTATGATAGTAAAAATGAATTTCCATAAAACAGCACGAGATTTTGACTCCACATACTTCTATGCACATTGAGCCAAGCAGATATATGAAAAACAGGAAATGTTGAAAGAAAAAGGATGAGGTGCTAGGAAAATACTATGGTTCCAAATATTTGTCCTACTTGCTTCTCTTATTTCTTATTCTTAATATATATAAGCCTTCCACAAAACATTATCCTGCCCCCCCCCCCCCCCCCACATTACATAGCGATTGTATTGTGATTCTGATTAGGTTAGGAGTATTAGGACTTGTAATCTTAGCATATGCATATAGCAGGCCAAATGCTGCATTCGGCATTCTATTTTCCTGGAAGTGATTATGTGAAAAAAGACTTTTCTGTAACTCTAGAAAAATTTGCCTCTATGATCACTTCTGTATTCGTAGCTGCTACAAATCTCTTAGTTCATTTAACCAGCCTTTCATGCTGGAGGAATATTCAGGACAAACTTCTTCAAATAAAGAATAGGACTTTTCTTAAGGTCCATCTGCAATTCTATCCCAAAACAATGGATGTACCCAAATATGTTTACTTTTTTTGTCTAATTACAACTACACAAAACAGGGTGGCAACATTTTTGGATAGTGTGCAGCATATCCTTAATCAAGCTGTTGATAAGTTAGAGGCGAATGAACTGGAACTCTTGGAGATTCATCTTTTTTTGCAAAGATTTGCAAATTTACTAGATTCACCTCAACTTGGATCCCGAAGTTATTGGGGCAGGTAATAGGAATGTAATATGAGAAATACTTTGTCATATTTATATGGATCCTAGTCAGTTTGTATATAGTATGTTGAGAATATGGAAGGATTTGTGGAAAAGTGATGGCACCAATTGACTTCTCCATCCATTCCTCAGCTGGTAAATTACATCAACTAAGTTGGTAAAGACTCGATAGAGTCCTTCCTTTCTGCAGGAAATTAATACTCATATGAGTGAGCTGTATCATACTTGCTCGAAGGAGTCACATTCTAAAAGCCCTTCTTGGACTTGGATGATTAATTAGAGGCTATTCTCAGTATTCTGCTACTGGATAACACAACTACAGTAAGAAAGCAATAACAAAATGGCTCCTGGTGAATTGGGTTGAAAATTATGATCCAAACCTACTGTAGCTGGGATTTTGTCCTGAATGTGGAATTGAAACCAGTTTGGTAACTGATAAATGAATTATACCAGATACTAGATAGGGGAAATACAATCTGCTAAATCTTGTGAATCTTTCAGCATCTGCTGATACTATCAACCACAGTATTCTTATCAGTGACAATTAAGTGTTGGACCTCGGAAGAAGTGTTTTATATTAATTTCTGTAAAATCCTATAAAGGTTAAATATAGGGAGTGTAAAAATGGGTGGTTCCGACCAGATAGAACCAATGTACAAATTAGAGCAATTGCTTTCTCAAACTGAGGAAGAAAATGGCCAAGAGTCTATTGGGCAGAAAGATTGAAGAGAGAGAGAGAGGGAGGGAGGGGAGGAGGGAGGGAGGGAGGGAGAGAGAGAGAGAGAGAGAGAGAAAAGAGGAATTTTGTGCTCTGTATCAGAAAAATACAACTATTGTTTATCTTTCACTATTAGCAGAAACGCAGTGGCTCAGTGGCTAAGACGCTGAGCTTGTTGATCAGAACAGTCGGCAGTTCGGTGGTTCGAATCCCTAGCTCCACGTACCGGAGTGAGCTCCAGCTTCTGCCAACCTAACAGTCCAAAAGCATGTAAAAATGCAAGTAGAAAAATAGGAACCACTTTGGTGGGAAGGTAACAGTGTTCCGTGCGTCTTTGGCATTTAGTCATGCTGGTCACATGACCACATAGACGTCTTTGGACAGCGCTGGCTCTTCGGCTTTGTAACAGAGATGAGCATTGCCCCCTAGAGTCGGAAATGACTGGCACATATGTGCGAGGGGAACCTTTACTTTTACCTTTACCTATTAGATCTCTTGAACTTTTACCTTATTCCTGAGTAGTAGCTAATGTAGGATTCTATGTATGAAGAGAGACTTAGTTGTGCCAAGTTAAAGCATGACAATTACAGTCTTTTTTGGAGGCACCTAGAAGATGGTGCTGTAGGACTACATTTATGTTGTTTGCTTTCAATGCTCTTCTATATTTGCATGAAATTCAGTCATTTTGAGTTTGGAATGGAGTACAGAGTAAAAACATGATTAACAATTCATGCAAAGGTAAGTTGAAGAAGGACTGATCTTGGAGGATTAATACCTATGCTGGCTATTAGATAAATCTGACTAACCACTTATTAAATAAAAATAATCCTATGTTATGGTTCTCCTTGGAACTTTACTGAATATGTTTAATAGATTATCATTTTTCTTCACTACTATCTCATAGCTATGGGTTGATATCTATCTTCTAAAGGAAGGCAAGTCAACAGCATGATGGTACAACATGCAATAGCCCTGCACAATAACTAAGAAAATGGCAATCCCAAGGCTCTACAAAACATTTTCCTAATATTGCCAACTTGAGCAGAAGCATGAGAGACCAAGTGGAAAATCTAATCTTTGGAAATTGAAATTTTCTAATGAGATGGAAGTAAGCCAACAAAAGCTAAAGAATCTGAAAAGCAAGGTCATGACAATAATTTAGGTATATGAAGAAATTTTGGTCAGACCGCCCTGAAAATGGGAGTTAATTTGTTAAAGCACAGCAGAGACTTTCACTCAAGAATTTTTCACCAAGCTCAATGAAATTCTTTTAACATCTATATGTCTATGAAGATTCTCAGTCATCCAGGTCATGGTTGTCTCAAAATTGCTTTGAGTTTCTTTCTGGTTTGAAGAAGCTTCTTGGATGAGAAGCGAAACATCTTCAAAGAAAACCAGAAAGTCCTGTTGCCTCTTGAAAAAGCACCTTTGGGTTTAAATATCTATACATTCTCTGTAAGAAGAATAACTAGGTATTACCTATAGTTTACATCCAATAAAATTGGATAGATATATTGCATTTTAACCAACTACTAACTTGTATTTACTCACTGTTCTCTATAATAGTACCTCATTAGTGTGACTTAATATGGCAGGAAGAAACGTTTAGCTTTGATGGAATAGTGGAGGACACAATCTATATAGTTTTAAGTGCCATAATTAATAAACATGAGCTAAAGTGCATACAGGTATCTGAGGCAATCACATATTAGACATTAATCATTAGAATATCCTTGGGCTCCAGCTATCAGCCCTGGATGACATCTTTGCATCTCGCTGTTTGAGGAAGTTGCACAACATTCTTAGAGACTCTTCCCATCCTGCTTACAATCTTTATGAACTGTTGCCTTCTGGCAGAAGATACAGAACAATTAAAACTCAGACCATACGTTTTTGGAATAGTTTTTATTCCAGAGCTATAATTGCACTTAACAATGAACTTAAGGGCCACCGTCAATGAGCTGTTGCACAGTATTATTTGGTCTGTTCTGTGGATGCTTGTGTATTTTTAGGAGGCAGGGAACTTTGATGGCTGGGGAGGTGTTCGGGGATTGTCATGTATGTGTGCATGTTGAGTCTGGTCTCTGGGTGTTGTGTGAATTTTATTGTATGTACACTGTATATATACGTACAATGACAATACAGAATTCAATTTAAGGAAATGAAGGTACATAATACAGGTAGTCCTTGACTTCATGATCACAATTGAGCCTAAAATTTCTGATGCTAAGCAAGACAAGTGAAATTTGCCTCATTTTATGACCTTTCTTGCCGCAGTTGTTAAGTGAAACACTGCAGTTGTTAACTTAATATCATGGTTGTTAAGTGAATCTGGATTCCCCATTGACTCTGCTTGTCAGAAGGTTGCAAAAGGGGATCACATGACCCCAAGACACTGCAACCGTCATAAATATGAGCCAGTTGCCAAGCACCTGGATTTTGATCACATGACCATGGAGATGCTGCAATGGTTGTAAGATCATAATCCACTTTTTTCAGTACTCTTGTAACTTTGAATGGTTACTAAATGAATGGTTGTAAAGCAAGGTCTACCCGAGCCATGGTGGCGCAGTGGTTAGAGTGCAGTATTGCAGGCTACTTCTGCTGCCTGCCAGCTGTTCAAATTTCACCAGGCTCAAGGTTGACCCAGCCTTCCATCCTTCCAAGGTGGCTAAAATGAGGACCCAGATTATTGACGGCAATATGTTGACTCTGTAAAACCGCTTAGAGAAGGCTGTAAATCACTATGAAGCACTCTATATGTGCTATTGCTAATGCTACCAGTAGTTCATTCATAATTTAAAGAGCATCGGTCTCCGTTTACAGCTGAACAGTTTTGCAGCATAGTACTGCAATTTAACTGGGCAAGAATTCCCAGTTAAAAAATAATCGACAAAAAGCAATCAAATCTATATTCTATACCCGTGATACCACATGTGCCACAGATGGCACGCAAAGCCATTTGTTCCGGAACATGAGCCGCAGGCAAACTTACCTCACTGCGCATGTGTGCGCCTCACAGCTAATTTTCAGCTGGTTTGAGGCCTTTTTCGGCCTCCCAGAAGCTCTGCAGACAGAATAATAGGCCCATTTTGTTACTCTGGGAAGCCAAAAAAGGCCTCAAACTGCCCAAAAATCAGCTGTGAGGCGCAGTGCAGGTAAGGGTGCGGCAGAGGGGGGATTGCGTGCACATGTGAAGGGGGTGTGGGGGTGCCACACGCATTGCCTTTTGGGTGTTGGCATGCAAGCATGCAAGTGCAAGCACGTGCACAATTTTTGGCACAGAAGCCCAAAAAAGGTTAGCCATCACTGTTCTATACCATTGCAGCACAAATCTTTGTCTGATTTATGATAGATGAGATAGATGACATAGCCTTTTATGGGTGGAGAAGAGACTGTCTTTGATTGTTGAAATTATCAGAAATGCCTACCAGTTGACAGAAATAATTCCATGGATTTCATGCTGAAGTTCAGCCTACCTGCAAGTCATTCCAAGTTTTCACAAACCTTATTGCTTATCTTAAATCTGGAGGAAAATTTTAAGGCCATTTTAAGAATATATTGTCTAGCTAGCCTACCTCCCAAAAGGACATTTATTCTGCACCGACCAGAAAATAATCATACTGAACATTTCAGGAGTTACTTTGATGAATGGGCTGCAAAGGATTGACTTCAGATGGAAGGCTGAGATTTCTCTGTTATCAGCATCTCATTCTCAGCTCAAACTCTCCTGCCGACTGTAGCTTTAAGCACTTTAATTTAGGCATTTTCAAAGCCATATTCTTATTTTTTTTAAATAAAAGATGCTTTTTTTAAAATATAGGACACGTCACCAGCTGAAGTACAAAGAAAAAAGGGAAGCAGCATAGAAAAATATTAATTATAGAATAGAAGGGATTTTTTTCTCAAGCTTTTTTTTATTATTTTGGTTTATTCTTCTATTAACATTTAAATGAAAAGCCCTTTCTTCCAAGCTCCACATGTGAAATCTACATTTAAATCAATACCATTTAAAAGTGAGAGGAAATGTATAACTATATATAACTATGTAAATTGCATCTCCATTGGTTTTGTCCTACAAACAATTGATTTTCCCCCGTCATTTTAAAAAAGACAAAATTAGAAGTATATTACAATGACACATTTAAAAAAGAGGGATATAAGCAATTATATATTAGGATCACTTTGGGTTGGATTATTCTGAGATTGAAGCTAGAAAATAATGTTGCATTATTATAATAAACTTCAGTAAAGCCTTTCTCTTGCCAATATCATCCAGAGATCTCCAACTTCGGAGCACTCCTTTGTCCCTATATCAATGCTTCCAAAGCTACTTTTGCCAATGCTGGAAATCATGATTGAAGTAGGAAATTATTTAGTGGATCTAAGTTCTTCTAGATGCCTAATGTTTTCCTAAATAGGAATATAAACAAAATTAGGAGTTTGCTTAATTAATCACTCCCAGTCACATAAATGGGAAGAAATTTCCTTTAAAAGAAACACACGCACACATTCCAAATAATAAATGCCTCTCCTTGTTAGAATAGAATAGAATAGAATAGAATAGAATAGAATAGAATAGAATAGAATAGAATAGAACAACAGTCCAATAATAATCCAACACCTGCCTAGGCAGGAAACCCTACACCACTTCAGACAAATGGTTATCCATCAAACATCTTTTTAAAGATGTTCACTTCTGCCCTTTTAATTTTAGAGCTATCCATAGCTGTGATCTTTGAGCTTCTCATATGGCATATGATATTGCTCTGAAGAAGACTAAAATCAAGAATATTAGGTGTTTTTCTTCCTATCCTTCATAAATAGGCATTTTCTTTATTGGAGATAGATCATGGCATTGATGTATATTATATGTAAATTAATTCAAATGATTTCCTTAATGTGCTCTTATTCAAATGTTAGGACTAGGGTGGGGAGTCTACAGCTCAGTGATTGAGTGCTCTAGAATTTTCTGTTCAAAAATGAAGTAGTTAGGAGGCTTCTGAATAAAACATTGGAGAACAGACGCCTATAGATAGAGATCTTGATGGAGAAATAGATCCAGGATGTTTTCAGAAGAAGGCTTTTATTGTGCTAATGTACCATCTTATTCACACCATGATACAAAATGTTAAAGTGACATCATCTTGCATTTGTATTACCTTCTTTCTATTTCTGTTGGTTTCCCTTTCTTTTGTCTTATCTCTGGAAAATCCATTAGAGAAAGACAGAAAAACTCCAACATATCTCATGAAAGGTAAAGTCAAGTCAAGTCAAGCTCACTTCCTGGTGACTCTACACATGTGCAACAGTCTTACAGGCATTGACTGGTTGTGACTTTCATTCTTTGAATACTTTTTTCTTTCATATAATTTCTGCCTGCCTGACAATAAAATACATGATGTCCCACTCATAGTTCCAAAAGTGGACACAGACGGGCAGTATCTTAATGACCACAAGGCTGGGGCAGTAACTTGATGGTATAAAACTCATGTTGTCATTGACTTCCTGACCCAAAGTGGATGTTTCTGCCTGGGCGTGGCTATCCAAATAGGAAATCCTTTCTCTTAAAAGAGATGCTTATTCAGAGTAAAACTGATGATTATGTGCTAATGTTCTTGATCTTATTACCTATACATAAAACTCACATACAGATCTTTTACTAATCTAGCCTATTCCGGATATGATATGATAGGAGTTCCCATCTATTTCCCAATCATCAGATAATTTCAGTGGCATAAATTTAGTCAAGGTAGGGCTGAAGAATGCTTCCGGAGCCCACAGGCCCAAGGGTTCTACCTGCACATTGAATTTTTTTGAAGAGCTAAAATCTCCTTATGGTCTGTGGCAGGGCTGATACATACTTATATAGGAAATTAGGCATAGGGCGTGGAGAGTGAAGATGGTAGAAGTACAAGCCAGTGTGTTGGCTTGAGTGGCTGCTAGATGGAAGCAAAGCATTACAGAAAAGCTCTCTTAGCTGCCATCCGGAGGTCATCCAGATTTTTGTAATGAAAATGAAAGCGGCTAAAATTGCTCTGCCCTGAGACAATATGCCAATAATAGTTTGTGAGAGACAGTTTCAAGCATCAAAGTTGGACCAGTCTTTTAGAGATAGCCACTGTTACTTTAACTGCTTAGTACGTTGGGGTGAACCAATTGAAAGATTTGCCTTGGGGCCCAGGATTTTATTAATGCCTTTCAGTTATCAGATGAACTTATTATTTTTAAATGCCATTTTTTAAAATAAAAATCCCTTTCTCCTCATAAATTACCTTGATATTGCACACTGATTTGCCTTATATCCACATCTAAATTGCTGGCATAGCAGACAAAATTTTAAATTCTGATTAGAGGGGACTTCTTTTTACTAGTGAGTTTCAAACATGGGCATTTATAGATTAAAAATAGCTCCTTTTCATATGGGACTTAAAAGGGAAAATAAAATGGAAAGATTCCTTGCTGAGTTTGAGGGAGGCGATCATTTTGCACTTAGTTTTTCAGCATAGGCCTAATAATTCCTTCTTGACTTTTGTTCCAAAGAGTAAATTTAAACTTTTCAATGGAAAACTAATATGATGTTTTTATTATAGTCGCTGACCAACAAAATTGGACAGTTGACAGCATAAATAAAATTTAAAAAGTATGAAAGCCATGACAAAGAAAAGAAAGAGGGATATTATCTGGAAAGAACAATAAATGATTTAGAGTCTGAAACATTTCTAAGATGTCAACAGAAGTGAATAAGACACTTGCCGCAGTGCAATAAATACAGATAGCAGGATATTAAAAGTAGAACGTAGGTCTAAAAAAAAATAAAGTGATAAAAGTATTTTATGAAATACTAGAATTCTACCCATTGACTATGATGTTATTAAGTCAATGCACAGGGATATGAGTTTGTGTATATTTAAGTGTGTATAACTAAATCTTATATTGGTCAATGACAAATAAGATATGACAAGAGATAACACCTAGGTGTAATGTAAGAAACACAGGAGAACGAGATACAATTGTACATTAATAAATCAGAAAACTAAGAAATTAGTTTCCTGCTTAGAAAAATGACAGCTGAGAAAAAACATAACTTTTAGGTGATGCTGGTTTTCTAATCTGATAGCGAGGAACAAGGCAGAAGGGATTTCTGTTGGCAGATGAAAATATAAGAGTGGAACATAACTTATTATAAAAAGGGCTCTGAAGAACCACATGGACTATAGCAGTGTGTCCCAACCTTGTGTAACTTTAAAAGATGAGTGGACTTCAATGACCAGAATTAATTCCAGGTCTGGCTGGGGAATTCTGGGCATTGAAGTCCACACATCTTCAAGATGCTAAGGTTGAGAATCACTGAGTTAGAATCGTGGGTTCCTCCAATGTACAGGGACAAGTTTCAATTTGCAAAAGAAATATTTCTATAATGCAGGACATTAAGGCAGTCTAGAGAGAAACTTCTGCAGTGTGATGGGCAGGTAACATTAAGTAAATAAATAATTTGCTGGCTGGAAAGGTCTCATGTTTATATACTGCCAGCACACTGAAGAACTTGGTCAAACATCTGCTTTTGAAAGCTCCAGGGCCAGGAGGTCATTATATGAGAAAATACAACCAAACATAGGGTTGGAAGGGAATTTGGAGGTCTTCTAGCCCAACAGTCCTGCTCAAGCAGGAGACCTATTCCAGATAGATGGCTGTCCAGTCTCTTCGTGAAAACTTCAAGTGACAGAGCCACCCCTAACTTCTGGGAGGTAAGCCATTCTGCTGATTGTTCTCACATAAAATACTTTGGAGACTAAGTCAGTCCCTTCTCTGTGATAGTCCCTCAAACATTGGAAGACTTTTATTATATTACCCCTACTCTTTCTCTTCATTAGGCATGCCTAGTTCCCTCAATCATTCATCATATGGTTCATTCTCCAGATCCCTTATTATTTTTGTTGTTCTTCACTGCACTTTTCTAGGGTCTCAACAACATTTTTGTATTGTGATGACCAGAATTGGATAAAGTATTCCAAGTGTGATCTCACCCGTAATCTTCAAGTTATGTCTCTGTTGATGCAATTGCTTTTTTAGCAACCATAACACACTTCTGGCTCATACTTGTGGTAGTCTCTAGGACACCTAGATCCCTCTCACAGTTGTTGTTGTTGAGCCAAGTATACCTGTTCTTTACCTGTGCATTGGTTTTTCTACAGGAGCTTACTTGTCATGCCCCTGGTGGAGACTGACTCTGAGGGAGAGGAGGAACAGCCGACAGGAAGTAGAAGTGTGGCTCTGGAGGTTGTGGAGGCTTGGGAAGAGCAGAGGCTGGCTGAGCAGTCAGAGGACGACGCAGGCCCATCCCCTATCCATCCTAGGGCACGCAGGGAGGAGAGGATAAGGGAGAGACGTGGTCTACTTGGGAGGAGAGGGCCTTGATCCTTTTCATGGGCTGCAGCTGTGACAACTGGATAAGAGGACGGACATGCGTGTGGGAGAGTGCTGGAAATAAAATGTGGAAATATCTCTAGTTTATTGTTCCTCTCTGAGTTTGGCATCTTTCCCAGAGTGTGTTCTGATATCTGTGGATGTCTTCAAGCCCTTATCTTGCCTGGTTTGTGTTATTTTTTTACTCTTTATAATTTAAATGGCATTTTCTCCTTCTTGTAATTGCTTGCGTGGGAGTTTTTTGTCTCCAGTCAAGGATATTTGGAGCTTGGAAGCAAAGTGAAGGAATAAAAGAGGCTTCACCTTTTTTTTGTGACTGTGTTTATTTTGTATCCCACCCTGTGTCATCACATTACTTTTCTCACCACTGAATTGCATTTCCATTTGTGAAACCATTATCAACTCTATCAAGGCACTTCTAAATCTTGAGTCTATATCTTATAAAATGGTAACTATTCCACCTTTCCACCCACAGCTTTGTGTTGTGTTCAAATTTGGTGGGTTCCCCTTCTATCACCTCATCTAGATCATTTCTGAAGATGTTGAAGAGTACTGGGCCTAAGACAGAACCTTGAGGTACCCCACTGTTTTACACATTGTTCTATCTTTCCAAGAAGTAGGCTGTGATCCACTTTGTCAAATGTCTTGGTGAAGTCCAAGTATACTACGTCCATAGCATTTTTCTTATTCACTAATTTAATCACTTTGTCAAAGAAGGCAATAAGCTTTATCTAGTATTATGTGTTTTTTTTAATTTTTAATAAACATTTGACATACATTTAAAAGAAACAAATCAACATACACACACACACACACAGATTTTACAGCATATATTGAACAATGGTTAATTTTTTTTATCTTTATCATTGACGTGATCTACCTTGTTACAATAACTCCTTCATTCTTTTAATGTTTTAATTTCTCTATATAGTTTGTGATTAAATGCACGTCTTCTGTCATTTCCATAACTTATCCAAATATCAGATATTACCTTTTCTTTAACCACTCATACCAAATGTTCCATATTTCATAATAGTCACTATCTTGTTTATTTTTTAACAGTTTGGTTAGGCTATGCATCTCAGCGCATTCATGTATTTTTTAATTACCATATCCTCTGAAGGAATGGAAGACAGTTTCCAGTTTTGTGTGTAGTTTATTCTAACCGCAGTTATGATATGCAAAATTAAATATTGATATTTTTTCTCCATGTTTGAATATATCATACTTAGGAGAAAGGTTTCGGGTTCAAGTTTTAAATTTTGTTTTGTTATATTTAAAATCCAATTTCTAATATTTCTCCAAAATTTCTGAGCACATGGGCAAGTCCACCACATGTGAAAATATGTTCCTTGATCGTAGTTACATTTCCAATAGTTGGGTGGTAGGTTGGGGAACATCTTAGCCAGTCTCGCAGGAGGTAGGTGCCAGCGATGAACCATTTTATGTAAGTTTTCTTTATACGAGACTGACATGGTTAATTTGTAATTTGTTCGCCAAATGTGTTCCCAGTTATCTAATTCAATACCATGACCCACGTTTTTAGCCCAAATTGTCATAGATTCTGTAACTGTTTCTTCTTTTAATTTGTAGTCCAAAAGATATTTATATGTTTTACTAATTGCTTTCTTTTCCTCTCCTAGCCATATTTTATCTAATTCTTGTGGAGTCATATTAAAGCCAAATTGTTCTCTATCTTTTTTATAATGGGTTTGTATTTGTGCAAAGGGCCACCATAGCATGATGTGTTTTTGACAAACCCAAGCAGGCTTCTATAAGTTTATTTAGAACCCAGCTTTCTAAGAAAAGGGGAAAGACCAAGTGGCTCTGGATTTGGGGTTCGTTGGCTCTGGGAGAATTGCCACTTTTGGTCTTGGATGGGGTGGCACTATCCCAAACAGACCCTGTGCATAATCTAGAGGTTTTCCTGGAGACACAACTCCTGCTCAAAGAGCAGGTGGCAGTCATGGCCAGGACGGCCTTTATACAACTGCGGGTTGTGCATCAATTACGCCCTTTCTTGGACCAACAGTCCCTACTCACAGTTACTCATGCCCTAATCACTTCCTGTCTTGATTATTGCAATGCACTCTACATGTTGCTGTCCTTGAAGAGCATTCAGAAGCTCCAGTTGGTGCAAAATGCAGGTGCAAAATGCAGCGGCCTGCATAGTTTTGTGTGCACATGTATCACCTCCCCTGCAGGAGCTGCATTGGTTGCCAATTTGCTTCCAGATGCAATTCAAGGTGCTGGTTGTCACCTTTAAAGCCCTTCATGGCTTGGGACCAGGTTATCTGAAGGAACGTCTCTGGCCGGTCACATCTACCCGATCCATTATAGCGGGGAGTCAGGGAATGTTGTGGGTCCCATCCCTGAGGGAGATATACCTGGTGGGAGCCAGAAGAAGGCCCTTCTCAATGGTGATTCCCTCTCTATGGAACATCATTCCCCTAGAGAATAGAATGGCCCCGGAAAGCTCTGAAGACCTGGTTCTGCCAGTGGGCCTGGGAAACCCAGGGTGGGGTGGATCCCATTAAATGGCTTGTGTGATCTGCTGTCACCAGGGTGGGGGGAGGTGGGGCTTGGGATTTGGGGAGTGATTTTATTATATTGTATTAACTATATTAATTTATATTATATTAACTATATTAATTTATTTTATTCTTTTTGTTAGTTTTTATTGTTTTAATTGAGTCACCAGGGCAAATAGGCTGCAATATAAATTCAATAAATAAATAAATAAATAAATTATATAAAAGAATTATGACAGCCACAGAATTATAGGAAAAGTGAAACTTAAATACAAAAATATCACCAATATATATGGGGCCTAAAATTCAAAGGAATCGTTCTACTTTCTGAGTGAAGGGCTGTGTTTAGAACATAAAAGGGTATTCTGAGTAGTAAGAATCTGGATTGTATTGTATCTGGGGGTTTTATATACACATACTTGTGAGCCATACAGCATTGGGAAGATAGATTTAGGTGTTGTGGTCTGCCAGCAGCTTGTGGAGCTGGCAGCAGAGTCGGACAGTGGGGAGGAACATGGGCCAGTTCTGGAGTCTGGGGAGGGCTCGGACAAGAGATCTGCATCCAACACAAAGATGAGGCCAGGGCCATCTGAGAGTGATGTACTGACTCTGGACCCTCTCCAGAATCTGATATCAGCAAGGCAGAGGAACATGGGGAACCTGTTCCCAGTGCACCCTTGCGCAGAGCTTCCAAAGGCAAGAACAGGTAAGACAAAAGGGGCGACTTGGGAGTAAGGCTTGGAGATATTGGCCCCTCCATAAGACATAAAGAAGGATCAAAGGGACATGAGCCTTTGCAGGAAGCAACTTTGTTCGTTCTGGTCAGTTTAAAATCTGAAGCTCCATATTGACTTTGTGCTCCGTTTGGCCTTGTACAGCTAATTGGTAATTTAGTCATTGGCAGCATTTCAAGGGAGATAAAGGTGGGCGCTTATCAGCCTTAAGCCAAAAGACTGTGGCGGACTTCTGTTGGACTATTCATAAACTGTTTGGGACTCATTAGGGCTGTGAATTCATATAATTGAAATATAAAAAAAGTTTTTTGGGAACAGCATGTGATTGTTACTGTCTCAAGAAACCTTGGTCAGAACATTAGGTCTGAAAACAGTGGGTTTATTCTCATCTCTTCTAGTATCAAGGACATTGAGTATATGCTTAGCATTATTATTGGACTGATTTGTGATAAATTTAATTTGTTCCTGCCAGATGCCCAATTGTTGGAGGAGTATGTCAAGTTATTTAAAAGATAAAACTTGGTCTATAGTAGTATTGTTTATGTTCCATCAATATTTTTGACATCTCATCCCTTTGAAAAGATAATAATTTTAATTTTGAAGAAATTTATTGTAACCAATTCTTCTCTAGAGCCCATAGAGTGAGAAAATGGCCGTGTCATTTGAATGCAGGAGCATAAGCAACTGCCTATTGTTAAGTAAAGGAAGATGGAAATTGACTTATATATTAAAAAGAGGGGAGGCAGGATACATCCTCATTTTACTCCTATCTAGATGGAAATAATTGCAGAAAGCTGACCATTGCAGCCCTATCTCACTTGCTTGATGGTGTTATCATGCAGCATCCTAATTAGGAAAAGTAAAATCTGATCTATAGGTGATAATGATAGCTTCTCCCAGAACTTTTCTCTAGATATTGAATCAAATGCTGGCTTTATATCAATAAAGGCAACATACAGGGAGCGTGTCTACAAGAGCATATATTTCTCTGCCAAAAACTGTAGGATAGCACATTTCAGCACTGATCCTGAAACCCAGGGCAATAACTAAGGCTTTGTATAGGCTAATCTAATTCCATCACACACCAGATTCCACCTCTACTAGATACATCACTCCTTCTCTTTCTCCTCTTCTCTACTTCTTATTTTCAACATTATTTTGTGGAACAACATACATCTTGTCTTCTGGCAATGAATTAACCAAGCCTTTAAAGGGCCTGGAGTGCCATTTAAGAAAATAAAAGAGAGAGAAATGAGAGGCCCCAGGGAAATGAGGAATAGATGCTGCTATTTTCCACTCAAGGTGAGGGAGACAATATAGGTCAGAAAGAATGCTGTAAGTCAAAGTAACATATTCTATGGCCCCGGCCTCTGGTATGCTTACTGTTGAGTGCTTAATAAACATATGGCACTATCCCCTATTTGGATAGCTTCTATGGGCAGAAATTGTACAGTAGTAACTTCTGGAAATTAAAGCAAACAAATTAGCCACAATGTGATACCATCTGATATTTAACTCGTCCAATGAATTTTGCTCATCTTGTATACCTCTTGTTGCTAAATGGGTAAAAGCTTCCTGTACGTGAATTCTTGTTTTATAGTCTAATTTGTAAATCAGTTGGATAATTCACCCAAGGGTGAGGGGTGAATTTTCACATGAAATGTTAATGGGAGTCTGCAGGAATTTAAGAACAGCTTGAATAGTCCCAGGATGGCTGGGAATGTTTGCACTCAGTTTTAAATTGGACATGTTGAATGGGTTTGCCTTCACTGCAATTCAACAAGCACTGTTGCTTAAATTTTCTAGGTAACCCACACAAAGGAGATATAATCTATGGATCTGTACTTGTGGCACAATCCAACAAATGGCATAGATGATCAGAAGGGTGACATATCAATAAAAACACAAAGGCACAGCAGACTGACCATAGCAAAAAGACCATAGCCACTCTGTGACTGCACCACTGCTTGTACAGTAAATCTTTTCCACTAGTTGTGACACAAAATCCGAACACGTTAAGTACTTGCTTGCATTTGTGACATAATACAATTCAACTCCATGGAAGAGCTATATTTTTTGCTCTCATATCCTCCACCCCCCAACTTTGCTTCTCTCACATCTCTATATACAAATAGGAAAGAGTTTAGTTAAAATATTCAAGAGAGATGTCACTTGTCCACTTCATACCTGGGAAATCTATTTACTATTAAAACTCTGCTTGTCATGACCTCTAACTGGGTGAAACAATGCATCATAGGGTAACAATTTTGAAACAAGGTACCTTAAATGGGATAACTTACAGAATGTGTCCAAAAGCCAGAACCCATGATTCCCAGAAGTATGAAATTTGGAAAAGTACCGGCTTCTTTGGTGCTACTAATTATTGGTGTGCTACAAGACTGCTGCTGTGGTCATATGATTTTATTTTCAACATTCTGTGACAGTTTCCCAGCCAATCTCACAATCCTTCACTCTCTCCCCCAATCAGTAGCAGTCATTTACCTACACAGAGGGGGTAAAAGGAAGATTTCCGATGCTGCCTGCCAGATTCTCACAAGGAAACTCAATGGGGAAACCAGCAGGAAGTCGAAAGTGGTTCCTGCTCTCACTGCTTTTTTACCCACCTTTGGTCATTCTATTTTTAGAATGTTTAGGTAAGCAAATATCTCTGAAATAATAACTCAATGAGGCATGGGTTATCTAGTGCTTTCTAAAAATACTGGCTCATCACTGGTAGAATTCTATGCAGCCACATCACAGATAACCAATATGCTTCAGGCACACATGCTGGCAGCAGCATTCAGTGATACATTCCTACTTCACCTGTGCAAGTCTGAAGTTCCCCAGTCAAAAGCCTCTTCATCTCTCTAAGCTTTGATATGTAAAAAGGTTTGGGCCTCTTATAGTTCTCTTTTCACTAGTGCCTTAATTGCCAACAGCTGTGAAAGACACTTGCTATTTCTGAGCCAGCACACAAAGAGTGGGAAAACCTACTGTCTACCCTTTCCCCGCTTTAATGTATAAAGGGAAGCACCACTGTCAAAATCAGCTTTCTTCAAATAACCCAGTGAAGATACCATCTTTATTTCTGAATGTATTAGTTCAAGATGCTAGTCCTGCTTTCTGTGTTAGTTTCTATGAAACATCCAGCTTTCTCTGAATCAAGAATGCTTTGCAAGAAACAGACAGGAGAAAAATAAGTTTGACTTTGTTGTTTACATCCTGCTTATCCTCTAGGAGTTCATGGTAGTATAGAGATCGCCCTCCTCTATTTCTCCCCACAGTGACGACTCTGTGAAATAAGTTTATTTATTTATTTATTTATTTATTTATTTATTTATTTATTTATTTATTTATTTATTTATTTATTTATTTATTTATTTATTTATTTATTTAATTCAATTATATACCGCCCTTCTCCCGAAGGACTCAGGGCAGTGCACAGCCTACTAAAACAACACATATACAAAAGTTAAAATAAAATTAAATATGGGCTGCTTCCAAATCTAAAACCCCAACATTAAAACCATAATTAAAACCCCATTTAAAATCAATTTAAGATCAGCCCAGGCCGGCCTGCTCAAAGAGCCAGGTCTTCAAATCACGCCTGGACACCCTCAAGTTGGACTGAATGAAAACAGCAAGCTCAAAATCACTTAGTGAGCATCCATGGCTGAGGCCAAACTATAAAATGGATGAAAATCTTTTGTGATCAGCCCACTGATGTTTTAATAGTCCCAAATAGAGGCTTAATTAATATATGAAGAAAGGGTACAAGACTGTAACTTCCCAATGCTGATCCAACAGCAAAGTAGTTCCAGGGAAAAGGGAGAGAGGAAAGAAAACCCCAACTATTTAAAAACAAAAATGATGATTAAAAAAAAAATCCAGATGTTCCATGTGCTAAAAATGACGGGAAGGGGGAAAGCTCCATTTGCATAGTTGGATGAGCTTCAGCAAATGCAGACTTGGAAAGAAGAGCCTTGAGGAGTCTTAAATGCCTTCCCTGTATCATTAATTATAGCACAGAAATGTACTATCTGAAGAATTCAGGTAGTGCATGGTTGGAATAGCAATAGGACTTAGACTTATATACTGCTTCATAGTGCTTTACAGCCCCCTCTTAAGCAGTTTACAGAGTCAACATATTGTCCTCATTTAACTGACTTTGGGAGGATGCAAGGCTGAGTCAACTTTGAGCCTGTGAGAATCAAACTGCTGGAAGTCAGCAGAATTAGCCTGCAATACTACATTCTAACCACTGTGTCAGCACGGTTCAACTAATCCATTGATGGAAAGTAATCAAGAAGAGAAGCAACCTAGAACTAAAGAGAAATGTCCTGACAGGCAGAACAATTAATCAGTGCAACAACTTGCCTCCAGAAGTTGTAAATGGAAGTTTTAAAGAAGTGATTGGACAACCATTTGTATGAAATGGTATAGGGTTTCCTGCCTGAGCAGGGGGTTGGACTAGAAGACCTCCAAGGTCCCTTCCATCTCTGTTATTCTGTTCTGTTATTCATAAGAACTAGGACTGCCTGCAGTCCATGACAATCTTGAGTCCTGAGACTTTTAAAAGATAATTTTTATATGAAGGGAAGAAATTATTTCATACATGAGACTTGTGATACTAACTATGTTGAATTGCAATAAATGCAACTATAAATCAATGTGATTCAAATTTAATTATTATCCTGACTCCATCATTCCTGGAAATCCAAGGATGGTCTTCAGCCCAGTTTTGTTGTGTGATTGGTGGTCTAGACTCTAGGAGAAAAAGGAATAAGCGTCCCCATGACATGGGCTCCCCTAATCACATTTATTTCTATCTGCACATACTTGACCTGCCATTTCTAGGAATCAAGCAACTCAGAATTAGAACCATCTTCCTGACCATCTCTCTGAAGCAGTTTACTCAATCACTGCCAGAGATTTATACATCACCAACTAACTGTAATAGTCTAATTTGTTTGTAAACTATAATATAAATCAGCAAGGGAACTGAATCAGAGCTGGTATTCATCAGGTTCTGACTAGTTCTGGGGAACTGGTAGCGGAAACTTTGACTAGTTTGGAGAACCAACAAGTTCCTTGAAAGGATGAGAAAGACTTCCAATTTCAGCACTATTGGTGATTCTATCACCTGTTTCTTTGTTCTGAGCAACTCATAGTTCCTTGAATCTTTTTATCTATTGATAAAGACATTCTTTATCTCTTTGTCAGAAAGTGCTCCCATTTTGCCATGCCAGAATTCAAAGTTTTCTCAAAGAGAAAACTCAAAATATTTTGGGAAAGTTGAGAAGAAGGTAGAGTCGACT
Source organism: Bungarus multicinctus (assembly GCA_023653725.1). NCBI lineage: Eukaryota > Metazoa > Chordata > Lepidosauria > Squamata > Elapidae > Bungarus > Bungarus multicinctus. The sequence continues at coordinate 62,403,634 of CM042848.1, read as the reverse complement.
ATTTTCTTAGGCACAAAGACTGATTTAGATAAATCCATGAATGGTAGGGCAAAAAAAACAATTGCTATTAAACTTGATCACTAACGAATCCTCCATATTCAAAGACACCACATCTCTTAACTGGCAGAAGCTAGATGCAAACAATACAGCATAACTATATGTGGCAGGGTTCCCAATTTGGATATTTCCAAATATTTGTACAGCAGCACCAATGACCAGCAATGGCAGTCCAAAATTCAGTTTGTGGATGCATACCTTATAACTCATAAGGTATTGGTGGATTCTGGATAAATTCTGATCAATGTGATCAGATTTAGTCAAACTGTTTTTTTTTTTTTAGAGATCTCAGTCTGATACCTCCTAGGAATCAGTTCACAATTTTTATAGCCCATCAAGGCACCACAGCTATTTAATTGGGATGTGTTGAAGATAAAGTCACGTCTTTGCATCTTTGGATCATAGAGCAAACAGCAAGAGAGAGAGATGAGAGAAAGTCTTCCCAAACTATCCTTTTCTCTGTTTCTCACCTACTCAAATAATTTTGGGGCTTAAGAGACAACTCACTTCCTGCCAATCCCACTCTCTTCAAAATGTGATTTAAGCAGAAAACTTTTTTCTCCTTGTGTATTTCTTAATAAATCATATATAATGAATGTCTGCCAGTACTTAATGATATCTAGGCTAAGCCTATACATTTCGGCTAATATACTATAAGCATTGTCTTTCCAATGAGACATTCTACCATTTAATTATTCAATATTCCTTTTACACTTCACTAAATTCAGTAGCATATCTTCTCACAAGACTCCTGTTGAATTCAGATGAGGATGAGGAGAACTGTAGCACATACCCAGAAGGACTAAGCAATGTTATTCTTAAATATAAGGGAGAAGGGAAGGAGATCTCGGAGCAAATAATGCTTACTCTAGAGCACACTGAAGAAGGATAATGGCTATTTCAAAATTCACCAGCAACCATATTAAGATCCCTGAAACCTCATTAAACAAACAAACAGTAGGCAATATGCTTTATTTACACAGGATTAATTACTTTTAGCTCAGAACAAAAATGAATAAATGTAGCTCCACTGCAAATTAAAATTATTTATTTTTACAACCAAAAATAAGAACCTTTGTTGGCTTACATACTGTTAGTTATCTAACAGTTAGCAAGCAAGAGATGTCCTGAATTACTTATTTTAGAAACAAAAGCCAGAGAAGGTTTTAAAGCAACTATGTACAGTGAGACAGCATAAATTTCCCTTGTATATTTTATACAGCAAAAAAGGTGTTGATTCAGATCTTTGTATGCCTATTTAAAGAGAGAACTGAAAATGACCTTGATTCAAATTGTTGGTAACTTGCCAGGCAAAGTAGACAATATGGAGCTGGATGGATGATAGGGCTATATAAATCTTATCCCAAATCACATAACTCTTGGCTTTTGGCTGAATCACATATTACTTCAGATTCCAAGCCAAGTGATAATCATTTCCCTTTTATATACCATGAGCCAACATGTAAAGCCACTTCATAAATTTAATTTTTAGTAATTAGACTATAACACTTTTCTGTATAATTTAAAAGAGATGCACCAACATTATCAAAACTAAAGCTGCATCTTGTCAGTATTTCAATGAGAGACCACAATGAAACCCCTTCAGATGCCGCCATCATTGGATTAAAAATAGGATATACATAAACTAAATGTCATGTATGAGTGTGGCACATACATATTTGTTTGGCAATTCCCACTTAAACATTAACTTGGACAAAGTCCTTAGTTTGTCTCTATGTGCCATTCTGTAGCACTTTGTCTGTGGTAATCTCATGAAAGGTATTTTCCTGTGAATATTATTGTAATTTTCCTTTTCCTTTTCCCCGTCTGGATAGGAAGGCCAATTTAGAGGGAGATGACTGTTTATTTTCTCTGACAGCATCTGAAATTGCAGTGCTAACTTTGGGACATTGGATGCCAAATGGCATAGCTGCCAACAAATGACACTTAAAAAGAAGCAAGCCAGGACACCAAAAGAAGAATTTTTATCCCAAAGAAACCTGAAATTTTCTGAGAAACATTCAACAAAATGGTAAGTCTAAAGTGGACATGCAACCAAATTCTAGATATTGTCTATTTGTACTGTTGTACAACCGAAGTCCATTTAAATGATAAACAGTGCAAGCTCATCCCTGTTTTTGCCAGCAACTGTTAGCACCTGGACAGCAGACTGACCATCAGCCTGACCAGAGACTCTCATCACAGGTTTCCTTATGATGCTGAGATGTATTTTATTTCCATTTAAAGTACTTCCAAATTATCATGTTGCCATATTCATATGGTTTTTAAAAAAATGTTTTCAGTTAATTTTCCTGGAAATTGGAGCAATTTAAGGGTCTGTTTTCAGCTATCTGCAACCCAGAGATTTGACTGGGTTTCTGTAGCTTTAACTCAGCAAAAGGGATGTTATTACTATGGCACATCCTCCTATGTACCCTGAAAAATTTGGAGGACAAGGAGGAGATTATGGTTGTACGAAAGGGCTCCTTAGCGACCGATACCTATAAGTCCTTTAGGGATGAAGTCTGTGCAACCTGGATAAATCTATCGATGTAAAGTGAGCCAAGGCCCAGTTTAGCACCATAAAGATGCAGAATGTTAATTAAGGAATCTGTGATTTGCCAATGAAAGCACAGCAAGGCATCTCTCTGCCTGATCAAAGGCTTAACTTTCTGATGGGATCTTAAAGTGCAGGAGCCATGAAATTGCTTTTCATCCCCCCTCCCCACCCCTAAAACAAACAAAAAACCAGAAAGCAAGAACACACAGTACAATGAGGGAGAGGTAAAGCATGTCTTGAAGGAATACAACTGCAATGAGGACAAGGCTGAAGGAGAGGACTCACTAGAGTCAGTGAAGCTGAAAAAGAAATAATCAACGTCTTGCTTCATGAATATGTAGCGCCTTTAAGATTGTCCTTGAAAGGAACTGGGAAGGAAGTAACTAAGGTAGCAAGCTTATCTGTGCTTATTTGGAAATAAGGTCCAGGCTATACATGAATCAAAGAAAGGAAAAAACAGTCTTGTCAGATTGCCAATTATTTTGTAGCAGATTATCTTGTAGTAGAACTGGACAATTTTCAGACTTGTGTTTTTAATAAAGCATATAAAATTCAGACAGAAGAATCCTGTCATAATTTGCACTTTCGCTCCTTCCTCTCTTTTATATAACAATCCAAGGCATACCTTAAAGAACCCCTAGACTTCTCAATAAAGTCTTGTCTTTGGTATATAGTGATAGAGAAGTGGCCTCTTTCTATTATTCCCATAAATGCAAACAAAACTATTCCATTTTCCAGTAGCACCAACACTACACAAAGAATTAGTTCATAATTAAACAATGAGAGAAATAATCTGTCTGTCTTTCCTATGCATCCAGTTTTATACTAATTATATTTTTAGCTGTATTGTTCTTCTGAAAGGTTTAGAATGGTGCACCTGGTTGTTTTCCTTCTGGTACAATTCATTCTCACAATCATCTTTTCTAGGTTAGGCAAGAAAAAATTGCACAGGAAATGTTTTGTCTGTGGGGATCTGAATCATGATATACAGTATGTCTCATCAGTGTCAGTTTGGCATAGGAGTTAAGTCATTAGGCTAGAAAACAGAACACAGAAGAAAACAGAAGTTAAATTTTAGGTCTACCCTAGGAACAAAGTCAGTAGGTAACCTTTTCTCTCTTAACCCTAGGAAACAGGCAATGGCAAACCACTTACAAAAAATCTTGCCAAGAGAACTGCAGGGACTAGTCCAGGCTGTCAGCAGGAGTCAAGACTGACTTGAAGGCACCAAAAGAAAAACACCCCAAAAAATCTCATCAGCTTCGCTATGTAACAATATCTAGCTAACCTTGGCTGACCTTGAAATGCAAAACCAAGTTGGGTTACTTGAATGAGGAAAGCCACCAGGAAATTAATTACCAAGGGCTGAAGATTAGACTGAAAACAACAACAAAGTAAGTGAAAACCCTTTATGGACTTTTTTGTTGAAAACAGGCAACAATGAACTTGTTTTATGATTTATGAGTTTGGTGATTAGAAAGGATAGACTATGAAAAGAAGGGAATCACAATATAACTATATAGAGGGTAAAATATAAATGCAATTTATAACGGCTGTAAAATAAATCAGATGTAGATTTTTATATTTTTCCCTTTCTTTTTATTTCTATTCTCTGCTATTTCTTACTTATTTATTCAGCGTTTTTCTGTTTTTCTTTCTTTAAATTCACATGGATTTTACTCTGTAAAACATCTAAATAAAAAATAATTTTAAATAAAGGAAAGAAAACAATAACCACTCCAAATATTGGAAGGAGGCAGACATGAACCACTTCTATATCGCTGCCAAGAAAGCTACACATATTTATCTAGGAAGTTGCCAGCTTGACTTCACCTGCCTCATCTAAGGTCAACTCTTAACTAGCTTTTGCACTTTTCCATTATTATTTTGAATGGCAGATCCATTGAAGCACTGTGCTATGAGAACTAGCTTTGCCCTTCACCTATAACAGGCTACTGTTCCTGAATTCCCAGTTCTTGGGGCCTCTTATTATGCTGTTGCAGTGAAGGCCACAGCTGCTCAGCTGGACTGCCCTCTGCCATAAGACTGAGTGATCAGGTTGCCTCAGGTAAGGTGATTTTAAAAGCGCCACAGCACATTTTTTCATTATTTTAATTGCCCTTGCTCTGAGGAATAGTAAGTCCTGATTACCAATTAACCAAATTAACCTGGTATGATAAAAGGAGAAAAGAAGCACAAAACCAGGCTGACCTCCACAACCAAACAACCACTTCATCCCCTCAAAAAATGTGTTCTTCAAAGCACTTAATTATTATTATTGTGGAAACCCAGCATAGTCCCAATGCCCACTTTCATTCAGAGAAATTGCAAAGGGAATTAGCCATCCAGCAAAGTGATGGTGGGGGGGGGGGACGATGACGGGGACTGTCTCTGTGTCTAGTTTTTTTGGCATGCAATGCCCTGTACTGGCATCCTGAGGGGAGAAGTTGAAACTGTTTCTGTCCAGGATGTGAGGGGTCTGTAGATACTTTCTCAGTCCTCTTTCTAGCTCATGCAGCATACATGATTTTTATTTATTTATTTATTTATTCTAGGTTTTATATACCGCCCTTCTCCCGAAGGACTCAGGGCGGTGAACAGCCAACTAAAATACATGTATACAAATATAAATAGTTAAAAAAGAATTAAACCCTAGGCTGTCCCTATAAAAATCTAAAAACCCCAATTAAAATAAATTAAAACTTTGTACACCCATCCCAACCAATCCGAAAACCCCATTTAAAATCCCATTTGAGTCAGCTCAGGCCGGCCTGCTCGAAGAGCCAGGTCTTCAGGTCACGTCTGAAGGCCCTCAGGTCACTAGTCGTTCGTAATCCAGGGGGCATCCCATTCCAAAGGGCGGGTGCCCCCACAGAGAAGGCCCTATTCCTCGGGGTCACCAGACGACACATAGAAGGCGTCGGGACCCGGAGGAGACCCTCTCTGTGGGAGCGCACCGGTCGGTGGGAGACTACTGGCAGAATGCGGTCTTGTAAGTATCCTGGTCCGATGCCATGGAGCGCTTTAAAGACCAAAACCAGTACTTTAAAGCGAACCCGGAAGGCCACTGGCAACCAATGCAGCTCGCGCAGGAGGGGCGTCACGTGGGAGTATCTCGACGCCCCCATAACCACCCGCGCGGCTGCATTCTGTACCAGTTGAAGCCTCCGAGTGCTCCCCGCAGGGAGCCCCATGTAGAGGGCATTACAGTAGTCCAGACGGGAGGTGACCAGGGCATGAGTGACTGTGCGTAAGGCGTCCCGATCAAGAAAGGGCCGCATCTGGCGTATCAGGCGAACCTGATAAAAAGCCCCCCTGGAGACGGCTGTAATATGATCTTCCAAAGACAGCCGTACATCCAGGAGGACACCAAGATTGCGTGCCCCTTCTGTGGGGGTCAAGATCTCATCCCCAATAGCCAGCGATGGAGTCAGCTGACTATATCGGGCCGCCGGAAACCACAGCCACTCGGTCTTGGAAGGGTTGAGTCGAAGCCTGTTCTCGCCCATCCAGTTCCGCACAGCCTCCAGGCAACGGGCCATAACCTCCACAGCATCGTTGGGGTGGTTTGGGGTGGAGATGTATAGCTGAGTGTCATCAGCATACAGATGGCATCTCACCCCAAAACCACGGATGATCTCTCCCAGCGGCTTCACATAGATGTTGAACAGAAGAGGGGAGAGGACCGACCCCTGAGGCACCCCACACATGAGGGGCCTAGGGGTGGACCTCTCCCCCCCCGTCAACACCAATTGCGAGCGGTCCGAGAGGAAGGACGAGAACCACCGCAAAACGGTGCCCCCAATTCCCAACCCCTCCAACCATGATATATTTGTATCATGCCAGAATTAAACTGATAACCAGGATTAACTGTTTGCTTTTGTTTATCAAATTAAGTATGCATCTATGCAGTATGCGAATGGCATTAACTACCATTGGGTGTATACATTCACTGAAAGAGGATAAGATTAATGTTTGTGGTGGCATTTATTTTATTTTTTTATTTTTATTTATTTTCAATTTTATTTGCATTTATATGCCGCCCTTCTCCAGATACTCAGGGCAACTTATAGTCTAAGGAGCACCATGCTAAGTGCTCGGCAATAGCTTTCATTCCATTGTATATGCCTGCTTATTACTAGGGCTTTTGGTCCCCCCAAGCGGCATTTTTACGAAGTCAGCTTATTGCCCCCAACAATCTTGGGTCCTCAATTTACCTACCCCAAGAGGAAGGTGAGTCAACCTTGAGCTGGTGGGATTGCACTAATTGCAGGCAGCTTGCACTAAGTACTGGATGATTAACAGCCTGCACCACCAAGGCCATTTAAAAAGCTATTTTATCGTAAGTCAATTTGTCCACCTAATTGGTCTTGTATATTGACTGGTTCCAGAACGCCAGGAATTCATGTTAAAGTTTCTTAAAGTCATGGCAGGACCATATGAAAGACTGGGAACTTCTGTATTCAAATATGAGCTATTACTATTACCTAAATAAAGCAATTTACCTAAATCCTGAAATGGCATAAATATGTATACTGTTTCAGAGGTGTACTGAGTAATATTTTTGAATACTTTTTTCTGAGTGCTTCATATGACAGAAAAATTATTTCTAAACACTTGTACTAAACAAATAATAAATAATACTCTTCTATATCAAAAAATGTCCAAGAATAAATTTTGTTCAACATTGGAAGAAAGATATAATTCTATCAATATCTGATAGAATTTAAACTTGGAGAATACTACTGCAATAACAATAGCATTTAAACTTATATATGGTGCTTTACAGCCCTCTCTAAGCAGTTTACAAAATCAGCATATTGATTGCACCCAACAATCTGGGTCCTCATTTTACCGACCATGAAGGATGGAAGGCTGAATCAACCTTGAGCTGGTCAGGATCGAACTCTTGGTAGTCAACAGAATTAATCTGCAATATTGCTTTCTAACCACTCTGCCACCACAGTTAACAAAACTAACTCTCTCTGTGTCTGGCAGCAAACAATTCTGGAAGCAAGAAATTGTACCACCAGAGGGTGTTATAAAAAAAAATTTAGACTGTGCAGAGATGGACAGACTAACAATGAAATTAAGAGACAAAGAAGAGTTGATATATTATAATGTTTGGGATGCCTGGTATGAATGGTTTAAGAATAAAAAGAAATCAAAATAGCAATTAGGTAAAGAATAAGAAACTATGTAAATACTTATATCTATATTCATATCTTATCTATATTTATTTATATATTAAGTTGAAATTGTATAATGAAAGAAATGTGTATATAGAAAGATAATAAGGAAATTTAAAAGATGTCTTGATGTTGATATAATGATGTGTAAAGTTTTATTTTATGTTTTTAAATTTTGAAAACTAAATAAAATTTACTAAATTAAAAAAATATTCAAAAGCTATCAGAAATTGACAATTCTTGCATCAAATCTAAATTAGCAAATTGTCTCTTTGGATCCTTTGAAAAGAAAGCTCTTGTGTCTCTTCTCTATTCAGAAATGTTTTGGTTTGCAACAGTGCTTTGTGTTACTACAGTTCAAGATTTGTGATTGTAATAAATACCCTGATTTGTATCAGAAAAAAAAAAGAAAGAAAAAAGAAAAGACTTACTAGTGAAGTCAATGGAGTTGGCAGAGATAGCAAAATTCACTGCTTTATTAAAGACTTTTGTCTGTTTCTACTTGGAAACTGCTTTGGGACATTTCACTTGAAAACTTTTTAACTTTGGAATTTGACAATTATAATCTGTTCATAAGAATGGAAGTAACTTGTACCTGCACTAAAGAAAATTGGAAATTACCTTTCTCCCCCCTTTTTTTCTGCATTCCCAATTTATTTTTTCTTTGATTACCCAATTTTTTCCCTTTAAAGTTTTTCTGTTTCCAATTTTATCTTAGTTTGAAAGTTAACGTTTTAGACTGTATCTATTTTTTAAAAAATTCGTTCTCCCTCTCTCTCTCTCCCTCCTTCTCCCTCCCACCCTCCCTCTGCCAGTTTGGGGTAATGATTAAAGCATTAGGCTAGCGATTGAGAGGATGTGAGGTCCAGTCCCACCTTAGGTACAAAACCAGCTGGCTCACCTTGTGCCAATCACTTTTTCTCAGCCCTAGGAATGAAGCAATGGCAAACCGCTTCTGAAGGACCTTGCCAAGAAAATTGCAGAGACTTATCTTTATATTCATTATAAGTCAAAAACTGACTTGAAGGGCTATTATACACATTGGAATATGCACACACACTCCGAGTAACAATGCAGTGGTGATTTCAATATCAAGTAATTTAGCTTAAGACTGAATGCTTTATTAAAATATTAGTTACTTTTGGGGGGGAAACATGAACAACATCTATGTAAGCTGATAATTTGCTCGCTAAACATTTTTTGTACATTACTTTCCTTCAAATACTTTTTGAAATGGAGAATGTTACCTAATGTTACTTAACGCTTTACAACTCACTTGTCATATGTTAATATTTCTGGAACCCTACATATTATTCCTTTCATTGTTGCTCTCAGGCTTTATTTTTGCAGTTTAACATGCTTACATTTCTTTAAAAAATGGCACTTGAATTTTAGCTCACAATTTGGCTCCGCAATAAAGCTGTTAGATTCATAAAAGGCCTATTTCTAATTATGTTCTCCATTGATATGTTAGCATCAGTTCTCAAATGAGATCAGGAAATTGCATCTATGCATAATTGCCAAATGAATGTTTCAAAAATAAAATACTGCTGTAGATATTGTACCAGTTCTGAGCATTTCCACACATTTCTATTTCTTTCCCCAAATCTTCAAAAAGCAATTTGAAACTAACCCACAATTATCTTTATTTCTGCCAGTTCCAAAATTCAGAAAGCGCACAGAAAGCACAATGAATCAATAAATGTTCACCCCCTTTTTCCCTTTCAGCTGGTCAAAAGAACAATATGAAGAACATAATCCAATAGGGGTCCTAATTTCCAAGCTACAGATAATTGAACAAAAGACCATCACCGCCACCCTTGGCAGGTCACAAGAGCAAGTAAACTTAGGAAGGAACAATAATAATGTGGATTTCTGGAAAGTTCTTTATTGTTGGTAGGGTAACAACAAAATCTCGAAAGTCTCTTAAAATGCTTCTCTAGATAAACTTATATCTCAGGGCTGTCAAACTCTCATCGTCATGACGTAACATTTGATGTATCAGGACTTTTTTCCTCTTCGCTAAACTGAGCAGGGGTGAGACCAGCATGTGACGTATCTGGCCTATGGGTTTGACATCCTTGTTATATCTAGTGTAATTTAAGTGGAGTTGTTCTAAATCCCTTCCTCATGCTTTCCCCTTCCTCTGCAAGAATGAGTATCCATTTTCTATAATGGTTCAACTTTCTGCTATAATGGCTTTGCTGCTTCTTCCTGGTTCAAGACTCCATCACATTTTACAAGGATGAAATAAACTCATAGTGCCACTCATTCATATTTCGCAGCAAAGATATTTCTATAACTTTAGAATTGTGGTGGCACAGTGGTCAGAATGCGGTACTGCAGGCTATTTCTGCTGACTGTTGAATGCCAGCAATTCGGCAGTTCGATTCTCACCGACTCAAGGTTGACTCAACCTTTCATCCTTCCGAGGTCGGTAAAATGAATGCCCAAATTGTTGGGGGGAAAATGCTGACTCTGTAAACTGCTTAGAGAGGGCTGTAAAGCACTACAAAGCAGTATATAAGTCTAAGTGCTATTGCTATTGCCAGGCATTATTCAGGCTGATTTACAAATTAAATTGTAAAAAAAAAAATCCTTCACATTTTCCTAGTCATATCCCCATCATTCCTTTGTGGCATTTAACGCACAAACACTCTCCATCAATAGTGAATGAGAAATTGTAACATGTTATTCTATCAGACTCAAATAAAAATCTTCCCCTAATCTTTTGTGATTTATTTATTTATTTATTATTTAAATTTATATACCGCCCCTCTCCCAAAGGGACTCGGAGCGGTGAACAGCCAGAATAAAATGCACATACAAAACACATATACATTATTTAAAAATTAAAAGAATTAAATATATTGGCTCTTACAAAGATTAAAATAAGGGGATTAAGAAAGATTAAAACCAGATTAAAAATTTAAAAGCCCCTAGGCCAGACCGCTTGCTGAAATAAATAAGTTTTCAGTGCACGGCGGAAGGTCATGAGATCAGGGATGGTCCTCATCTCCGGGGGTAATTTGTTCCAGAGAGGGGGTGCCCCCAATAAGAAGGCCCGCATCCTCGGGGTCGCCAGCCATCCAGCCGGCGGCACCCCGAGGAGGCCGACTCTTTGGGAGTGTATCGGTCGGCGGGAGGCCGATAATGGCAGGAGGCGGTCTCGCAGATATCCTGGTCCCGAGCCATGGAGCGCTTTAAAGATGATAACTAAGACCTTGAAGCGCACCCAGAGGGCCACCGGGAGCCAATGCAGCTCGCACAGAAGTGGCGTAACATGGGAGCCCCGAGGAGCCCCCAACACCACCCTTGCGGTCTCATTCTGCACCAGCTGGAGCCTCCGGATGCTCTTCAAAGGAAGCCCCATGTAGAGAGCATTGGCATAGTCTAGGCGGGAGGTCACCAGGGCAGAGGTGACCGTGCGAAGCGCATCCCGATCCAGAAAGGGCTGCAACTGGTAGATCCTACGGACCTGGCCACGGACTTGGCCATAAATCAGCACTGTTCACTGGTTTGACAGCTGTAAAGGGAAACAGGCTTATTTTAATTCAACGACAATGGTTTAAAACAGCTTAATTTTTTCTATACATGCCCTTTGTTCTGGTTTGTCATATTTACTATTGATGGTAAGGTAATTTTTGTGTTTTTTTTTCTTTTGGTATTCTCTAAAATGACCAATTCCCTGCTTTTGTGTATATGTTTTTTATGTACTATAGTTTAAAAGGTTTATTCATAGAATTAGGAGGCTGGAAACATTTTCTAGTTTTATTAAGAAAAATACACAACCCTACTTTGGTTAAACATTAACTCATTCCTATTCATTAGGATACAAGAAAAGGTCAAAGCAACAGTAATAAATAGATCTAGATCTTCCAAGTTGGTCAGACCATAGCAAACACATATCAGCACAGTTTTGGATTGTAACAACTGGTAGGAACCAACATTGGCTGAAACCTGTGTGTCATACTGGTAGATTCATATTGAATAATCATTTCAGAGAACTTTTTTTACTTACCTTGAGGCAAATAACTTAAACAGGGCATAGGGCTTCCATCGGTGGTCTTGCCTGAGGGTGATTTGTGATGCCACTTACTGAGATCTCTTCTCAATCTTCTTCAGCCAAACTCTGTCAAAAAAGTTCTAGGCAGAGGCTGTCTTATCAAGTTCACCCAGCATGACTTAAAATGCATCTCAAACAGCATCGGGCTGTCTTGTGCCTCTTCAGGATGCTTTACTTCTCAATACCAAAAGGGTTTTCTTTAGCTTCAGTTTGTTTTCCGAACTGCCTCTGGCAGTTTTTCTGTGCACCTAAGGCAGCAGCAGATGAAGAGTGTGTGTGGTTAATGATGACTGAAATAATTAAGGTTGGCTTAAAGTGATGGCTGGTATACCATCCAAGAAACAAAGTTGCCACTAGTGATGGACATCCACTTTGCCACTCTAATAGCTACCACATCCATCTGATCAGTGAGTACACCTGAATCAAATGGTAAAATTTGAGCTGGTAAAATAGACTGTTCCTCTTCTGGTTGTTAAGAGGAGTTACATTCTTTGTCAACATAACCTACCTCCTACTGAGTAGAAAACTAATACAAACTGATGTTGCCTGATATGTTTTTTTCCCCACTTAAAATCAGGGTGGACAATCTGGACCTGCAGGCAACACAAAGTCACCAGCCGCCTGGAAATGCAATTTAGCCAATTTTAAGGATTATCCTGCTTCCTCCACAATCCACCTCCAATATCTCCAGATGACCTAATATGGGGATAAAGTTTTCTTTGCAAAATTTCCCTTCAACTTCAAACCATCCTGGGAAGTTTCTTCTTAAGGGCTTCTTAGGATGAAAATGGAAACAGGCTGCTTCTCAAAGGGTTTCACTCCCACTCTTAAGGACCAGAAATAAGCTCTTTCTTTTACATCCCAGGGGTGGGATTTTGCCGGTTTGGAGCAGTTCAGGTGAACCCCTTGCTCCGAAGATCAGCTGTCTCCGAACCTGTTCACTGAAGCAACCATGTGGGCCCATCTGCCCACCCCTGTGCAGTACTGATCTTTATTGTCCCTGCTGATTAGCACAGAAGAGTGGATTGCTGCTCCTCAGCTGCGTTACTCCCCCAAAGTAACATAGTAGGCAAGGGCTTTTGAATTGTGTTGACATGCGTTAGGCGCAAATGTGCACAATCACTGAACTGGTTGTTATACCGGTAGCATCCCACCCCTGATACATTATTTTATTCGAGCAGAGACAGCAAGTTATGGTTCCTAAAAGATATAATCCCTGTTCCGAAGGGAAAGGATTCAAATGTGACATTGTTACCTGGAACTTTAGGCTTCATCATTTCAGCCTGGCAATTTAAGCCTCTTTTTGAGTTTAGGAAACCATTTTTTTCTTCTGAGCCAAGACCATTTCCTTTGAAGAACAAAGAGCTAGTTTTCAGAAATTAAGCAATAAGTGCGTATTCTGAAGTCTGTTGTGAGAAATGTCTTCTGTTGTTTGATTTGTTGCTTCATGATGTGCCAAAAATATCTAATATATTAAATGCAGGGGTTTTTAACAACTGGTTCTGTGGGCGTAGCTTAGGTGGTGGGCGTGGCTTGGTGGTCATGTGACTGGGTGGACATGGCTTGGTGGTCATGTTATCGGCTGGGCGTGGCCAACTCAATATCACTCACATCAAGGCACGCATCTCCTCCCCTGGCCTCTCATGACTGTGGGGATGCTGCAACAGTCGTAAGTGTGAAAAATGGTCATAAGTCACTTTTTTCAGTGCCATTGTAACTTTGAATGGTCACTCCACACAAGCAAAGTACCAGCAAAGGAGGGAAACAAACTCCAGAGAAGTTCCTGAGACAGGAAGTCTAGTCCTGCCAAGAATGTAATAAGGGTTAACGGAGAGGCAGTTTCTGTAAGCAACACCAGAATGTTTCCTTCCTGCCTTCCTTACAGGATTAGGCCAGTAATTTCTTCTAACAACCAGTTCTCCAAACTGCTTAGAATGTTAACAACCAGTTCTAATGAATAGGTGTGAACAGGTAGAACCCCACCCCTGGTTAAATGCATGTAATTATATATAACAACTTGACCCCCTTCTTATAAACACTTTTTGCTTTGCCTGAAGTACTTGTGGTTTGTGGAGTGGGGGGTTGTGGTAAACATGCCACTTTGCAAAGATGTTGAGTGTTCTCTCTCAAATTTAGGGACAAGGGTTTTTTTCCCAGCTGCAAGCCACTCAGGTTCTTGAGTGTCAAAGGCAACAACGTCTATTAAATCACAACTTTTTTTAATCAGTCTGAAATTTGAGAGAGAAGCACTGAATACCTTTGCAAAGAGGCTTCCCCCCTCATTCCCATAATACAAATCACAAGTACTTCAGGCAAAGCTAGAAGCATTTTATTAAAGGCGGGTGGGTGGGTGGGCGAGTTAAGTTTTATATATTGAATGAAACATTTGATATATGTGGTAGGTCAGAAAGCAACAAATCAAACAATAAAGAACATTGATTAGACATGAGAAAAGACATACACCTTTAAAATGTGTTGCACCTCCTCCTTTGCCATCTGGGCTTGTTTCTGTAAAGTTTAACACTTGCAACCCTGAAGGACTTCAGAATACGCCTTAGGGTCACTGAATGGGCTAGGTTTTGTACATCAAAGGAAATGGTTTTGGAAAGATTTCTTAGACTTCAAAAGGAGGCATGGATACTCTGTTAAAATGCTAATATTTCCTTAGCATGATTAAAACAGTAATAATAAAACCTGAAAATCCAGGTAACGAGTCCATAACTTGGTAGGCTTCGGTTAGTACCATATTATTGAAATATCACTTGTTAACTAATGATTGAGACACAGCCATCGCACCATTTTTCTTTTTTAAAGAAATTAAGTTTTAATGGCAAAACAGTGCTGCTCCTGGGCATCTAGTGATTAAAACAGTGCAATCCAATCACATCACATTATTAAAATAACTGGATCATCAATCATAAAATCACAGCAGAATTTAATCACGGTTTCAACAGATCTAGATAACTTTTTAAAAAATTGCCAGAGGCTAAACAGGTTTAAGAACCAGGTGAATTGTTCTGGAAAAGCCATTTCAAAAACTAGATAAACCTTGACTGACTGGCTCAGTAGCAGAAGTGGCAGCAGTTATAAAAGTATACGTACTCACTGACACTCATGGTACCATTCCCCTCTCCAAAATCACAATAAATGATAAAGTGACCCCTTTCTGTTTCATTTTACTGTCAGTATTCACTTCCTCATCTATCAATCCTGCCTTCAATGTCCCACTCTACTAAATTCATACTTCTTCCCATTCCTTTTCAAATAATCCCTCAGCATGCTTCCATACCCAAGTGCACATTTCAAGTTAACATCCTTCTGACACTTGTAATTTCCTGTGATCCTGTGTAAGATAGCAAAGGTGTCAAGCCAGAGCCTCTACCATTGATTTGGCTCTTTCACCTGCTTGCTAGCCTGCCAAAGAAGGTGGCTTGTAATCAACTTTCTGGTGCACTTCTGTGACACCACTAAAATGCCCAGAGGGTTTTACTGAAGTTACATTCCAGTAGAAATCAGTTTGCTGTATTCAAGCACAGTGAATTAATACTGTAAGTATAGCCTAGACTCTAAATATAATTTTCTCTTTCTCTCAAAGGACTTTTTAAAATCTGTATTTAGAGCAAGAAATGTACTAGATTTGTTTAACGTTGTAGTTAAATGGGATTTGATGGAAGGAGATGCTTTCTGCAAAACTTGTTCCAGCCACCCTTCAAGAACATATTTTCTTAATATGTACCATTCCAAAAGACAGCGGGTTTTATATAGCATGGATTTTTAGTGGCACAGTGGACATCTGAAGAAACACGACCAGCAGAAATGGAACCTGCGAATATCACTGGGTCTACAATATTATTACACTATCAAAATAAACGAGAAGGATTTCAAATTTAAATCTGAAACATGATTGTAAGCTGCCTAAAGTTACTGTCAAGGCTCCGACTAATGAACTCAAGCAAATCAGAACCCTGAGACTTGGCTGCTTCTCCAAGGTCTTCTCTTAATGAGTACATCATATTGGGACAGCTTCAATGAAAAGCCAAACCTAAAGAGAGAGAGAGATGGCTGCAGCCAGGTTCAGTTCGAAGTTGACAGTTACCTTGAAGTAAGAGGGGTGGCCAATACATTTTACAAATAAATAAAATTTAAAAGCTTGAAATCTCTTGAGACTTCCAAATCTGGAAAAATTCTGATGAACAAATATGAGTTCTCAGAGATTTAAATAAAATGTCAGAATTCTGTGAGTGTTTTAAAATGTTGGTATTGTTTATTTTATTTATTTATTTACTTATTTATTTATTTATTTATTTTGTCAAGCAATTATAAGATAACAGGTATAAGTATAAACATAGTTATGAATACATGAAATGGATACATACAAGAAAAATAAAAAGAAACAATAGGGCAGGGACGGTAGGCATGTTGGTGCACTTATGCACGCCCCCTACAGACCTCTTAGGAAAGAGGTGAGGTCAATAAGAGACAGTCTAAAGTTAAAGTTTTTGGGGTTTGGGGAAGAAACCACAGACAGGTAGAGTATTCCAGACATTGACCACTCTGTTGCTGAAGTCGTATTTCCTGCAATCAAGTTTGGTGCAGTTTACCTTGAGTTTCTATCTATTGTGTGCTCTTCTATTGTTATGGTTCTTGTATAATATATTGGAGCAAATCATCAAAATCTTACAAGATATGATGATTTCATAACATTGAAATTATTATTATTTTTAAAAAAGGAGTTGTATTGTGTGTTAATGCTTGAACTTCTGACATTGTCCTGGTTTCTCAGTCTGAGAATAACTTGTTAAATCTGATGAGCCTTTTCATCTCCATTTCATTAGTACATGACATGCCTACCCATCTCCATGATTTCCTCTCATGCTATCCAACTTGATGACCTTGTCTGGATGTTGTTTGCTTACCTCCAGACTGCTACCAATTTTAAATTCAGCTGACATTTAAACTGAACCCTTAGACTTTTCCACATAAATGAATAATTTTATCAGCATATGTAAATTGTGAACTCAGATTGGGATGAGTGTATATTTCCAGCTGTCCATGAAAAACATCTTCCAATCTTTGCAGAAATCACTTGTAAATAGTCATTATTTGCTAGTAATAACCAGTTTGGTGTTACTACCAAGGGTTACTTGAGGAATAGAACTATATATGCAAAAATGACACGTATGATTTCATGAAGTCCTATTCTCCAAAATATTTCTTCTTGACTTGTTTTAATAGCCCATTTGGAGAAAATGCCAAAACAGGAAGTAGATAGAGAATATTCAGCCATGTGATAGAATTCAAATATTTTTGCAGCCAAACTTTATTTACCTCTGAAATATGTAAAAACATTATCCCTGTTAACAAAAATGTCTTCAAAGTTTTAAGAAAGCTTGAGACTCACTTGCATCTACACATACTTCAGCCTTAGCATTGGACATAGAGAGCCGATGTTTATCTGCTTTGTTATCTAAGTCTGGTTTTGAATCTTGCCTATAAAGGACTTTTCAAATTGATAAGTGACAGCCTTCTTCTGCTTCTTATCTATCATAGCTCAGGAACTTTGCTGGACTTTCCTTTTGACTAAATTGGGTACTTCCGCCATCCTATTGGGGAACTGCACAAATATTCCTCTTCACATCCTTGTGAGGAAGTTTCAGTGTAGTCCTTGAGTAATATACTTCTCTGCTATTGTCTCTATAGGCAATCCCAGAAAACTTCAAATTACCTTACACTAAAAAAAATCCTGGTGGAGACCACAACTTCTACTTGTCAATTCTCCTGTCTGACCAGTTTGAACATATCCCTTTAGCTTTAGGTTATTATTACCATTGGCAATTATCTCTTAGGAGGAAGCTGTAACCTTATAAACTTCTGATCTTGCCTTTAAAATGAGGGGATAAGGATCTTTTTTTAGAAAAATAAAATTTTGCTTTATTTTATGTGATCTGGCTGTCATCAGCAGCTTCTCAGTACTCCTGTGATGGAAATTCCTTCCCAAATAATAGAAATGGACAACATTCCTCTTTTACTCCAATTCTACTCAGCCCAAGTTATTCATTTTTAGCCAAATAATTAAAGAGGAATAGTTCGTCCAGAAGTATTTTCTTTCTAGACTACCTGCATCTTTATTTGGTGTTGCTCATCTTTTTGTGAATACTAACTGCAAGTTGATTATTGAAGTTGATGGACTCCACAGTTTTATTTCTTTGATTCCCAAATCGTTCTGTGTATATTTCACTATTCCTAATAACAACATTGTCTCTTTAGCATGTGAAGGCCCATAAATGTGCTGAGTCCTCCATCACACGTCTGGTCATGTTGCCAACTTCAAAAGCTGATACAAAAACATATGCCACCAGATAAAGACTGAATGCACCAATTATCACATTAAACAAGAGGAAAACCTTCTATGCACCAATTCCACCCGTGCTTTCTACAATTTTGTAAACAACAAACTAAAAGACTCAAGGTCCATCCCACCCCTGAAAGGACCTAATGGTAAAGACTGCAATGATGACACCATTAAAGCCAACCTCTTTAACACATTCTTTGGCTCAGTATTTGTAAACAGCAATGGATCGTGCCCAGTATTTCCTAGTCAAACCACAGAAAACTACAATGATCTAATACATATCGATTTTACAGAAGATAACGTTGAAAAAGCACTACGCAATCTAAAACCGTCTCTATCTATTGGACCAGACAGAATATGTGCCTACTTCTTTAAAAAGCTATCCACTGCCATAGCCGAACCTCTAAGCACAATCTTTGAAAAATCTTTCAGGACCAGCTCCTTGCCAAAACTATGGTCACAAGCCATGGTCATCCTGTCTTTAAAAAGGAAGACCCCAGCCTAGTTGAAAATTACAGACCAATCTCTTTATGCTGTGTCACCTGTAAAGTCATGGAATCAATTATTAACCAATCCATCATCCTCTACTTAGAAACAAGCAACCTACTCTCTATTAAACAATTTGGTTTCAGAAAAAAACTATCTGCAATTCTTACACTGCAAAAACATATGGACTATAGGGCAAAGCAATAGACGCAATCTACATAGATTTCTGTAAAGCCTTTGATGCAGTGGTACATGACAAACTACTTCTAAAACTAAAATCTTATGGTATCTCTGGACACCTGCATAACTGGATAGAAATATTCCTATCAAACAGACAACAAATGGTCAAAATTGGGAGCGTCCTATCAAATTCTGTACCTGTCAACAGTGGTGTCCCCCAAGGCAGTGTCCTAGGACCAACTCTCTTCATACTCTACATAAATGACCTCTGTGATCATATTAAGAGCAACTGCGTCCTCTTCGCTGATGATGTAAAGCTATTCAACACCACAGACAATACTGCTACCCTTCAAAAAGACTTCAACTATGTATCAGAATGGTTAAACAAATGGCAACTTCAAATCTCAACAAACAAATGCTCTGTCTTACATATTGGCAAAAAAAAAAAATCAGAAAATAAAATACAGGCTGAACAGTCAAGACCTTGTGGATGATCCAAACCCTGTCAAGGATTTTGGAGTACTCATCTCTAATGATCTAAGTGCTAGAGCCCACTGTAACTACATAGCCAAAAAGGCATTAAGAATTGTTAACCTAATCCTACGTAGCTTTTTCTCTGGTAATATTTCACTACTAACTACAGCATACAAAACATTTGCTAGACCAATACTTGAATACAGCTCATCAGTCTGGAACCCACATTATGTATCAGGTAATTAACACAGTTGAGAAAGTCCAAAAATATTTCACAAGAAGAGTTCTCCACTCCTTTACTCATTGCAGAATACACCAGACTTGAAATTCTAGACCTAGAAAACCTAGAACTACGCCGCCTTCGGTCCGATCTAAGTATAGTATATAAAATCATACATTGCAATGTCCTACCTGTCAATGAATACTTCAGCTTCAACCATAACAACACAAGAGCAAACAATAGATACAAACTCAAGGTTAATCGCATCAAACTTGATTACAGGAAATACGACTTCAGGTCAATGTCTGGAATACTCTACCTGACTCTATGGTTTCTTCCCCAAACCCCAAAAACTTTAACCTTAGACTGTCTACTATTGACCTCACCCCTTTCCTAAGAGGTCTGTAGGGGGCGTGCATAAGTGCACCAATGTGCCTACCATCCCTGTCCTATTGTTTCTTTTTATTTTTCTTATATGTATCCATGTATTCATAACTATGTTTTTACTTATACCTATTATCTTGTAAGCAATTGACCAACCAACTAAAATAAATAAATAAAATAAAACACATCATCCCTAGATTAGAAATTCATATTGACCATTGGATTAATGTATATCAATTCTCCTCCACTTTTTGAAATGGGTAGGGAATTAAAAGGAAACAAAAACAAAAATGATAGCAAGAGTGGGGAATGTTGCGCCTTACATCTATCACTTCTGTTGTTGACAGAAAACCTACAGAAGAAATTGATAATGGAGATGGTAGATTCAGTTTGGAAAAACTTTCAAAACAAAGATGGATATATATTTTGAAGAATTTTTATCATAGTTGGAAAGCCTTTTGTCACTATTTTGTAAACACAGATTGGACTTCAAGCAGTGTGTAACCTTCTTAGATTCATCCTGCAAATATTTTAAGTATTTTGGATATATCAGTATACCTTTATATTTTTGTTCCAAACTAAAATAAGTTTCATGACACTGGTATAAGAAAAAGAATATTTCACCTATTTTGGAAGAACAGAATTGTTACTCAGATACCTGTCTTACACAAAGTTGCAGTATGCTGTCTCATAGAAGCTTTTCAACTCAAGAACTCAGACAGACATATTTCACATTATCTGCCACAAAGTTTGTAGCTGCAGAAACAAGGGGGTGTTACAAACTCTTTTGTTCCATAAGTATTATTAACTATTTGAATTTGACTACATTTGTTTATAACACTCAGTAAGAGAAATAGCAGATGTGAATGACTGCATTCTGTGCAAACTATCACAACAACTTGGCAACTTGCCTTGACTTGTAAACTCAGCACAATTCAATTTCTTAAACAGACTTCTCTAGAAGTGATAAAGAAAATTTAATTTGCTGTTGTTATTGCATCTGCAAAATGTCTCACAAGTGAAACTGTTCTGGACTGTGAATGTACAACGGGAGATTGAAACATCAACATGTGCTTGAAGGAAAATAGTAGTAAATGGCTTTCAGGTTGTAGTAAAACATAATCTTCATTCAAAGAACCATCTCTCCTCTTGTGGATGAATTTCTAAAAAGTATTATCTCACATCCAGTCACTCCATTTGGAGAAAAATATGGATATGAAAGAGTTTCTGTATGTGTATGTGTGTATACATTAGAAAATTATCTTATATGGATTTCAAGGTGAATATGAAGTTTTTTGTTCAAGATAAACTTCTTTACTGAAGGCGGTAAATGAATTTTGAGAAAAAATATCAGATTGTTCCACATATCTATATCTGATGGACAGATAGAGGCATACTGTTACATACTTAGTTCATCTTTAATATTGTTGACAAAGATCCTAGTCATAGTGCATCTTCCTAAAACCACCTCATGATATAAGAACAGCCCTTCTAGATCAGATTAAGGGCTATCATTACCCAACACTTTGTTTCTTACTATAGTCAACCAGATGCTACTAGGATAGTCATAACTAGAAGCTAGAGAATATCTTTTACCCATTACTTTGCCTTGCAAATTTTATGCATGTACTTGTTTGTTTCATACTATTAATAATTTTCCCATTCTGAATAGATTGGAAGAGTATAACAATATCATAAGCAAAATTAATACCATTTTTTAAAAAACTGATAAACAATTAAGTGCCCATTGATCAAATGACAAAATATCCATTGGAACAATATTGCTTTGGCAGGGTTATGAAATGCAAATTTGGGTGTGTTATCTTTATCTTGGGAAGAAGGTATCCAATAGAATAGAAAAGGCTCATCATTTGGTTTACTCTCCATATACTTTGCAAGGAAGGGGAACTTTAATAAACCCTCTCTTAATGATTAGGTGTTTTAGGTTCCTACTTCTGGCAAGGTTTGCCTTATATATCCTGTTGTTGCACCATAAAGGGTTTTAAAAGCACTAACCAGTGGTTTGAAATGGGCCAGACAGTTCTCCTGGCAAATAATGCAGTAGAGTAGATATTATTTTGGACTTATAGGGCTATCTTATAAGAAACCTTGCTAGCACATCTTGTATCCTACCTCCATTTAGGGATTATTATAATAGTTTAACTGGGTAATATTCAAGACATTAGTTATCATTACTACAGCATCAAGCTAGATCATAACTGATGCATCATCTGAGCCAAAACTCCCCAGGTTACAGTTTCCATGCTTCCTTCTTTAAGTAGCAGCTAACACTCTGGAGAAGCCCAAAATGAGAAATTGATTCCTTGGTTCAGGAACAATAATATCAGAACTGATGTTATTGAATTGCCATGATGTTTATCTTGATAGGATTTAATAGCTTCTTCTGCCTCAATTAGACCCATTATCAGCCTTGCAAGATAATCCAGACAGTAAGCATGACCAGATATACTAAATCTAGGTTATTCTTACATGAACAGAATCTTGGAAACAAGGGAGGGTCCTTTCTGGCCTGCTTGCATCATCCACATTTCTTCATCCCCCACCATTCTCCTAAGTTGATTAGACCATTTTATTTTATTTGACCATTTCCTTGACTGCATCTCTTCTCCCAGTCTCCCAAGGTCATTTACATATACTGTTATACCCACACACCAGTTTAGGACTTCAGCAGCATTGGCTCAGCTCAAAGTGGCAATATGTACACTAGTTGTCATTATTAGCATTCTGACAATAGATCCCTGTCTTCTGGCAGTCATTCTGTTAGCTCACCTCTTACTCTCAGTTCTCTTGTGTTCCATCTGAATTCATTTGGCATTCAATTTCTTTATTTACTCTCTAGAATAATCTCTCTGGAACTCATGAGGTACCTACTATTACATCTTTTAGCCACATTCTGGACCAATCTTGCCACCAAGTCTTTCACTCTTGAGTTAGCAATTTTTAGTTTTGCCTTATTTTTCCTTCTCTCTACTTTTATGCGTTATTTCTTCCATTTATATCCTGTTGCAATCTTTTGATTTTTGGCAGTTCACATAACATAAGGAAAATATTAAAGTCATCCATGAGACATTTTAAAATTGCAATGCAGTCGTTAAATCATAAAATCAGACAATGCCTAAGGGTAATAAAGATAAATATAAAAGATGGACTAATACTGAACAGCACTGGGAACATTCATTGAAAAAGCTTCGTTTTTAACATAGAATTGAAAGTTATCAAGGAGAAGGCCGGCCTGATCTCTTTCAGCAAAAGTTGACTTGAATGCTAAGCCATAAATTGTATTTTCAAGTTAAAAACCAAAATTTTAAACTGAAACAGAGTATTCTGTTACATATATTCAATAATGAATGTCACATGGGTCACTGAATTCTAGACCAATTGTAGTTTCTGAATTGTGTTTGAAGGTAGCCCTATATAAAGTCTAGGAGTTGTGAGTCACTGTAAGTGTGATCAGGTCCTCTTTGACCTCCTGCAATCAACACACTATCCAAAGCTGGACAAAGCCCCCTCTAACCACCTTCATCACTTGCTGTTTGAGCAGACACCATGAGCCCCCAATTCAAAGGACCTGTGCCTGCCCATCCAACATTAACCTTATTAACTATATACATTGTTAACACTGAGATTAATAGAGAACCTGGATGAACCAACAGAAACTCCTTCTTGCTGGAATCTGTTTCTTTGTTGTTTATTTAAATTAGCCGTTCAACATTACTGAACTCTCTTCCATTCAGACCTTATAGCATCCAGGTATTGGGATAAGATGTCCACAGTATCCCCCAGACAGGCAAGATGGCAAGATGTAATTGGGTATCATCCATAAATCAGGGTCTACCAAGCTGACTTCTTATCCCCCACTTCAGCAAACCAAAATCAAGATATCCTGTTCATAATGCTGGGTTTTTTAAAAATAATATTCCTCCATCTTTTTTCTCTCCTTGTATTAAGTATAAGATATATGTATAGAAATATAACATGGCTGGCCTAGGATTTCAAGTAATTTTTCTTAGCGGGTCAATAGCTGCACTCATAAAAATTACTATAATCCTTTTGGTCAATGCCCAGACATTAAAGCAACAACTTCATAGCTGTGCTTGCAAATGTTAAACTTCTCTTTTGCAATGTTGAATGCTCTCATTCAGCAGATTTCATGCTTTCTTTTCACTAAACCGTTTTAAGCAAATTATCTTTTTCCTTCCTGCTAAACAGTATAATTTGCTTCCTGCACTCATGGCAGATGGCATGGTAAAAACACCATTTCCTGAATATAAGAGAGCATCACCACTTTCTCCACATGAAAGAAGCAAGTAGAAAAGAGAGAAAATAATTTCAAATGATGCCTGTCCACAGAAGAGGAAGATTGTCAGGGCATTCAACCCCAGATCATCCTCCTTTCAAGTTTCCTTCAGGCTTTGACACCATAGAATATGTACACCTATTTCCTTGTCATTTGAGGTTTGCTTGGCCATGTTCTGCCATTTTCAATGATTTAGGACCAGCTCACATATAGCAGTTGCATTTTGAGATAGATAGATAGATAGATAGATAGATAGATAGATAGATAGATAGATAGATAGATAGATAGATAGATAGATAGGTAGGTAGGTAGGTAGGTAGGTAGATAGGTAGGTAGATAGGTAGATAGATAGAGATAGAGATAGAGAGATAGATATAGATAGATATAAATAAGTATAAGCATAAGCATGAGGTGATAAATCTATAGGCCTGTGTATTGAAGACAGGCAAGACCAACGTTTGAAGGTTTCCCATTTAATTTATTATTTATTTATTTAATTAATTTATCAAATTTATAGAGCCACCCATCTCACAAAGCAAGTGACTCTAGGCAGTGCACAACAAAGTTAAAAACAATAATTCACAACTATTATTATTAAAAGCATTAAAAACTGTAAAAGTGCGGCTAAAAAATAAATAATGAATACAAAAATAAAAGTGAAGCTAATAAATAAATAAAATGGATATTAATGATAATAGAACCACCTCACCGGTTTCCCAGTTCTCTGGGGTCCCTAGGCCTGATGGCACAACTAAGTCTTGAGGAACATTTGGAAAGTCAGGAGTAATAGTGCCAACCTAACCTCAGGGTGGAAGATAGGCTACAATGCGGGCACCACAGCCAAGGAGGCCCTCTGCCTAGGGTTCACCAAATGTAGCTCTCTAAATGATAGAATCCACAGCACGACCTCTCTCCTAGTTCTGGTAGGATGAGAAGTAATTGAAGAAAGAAGTTCCCTCAAATAAAACGGTTTCATGCCATGTAGGCCTTTAAAGGTCAAAACCAGTACCTAGAATTGGACCTGGAAAGGATCTGGCAAATAATGCAGCTCATGAACCAGAGATATAATTTGTATTATACAAAGAACACAAATGACTACCTGAACAGCTGCATTTCCCAGATATTCTTCAAGGGCAGCCCCATGCAGAACACATTGCAATAGTCCAATCAGGAATGTTTTTTTTTTAACCTTGTCATGCGTATGAGCAGAAATAATTAGAACAGACTTGAAATACTGAAACACGTAACTGGCTTTATTGAAGATACTGCAGTACCGGCATCCTTTAACCCATACCAAAGATAGTATGAGGCAAAGGAGACACCAATTACCAGAAGGACCATATATTTATACCCAAATATAATGATATAAACAATTACATACCACATGTTGTTTTTCAGTTACAAAGATACATAGAATCCCATAGGAAAGTTATGAGTATTTCCACTGACCTCTTCTTACTTGACAACATCCTTTTCCTGGATCTATCTCCAGATGTCCGGTTATGCAATTATCAGAGGACTATACTTTTGATTAATATGACTATATAATGTCAAGTCGCCCTCTACACATTCTAGAACCTCATCCAAGGACACTTTCGCAATACCACATGTTTATTGTACAAAAACATATTTCTCAACTTTTCTGTCCTTTTAAAAAGGTCAGTCTACGAACACAAAATGGCTACAGTCTGGTTCTGTAGTTTCTCAAGTATAACATCCAAATTTACTTATAACAACCTCTATTCTCTTTTCTCTCTCCTTTATTTGCATTGCCCTATTGCTGGAGTGTCATCATCATGGTGACATCATGTGACGTATCGAGACTTTCCCCCCCTTCGCTAAACCGGTCATGGATTTGGCCAGTGTGTGACGCATCCAGCCCGCAGGCCAAGAGTTTGACAGCCCTGACCTATTGTATAGGACTACAAACTTATTTATACAACAAAAATCTTTTCTATATTTTGATTTGTTCCTGATAAAATGATGTCTGAGTGTGAACATTGGATCTGTTTAAAAAAAAACGTGATGTAATTGAAACATCAAAATTATGTCCATTGTGTTGCAAGTAGGAATGAAGTACTCACATATGACAGGCATTATGTGATAATACAATCATTAAATAGCAGCTATTAATGAATCAATTGTAGCTTTAAACAGTCAAGCCTGCCATTTTAAATAATAAATGACATCAAAAGATATATATGCATCTGAATAAGAAAAAGTTCAATTTCTGCTATAATCAATGGTCCTCCAAAATACTGAAATGGTTTTTAAACTTAATAAATTTTCCAGAAAAGAAAGAATAAAAAGGTGCTATTTTATCAGCCACCAATCATACAGTTCTTTTATTTATTAATAGTTATGAAATATTTTGTTATTGAACTAGTATATTGCCTGTTTCAACTAATTGACCTATGGCAGTTTACAAGGAAAACATAAAACATAAAGCATTGCACACCAGAACAACTAGACACAAGAACAGTTTTTTCCTGAAAGCCATCATTCTGCTAAACAAATAATTTCCTCAACCCTGTTCAACTATTACAAAGTCTGCACTACTATTACTGTTAATCTTGTCATCACTCTTTACCACCCATCCCCTCCCACTTGTGACTGTATGACTATAACTTTGTCGCTTGTATACTTACAATTTATATTGACTGTTTCCTAGTATGATTTGATTGCTTATTGTACCCTATGACTATCATTAAGTGTCGTACTTTATGATTCTTGGCTCTTGATGACTGTATCTTTTCTTTTATGTATACTGATTTACACCAAGACAAATTGCTTGTGTGTCCAATCACACTTGGCCAATAAAGTATTCTATTCTATGAAATATTTATTTATTGAACTAGTATGTTGCCTGTTTCTAATTGACCTATGGCAGTTTACAAGAAAAACATAAAACATCCTCAGTAAGCAACATTTAATCAAAATACAGTATTAAAGCATTCCTAGTAGATTCAAAAATAAAGTATTAAAAATATGTAAGAAATCAAACTATGCTAACCAACCTGGCATCCATATATAAAGGAAAAGCCTTGCATTAGAAACAAAACAGTTGCTTCTGAGTCAGATAAAAACCAAGTCAAAAATTAGAGGAGAGGAATCATAATTGATCACTCTGGAGTAAAAGTATATTATATTCTGAGACCAAAAGTGGCAGTTCAAGGTTTGCAAATGAAAGAGCTGCATAGTCTCCTAGTGATCTGAGGCCACTGATTATCTTTGCTGAGAACAAGCTGAGATTATTCAGGGTCTCCTTGCATTTTCATTTGAGGTCAAATATGTTTTGCTCACACTCTGGTATAAAAAGGATTCCACTGACTTGTGAATTTCCCGAAGCAATTGCTATTGTTTTCATGGAATTATTTGATCCTATTCTGATTGTGCTTGCTTCCATTGTATTTGTGGCTTTCTAAGACATATTTCCCATTGATCACCCAGATGAAGTTGTTTATTTATTTATTTATTTATTTAGACGTATATACCGCCCCCTCTCCCAAAGGGACTTGGGGCAGTGAACAGCCAGAATAAAAGCACATATAAACACATACAATATTTAAAAATTAAAAGAATTAAATATGTTGGTTTACAAAGATTAAAACACGGGAATTAAGAAAAATTAAAACCAAATTAAAATTTTAAAAACCCCTAGGACAGACCGACTTGTTGAAATAAATAAGTTTTCAACGCACGACGGAAGGTCATGAGATCAGGGATGGTCCTCTAGAACCAAGGATGGTTCTAGACTTTCCAGACCTTTAGCAATACTTTTCATGGTATTTGAACCCAACTGTCATAGAGTTCAATGATGAAGAATATTTGTTGCATATAGAAGTTTCCTGGCTCAAATTCTGAACTTCTTGGTTAAAAATTTGGAAAGCCAAAAAAAGTAATACAAAATGTGAATAAGAAGACCTTGAATATCTGCATTGTTCAGTCGACTTACTACAGTGGTCTAATAAGCATACTTTCTTAATATGAATTCCTCACAATGGTACTGGAGGGCAATCTTCTGAAAGAGGCATTATAAGCAATGCAGCTTCTTACCATGAGAGTAAATGCAAAGTAAAACAAAGCAGAGAACAATGAGCCCAAAACTGTTTTGTTCAATAATGTGCCAGAGCTTATTAGGAAGGGGTTACAAGCTGCTTTCCAACACACTTGTTCTGGAAGAGATAAGCTGACTAGTGGGAAATCAATCACTATGAATTTTGATAGCAGAGCCTGCTGAAGTAATTACTTCAAACATCAATAATTCTGTTCACCTGCTAGTGAAATTTTTAGTCCTGCTGAAGGTTAAATGAATGCCATGGGGCTCTTATGCATTTATTTCCCCATGTTTTGTTTTCCCTTTCTACTTTTTTTTCTCGAAATCTACCCAAAAATTCTAATGAAATTTCACTGTCACAATGTCTCCCTTTCTTTCTCAAGTTGTCACATACAGTAGCAATAGCAATAACCCTTAAACTTATATACTGCTTCATAGTGCATTACAAGAGTCAGCATATTGACCCCAACAATCTGGGCCCTCATTTTACTGACCTCAGAAGGATGGAAGGCTGAGTCAACCTTGAGCTGCTCAGAATCAAATTGCTGGAGTGAGCAGTGAGTTAGCCTGCAGTACTGCATTCTAACCATTGGGCCACCATGGCTCTTAGGTATGCTCAGAGTGATGAAAACAGTCTCCTCCTCTCCTCCTCAAACACATTGCATATGAAATTATTTCAATTATTCTACCTGTCAAAGACAGCAACTACCTTAAATCCACAAGCCATCAAAAGGGGTCACGCATTGTGGGGGCCATAAGAGAAGCAGAGTGGTAAAAGAGAAGATGCAAGTGAACTTGTATAAGTTTCATGATGGTTAAAATTATATATGTTATCATTAATACCGTAAACCATTTTTAAATTTTTAAAAAATTTTAAAAGTTAATAATTATTTAGTGAATGCCACTAAATAATACAATTATATTAATTGTATATACATATTGATTACCATCAGTAGGCAACACAAAATTACTTTATATGCATTAATTTGAAGGACCTACCAATGCTGTTTTCTCAAGTGGTCATGTTATGACCCAAAGTTGCCTGGTGGTAAATTGTACTAATTCATAACATGTCAACATTGTGACATGCATCCGGTATCATCATGAACATGTCAGTTGCAACGTTTGTTTGATGACATCCCCATGCATATGTCACTCACTGCAAGTGCTTCTGAGTTCTTTATTGAGAAGCAAAGAGGTAAAGACAGGGGTAGGTTTCTACCAGTTCTGTCCACTTCTGTAGAACCGGTAGCTCTGAAGAGCAGCAGACATAGAACCGGTTCTATGTCTGCTGATGTTTTTGCCCACCCGGGCTCTTACCTGACCTTTATTTCCTGATTTTTTTCAACTTCAGCTGCCTTGCGAGGCACAGCTGCAGGAAAAGAAGGGCTTTTTGAAACGCTGCTTCTCTGCACGCAGCATGCTGATGACGATTTACAGGTACGCAGCCGGCAGCGTACAGGGAAGCACATCATAAATCACCAAACCTTGTAAATGACCGAACTGGAGGTTAACTCTGTCAGATCCAACCCCTGGGTAAAGATCTTCCTGTTACTAATTCCTAATGTAACTTGGAGAAAAGAAAAATAAATAGAATTCAGAACAGTCTTCTGCACTGTGAAATGTAGATTCTGTTTTCTCCCTTATGGCTGTTAGAGGATAGTCATCTACTGTATAAGGATATGCCATGTGGGGATAACAAGGAATTTAATGGTTTCTAATGCCACTGAGGCCCACTGACACCATCATTTAGCAATGAAAATAATTAGATAAAATCATAGTCTTCTCCAGATACATTTTTTAAAAAAACCAGCTGTCCTTTGATTAAGGGTCTATTTTGTGTGTTATTCAATATTGCTTCTGCTCATATGGAGTTGCTTCTCTTATCCCTGTTGTTGGGTATTTAAGGGTTACCAGGTCTCCTATAACATCTTCCTTGTCCTTCCCCTATCATTCTTTTAATTCCCCTTTTCTGCTTGTTTCTTTCATCAGTTTATAGACCTGGATGCTATGGATTTTTCCACTGGAGAAACAATGTAGTTATTACTATGTGATTGCTGCACAGCTACAGTACTTTTATCCACAGTCATTTCCATGTTGTTATCTGCTCAGATTTGACATGTAGTTATAGATGCTCATAAGAATCCCAGCTTTATCGCTATCTATCTATCTATCTATCTATCTATCTATCTATCTATCTATCTATCTATCTATCTATCTATATCCTACCTTCATCCTTTATCTACATAACTCAAGGTGACAGACATATCTAATACTTATTTCTCAGGGAATATTGCATCTTCGTGTTCTGATCTAGAGGTTTTATAAAGCAAATTCTGAAAAACTCTAGAATGTTATACTTAGAATGTTGTCTAAGTATATTAGACAAGTAGTTTCATCTATTATTAAAATAGCAAAATTTGAAATCCTGAAATGGTAAATTCACTCTCAAATCCCTTGTGAGAAATCACTGTAGACAGGAAACGTTAGACCTACACTGTGTCCATTATATTAATCATGCATTGATGGCTTCTTCACAAGCCACATTGTAAAATGACTGCAGTTGATCTACCATTAGACAGTGGTACCTCAGTACTCACTGTTAATTGGTTCCAGGAGTGTGATTAGGACCAAAAATGATGAGTACCAAAGAATTTTTTCTCATTAGGAATAGAAGAGAAGAGAACAACAGAATTGGAAGGGATCTTGGAGGTCTTCTAGTCCAACCCCCTGCTTAGGCAGGAATCCCTATATCATTTCAGACAAATAGTTATCCAATATTTTCTTAAAAACTCCCAATGTTGGAGCATTTACAACTTCTGGAGGCAAGTTGTCCCACTGATTAATTGTTTTAACTGTCAGGAATTTTCTCCGTAGTTCTAAATTGCTTCGCTCCTTGATTATTTCCCATCCATTGCTTCTTGTCCTGCCTTCAGGTGCTTTGGAGAATAGCTTGATTCCCTCTTCTTTGTGGCAGCCCCTGAGACATTGGAACATTGCTATCATGTCACCCCTAGTATTTCTTTTCATTAGATTAGGCATACCCAGTTCCAGCAACCCTTCTTTATATGTTTTAGCCTCCAGTCTCCTAATCATCTTTATTGCTCTTCTTTGCACTCTTTCTAGAGTCTCAACATCTTTTTTACACCATGACGACCAAAACTGGATGCAGTATTTCAAGTGTGGCCTTACCAAGACATTATAAAGTGGTATTAATACTTTATATGATCTTGATTCTATCCCTCTATTTATGCAGCCTAGAACTGTGTTCACCTTTTTGGCAGCTACAGTACACTGCTGGCTCATATTTAAATGATTGTTCACCAGGACTTCAAGTTCCCTCTCACAGTTATTACTATCGAGCAAAGTACCACATATACTGTACCTATAATAATATAGTGAGTCACAAGGCATCAACACCAACAAGTTCTAACATGCATTGAGTATCAAATGAATGAAGAGTACTGGGACAAAATGTTCATGTCAAAATGAGTTGAGTATCAAATTTGATGAGTTTCAAAGCAAGTGTGTACCAAGGTACCACTGTACTTTGTTTCTATATTACTCAAACTTGATTGAATTCAAGGCACTGACCGAGAAATAGACAAAGACTAATACTTTCACAAACCAGAATTGATTTTCACTGAGAAATATCCCCCAGGAGTAAGAATTTAGCAGTTTATACAAACGGTAATATTAATGTGCAAAATATTGTGCCAAAATGACACAATGCTTCTTAAATGGGTGATTTATTTTAAAATATTTTAATTTTCTTCTAAAAATGAAGGAGTTAATTTTTGACAATAATGCTTTCCTCTTCTCCCCCTCCCCCATTTTAAAACAAATAAGATAAAAATAGATAAGAAGCAATTGGAAAAGTTCCACAATTCAATTTTAAATATATGCAATTAATATACCATGTAGTTGAGTTTTAATGGTAAATGCACCACATTTAAGGGCAGAAACCTTCCTTGTCAGCTGTACATTTTTTTATATTATGTTAAAGAATAGCATCTGTAAATAGTTAAATAGGACATAAAACATATTAGCTCTCATTGTGGCAGTATATTCTCAGTCAGTAATACTACCTACCTTAAGGTTGTGTTGGCACATTGCCATCAATGTATGACAGTGCTTCTCAACCTGTGGTCCATGGACCCCTGGGGGGTGGGTGCGATGTTCTCCACAGGAGGTCCATGAAGGCTTGAAGAAATTTCATGATTTAAATATTGAGTTAAGTCTTGGTGGTTTGTGGCCATGGTCCACGACCACAAAAAGTATTTATAGGGGGCCTGTAGTAAAGAAAAGGTTGAGAACCACTGATGTATGCCACCAGGAACTGAAGCAGCTAGTGATGTCATATTAGATACATGGATGTATCAAACTTCCAGCTATTGGTCAGATTTTGAGTTTTTTGAGTCAATTTAGAGGTTCTTCAGGAATTTATACCCTGATTGCAAAAAAAGGAATGTTTATGCTGCACTCCGAAGCTGTTATAACAGTGGCAGTAATTAATCACTTGTAGGAGTTTAGAATTATGCTTTTTGAAGAATTAAGAGAAAACTGAATCAAAGGAAGTGATTTTTGTCAACATTCCTCTTTTTCTTTCCCTAGGAACAAATCTGGCAGCAAGACAGCAAGTGTGATGGCAGGGGGGAAGGGGGGAATATATGATTTTGTCAAAAGAGTTGCCCCAAAAAAGAGGGGGGAGGGAAACTAAATTGGCAAATGTTCCTCAGCAATTCTGTCATCTCGTTCTTGTTCATCAGCCATATTTGCCTACTGCTGTGTTCTCTTGCTGCCTCTACAAAACAAAAAACCACCACATGAAGGCCAGCAACGATCTCCCTGTTGTCATGACAATAGAACCAGCATTGCTAATAACCAAATTGAATGCAAGGTCTGTTAGATCTCAGAACTATTAAGATGTCCCTTTTGGATCCATCATGTATACCCCCTCAGTATTTACCAGTAATTTTCTTTCCAGATTCCCCCATATACAGTACATATTCATGTGAACAGATGTTCTTCTAGATATCTATTTAATAATTGTTTTCCTCTGGTTAAGGCTTTTTCAGTAGTTATACTTTTTTCCTGAGGGTATGAAAAATAAAACTGCTAAAAAAAGGTAAGGAAAATAAGTAAGTGATTGATACTACATTTTTATACAGTAGAACCAAGTTGAAATAATCAGCTGGTGAAGTCTATTCTTTGTGCTGATTTCATTTGAAAGGGACAGAAATTGTGTAAAAAAGGAATATACCAGGAATAAGAGAGCATAGCAATACCTGACAATCACAATAATGAATCACTTACAGAGATACTTTGGTATGGGTAAAGCAAAGAACCTTGGATTGTAATGTAAACTTGAGAAACGAATGTTTTCACAGAAGAGTAATTCTCTTCTATTTTTAGCTTTAAAAGAAACCTTCCAGTTGAGTTCTACTCCTGATAATTTAAATGGACACAATTGTTCAGTTTCCTTGGTATCATAAGGGATTTATTTGTCATTGCCTTTTTCTAGATTTTTAAAAAACTTTTTTGAGTCTTCAGCTTTAGACTAGAGAAATTGCCATTACAATTTTCAGTGAAGGCTTTTGGAAATGTGGGGGATAGTTACATAATAATTTGGAAAGGATGGGAAGTTATTTACTGAAATGATAAAATGAGCGTGATAGTTTTCACACATGCACATATTTTTACCAGAAGAATATGACGTTATTATTCCCTATGACATCTCTGGTTTTAAAGTCAGTGAATAGTACCAGCAGCAATAAAATTCTGGATGAATCATTGTCTTGCTTTCTTGATAAAAACACTCTTCATTTCATCCATGAGCTACTTGTATAAAATGAGAAAGACAGAGGCTGCTGTCCCTGAGGGGGGGGAATGTTTTACTGTTGTCATTATTAACAGCTTTTTGCTTATCTCATTCTGAGCTATAAGTGTTATCTATCTCTTAATTTTCTGTTAAGATTTTATTTCAGGACAAAGGGTCTGTCTGAAATTCTAAGGAAACAAAAGATAAGTTCAAAACATTCCTGTTCCTTTGTTTTAATCAGAAACACATATTCAAACTGAGGAACTTGGCAGCACATTTAAGAAAAATTCACCAGAGCATCTTATTGGTAGAAAAAAACACTACTCTAATCACTACTCTAATCAAATAAAATCAGACAAAGGTACTACTACCTTACCCTGCACTGCTGGCATTTTTGAATTTGATTGTCTCTGTCCATTTATGCTTATACAGAATAACAGAGTGGGAAGAACATTGGAAGTCTTCTAGGCCAACATTCTGGACAAATGGCTGTCCAATCTCTTCTTAAAAACCTCCAGTGTTGGAGCACCCACAACTTCTGAAGACAAGATGTTCCACTGATTAATTGTTCTCACTATTAAGAAATTTCTCCTTAATTTTAGTTTGGATCTTTCTTTAATGACCTTACACCTGTTATTTCTTGTCCTGCCTTCAGGTGCTTTGGAGAATAGATTGACCCCCTCTTCTTTGTGATAGCTCTCAAATACTTGTTATCTTTGAGAACTTCTCTTCTGCCTTCTTCTGTTGATGTCTTCTGGCCTGTTTCAAAAACAGATGATGGTTCATCCTATCTGAAAACAGATTGTCAAGAGGTCTTCTAGGTAATTTTAGAAACCTCCAGCTTGGCTTTTAATAATCACTTTTAAAATGGATCCCTGCCTTACAATTTCTTCAAAAGTAATTGTTATGGTTTTTTGTTTTAAGCAGCTAATTTGATAGAGCTCTTCCACATGATTCAGGGACCTAAGAAAAACTATGAATATTCAAAAGAATAATAGTGTTTGTTCTGTAAACACTTCTGTCCATACCTGCAAACTGCTGATAGCATGTAGAAGGATTGCTGTTGGCTAGCTGATCTTTCAGCAATAGCAATGGCCCCTTGAGAAGAGCTTTCTTGACCTTACATTCTTAATCCTCAAATTTTCCCTTCCTTGTTCTCTCTCTTCCTGAAGTTTCGGGAGGAATATTGAAGCCATTAAACAGCCTCAGATCTCTGGAGGACCTCCTGCTGTAGAATGCCACTGATGATGAGCAGATGGGTTTTTTTGGCAAGATGTGAACTGACATGAAAACTAATATAGCCTAAAAGAGCTAAGCAAGAGAGAGAGAAGGATCTGAATTCAGGAAGCTGTGAATTAATGGGGGGGGGACTTCTTTTTCATTCCAGCTGGGTTATTGGCCTAAATTGGACTTAAAAACATTTGCACTTGCTTAATTTAAATGCATTGCGCATGAAAAGCACATTCTCTTACTATCCTCTGAGAGAGACTAGAGAATTTATATTGCTTTTATATTGCTTAGTATGAGAGAAGATGAAGTTCTCATGACATGAGTTTCCATACTATAAATTTAAACTAGTTTACCAGTCAGCTCATTTTCTGACTGAACCTGGTATCAAATTAAATTTATTATTGTGATTAAAGATCACAATAATAAAGAATAAAGAAGGGCAATTCCACAAGCTAGAGAATTGCATCAATTATATGGTATGGCAAACTTTTGTTTTAAAACTGAAAGAGCACAGTGTTTCTTTATAAATGTCACTGAGACTCATTAGGGAAAATGAGGATTTTCTGGACAATGCAGAAGGATATCTACAATATGAACATAGGAAGGAAGATGATAGATCCCTCCTTCCAAAACCTGAAGAGGCAGGAGAGCTGCCAGCATATAATTTGGAGGGCCAAGGGATTACCATTACAGATGCATATTTTCAGATCTTCTCCATGGAGGAGAACTCACTGACTTCAGATGAAAGGTTTTGCCCACTGTTGCAGGAGCAGGATGAATAGATAAGATTCCTCAGAGATGAGGAATCTGATGACTATCTAAAGAGGAGAAAGTGTGTAATGGCAATTCTGAGAGGAATGGAATCCGCAATTTCCAGAACTGCACATGATTTCAAGGGATGGGTATTGGTTCTCAGTGACAGAGCACTAAGATGTGATGGAGAGGCAGGCCTAACTAATCAAACCTATCCTTTTCTTCTGTTTCTTCATGAGACAAATAATATTCCCAGAAAAAGTAAAAAGAATATAAAAGGTCTATGAGGAGCTAGGCAGGAAAGCAAGAGAGTTTGGAACACAGTTGTTGGTTTTTTGTCCATACTTCCAATTGAAAATCATGGTTCAAAGAAGGAACAGACAATTCTGGAAGTGATTTCCTGACTCAACAGATGCACTGTTAAGAAAATTTTGGATGCCTATGCCGGTATCTACAGGAAAGATTTTTGCTGAGAGAAGGATTAACACCTCAGAAAACAGGTTCAAAGTTCCAAACATTGTTGAAAGTCTTTAATATTTTTAAGGAGGAGGAGGAGGGAGTTTAATGGCAAGAAATGTAGGTTTCTGCATACTTAGGCAGGAAAAACCAGATGTACAAGACAAATGGAATCTGGCTCAGTAGTATTTTTGTGAGGAAGAATCTCTGTGTCCTGGTAGACCAAGGATGTCAAACTTGATTTCATTGAGGGCTGCCTCAGGCTTGTATTTGACCTCAGGGGGCCAGGATGGGGTTGACCAGTTCAGCGTCATTTGTGTGTGGGGCGCCTGTGGTGGCCCAAGAAAAGTGGGCTCCTGACAACCTCCTCCTGCAACCCTCTGCCTCCATTTTTGCTGGCAGAGGCACCATGGGCCGGTTCTTTGCTGTTTCCAGGGTGGCCTCATGGCTAGATCTAAGCACCCCACAGGCTGGATCCGGCCCCTGGGTCTTGAGTATGACACCTCTGTGGTAAAATATTGTGTATATGTTATCCATCTAATATAAATTTTAGCCCATATGGCCAGGATAATATTTTTCTATATTTCAGTACTGTGCTTCTCATAATAAACACTATCAATTAAAAATGGTAAAATCTTTTTCTGGTGAATGGTGGCATTGTACCTCAACCATTCTGAAAAAAAAAATATATAATATATAATACACACACACACACACACACACACTAATAAAAATCTGTAGTCATGTAAAAATTAACCAGTAGCTTTAATTCTTATCTATCCCATTTGTAATATGTTAAAAAGAAACATAAATTCTATAGTGATGGATGTAAAAGATTCTGTATGACATAAAATGGATTTAATAGTTTGTATGTGTGTGCAGTGTTTATCTTTGTATGCATAAAAGGTATAAAAATAAAATGTATACTTTATAATGTTACTTTCCATATTTTTCTATATTTTAATAAATAATGACCATACTAGAGTAATGAATGCCCATAAGGCAGCTCCTGTGTTCATACAATTGGAACAAAACTAAACATAACACCTTTCCCATTAAAAGCAGGATACAATAAACCCCAATTATAACTCTGCATATAACTTACTTCAATATATGTCTTTGGGGAAGACAAAAAGGAAGATAATGGCATTAAAAACAATAAAACAGACTATAAACAGTCACTAAAGAACAAAGCACTACATAGTGAGATACAGTTTTTAAAACAGGATTCAAAATGAAAATAAACCCCAAGGAGTGTCCCCTGAATATCACTGAAAAATAAGGCAATATGAAATGTCAAGTGTACAGAGAATACAAGATTACAAATTAATGGAAACAAAACTTGAGAAAGTCAGTCGCGATATTGTTAACTGTAAGAGTTAACTTTAAAAAAACCCTCACAAATACACACACACAAAACACTCCTGCATCTAACTTTAGGGCAAAAGGTAATCAAGGCAAAGAATAAACATAAATCTGAAATGCAAATTTCCTTGACTTAAATTAGACAGGAGGAAATTACTTAGGTGTTATTTTGATAAAGCAGGAGGCAGCTGAGGGGGGGAGGGGGAGTGGAGAACCAAGCAAAGAAAAAGAGGATGTTCAAACCACCATTATAAGTTCTTATAATGATATAATTATAATTAATTATAATTCTGCTCCGTCTTGTAAAGTTGTTCTACTTTATATAAAGCTATTTCCATCCTCCAGCTTAACCACAACATGTCAAACAAAAATCTTTGTTAAATGGGATATGAGTTCTCCTCATATGAGGAAACAAATGAAAACATGTGAGTCATGGCAACATATGGGAGGCAGGCAACATGGTACATTGACCAACATTGTGCCTGTGGAGACTTCCCTTGGTGGCCTGCCTCACCTCCCTTTATTAGGGAATTAAAACAAAAATCAAAAATTGGGAAATGGCATTGTGTGGAAAAACACATGAGCTTTTCACAGAATCTTTCTTTCCAGAATGACTAGGTCCCATATGGCATTTTTAGAAGACAAAAGTTGTAAATGCTCAGCTCAGATTTCTGTTTGAAACTGTCTCCACCTCTCCAGAAGGGATATGGATAATCTGAAGCACATTTCAAAGCTTTCTGAGGTGAGGGATTAGAGAGGATGACAAAGAACAACCTCATCAGTTTGCCTTCTTGTAAATTCAGAAACACACCTTACTCAGGGTTGATAATCTAGAAACACATTTGCTGACTTGATGTTTTCCAAAATATGTTGAAATGCAGTTCCTTACCCAACTACTATGACTTTGGAGGATATCTCCTTTCTAGGAGTAGGCACTCCATATTCTTGGTAGGATTACCCATTTTAACATAGTTTAAAAGATTAAGAGTGAAAGTGGGAAATACATTAGAAATATTCTTTTTCTGTAGGAATATGACTTTTTGGAGATAGAGTTGGAGGGGAACTATGTATATATGCATGTATGTATGTATCAGAAGTGGTATTCAGCAGGTTCTGACTGGTTCCGGAGAACCGGTAGTGGAAATTTTGAATAGTTTGGAGAACCGCCAAATCCCACCTG
Organism: Bungarus multicinctus; assembly: GCA_023653725.1. Taxonomy (NCBI): domain Eukaryota; kingdom Metazoa; phylum Chordata; class Lepidosauria; order Squamata; family Elapidae; genus Bungarus; species Bungarus multicinctus. Next base: position 62,364,486 of record CM042848.1, on the reverse strand, counting down.
GACATTTTACAGTATCCTTCCCCTGCCATGCCCACCAAGCCACGCCCACAGAACCAGTAGTAAAAAAATTTGAATCCCACCACTGGACCTTCTCTGTGGGAGCACCCTCTCTTTGGAATGAGTTACCCCTGGAGATGTGGACTATCCCTGACCTACGAACCTTCCGGCGTGCATTGAAGACCTATCTTTTCCAACAAGCCGGTCTGGCCTAGTTCTATTGGATGGTTTTAATTTTGTAATTTTTTACCCTGCTTTTTATTAATTTTTAATTGATTATAGTTTTAATCTCAGCCATATATTTAATTCATTTTTAATCTACTTTCAAATTTTATAGTTGATATTGTATTGTTTTAGTTGGGCTGTGCACCGCCCTGAGTCCCAATTTGGGAGGGGGCAGTATATAAATAAAATAAATAAATAAATAAATAAATAAATAAATAAATAAATAAATAAATAAATAAATAAATAAATAAATAAATAAATAAATAAATGGTGTATGTATGGCATTTAATATAGTTGTCTACCTCAATAAAAACAACTCTTTATTTATATAAAATACATCTAGTCTTTTTAAATGTCTTCCTCACCTTAAAAAGATAGGAAATTGTATCCTTAATTTTAGAAAAGCCTAGTGAAAACATCTTCCAAAGACTTTGAAAAGGAGATTTGAAAGTAAGTTGTAGCCTTACATTATTATTTTGGAACTAAGAATACTACTTTAAAACTTTTATTGATATGCGCACTCCCCGTGCATGCACCCCACCCCTATGCATGTGCCCCAACCACTGAGCATGTGTCCCAACCCTGCGCATGTGCCAGCTTCCTACGCATGCATGGCAGAGATCCGAACACCAGCTAGCTGCCTGGCAGGAGGCGTGTGCATCTGCACGGCAGAGCTGAACTGGCACAATGGTGTGTGTGCCCACAGAGAGGGCTTTGCATGCCCCTAGTGGCACACGTGCTATAGGTTCGTCACCATTGGTTTAGAGTATGTACATAATTAGTGTGGGATAGAAAACAGAAGAGTGTTATTTTAAATAAATAATCTATCCTATGTAGATTTTAGAACTGAATGCAGAAACTGGCAATACAAACATTTGACTGTTTTTGTGGCATTTAGTTTTAGAACTGCATTCTAATAACTGGTCTTTTACTGCACATCAAAATAACATGAATTCAGTGGAGTTAGAAACTAATTTCTGTGCTCCAAAAATCACAGGAATAATAATGCCTTAAGTGAAGTAGGGATCACAAAATGGAAGGCTTATAATAAACATGCCGTACTTTGTAAATTTAAACCTTTTAAGGTTTATGCTAACACCTCAAACCATTTCTGGCAACCAGAGATTCTTCTGCTACTTTTTAAAAAAATCCAGGCAGCCCAAAGATCCAGAATTCTTTAGCTAATTATTTCTGTGCTGTTATTGTCAAAATGGAAAAATAGTATATTTACTGACAAATGTTTTTCAAAGAACATATGAACTTGTACTCTGGACATTCCTAGATTATACCCTTTTTGTTTTTATTTATTTTTTCTTAGTAGCTGTGTTCGTTTCTTTTCCACTTTTCTTCCATAGTTTGTTTTTGTACCTTTTTGCAGTCAGTTGAAGAGTTTTTTTGTACTTTTCTGTACTTTTTTTTCTCAAACTTGTAATTAATTCTTTTTTAAAAAAGAAAACAGAAAGGAGTCAAAAAGTGGGAAGGAAACAAGCATCAATGAATAAAAAAAGCTCTCAAAATAAAAAAAATAATGTATTCTGGGATAAACAAATAAATATTTTGTGGTGGCCACTAAAATGCGTTCAAGAGTTTTGAAAGAAAAGGCATGCAAATTTTAGCTAACATGCTATCACGCTGTCATCATGTTTTCCCTACCATTGTTGAATCTTTTCTCTCTTAAATTTGAAGACAAAAAGTTTTGAACCAATTACATATATTTAAACACGCATACAAGTCCCATTTTTGTCATTGGGAAAAATATATGCAATTGAAATAACAGATTAATTCACACTTCTGAAGTTCAATTTTATACAACGTTCATCCTTACATCTTAAATACATCACATCCTAGGTATTTTTTCACTTGTTAGCTTCTTTTTAAGTTATTTCTCACTAAATTTTGACGGCAAATTCCAACCAAAACGGGATTCGTGACACTTCACCAAAAAAGGTGGAGACTGGACTAATTGTTAGGGATGAAGCATTATGTACATTTTTAGCAGAAAAATTGAGAGCAATAACATAAAGAAAACAAGAACCCTAATGGATCTGAACCAAAGTCCCATTGCACAAAATTTTAAATAAATAAAAATACATTTTAAATGGATGTCACCACTACATTAGTAACTAGAAAAATATTTGAGCTGATGAATCTGGTCACTACATCATTAGCATGTTCAAGAAGGATGGATTAGAGAAAAGTATGAGATGACCTTCCAGTGTCCTGAATATATCATCCATCAAGACAGCTAAATTAATCTGTAGTCACACCCAAGAACTAACATTTTGAAGGTTTACATGAACCCTGTATTGATTCAATAACTTTTCTTTTTCAAATTAGCATGCAGACAACATGTTTGTTTAAAAAAAAATTATATAGCCACCCATCTTTGGCAATTCACCTAACAACGATAAGAACATAAAAACCACACTGTTGTGGGCTGTCAGCCACCAGCCCCTCCAGCAGCCAAATCAGATGAGGAGGCGACGTGGGAGTCAGGGCCAGCATCAGGGCAACCTGAGAGCTCTGAGGAGGAAGAGGGAATGGAGCTGTCAGAGATAGAGATAGAGGTGGAGTCTGGGCCATCCATCAGCCCTCAAATGGAGATTCAACAGCCCCCAGGTCTGGAGGTGACTGATGAGGAAGAGGAAAAACAGCTGGGTCCAGTGCCTGACACATGGATGTACAGAAGGCAGAGCAGAGGAGAGCAGTGGAAATCTATGGGCTGATCCTTGGGACAGAAGAACCACTGCTGCTAGAGAAGCCCCTTGTTTATAAATAAACAAGCTACTCTTAGACTAAGCAGATTTAAGCCCTCCCTGGCTTCAAAATACTAAGTACACAACTTTATCCTGCATATCTATAGGCATTCTAAATCATGTGTTTAATTTGTTTTGATAAAAGCAACACCAGAAATGCCCAATGTTATGCCGCTCTCCAGCTGACCTTGATTCTTCTTCATCATCATCATCATCTTTTAACAACCCCATAATCCCTTGTGGGGTGGAGTCTGGGCAACTGAATGAGCTGGCAGAGGGTTTAATGGCCGGATGCCCTTCCTGTAACCAACACAGAGTTTTGTCAGGCAGGTATATTCTCATTATACCCAGAGAGAGAAATATCTGCCTCTACCTAGGATAGAACTCACAGCCTCCTGATTGTGAGGCAAGAGCTCCATCTCTAGGCCACCGCACCACTCCTTCTAGCTGACCTTGACTGATCTTGAAAAACTAAGCAGGTTTAGAACAGGAAATCTCAGCATAAGAGAATGGCAAACCATTTTTATACCATCATTGCCAAGAAACCTACACAAAAGTATCTATGAAGTCACCAGGAGTCAAGCTCAATTTGAAGAAGCTCTTTAGAATTAGAAGCAGCTTTCACCCAGCCAGCAAAAGTTAACATTCGTGTTCAAACACTGAAATTGCCTCAAATTTGGCAATGGAACATTTCACCTCACTTAATCTTAACAGTCAAACAACTGCCAACTGCTCAGTAATTATTGGAGCTTTGCTTGATTCTGGCCTATGGCTTCCGGACCTTCTTCAGGAGGGTAACTATTATCAACTTGCAAGCTTTCTTTTAACTTAACAAGGTTTCAGCCTTACTTCTAATGCATTTCTCATGGTTTCTAAGAGTAGAATTAAAGACAACATGATTACTGATGAATAAGCCTCCACTTAATAATAGGCATGCATAATGCTAAGACAAATTGCTCTGTATTAGAGATATAGGGAAATAGAATCTAATGAAGCAGGGTCCACATTTAGGAAGAATAGTTAAAAATGCTATGAAGCTGTACTGCACAAATCTTAGAGGGAAGCAAAGATGTACAGAAAATTCTTGCTTCTTAGTGAATACCTAGATAATTGTAGTCCAGATCAAACACTTTTAAAAATACACAGTTTTTTGAGTAAGATTTTTTATATCCAATGAAATTTGAAAAATTGTGTTCTTGATGCCCAGGATTTGTTAATGATGTAATTCAACTAGCTTGTTGCTGTTTTTTTTAAAAAAAAACAAAGATGTGAATGGTTCAATGAATGGAGCACAAAAATTATGAAAATAATTGCAAATCAGTAATCAAATACTGTCAAATACTGATTGCAAATGTTCACCAGCTGCCAGACATCATCAGATGTTGACTGAGATTAAAAATATTTGGCTGTCAAATGCTAATGCTAAATATCAAATTCTCACTATCCCTAAGAATGATGATATGTAGTGAATATTTTGTAAGGAGAAATATTAAGTTACTTTGATGGAATTCTAGAATGCAATGATCATTCTGCAAATCCAATGTATTTTTATTGATCTTCTGCTTGCAGATCCTCTAAATGTGTTGCTGTAAATTGTAGCTTGGCCTCTTGTAACTTAATCATTATTACAGAGACCCTGTTTTAACACAAATCAGCATGCTGATATAACTCAGACTGACTACTGTACATTAAAACCAATGCTTTTAACTGCATCACAAAAAAGTCTTAAGGGACATGGCTATAGGCTTGTAAATGCTTTCTTTAAAGAGTTGTTGATATTATCCTGCTGTGTTCTGTTCAGATAAAATATATACAACTACACAGTCACTTTGATTATATTTCCTAAAGCAATAATGTTGGAAAGTTACAGTTAAGGGACATTTTTAAAGCCTAATCATTCTATTGTTTGCAGTCATTTAAGTATCTGAGTACCAAGCAGATTGTTTACCTCAAATTTATTATCAGCGATCTATTTTTGACTCAGTATTCTATTGGTTTTGATCAGGGGTGGGATTCAAATTTTGTAACAACTGGTTCTGTGGGCATGGCTAGGTGGGCATGGTCATGCGGTGTTTTGGGGGGAAAGCACCCCCCCCTGCCATTTTTGGGATGTTCTGAGTCTCAGGGAAGCTTCCTGGAGGATGTTTTTGCTCCAGAAGGCTTCCCTGGGGTTCAGGAAGAAAAAAAATGGAGCCTGGAGGGGGCATGCAGCACCCCTACACTCTGTTTTGGGGCCTCCTGGGCCTCAGGGAAGCCTCCTGCTCCCAGGAAGCTTCCCTGAGGCCCAGGAAGGCAAAAAAATGGAGGAGCGAGGGGGTGTGTGCTGTGCCCCCCATCCCTTTTTTGCCTTCCTAGGGTTCAGAGAAGCCTCCTGGGCAAAACAGTAAGCAAGGGGAATCCTGGCACGGCTGATCATAAGAACAGCTGATCGTTGGGAGGAAAAAAAAGAAATACCTTAAGGAGTGACTGGGCGGGGAAGAACGCAGTCAGCGATGTTGGGCATGCGTGATAAGGACTGACTGGGTTGGGAGGAGAGGGCAGAGAGGGGCGGGGCCAGCTAGGGGCATGATTTGCCGGTTCTCTGAACTGCGCAGAATCATAACAACCGGTTCTATAGAACCGGTCCAAACCGGTAGAATCCCACCCCTGGTTTTGATGCATATGTGTGAAACTGAAGGAAACCATACTGTCAGCCTTGGAAGCCATTTTTTACTTGGAAGCTTTGAGGCTGCCACATTCAGTGCCTGGGAATTTGGGAGGGGGGATTTCATAGAGGGGTAGAAGACTAGACATAACAACATTCTTTTTCAGAGAGTCAAGGACATGTTTATTTATTTTATTTATTTGATTTGTCAATCACTTACAAGATAATAGGTATAAGTATATACATAGTTATGAATACATGAAATGGATACATATAAGAAAAATAAAAGAAACAATAGGACAGGGATGGTAGGCATGTTGGTGTGCTTATGCACGCCCCCTACAGACCTCTTAGGAAAGGGGTGAGGTCAATAGTAGACAGTCTAAGGTTAAAGTTTTTGGGGTTTGGAGAAGAAACCACAGAGTCAGGTAGAGTATTCCAGACATTGATCACTCTGTTGCTGAAATTGTATTTCCTGCAATCAAGTTTGCTGTGGTTAACCTTGAGTTTGTATCTATTGTGTGCTCTTGTATTGTTATGGTTGAAGCTGAAGTATTCATTGACAGGTAGGACATTGCAATGTATGATTTTATATACCATACTTAGATCAGACCGATGACGGCATAATTCAAGGTTTTATAGGTCTAGAATTTCAAGTCTGGTGGCATAAGGTATTCTATGAGTAGAGGAGTGGAGAACTCTTCTTGTGAAATATTTCTGGACTTTCTCAACTGTGCTAATATCAGATACGTAATGTGGGTTCCAGACTGATGAGCTGTATTCGAGTATTGGTCTAGCAGATGTTTTGTATGCTCTAGTTAGTAGTGTGATATTACCAGAGAAAAAGCTACGTAGGATTAGGTTAACAACTCTTAATGCCTTTTTGGCTATGTAGTTGCAGTGGGCTCTAGCACTTAGATCATTAGAGATGAGTATTCCAAGGTCCTTTACATAGCTTGGATCATCAACAAGGTCTTGAGCCTGTATTTTATTTTCTGATTTTTTTTGCCAATATATAAGACAGAGCATTTATTTGTTGAGATTTGAAGTTGTCATTTGTTTGACCATTCTGATACATAGTCAAGATCTTTTTGAAGGGTAGCAATATTGTCTGTGGTATTGAACAGCTTTACATCATCAGGAAGAGAACACAGTTGCTCTTAATATGATCACAGAGGTCATTTATGTAGAGTATGAAGAGAGTTGGTCCTAGAACACTGCCTTGGGGGACACCACTATTGACAGATACAGAATTTGATAGGATACTCCCATTTTTGACCATTTGTTGTCTGTTTGACAGGAATGCTTCTATCCAATTATACAGTTGTCCAGAGATACCATAAGATTTTAGTTTTAGGAGTAGTTTGTCATGTACCACTGAATCAAAGGCTTTACAGAAGTCTATGTACAGTAGATTGCGTCTATTGTTTTGCCCTGATCGAGTTGTGTAGTCCATATGTTTTTGCAGTGTAAGAGTTGCAGATTACAGGATAGTTTTTTTCTGAAACCAAATTGTTTATTAGAGAGTAGGTTGTTTGTCTCTAAGTGGAGGATAATGGATTGGTTAATAATTGATTCCATGACTTTACAGGTGATGCAGCATAAGGAGATTGGTCTGTAATTTTCAACTAGGCTGGGGTCTCCCTTTTTGAAGATGGGGATGACCATGGCTTGTGACTGGTCCTGAAAGATTTATCAAAGTCTATGCTTTGAGGTTCTGCTATGGCAGTGGATAGCTTTTTCCGTCCAATCCAATAGATAGAGATGATTTTAGATTGCGTAGTGCTTTTTCAACAATGTCTTCTGTAAAATCAATATGTATTAGATCATTGTAGTTTTCTGTGGTTCGGCTAGGAAATACTGGGCATGATCCATTGCTGTTTACAAATACTGAGCAAAAGAATATGTTAAAGAGGTTGGCTTTAATAGTGTCGTTGTTTCAGTCTTCATCATTAGGTCCTATCAGGGGTGGGATGGACCTTGAATCTTTTAGTTTGATGTTTACAAAATTGTAAAAAGCGCGGGTGGAATTGGTGCGTAGAAGGTTTTCCTCTTGTTTAATGTGATAATTGGTGCATTCAGTCTTTATCTGGTGGCATAATCTGGTGGTTGCCCTGCACCTGGAGAGGAGTGATTGGGGGAGTGTCTCTAGTTGGGATGAAGATTTGATTGGGTCATGTGATGGACTGATGGGTGCAGGGGATGGATCTTTGATTTCTGTTTTGGGAAGGGAAAACCTGGAATTTTCAGATTCGGGTTTTCCAGGATATGCCAATATGACAACTCTTAACAAATGGAACTTTGAGGAACTGATTGTGTCAGAGTTCATTGGTATGAAGTTGGTTAGTTGGAACACTGACACATACTTTCACAGGAACAACAATAGTTGCAATAACTATTTTCTCAATAACCAATGTTACTCAGCTGGTATTCTCTCCTGCACAATTACAGCATTTCACATAACTGGATCACATCAAAAACTTAAAAAATTGAATCCATGGCATGCCAGCCTTTCCCTATATGCCCTAACTTTTGAGAAAGGCACATTTGTTATTGCATAATGGATTTGTCCCTATGGGAATTATGAACGTAGTAAAGATCCATAACCAAACCATATGAGGCTAGGAAAAGTTCCCTTATTCATTATGGCTGAATAATAAATAAATACTGTGTATTAGAAAGTTTTATTTGCAATAGCTAACATGATGTTTTCAAACTGACATGAAATATACCAAATTATTTCACCTATTAGGTCATACTTTAATTAGAATTTTATTGATTTGTTTAAATCAATTTGTTGGGCTGACCACCACTCTCGGCAGCTGACAGGATCAAAAAAGACAATATAAAGCCAATATATTAGAAATACATTTCCCAGCCAAAATGACTCTTGGAAGCATAATAGATCATTTATGGCCTTAATTCCTTCCCTGGCTTCCATTCCTGGGAAAAATAACCAGGTCTTCAAGGTTTTCCCAAAAATGAGCAGAATGGGGACAGCTGAACATCAGACAGGATGATATTCCAGACGGCAAGCATAGCTACTGGAAAAGTATGTTTCCTGAGTCCGTCTGATTATCCCCAATTTATCATTTCAAAAGCATGAACAGATCTACTGAGATGGATAGAAACAGGGTTTACTATTTTCCATAGGAAAGCAGCTAGGGATCTAATCTCACTGATTCTCTATCTCATGTTAATAATTTAACCGGGGAAAGTGTTGCCTGCATTGTCCCTAGAGTCCCAAAATGCTAGGAATTCCTGGAATCTTGGCACTCAGACAAGTCAGCAATCCAACAGACCCATAGAGATATATAACATATACATATCATTCAAGGAAGACAATTTTTTAAAAAAGGTCAAAAAGAAACAAAAAGACTAAAAGCTAGCAATCAACATCCAGATAAACAGGAATTAATACCAGGATTAACATAGACAAACAATCAAGCAATAAACAATATCTAATCAAGGAACTAATTCAGCCAAACAATGAAGCAGTAAATGATAGCCTAATCAAGAAAGCACCAAGAAGAATATAATACGTAATAATATAATATAATATAATTGCGTAGGGCAAGCTACTAGATATATAAACACAGAGCAAACCCCCCTCCCTTCTAGCACTGAAAATGTTACCTGGTTGGGTTAAAAAATGGTTTACAAGGCAACAACAAAGCTCCTGCCATCCATGGTCTCCACAGATAAGGATTTAAACAGCAGCTGCAATATTCCAATTTTCTAGATTATAATAATAATTTTCTAAATTATCCAACCAATAAGAAAATAATTATATGTAGCAATGCTTATATCAAATCAGCAGCAACTATAAAGCTTATAATAACTGGAACAGAAAAGTTCATAAGGCTAGTAAGAATTTACATTTGTCTTTAATGTGCATCTGGAAAAAAAACTTATTTCTATCGTTATTAGAATTTTACTAAAGGCATCTAACAATATTAAATTTGATTTTTTTATTATTATTAATAATCTATCATTTATTTAGATCTATAGGCCACTGCATCCAAGCCTCTAAACACCATAGGATAATATTAATATTCCTTTATATGAAATGTCATTTATAAGTCCCACTTACTCCTTTTCAGTAAAATGATTTTTCATTTTCCATAATAGAACTGGAAGGGGTTTTTTGCCCGGCTTTCAGGCAAATTGCTTATACCAAATAAATTATTTTGGATGGCACAGAATAATCAACTAAAACCATGAAGCAAGTTACCATTTAGTGCAGCTTATTTACTTGACATTTAACTTATTTCAGTACCAATTAAAAACATTTTTTATGAAAAGATAGATGAATGAAAAGATAGATGAAAAGATAGATGAATTGAGGAATTTCAGAAAGTCCTTGCCTTTTTTCCCCCTGCCAGAACTAGTTTGGTTTAACATTTAGGCACTTAAAGTAGCATTCTGAATGTGTAAGATTATGTCAATAAAAATGTATACTTTAAAGTCTTAGAAGAATGCTCTCTCTCACACACACACCCAAAAAATCCCAAGTACACAGCGTAAATGACATTTTCTTCCCTGGCTTTAGAAAAACCATGCAGGCTACCAAACACGTATGGGTTATAGCGCCATATTATAGACATATGTATGGATCCCGAATAAATTTGTCTCATACTGGAGAAAAAAAGAGATTTCAAGCATATTAATTGCATGCACATTTGTACAATTGCAAAAGATTACACATTTAAAAAAATAAAGGTGACATGTTCAAAGCTGAACAACAATAACATGCAATGAAAGATAGCCTGTGGGGGAAGCAACCATGGGTTGCTTGTGTGCTAGTCATCATCTCCAGGAAAAATCAAAAGTGAAGTTAAAAGAAACACCGCACAATAGATGTAAACATCTTTTAAAAAACTTTAGAATAATCTTTAAAACAATAATTAGACAGTTGCTACTAGATTTGGAACACTTTTACTTCAATGGCATAAGGAAACAGTAACTGAAAATTGAGACAGAATATTGGTGAAGAAATAGTGCCAGGAAAATGGATTATGGAGTAGATTGAAGCAGATGTGCACTGCACATCACACCACCAGGATAAAATGCCAATAGTGGTGAAATAATCTGTGATCTCTGCACCCAATCAGTCTCCATCCAATCCAAACTATTCAAACTATAATGGACAACTTTTCATATCTTTGTTCTCCCTTGTTCTTTTTAGACCTGCAACATATTTGAAAGTACTGGACTGACTGGAGTAAAGTATACATGGGTTTAGAATAACAGAGTTGGAAGGGAGCTTGGAGGTCTTCTAGTCCAACCTCCTGCTCAGGCATGAAGCCCTATATTATTTCAAACAAATGGTGGTCCAATCTCTTCTTAAAAACTTTCAATATTAGAACATTCACAACTTCTGGAGGCAAGTTGTTCCACTGATTAATTGTTCTAACTTTCAGGAAATATCTACTTAGTTCTAGGTTGCTTCTCTTCTTGATTAGTTTCCATCCATTGCTTCTTGTCTAACACTCAGGTGCTTTGGAGAACAGATTGACTCCCTGTTCTTTGTGGCAGCCTCTGAGATATTGGAACACTACTATCATCTCACACCTAGTCTTCCTTTTCATAAGACCAGACATATCCAGTTCCAGCAACCATTCTTTATATGTTTTAGTTTCCAGTCCCCTACTTTGTTGCTCTTCTCTGCATTCTTTCTAGAGTCTCAACATCTTTTTTAACATCTTGGTGACCAAAATTGGATGCAGTATTCCAAGTGTGGCTTTACCAAGGCATTATAAAGTGGTATTAACACTTCATGTGATCTTGATTCTATCCCTCCGTTTATGCAGCCTAGACTGTGTTGGCTTTTTTGGCAGCTGCAGCACTCTGCTGGCTCATATTTAAGTGATTGTCCACTAGGACTCTAAGATCCCTCTCACAGTCACCACTATTGAACAAGGTACCTCATATACCTGTGCATTTTGTTTTAATTGACTAAATGTAGAACCTTACCTTTTTCACCATTGAATTTTATTTTGTTATATAGCGCCAGTTGAATTCCAATATTGCATGATCACTCTCCCCCCTGCCACCAAGGTTCCTGTAGCTTCAACACCTTCTATCATTTTTCTCCATTAATGAGAGTTAAGTTCAATGTGGCTGATCCCCTTGTTCTCTTCTCTACTTTTTGGGAAACAAGTTGTCTCCTAGGTTTGTCAGGAACCTATTTGATCTTCCACTTGCTACAGAGTTTGTACCAATTTGAGACCAAATTATCAAATATCCTGGATTGCTTAGTAATCTGAAAAGATTTTTCTAGATCAGGGGGCTCCAAACTTGGCAATTTTTAACATTTGTGGATTTCAATTCCCAGATTCCTCAGCCATGAAGTCTATAAGTTCTCAAGTTTGGAAACCCCATTTTAGATTATTCTCCAAGTATGCCTTCTGCATTTCCAATCAGTTCTAAAACATTTATCCTTCTTGCCTCTTATAGGAACTGTACCTATTTTGTTCATGCGTGCCCCTTACAGTCCTCTTCCCTATTTCATGCTGTTGAGTTTGGTACTATTTATTTTTATCAATTATATACTGAATTTCAAGCTGTGTTCCAGTCAAATCTAGAAGTTGCTTGGAAACATAAGATTCTTAATTGATAACATTGTTCTGTGAAAAATAGTTTGCCCATCATTTCCTTTGGGAAAAGAAAAATACATTTTAGGGAACCAGGGGAAAAATGATCTATTTTCTAAGGCCAGAATGAATATGATGATCCAGAATTCTCTGCAATGTAGAACTCAGATGAGTCAAACTGATTTAGAAAGTTTACCTTAAATGAAGGAAACATGAAGATTATTTCACTACAAGGGCCTCTGTTTATCATTAAGGTATTTTTGCTTAGTCAGCATATCCAGCAGCCAACTGCTCTACCATCCTATGGCTCAGGATTTTTCTTCTAAGCCACTTAGAGAGGTCTGTAAAGCACTGTAAAGTGGTATATATAAGTCTAAGTACTCTTGCTGTTGCTTCCATGAAGTCCCAAAAATCTTCAAGAATTTGATGGAATTTTGTGACAGATTAATGGCAAGAGGGAAAAAAAAGTTAACTCAAATGCAGCCATTTTGTCTATCACCAGAATCTTGATTAGGGGCCCAGAGATTTCCCCCACCCAATTAGCAGATTCTACTGTGTAGGAACATTTGAAACCGTCTGCCATCGCTCTTGTTTGTATGGATATCTGGGGAGAACTTTAATTACTGGAGCAGAAAGAAATGACTCCTTTGAAATGCAGGCATTTCTGTTCATCAAAAATATACTCCACTCTCTACTTTCCAATGACACAGATGAAAATAATAAGATATAATTCTGCCACTGGAGTACAAAATGATTTTAACTGCTCAGTGGATAGGTTGGCCAACTTTGGTTGCCAATTTCTATTTTATGCCTTTAATAGAAGCCTGATTTGTAGGCACCAGCAGTTGATAATATATGAAAAGCTCATCCTCCAGTTCCCGCATAAACAAAGTACAGTTAGTCACAGGAGCTAACCAAGCTGTTTTTTTCCCCATACCTGATCACTTGGCAAAGCTATTTGCTGACCTCCAATGTATGGGTTATTTGTAGGCTAATGGAAAGAGTGATTGCTCAGAGCTGCAGAGTCCCTTTTCAGTTAGAGGTGCATCTGGAGCCATCAAGGAGTAATTTAATAGATCATCAAATGCCAGTGATTTGATTACTAAATCAGTCAAGCCCTCTTCCAGGCTATTGTTTGTTTTATTATAGAGAAACAGTTGTCCAACAATCTCCTTGAATGTATTAAGAGACTTTTAATTTCAGAGAAAAGAAAAAACCAAGTTGGGGAAAATTAGACGAAAAGGAAAAAAAGCCTTTTTTTAAGAGGCTCATCTGAACAAAAACAGGTGGTAGGAGAAGAGGGAGAATGGGTGTTAATTGTTCCTTTCAGGGTGCTGGTTTGTAAATATTTTGTCTTTAAAAAGAGAATCAAATACTGCCTCTTGAAAAACTTTTAAAGGGATTTCATTTAGAGGGCAATGCATTTGGTCTCTCATTTGCTCCTGGTTTTTTTTTCTGATGCTTCTCTGCCTTTCCACTAATTAAAAAAGGGTAGAAAACTATCCATACGTAAGATGTATCTTCTAATAACATGAGCAATACACTTCTGATACAGTCTGATGATCAGATCAGACAGAGAATGTCATTGACTCCCATTTAAATTTACATGCTAATATATTTCCTGGGAGGTGCACTTCTCAGTATGGTCCTATCTCAGTTGTTACCATAGAGATGTCAGTGAGGAGGTGACTAAAGATGAAGACTAAGACCCAGTGGAAAGGCCATTTTGGAAAAAAAAGGGGGGGTGGGGCTGAAAGGCAAGCACGAGGTGAAATTTTTTTTTATGCAGATATGGAACTTTTCCTCATAAAAAGATGAGGAAAGAAAACCTTTCCTATATATTCATCCTAGAGGTTTAGCACTCGCTTTTCAAAATTCTTATGAGGAAACTTGCATGGCATGACTCATTCTCAATGGGTATGTTTGACGTGTGTGGCATGGCTGTTTTCCAAATTGCTTTTGATTAGTTATTATGCAAAAACACATTTGAAACATGCTCAAAAAACACTGCAGAGACACTTCAAAATATATGTGAATGCTGATCCCAACAGAGGCTTGCCATTTGCAATTAAGGCAATCATGTTATAGAGTGAAGGGACTTACACAGTTTAGACAGAGTGCGTTCTTAAATATTCTCATTGTTAAACTCCAACTGTTCACTAGGCGTTTGATAGATGTTCTGCTTGGATCGTAACTGGATTTCTAGCTTCTGGAGTGACAGCTCTACTATTAGAAAAGCTGACATAATAGTTAAATACACACTGGTTGATTTCTATATATGGAATATCTGTGAGTTTTCCTCATTTAATGTTAGAAAAGAACTCTAAGCTGTTTCCCACTGGTCTCTAAGGTGAGTACTTCAAAAGTTCATCTGGAATAACAGGATCAAACACCCATTATATGTGCCTTTAAATAAAATGTTATTCAGTGATGGAAAAAAGCAAGGTTTTACATCTAGGTAAGAAAAATCAAATGCACAGGTATAGAAAAGGTGCTACTTGGTTCAACAGCAGTAACTGGGAGACCTCTCAGAATCCTAGTGGATAATCAAGTATGAGCCAGCAGTGTGCTGCAGCTGCCCAAAAAGCCAATACAGTTCTAGGCTGCATCAACAGAGGAATAGTATCTACATGTTATAGTCAATGCTGAATAGGTTGAATAGTCAAGCTATTCTCGAAGTACTGAGGGCAAGAAAAAAAGGCAACAGATGGAAGCTTAACAAAGAGATATTCAACTTAGAATTAAGGACAAATTTCCTGTCAATGAGAACAATTAATCAGCTTGCCTTCAGAAATTGTAGATCACTGGAACATCATTGAAGCACCCACAACTTTTAAGAAAAGGTTGAACAGCCTATTATCCACACGGGTTGGACAGGGTTTGGCTTCAAAAATTTTAGCAATGGGTTCTCTGTCTAGTTGCTAGCTGGGCATGGCTAGGATGAGTGTGACCTAGTCAGCCACCTGCACTACAGTGGGGGGTATTTTTGCCTTCTCCGGGCTCCGGGGGCTTTCCTCAAGTCTCCGGGAAGGCAAAAATGGCCACACCAAGCCCCTGAGACTCTCTGGATGTTGGAAACTGACCTGTTTCTGGCCTTCCCGAACTTCCAGAAAGCCTACTTTTTACCCTCCCAGAGCCTTTGTGCGTGCCCTGCACTTACCTGCATCCAAAATGGACCACGTGGGGACTCCTGGGAGGGGAGGGGTGGGGTAAGCGGGGCCAGCCAGGAGTGGGGTTGGGGATTCTCCAAACTATGCAGAATCTTAGAGGATCTCCCGAATCTCTGCAAATCCCCAGTATAACTTTCAACCACAATTTAATCTGATGTGTTATATGAGCCAAGACTTTATCAGTCTGTATTCGAAAATCAGAAAATATTTTAACTAGCTCATTTTTTACTACTTTTTCAACTATTAAGTTCCCACCAGCCCAGCATTATAAATTATTATTATCTGTTTGAAACAGTATGAAGTCACATATGCCAATAATATTATTAATAATAATAAACTTGAGGCAGCCAGTACATACTCTCTCTCTCTGTGTATAATATCACTTTTCAAAATTGTTGAGCAAAACAGCATGTAACACATTGGTTCATGAAGCCACAAAACCTGGTTATATAATATCTGAAACTAATGATATGCAAAATACTTTGATTTTAATTTTTTTCCAAATCTAAACTGCTAATTCACATTCAATATAGTAGTTCCAAACTCAAATTTTGGTTCAAATTCAAGATGATTTTAAATATAATTGCTTTGCATACTTCTGTCTGAAAGCTTAGAAATTGGGAACTCCAATTTTGCAGCATGATTATAAGGGTGAGAATTTTCTCTAACTTCTCATGTATTATTTTCAAACATTTACAGGCTGCATAACTTGTTAGTTAAAATAATAAAAATCCCAAAACTCCTGATTTACAAAATGGTAGCCGTGGTGGTTTCAGCTGGCTTTTAGAAAAAATGCTATGGATTTTGTTTTGGTTCTTAGTCTCTCAAAGAACATCAAGGTTCCATGCAATACAATTAGAAAAACCTCTGTTTTATTGACTACAAATGCCATCTGGAAGTTGAGTCACAGCAACTGGGTTTCTTTCTTTCTTTCTTTGAAACATTTCTCTCTTAGCTTCCAAGTAGCTTCCTCAATCTGAGCAAGTTGATTAGCGGAACCCCATATATGTCCTCTAGGGAGGGAGCAAACACAGATCCAAAAAGCAAATGCAGTCTATTTTTTCTCTCTCCTTGACCAAATGTGGGGGAAATTTCTGTTCTGTGAATTCAGATGAAGTGAAGCTTAAAAGAAAACCGTCAGGAAATAAACAAACACAAGGAAAGTCTTAAATGGAAACCTAGACTCTAAAGTATACATGGTATCCAAATGTGGAAATGGGGAGAAAACAGACACATTTTTTTGACTTTTTTTTCACATCTATATCTATATGTCTTAGACCTCCTTCCATCTCTGCTCTGGTAGTCATAGCAACAGCAGCTAGCAAGCTGCCTGCCTGCCTCTTGCTCCCAAATCCTTTTTCTGCTTTCAGTATAGATGATTCAGCAAAGGGTCAAAGGAGCCGCTCCAGTTTATGAGTGAGGGCACATTGGAAGAAAAACATTTTCTTTCCATTCGGCCCCTGGTAGTTCAGGTTGTACTTTGACATATGCAATTCTTGCTTGGAATTCTTGTTTCAACCACATGCCCAGATTTATGTCCACTATGCAAGTTTGTCCTCCCAATCAAATCATCCCTGGACCATACCTGGTACCTCTGCTCAAAGTGTAAAATACTCCCTTCGCAGCATTTTAGAGGTAGTCCTTGTTTAGAGACTGCCTCATACAAGACCGTTTGTAATTATAATGGTGATAAGAAAGTAACTATGCCCATCCTCACATTTATGATCTTTGCAGGTCTGTAAAGTCAAAGAAAGGTAAAGTAAGATCATAAACAGAGTCACAGTTTCATTTAGAGACACTTGTGGTCTCTAAACAAGGACTACCTGCATTGATAAGGTAGCCTACCCAATCCAAGTAGTCTAACAATGAAAACAAATATGCTGTGGAAGCATAAATCAACAGATCATTCTGAAAAAAACCCAGCAGTTTTTAGTATGACACTTCCTTTTAGACTCCTGGTACAAAAAGCTGAAACGACACTGAAGTTCATTAAAATCAGGAGCATAATAATCTCCTGAGGGAGTAAGTTGGTTAATTATTTTTTTATTTGTTTGTTTGTTTTGGCAAAAGAGAACGACAGCATTGGGAAGATTATGTTGCATATGTCTTCATGCCACAATGTTTATTTATTAGATCTTTATTCCTACATAAATAACTCAAGCAGCGAACACGCCTAATTCTCTTTCCTCCTCCTATTTTCCTTACAAAACAAATCTATGAGAAGGGTTGGGCTGAATAATTGGCCCAAAGGCACTCAGCTGCCCTTCATGCCTAAGGTAGGACTAGAATTCATAGTCTCCTGGTTTATAGGCCAGCACTTCAACTACTACACCAAACTGACTCTCCATATACCTGATGTATATAATAGCTAGTGTTGGAGGAATCCTCTTTGTCCTTCCTTCCTTCCTTCCTTCCTTCCTTCCTTCCTTCCTTCCTTCCTTCCTTCCTTCCTTCCTTCCTTCCTTCCCTCCCTCCCTCCCTCTTTCTTTCTTTGAAAAATATCAACAAATGATGAACTCTCTGAAATTTAAGCAGATAATGAGGCATGCAACTCAAGGCGTGGAAACTGATTCTTTTTTCATGGAGACTAATGCTTGGTAGAGATTTTAATAGAACAGTTACTTTTTGCCACATTCAGAACTAAAGAGCTAAATGCGGTTTCTATGAAAAATGTTCAATTTTAATATTAAAGACAAAGAGAGACTGGCTTGCTTCCAATACAAAGAATTCTATTGCAATTGTCTTGCAATGTTTGCAAGGGGCTCAGATGATAACCTCTTCCCATTTCATTGTTGTCCATCTTTTTCCAGTCAATCCTGATATCCAGATTAGGGCATGCAAACTCAATGCTTAGTTCAGCCAAAAAAAACCCAACTCTTGATAATTATTTATTAAACATCACCAAACATCAAACTCAATTAACTGGCAAAATAGGACAAAGGTAGGCCAAAGCAGGCAGAGGAAGATATGAACATCAGGCAGGAGATAAAAAGAGATTTAATAACCAAAATCTATATCACCATTATCTATGCATTGAAAAGGAACAGAACTTTCTAGAAGCATAGAAAAACAATACAATACAAAACAGAGTTCCAAAGGAAACAGCCTCCACGTATTCTAGACTTAACTTTCCAATGTATATAACTACCAGAAGAGAGATGGAAAATGGGACACCAGGTGATCCCATCTCTACTGTACACCATAAAAGAAATAATGTGATGGATGGAGATGATGGATTTGACAACCTGTAGTCCTTCCATCTTCTTCCATTACTGTTCTTCTCAGAGAAAAATAAAAAATGTGACGAAGGTAAAAATTCAGAAAGCCTGCATTGTGCCTTTTGATTGGCTACACTATAGTCTTTCTATCTAGAAGGATTGAGAATATGAACTTGGCTCGCATTATGTGTGGCAATGTCAAAAGGAAGTTTTGTCTTCCAATTTGATTTCATCAGTGTCAGGCAGTGTTTGGAAAGGGAGTACACACAGCATTTAAGGGCTTAATCCTCCTTCCCCAGCCATGCTTCGCCAAACATTTCTACACACTATGGCAGCTAGTAAGGGTTAGGATTAGGGTTGTACAGATGTTCTGTTAGTGGTTCTAACAGAACAATAATCCTTGACTGTATGTGTGCTTCATGTCTGCATGAAGGTGTGGTGGGAAGGAAAGGATAAATCACTCTTCTTCCTGCATTCTATTTCTCTCCTCCTAATCCAGTGGTAGGATTCAAAAAAATTTTTACTACTGGTTCTATGGGCATGGCTTGATGGGTGTGCATGGCTTGGTGGATGTGGCAGAGGAAAGATACTGTAAAATCCCATTCCCTTCCCACCCCAGTAATCTGCTTTCCAGCTCTGTTCTCCTGTGAGGACAACAAAAGAAAACCCAGCAGATCAGCTCGGACTCGGGAGGTAGAGAATAGATGTCAATCAGAGATGCTATTTGCTGATTCTCTGAACTATTCAAAATTTCTGCTACCAGTTTTCCAGAACTGGTCAGAACCTAATGAATACTACCTCTGTCCTAATTGTAACAACCTCTATACTTAAAGAGATATGTAATTTAAATAATGTTACAAATAATGTTGAAGTCTGGAAGCAAACTGGGCTAAAGATGCCTCTTTGCATGTATCCTTTCCTTCCTTTCCTTCCTTTTTTCCTCTTCTTATAGCTGAGATACAAAGCACACTCCCCCTAGAATCATTTCAGTGGAAGACTCATTTAGGCCACCAAATTCAATTCCATGGTCAGTTCAGGAATCCAAATTACAACATAGCTGACAAATGTTTGTTGAACTTCTGCATGAAGACATTCATCAAAAGTGTAAAGGGAGTATAAAGAAGAAGATATTGCTCCAAATCCAATATTACTGCTTTATCAGTTTTTAGACCAGCATGACATAAAACAACATATCATCAACAGAGGCTGGAGTGAAACAAAGCTCTTGTATCTTCTTAAATAGTACACCAATTTTAGTATATATATATATCTATATTTTTCCCCATGCAAGGTCCTCTAATATTGTTGCCAAGCAGCTTGACAATATTTTCATTCCCTACTGTAAAAATCCTAAGTGATCTTATAATTGTTCTATTTAAATTCTTGTTTGCTACATGTGGTTGAGTATTGCCTTTTTGTTCTCTCTTTAACTACAAACAAGGGTAGAAATATTAATGGTTCATGTTTTTGAGTTACTAATATAAGCACATACAAATGGAAGTGTTATATCAAGAACTGATTATCCAACTTTTTTTGGGGGGGAGACAGATTAAAAGCACAGATTCTTGTTAGATTCCATATCTACTGTGCTATGAATGGCAGAACCATGGCCATGCTTCTTCATAGCAGGCCAGGAGAAATGTACAAGTGAATGATTTATAGCCACTGCTGTGAGTATCTCAAGGGCTAGAATAAGGACATAGAGATGATATATGTGTTATGGTTGTGCAGACTCTCTCACTGTTTACATATCATAATAGCTATAAAGATGCTTGTTCAACTGGGGTTGATAATCAACTGGAAGAATAATAACCTTCTTTGAGTCCTTGAGAGACAACAGATTATCTCTTAGATTGGCCCATGGCAATTTCTTGAACAATATAAGCAAACCACAGAATTACAACATGATGCATTTCAAGTCATTTTTCCAAACTTTATAATATTTTTCTACTGGGCAAATCTCCAATGTCCTTGAGCAGCTTCTGTAGGTTGATATAATATCTTTCTAGTTGGGCTATCTCTGGAAAGAGAAGATTAAATAAGTACCCAGAGACCTGTATGATGTAATAAGAATAGTAATCAGAAACTAGACCCCTCCCGTTGTTTGCATTGAAATTCCCAAAATGCCTCACCATGCTATGTTGGCTGAGGCACATCGGGAGCTGAAATTCAAAATATTGTAGTTATCATATAACAAGTGTGAACATAGAGAAGTTCTAATGTTCACTCAGCTAGCTGTAAAAGCACTGGGTTACTGTGAGTCAATAATCTATGTTACAGGACTATTATTAGGCTAAAGCTGGATTTATACAATACAGGAGTATTTAATGTTTAAGCAAGTGCTACCTAACAGAAAAATAATTCCACAATCTGTTCTATTCCATTCCCACTAAGTAGAAGATTTTCATTATGTAAGATGGGAAAAGTTAAAGAATAGATTTTCCAGATAAAATATACATTTCACTTCTTAAAAGTAACCCCATTTAAAATGAATCCTAGCCGATTTGAGGAGAGTCCTCAACATATCCCACATAACTTGAAATTGCACTTAAGCAGGTAGACATTGTGCATACTTTCTCTAAATTGACAAAAATAATCTGATATTAATTTAATTCTTTACTTAGCTATTGG
Organism: Bungarus multicinctus; assembly: GCA_023653725.1. Taxonomy (NCBI): domain Eukaryota; kingdom Metazoa; phylum Chordata; class Lepidosauria; order Squamata; family Elapidae; genus Bungarus; species Bungarus multicinctus. The sequence continues at coordinate 62,343,249 of CM042848.1, read as the reverse complement.
GTATTTAACCAAAATTGCTGAAAAAGAAGACTTTGGAAGTGACCAGAGAGTAGAAAGGGACAGACAGGAAACAGAAATTGATATTCTTGACAGTGAAAATTTGATTACATTTCTTTTGTATATGTGAAAAGCTATCATCCGTACATGGCATATATCATTTTGTTCCTTTTTTAGCTGCAGTAATTGTTAGCCAAGATAAGAAGAATCTTTTCCAGTTAAAGAGATGTGATGGGCACTTTAAAATTAAATCTTTGTTCACAGCAAATAGTATTTCATGATTCAGACAAGAAATAACCTCACACTGCAAAATTAAGAGCTTGTCTCTGAATAACAGAGTGGTGACTCCCTACGGAGTTTATAACACCACATGCCACACCAGGCGAGATTTTGACTTTTCTATTGAAAAGGCCTCAATGAAACAATTAACTCAATAACAATAAACAATAAAGAATACTCTGTACAAGAGTAAAGAAAAGAAGGAAAAAAGAACATTGCCTTAAATTATTGAATAGAACCCAGATCAATTGAAACTATCTTAGGAGCTACCTCATTGCAGGCCTACCTGTCAGAGATTAACCTTGATGTGGTTGTGGGGCTTGTGTGCTCTGAGGAAGCTGACAGGCTATGCCAGAGGTTCAACCATACTGGACAAGCCTCATCAGAGGAGTCAGGTAAAGAGTATCTCTTCCATAAAAGACATGTTGAGATGTAAATTACAGCTCGTGCTAGGTGTTGGAGTTCCTAGACATCTGGTGAAAAATGAGCTACATAACTCAGGACTGTTGACTGAACAACTGGGGCCAGCAGCTGCAGAACTACTGGAAGGAAAGATGTTTACTTGTCACAAACATTCAGAGACTGAAAACAAAGAAATAATTAACTGTTATTACAGATCATGTCCAACAAGAAGATGATATTTGAAATGAATGCACAGTGGAAAGGACAACATCCAGAATAAAATATAACAGAACAGAGGATAGCAGATCAACATCAATTTATAATATGAAATAAAGTATTCAACAGAAGCAGAATTGGAAGAAATGCAAAGGTCTAGCAGGGCAAACAAATCAAAGCTTTGCCAGAAGTAACTCAGACTACAGAGGCAAACCAGGGAGAGTTAGCAATAGAGAAAGGCAGCACAGTTATAGAATTGAAAGAAAAAAAGCTGAAGAACAAGAAGACCAAAGAGATACCTAATCAAAAAATACCACTTAGAAGAAACAAAGAAGGTCAAGGAAGCACTGGAAATAACAAAACAGCAATTAACATCTATACCTAAGAAGATCAGCAGAAACAAAGCTTGAATTACAAATTATATGCAGAATCTCCAATTTTAATCCAATCAGAAACATTTCTATCAATTCACCAATGGACAGAGTATAGGGAATCAGTCAACACCTGACAAGGAAGAAACAGTGCAGTTTTGGGATAAGCCAAAGAAATACAACAAGAACTCAGCTTGGTTAAAGGAAGTGGTCAAAAATGAAAAAAGAAGCTGCAGAGCAAATGAAAGAGCAGAAATAGAGGCAAAAAGGCCCAAGAAAGATCAATAATTGGTCAACACTAGGTAAAGATGAATAATATGACTTTCAGCTGAAACATCTGACTGGTCCACACCCACTTGTTGCCAAGTAGTTTAGCAACATACTGCAAGGAGGTAAAATTGAAGAGTTGCTAACATCTGATAAAACCTACTAATAATGAAAAGTCCAGGAAAAGGGGTAGCACCAGATAACTACAGGCCAATACCTGCTCACCAACAACTTCCAAATTACTAACTGGTGTGATAGCTGATGCAATCCAACAGCATCTAGTTGAAAACAAATTCTTTCTACCCAAGCAGAAAGGAAATTGCCCAAATAGCAGAAGAACAAAAGATCAACTCCTAACTGACAAGATGATTCTGGAAAATTGCAAGAGAAGGGAGATCAACTTGAATGGATCGATTACAAAAAGGCATTCAATTCCTTGTCACATGATTGAATAAACAAGTGCCTAGAAACAACAGGAGTCAGTAGAAATATTAGAAACTTTGTGAAAAGATCAATGGCACAATGGAAGACAGAGTTGCTGGTTGATGGTGATAGAATGGGAGAGGTTAATTTCAACAGAGGAATCTTCCAAGGAGATTCACTTTGCCATTACTCTTTCTCATTACATTGATTTGTCTTACAAACAATATCGAATAACTTAGGCTATGGCTGACAAACATCAAAAACATCTGCCAACTATCCCACCTCCTTTATATGGATGATTGGAAGCTATATGGCAAAGTATTGTCTGAAATAGTATTGCTGCTCTCAACATCGTCTATATGTATAGGCAAGATATTGCCATGGAGTTTCAACTGGACAAATGTACCATACTCACCATCAAATGTGGAAAATGGTGAAAACTGAAGGAATCAAGATTTCCTGTGGAAATAACACCAAGAGCCTGGATGAAGATGATAATTACAAATACCTGGGGATCTTTCAAGCTGACAACAAGCAAACTGACACCAAGAAAAAGATTAGAAGTGAATATATCAAGAGAGAGAAGAAGATATTAAAGTTCAAACACAGTGGAGGAAATACCATCAAGGCCATTAATACCTGAGCACTTCCAGTCATTAGATACACAGTTGGAATAGTGGATTTGAGTCAAGCAGAACTGAAGGCCCTGGGTAGGAAAACAAGAAAAATAATAACATTAAAATTGGAAGAATATCTGAAGAATAGTGAAGCTAGTATATAAAGAAAGGCCTACATTGGAGAGACCAAACTGGCCTACAATAATGAGAATAGAAAGAATAGAAAAGACAAAACATTACATGGCCAGTGTATGGGAAAAAAAGCACGGAAAACAGAATATAACAAATCTGGCAATGGCTAAGAGTAGGAAAACTGAAGAAAGAGACTGATTCTGTCTGCACAAGACCATACTTTTAAAAACAAATGCGTACAAAGCCAGAACTGAGAAGACAGCAACAGATAGCAAGTACCATCTCTTCAATGAAGCTGAAGAAACAATGGATCACCTGGTTAGCTGCTGTAAGAAGATTGCACAGACTGACTACAAACAGCATGACAAAGTAGCAACAACGATACTATACATTGGAAGATCCACAGGAAATATCACTGCCTGCAAGCGAGAGCTGGTGGGACCGTATAATAGAGAAAGTAACAGAAAACGAAGGAAAAGTACTCTGAGACTTTAGAATTCAAACAGATATGCAGCTGTCACATAACACTCCAGACTTAACAATTGGCAACAAGAAAAGCAAAAAATCTGGATAATAGATGTGGCAGTACCTGGAGATAGCAGAATAAAAAGAAAGAGCTGGAGAAGATAACAAAATACAAAGAACTGCAAACAGAAATAGAATGACAGTGTCAAAAGAAAGCAAAGGTAATACCAATAAAAACAGGCACCTTGGGTTCACTCTCAAAATAACTGGAGCAGCCTCTGAACACCATTGGCATTGACAAAATCACCACCAGTCAATTGCAAAAGGCAGCTTTGCCTAGAACAGCTTACACCTATAGAATAGAATAGAATAGAATAGAATAGAATAGAATAGAATAGAATACTTTATTGGCCAAGTGTGATTGGACACACAAGGAATTTGTCTTGGTATAAATACTCTCAGTATAGATAAAGAAGGAACATTCGTTAAGAATCAAGAATCATAATGTACAACACTTAATGATAGTCATAGGGTACAATCAACATCAAATCATACTAGGAAACAGAGGATACAAGCAACAAAGTTACAGTCACAAGTGGGAGGGGATGGGTGATAAGGAGTGATGAGAAGATTAACAGTAATAGTAGTATACATTTTGTAAATAGTCAAACAGTGTTGAGGGAATTATTTGTTTAGCAGAGTGATGGCTTTTGGGAAAAAACTGTTCTTGTGTCTGGTTGTTCTGGTGTGCAGTGTTCTATAGCGTCATTTTGAGAGAAGAAATTGAAACAGTTTATGTCCAGGATGTGTGTCTGTAAATATTTTCACAGCCCTCTTTTTGACTTGTGCAGTATACAGGTCCTCAATTGAAGGCAGGTGGGTGGTAATTGTTTTTTCTGAAGTCCTAATTATCCTCTGAAGTCTGTGTCTGTCCTGTTGGGTTGCAGAACCAAACCAGACAGTTATAGAGGTGCAGATGATAGACTCAATAATTCCTCTGTAGAACTGGATCAACAGCTCCTTGGGCACTTTGAGCTTTCTGAGTTAAAGGTATCTATGATACCTTTAAGCCCGTATCTGCCTATCCCAGGTCCTTAGGAAGGACTCGATACATGTACAAAAATGCCAAGTGCAGTCTGAACATCTGGCTGACTATGTGATAAATGATAAGAATATTAAATTACAGCCCTTCCCCATAAGGACCATATGGACATACCATCAAAAATCCCAAAGGAACATGGCATTTGTATAATTACATAGAGGCAGCATTCTGTAGCATAATGCACTATTTCCTAGAAGCGTGCCTTATGGCCATTAAGAAAGAAGCTAAGATTTACTTCTTTATTTTGCAACTATGAAACTGAAGATATTTTGGTTCCATGTTTTAAGAAAGAATTAAATCCCCATTTTCCAAAGACTGCTATTCCCTACACAAAAAAAGGATGCATTAAAATTGTCAGTTAAGTGATTATTGTCATGTTTAACTGAGCTCTCAGTCTTTTCATAAGAACATCAGTGTTTATGCTGGCATTTTCTAGGTCCCAAAATCTACCTTCCTCTCCCATTCCTCTCCCTCTCCCTCTCTCCCTCCCTCTCTCTCTCTCTGAAAGTATCTACATCTTTCTTTTAATCTTCATCAGAGGTGGCATTCAGCAGGTTCTGACCACTTCTGGAGAACCGTTAGCATAAATTTTGAGTAGTTCAGAGAACCAGCAAATACTGGCCCCACTCCCATCTATTCTCTCCCTCCCAAGTCCCAGCTGATTGGCTGGGTCTTCTTTTGTTGCCCTGCACAGGAGAACGGAGCTGGAAAGCAGGTTAGTGGAGTGGGGAGGGAATGGGGATTTTGCAGTGTCCATCCCCTGCCACACCCACCAAGCCACGCCCACCAAGCCACGCCCACAGAACTGGTAGTATAAAAAATTTGAATCTCACTACTGATCTTCATTATCTAAGACTGGCTTGCCTGAACCTATTTCTTCAGTTGATGATGGCCATCATCACTCTTAGTTAATATCGCTGGCTTTAGGTAGTGGATGATCATCAAGGAAAGCATTGTTGGGGATAATATACCAATCACATTTACACTGTACCCATTTTTAGGAGACCTAAGCTGATACATGTACGTTCCTCTTTCCACAATAGGAAAAGAAAAGAAAGAAGCATCAACTTTAAAGCCACAAAACAAATTACAAACAATGGATACATTCCTGCTCAAACAAAATCTCAAAATTTGATTTTCAGATCCTAGATGACCTGAATCGGAGTTTCTCTGCTGCCTAGGGAAGCCTCTGACTTAAGCTGCCTTTGCTCACCATATGGTTTCCTGCTTTTATTTTTGAAAATCAAGGACTGTGACATTCAATCAAATGCCATATTTGTTAAGTAGAAATTAACATCTGGCTATCTCTTTCATCTCCTAAGCATTCCTTTCCTCTCAAATTAAGAGCAGGAGATACTGCCTTTTTCCTTGCAAAATTGCAACAAGGCTTGTAATTTTCCACTAATGTTTTCAAGGTTTTGGCAGCACTGCTGGCTATTTATATTAGTGATACATTTGTCCATCTTGACTTCACCATCAGTTTCACCAGCTATGACTCAACAGCCTTGCTGTTACTGCCAATAGCAAAGCCTTCCAAAAATGAATTGCTAAGTAATCTTTTCTACAATGCCTAGTATCACTCCGACAGCTGCATGAGAAACTAGTGTGTGAGCTTGGTGGTATGAGATCAATTTTTTTCCTATGCTGTGCACAATTGCAGATGAGTGTGGTGACTGCAGAATTATGAGCACTCCAAAAGACCTTTCCTTAACAGCCTGTCTGCTGCCTTGAATAAATATATATTTATCCAAGTTTATTCTAAATTCCGAATCACAATCTCAAATAACAACCTGGTAGCTTGCCATAAATCAATAAGTTCTCTTTAGGAGTTTTACCTTCCAAAAATATTTTCTGTACATAATTTAATGTATCATACTCTCCTGGATAAAGAGCTGACCCATTTAATTACCTGGCTCAAGTGCCCTATTTCAACAAAAATAAGGGGCATACATTGCCAAAAATGCCACCAATGTACTAAAGGTCATTATAACTAATTCCTGTAATGCTGGAAACAGCTGGTTGGAATTTTGTAGAGCAGGTCAAAGGAGAACCTTGTTTTATAAATGGAAAGAAACAGTTTATATTCGGTCACCAAACCATTATGAATTCTTTACTGGCTAATGCCTTATTCCTTGTTTTTGTTACCTCTGTGTCATTGAAGGTAGTCCTTGAGCTGAAGCCAAAGCTCTCAGGTCAAGATTTCAAAAGAATTGGTCTGCTCAAGACTTTGTTGGTACAAGTTAATTACTGGTCATTTCCTTGGTGCAGAAATCATCACTAAGGCAGTTCACTTCACAGCGGTCACAGATTATTAGAACAGTTTATGTTGCATAGGTATCACATGCCACAATGAACTTTATATAGAAATATATATATATTACATAAAGGGTGCCAATTACACGATGCAAAACAATGTGTATTTTTGCATAATTTGTGTGACAGTATCATGATAAATGCCTTGCCATTTGTACCCCTTGAAAACATGCATAATCACTCCAGAGTCATGCATTTGAGATAGGTGGCCATCTAAATACATCAATAAATAAAATATCACTATAATTGACAAGTGGCCATCTAAATAAATCTGTAAATAAAGAATCACAATGACATCTGAGATGTGAACACTCACACTTTGAATGTTAGAGAGCCCTTGACAGTAATTTTCTTTTGAGTAGATCTTTGTCATAGCTACCCAGAACATGTGGAATAATCTGCAGATTCCCACCGCCCCTCCACTCCACTGTTTCTTGTTACTATTTATTTACTCTTATTAGAGTCCATGAACAGCTATAAATCTTTTAGTATGTCTAGCTGGGGCTGCAAACCACCTATCAAATTCCATTTCTATGGCAACCAATGCTTTGTCATCTTTTCTTCAAAGCTTCTTAATTAGAATCTTGCTATTTGCAGGAACATTTCCGAACCCTATAAATGATGAAAAAAAAACAATGAACAAGATTTCTTATAAGTGCTTGGGGAATTAGAAGTCTTTAAATAGTACTATCCTACTGAATAAGACCATAAAGAAACAAAAACTACAAAATGTTGTACATAGGCCCATGAGTTCATGTGTGTGTAGTTGTAGATTTTGATATGATATACATTTTATCCTCTTGTTTCAGTCTTAAACCTATATTTATTTTTTTAGGAAATTTATATTGCTGCTTATTCGCACATGGAGATTCAAGTCGACTCAAGGTGGCTAAATCCATACATTTCTTGCTTTATTGAATGTTATGGTTTTAGAGACTGAGACCATTCTCCAAAGTGGTAATTCAAGTATTTAGTGATTCACCATTTCACACTGAAAACTGAAAATAAAAGATTTGAGAAAAATCCTTTGGGAAACAAGGGAACAGAAGAAAAAAGGCCCATGAAACTAATCTGCAATCCATTAATGTCAGTCTATTTCAGCTTGAATGCTACCACTCTTATCTGGTCAAAGGTGAACTGCAAAAGTTCAAGCCCACTAGGTAAAGAAATTTCTTTGAATCAGTAAGGCACTGAAGATAAACTGATGGAGACAGTGGGATAAACGTTAGAGGCTAATAAGCTTTTTTTTAAAAAAAAGATGGAATGACTATGACAGAAACATTTGTAGAAAGAGAATGTATTTATAAACCAATGCCACCAGAATCTGAGTTACAAAAGACAATAGACAGCTGTCAAATAGGAAAGCCCCAAGCGAGATGAAATATCAATGTGACTGTTTAAAGTTGTAGGACAAGGAACAGTCGAAGTATTAGAAATGGTACATCCAACCAGCATGGAACTGGTTTGTATTTATGCCCTAGAAACATAGAGGGGTTTATGTTATGCTCAAACATAAACAGTGTCCTGCTGAAAGAGACCTTGGTCCATTTACCCCAGCAATTTGTTCTTACAACAATCTACCTACCAGTGTCTCAGCGGATGATCTTCAGAGGAGTGACTAGCAAGCCTAATTCAGTAAATGTGATCCCCATGATTTCTATAATTGGTCCAATGCAAAGTTGAATTAGGATTGTATAAAAGTTAGGTAATCCATGCCTATCCTGAAGACGGGAAATGTAAGAAAATGTGCATTATGAAAAGTGTTAAGATCCTACAAAATGCAGTTGAGCCATACATGGAGGGGAAAAGTCAAAATTGAGAACTCATAAAAGTAAAAATGAAAAATATGGGTTAATATTAAATGTTAAGCAAAAGGCAATGTCAACCAGTGAATGGCAAATAACTAAAAGTGGTAGGCAGATTTGTTTGGGCTCATGTATAGACAACATGGGACAGTATGCTGGAAAAATAAAGAGATGATTAATTCTATGCAGGAAGGCAATGTCAAATTTAGATAAGTTCCCAAAGAATAAAAATATTTGTGACAACTGTTTTTTTTTAGTGGCAATATGTGGTTATGAAAATTAGTCACTTGGAAAATGTAAAAGAGAGGAGAAAGATACTTTGAATTATGGATTTTGAAATGTTACTAAGAATACCATAGACTGCCAGCTACTTCCAGTACTTGAAATGATGCTTTGGAATATACTAATTAATTACTGAGAATTAACTAGTTCTAGATGAAACAAAGAATGACCTAAAGGGATCAGCAAGCAAAAATGTGCATATTTTGGGCATGGACTATGCTTGGCATAGAAGCAGAAGAAGGGAAGAAAATGGATAACTGGATGTAAGTAATCAAAGAAGTCACAATCTTCTACTTGTGACATAATTGTAACCACCACAACAATTGTATATTCATAAAAGATTTCAGATTTAAAAGAATTTGTGAAAGCTGGCTTATTTTCATGGAAATTCTCTTCAGAAAAAAGAACTAAAACAAATGCACCTGACAAAAGTAGCATACAGCCTAATTAACTTTCATTTTTCAATAAGGCACTGAGGTACTTCATCAACAGTCATACAGTACATCCATAAGCCTAATGTAGTATTTCAAAAGTTCACAAAGCAAAATTTTATATGTTTCACACTAACTTTAAATTTCTTGTGGTAAAAATCCATCTATGTGTTGACACCCACTTAATGCCACATAATCAATCAAGTTTAGACAATATGGTGAGCTGATAATCCAATAGCTCAAAGAAAAATAAAATTATGAAAGCATTTCATTTGTCAGAGGCAGATTTTACAAGATGGTCACCAGAGATTAGTGTTCAGATTCTAGAAAGAGTGCAGGGAAAAGCAATGAAGATGATTAGGGGACTGGAAGCTAAAACATAGAAAGAACGGCTGTTGGAACTGGGTATGTCTAGTCTGAGAAGGACTAGGGGTGACATGATAGCAGTGTTCCAATATCTCAGGGGTTGACACAAAGAAGAGGGAGTCAAGCTACCTTATTCTTCAAAGCACCTGAAGACAGGAAAAGAAGCAATGGATGGAAACTAATCAAGGAGAGAAGCAACCTAGAACTAAGGAGAAATTTCCTGACAGAACAATTAATCAGTGGAACAACTTGCCTCCAGAAGTTGTAAATGCTCCAACACTGGAAGTTTTAAAGAAGAGATTGGATAACCATTTGTCTGAAGTGGTGTAGGATTTCCTGCCTAATCAGGGGATTGGACTAGAAGACCTCCTAGGTCCCTTCCAACTCTGTTATTCAAATAGTGCTTGCTTTAAGATATCAAGAAAGAAAGATAACACCTCCTGCTTCTCCCCCAGTTTTAGGCTGAGCACAATAACTGCTGAAATTCCTGCTGTGAGGTTCAAGTCCTTTTGCAAGAGGACTACAATTACCTTTATCAGCCAGCCAGTCTGCCCAACTGCTTCCAGGACTGGCAGTATTGCTTTGAGATACATTCATTAGTTACTGAGAATTCATGTATTATCTCTCATGGGTGAAGAAGGTATTTCTTATGATCTGAACTGTGCCTGGGAACCAAAATGCCTGTAAACTAAGTTTTTTTTAATCATATGGATAGGCTTTACAGGAGAGAAAGGGGCTTTGGGGGGTAGGAAAGAGCTCGATTCAAAATGATATGGATCAAGCTCCAAGGATATCTCTAGCAATCGAGGACAAATCTCTGAAACATTGATGAAATAACAGATAGCAGCAGTTTAATTAAACTTTGAAAGTTTTGGATGGGCCTTGCATGGTTAGCAAATTGTCTTGCAAAGGGATAGGTAAGACACACCTCCTCAATAGCAGGAAGAAGATGGAGAAGGTCAACTGGGCATGGTGAGAGATGGCAGGATGGGAAGAGTATGGGGTGGGCAGGGGAGATAGAACCATTCTTGCCTAATGATCAATACTGGGACTGCCGTTGCAAAGCAGTATGGCCATGTGATGTTTCATTTAATAACCTCATTGCTTAGCCATGGGAATTCTTGTCCCAATTAAGGTTGTTAAGCAAGGACTACCTATAAATGTAATCTAAATTAAGCTCAGCATTATTGAAAATAGAATCTTCTGCTCTTTCACATTTGAATCAATGTACTTTGTGTTTTATTTTAATCAAGCTGAGAAACGCGTCCTTAAAATATGTATACACCAGAGGTAACCGGAATCATTCCTTCTCTTCTGGGAACTGAAATCATTAACTCTTTAGAAGCTAGAAATAATTAATAACTCTTTAGAAGTTTGCTACAATTTTCAGTATTCTTTGGGAGAATGCTATGGTAATGAACCTGTTATAAAATTGGTATGAAGTTTGCAATGCATGTATGCCTAAAAGTATGTAAACCAAGTCAATGCCATATATTTCTTTGAAAGCTTTTAACAGACTAATGATACCTTTGCAAAAATAAAAGATTTACTGCTGCTTAACCAGCTAACTGTAATCTACTTTTTGTTACGTGCTTTTTTTTCTTCTTGCTTTCCAGAATAGATGATTAAACTATGTTAGTAATCATTCCAAGAGTATGTTTAAGTTAGCAATGTCCATGCTTCTAGCTTGAACCTGGAAAGAAAATGCTTAACGAGTTGAAGGGGAATGTTGCTACACTTCATGAGGCATGCTTTTCAAAGGATTTACCCACTTTACATAGGTTACCAGCTAAATAGAAGTATGGGCATTCTGTCTGGCTTGGTTTCCTAAACAAATAAATGAAATTGACTAGGTCATGTAATACTCTAATCATAAAACATGATTTACTAACAGAGTCACTATGGTTAAAAAAAACAAGCAAGCAAACTACATTATGATTTAGTAAGATGCATCACTCTTCTTTCTGACAAAGTAATTTTAGGGTTCTGTTGGTATCGAAGCAAGAATTTAATGGATTTTCACATCCAATTGTAGCACTATGGTAGGAAATAAGCTACCCTGAAACTCTCACTTCAGAATTATCCACATCCAAAACAATCCATGGCAATTGTTTCCATTATTAATTTGAGATAGGGGAATAGTCATTTTCTGTCTGAAAGGGTTTTTAGAGCTATGCAAACCTATATGAAGACAGTATGATTGCCTCTGGATATAGGGCTGTTTTTTCAAACCATGTACGTGAATTTTAAGGGCTCAAGTGCAACGCATTTGTTTGGCATCAGGTTGGGCAAAATCAATTCTGACTCAAAGGATAAAAGCAGTACAATAAACCAAATTTGGGAAACATAGTGCAGGTTTATACAAGTGTTCTGACCCAAACTTTGTTCCAAGGAAACAAACATGAAACAGAGGTAACAGAAAAACCTTTTAATGGTTTTTTATGAATTCTATTCCTTCACGGTTAAAAGGCTGTTTCAAATTAATTATCTCTGATAAGAACGAGCCAAGAACACTAGATAAAGTGACTAAGAAATATTTCAAACACAATGAGTCTCCAAACACCAACCAAGTTGTTCCAAACATCCACAAGGCTTGAGTGAAAAAACTTCTTTCTTCCTGCAAAGAACTCCAGTTTCTCAGCTGGCTTTTATCTCTTGAGGGAGGGGCCATTACCTTGCAGCCTTACTCCCGAGTTGCCCATGCTGCTATAGCTGCTCTTTCCTTTGAGCAGCCCTGCGTGCACACAAACTGGGCACAGGCTCCTTGGGGACCTCTTCATCACTGCTGCCAGCCTCCACAATCTCCAAAGGCAGCATTCTACTCCCTGATGATCCTGGCCCCATCCCTGCATCACACACAGGCACCTCATCTGAGTCCTCGCTCTCCGAGATCTCAACCGTCCGCACTTGTTGCTGGTGAACCACAACAACCAGGTAGAATGTGTCTAGACAATAATTTTGCGTTTCAGAAAGGTATAAACATGAGGGAAAAAAGGTTTGTTATATCTTTGTTATGTTGGACAAACTGTATGATAATAGTGAATAAACTTGAATTATGGAATACTTGTATTAATATGAAGATGAATGTTGCTTATTAAATGCAATAAAATAAGTATATGATAGAAATAATTATGTATATGAAAATATAAGGAAATGGTTTAACAGTTTACAGACTATTAAGATAAGGGTGTGAGATGCATCTTTGTCTAATGAATTTACAGATAAATGTATTAGGGATGACTTTACAGGTTTAGTATTTGATCATACATGTATTTTTGTAAGAAGACATCAGTCTCATTGTTGAAAAGCAAAATAATTTTCAACACTTATTTAGACAGATTATGCAGTAAGAAGGATGAATCTCAACATATTTTATCTAAGAATAAGGAAAACATATCTGATAGGGAAACATTAAGTTGATATATTTGCTTACTTAGCTGAATGTTTATTAAAGTTGGGACTATAATAAAATGTTTACTAAAGATGGAGAAATGGATGGAGGAAATTTAAGATGTAAAAATGCTGGCAAAAATGTGTAGTATGTAGTATGTGGATTATTGTAGTGAATGTTTATTGAAAGAAATTAAAACAGCTGTCTAACAAACAATGCCTCTGCCCACATAATTATATGCAAGTGAGAGATATGTTAGGTAAAATATAAAAATAAGTTATATGCTATTTAGCCAAACATTTAAGAAGTGTTCATGATAAAACAAGAATTAGAAGATCAAAAATGAACTGACTGTGAATGAATATGTAATGAGAAAATTCTCGTTGAACTGATCATCAGAAAGAAAAAGGTAAGACTTTTAAAGAACAACAAGAGTTGTATGAAGCATTGTATTGACATGGTAGAACTCATGATCTTTTCAAACACAGGGAATGCATGAATTAAGATAATGTACTCCAAATTTAGCTATACTTCCATTTATTTTTATCTCATGCCTTTAATTTTTCCCATAACATTGTTTTCTTCCCAAAAGAATAGCATAATCGGTTGCATTTTTCTTTCAGAACTTAACTAGAAAAGCAAACAGCTAAGGGAAAACTCATTTATACTCATTAAAATCTGCAGCTACTATAGAGATTGGACTCTAAATTTAATTGAGGGGGGGAAGAGAGACAGAGGCAGCTACTATGGTTTAATCTCCATACTGGTCTTCTCTGACCTGAGACCCTCAAGATTCATTAGACTTGCACAGATATAGCAGCTGGAGAATATTGTGAATTGCCAGGCAGCATGTCCAGAGGGCACCAGGTTGGAGGAAAACTGACCTAGATAATACAATGTCTTGACATGATGGGGTTGATGGCACATGGAATGGAAACTCTATGGGTGTTGTAGATAGTAATGAAAAAACAACAACCAAATGTTTAATCCAAAGCATAGATTTTTACAAATAGAAGTCCAAAGATTCAATTCATGGCATCACAGGATCTTCATAAAATCCTGCTGTGATGCTTCATTGTGGTGGAGAGCTGTTCTTGAGAGGGAAGAGAGAGTATAACACTGGGAATGTATACCAAAACCATATTATCCCAGCTTGATCATCCAAAGGTCACCCCAGTACTCAGCTAAAGCAAGCAGGGATTTTTATTGGGCAACAGTGATATGAAGATGCTGGAAATAAATGTCCACTTTAGTGACAACAGCAAATGATCATTTTGTATGGCATGGAAAAAGTAATGGTAAATAATCAGTATATTTTACCAAGAAAACCATATGGATAGACAAAATAAAGTGATTGACACTATTATGATGGTTCCTTGAATCTGATGCCACTCAACATGTTGACAAGGATCTTTCAGAGTAGTAATGGTGTTTATGGCGTGGCTAGATTAAAGCTTTTGAGATGTCTAGTTGCTGATGTTGTCATGAAGAAAAAGAAAACCCAGAGTAGCCAAGACAAAATGAGAGTGGGAACATAGCATGTAAGAAGCATGAATAGGGAAAGCTCAATACAGTGAAATGATTGGGTAGATTTGACATAGATCATACTGTTTACTGTTTAAGAATAAAGAATGATTGGTGATGTTTTCATAGTCAGGAAGAATACAACAAGGACAATACAATACAGTACAATCAATACCCAAATAATATCAATTAGACTGTGCATAGAATCCTTTAATATAACAATTATCCAAATATATACTTCAACAACTGATGCTGAAGAAGAAGTTGAGTTTTATGATCAAATTCAATCTCAAATCAACTGAATTTGCAAGCAAGATATACAGTTTCTGGTTGGAGACAAGAATAAGAACTAAAACATAGTTAAGTTTGTATGGCCTAGGAAATGGAAATGAAGCAGGAGAACAACTTACAAATTTCTGCAAATCCAATTATTTCTTCATTGCTAACACAATCTTCCAAAAACCAAAATGATACTTATATACTTGGGCATCATCAGAGAAATAAAATTAACTATATTATTTTCTATATCTGTCAATATTCCAAGTTCAGTTGTAACAGCAAAGATATGGCCAGTATATGACTGTGGAACAGATCATGAACTGCTCGTGGACAAGTTACAGGTCAAGCAAAAACAGAAGAAGAAAGCCAATTAGTTATCACAATACAATTCTGAACCTTATACCACCATTTTAAGGAGAACATGAGCAATCACTTTAAAGTCATTGATAAGAAGCCAGAACTTTGAAATGAAATCAAAAACATTGCAGAATGAATGTGAAAAGAGATTGCCAAAGACCTAGAAAGAGAAAGCAAAGTGTGTGTCAGAACATATGATAGAAATTGCCAAGAAGAGTTGAGAAGCCAGAAGCAACTTAAGAAAGAATTCCAGAAAGCAGTTAAAATAGACAAGAAGCAGCATTACAACATCTATAAAGCCATCAGAGAGAAATATTCAAAAACAAGGAAGGACTTCCAAAAGAACTCAAACTCAGAAGAATGTCCCAGTCTTGAATTAGTATGGTACATGAAACCAATAACACATAGGAACTACTTCAAAGAAAATCATAGAAAGATGGAAAGTCTATACTGAATGTTTGTAGATTAGAGATGTTGATATTCAAGATGCCATAGAAGATATTCCCTGTAAGAACCTCTAGTACTAGAAGATGAAGTTACATCAGCATTCTATCCATTTTTCAGTCAGAAAGTTATAGAAACTGATAGACTTTGTAAGAATTTAACTATATCCACAAATCTGGAGAATAACACAATTGAAACAGATTGGAAGAGGTCAGGCTATACTCTAGCAAAACAGACTGATTCCAGGTCAGCAAAGGAGTCAGGGAAGGCTATATGTTCTCCCCTTATTTTTTCAACCTATATGCTGAACATATATTGTGGAAAGCTGGGTTGTAAGAAGATGAGTGTGGTTTTAAAATTAGAGGAAGAACCATCAATAACTTATGCTGATTACATAACTCTGACAACTGAAAATGTAAATCAACTGCAAGCTCTAGTAACAAAAGTCAAAGAGCACAGTGAAAAAATGGAACTAAAATTAAATATAAAGAAGACAAATTAATGACAACAGGTATAGCAATCAGCCTTAGAATTGAAAATGAAGGTACAGTACTGGAGTGAGAATAGCTTCTGTTTTTTAGGGTTGACAACCAAGTAAAGGAATTACTTGGAATAAGGAATACACTGCCAAATAAAATTAATATCAGGGGTGGGTTTCTACCGGTTCTGTCCACCTCTGTAGAGCCAGTAGCTCTGAAGAGCAGCAGACATAGAACCGGTTCTATGTCTGCTGATGTTTTTGCCCACCCACCCACCTGGGCTCTTACCTGATCTTTATTTACTGATTTTTCAACTTCAGCTGCCGAACAAGGCACAGCTGCAGTTAAAAAAACAGGAAAAGAGGGTTGTTTCAAAGGCTGCTTCTCTACACACAGCGTGCTGATGACAATTTACAGGCAATGATTTACAGGCACCACTTGCAGCCTGCAGGAAACCATATCATAAATCACTGAACCTCGTAAATCCCGAACTGGTAGTTAACCCTGTCATATCCCACCCCTGATTAATATAATCTACATAATATAATCTTTAATAACAAATATGGTTTTTTTTTAAAAAAAGAAATACATTGCCAACTAGCACTTGTATGAGTAGCAATGAAGACTTTGGAAAAGATGTTCAGAAACTGGATATATCTACACTTAAAAGATCAGAATTGTGCAGGCAATTATTTCCCTTGTAATATTCCTATGGGGCAAAAGTTGAACCTTGGAGAAGCAGGATAGACCGATTGGGACTCACCAACAGTCAACATGAATGTGATGGCATATAACCATCAGGAGATGAAGTATCTATGCCAGTCAGAACAGACAAATTGAGCTACAAGGACAAATTGTCTATATATAAAGAATTTTCCTTGAATGTACACAGTTCAATATTTTCACTGATTTTGATATATAGATAGGGCATCTAAAACTGACAGACAAGGACACAAATGCATGATGTTGTTCTCAAGCTGTCTCTGGTCCACTGCAAGGACAGCCTCCACCATGGCAAGAAGGCCAACCTTCTTGCCATTTGTCAAAAGTGCTATTTTCTGAGGTCTGCTGGCACTCAGGGTACAGCATCTCTCCTCCAATATGCAACTGCAGACATATCTTCTCCTGCAGCTACATCCATGCTCATTTCACCTTGGGTTGGGGACTGCTTCCTTCTTTTCAGGAGAAACCTCTCCAATAAAGCTTGACAGTCCTTTGATTTACAAGGCACATCTCAGGCCTTGTGCTGGATCTTTACATCCCTGAAAACACTGGCTCCTGTATGGTAAGGACCAGTGCACTTCTAAATAGTTCAAGAATCTTAGTTGGTGTGGTAGCTGCTTTTTCATCCTTGTTCCTACATAGAAATATGCAACATTGCAGTGGCATTTTACCTATTTACACAGTATTCTGCATACTGCATAGAACATCTTCAGATGCTTCTCTTACTTTCTGCCATGATTTCTTGATAACAATTACCAATTTGGAATATTGTAATGAAGAAACTGAAGGGTGTTCACCCTACTGTCCTCTATCTTACTGACCTGCCTACTGGAGATAGATGGATGGATGGATGGATGGAGGGAGGGAGGGAGGGAGGGAGGGAGGGATAGATAATGATAGATAGATATATAGATAGACAGACAGACAGATAGATAGGTGATAGAAAGATAGACAAACAGACTGACAGATATAGATGATGATGATGATAGATAGATAGATAGATAGATAGAGATAGATAAAAGAAGAAGAAGAAGAAGAAGAAGAAGAAGAAGAAGAAGAAGAAGAAGAAGAAGAAGAAGAAGAAGAAGAAGAAGAAGAAGAAGAAGAAGAAGAAGAAGATAGATAGATAGATAGATAGATAGATAGATAGATAGATAGATAGATAGATAGATAGATAGATAGGCATATAGACAGGCAGATATAGATAAATGATGTGATGAAGATAGATAGATGATTAGATAGCAGATAGATAGATAAATAGATAGATGATAGAAAGACAGACAAACAGACTGACAGATATAGATGATAGAAAGATATAGATGATGATGTTGATGATGATGATGTTGATAGATAGGCATACAGACAGACAGATATAGATAAATGATGATGATGAAGATAGATAGATGCTTAGATAGCAGATGGATGGATGGATGGATAGATAGACAGGCAGACAGGCAGACAGGCAGACAGATAGATATAAATAGATGATGATAGCTAGCTAGGTAGGAGGTAGGTAGGTAGGTATTATGAGAAAGAGAAAGAAGGAGGGAGGGTGGGGGAGATAGATGATAGATACACCTGCACTGAGGTCAAAGTCTCCATCCTAGGAACCTGCTGACAGTCATCCAGAGAGATAGATATAGATAGATGATGATGATGTTGATAATTAGATAGCCAAAAGATTATCTATTTTTCCATTCACATAACTTTACAATCTAATTCCCTTCTTACCTAGTGATGTAGAGTAAGATAGATAGATATAATTCTTTATTGGCCAAGTGTGATTGGACACACGAGGAATTTGTCTTGGTGCAAATGCTCTCAGTGTACATAAAAGAAAAGATACATGAGTCAAGAATCATAAGATACAATACTTAATGATAGTCATAGGGTACAATAAGTAATCAAATCATACTAGGAAACAGTCAATATAAATCATAAGGATACAAGCGACAAAGTTACAGTCATACAGTCACAAGTGGGAGGGAATGGGTGAAAGGAAGGATGGGAGGATTAATAGTAATACTAATAGTAATGCAGACTTAGTAAATAGTTTGACAGTGTTGAGGGAATTATTTGTTTAGCAGAGTGATGGCATATCAGGAAAACACATACACATACACATACAAACACAAACACACACACATATAGTATATCTTTGTTCACAAACATCCAAAATTACATCTAAGCTAATCTTGATGAGAAACTCTGTCTCTTTTTATCGTCTTTTGTTGCTGCAGCGCTGAGACCAAACAAACCTTGGAAAGAGTGAAAGAGAGTTGAATTTTACATACAGATTTGAATGACCTAACCTCCCCTGGTTTCCCCAGGTAGATACATTAACTAAAGGGTACATCACCTCATACATTCAAAGTTGGATATTATTTAATCAAAACTTTCAGTGTGGGAAAAGTTTCAGTAAGGATAAGACTAATTGAGATGTTTCACAGAAATTACAAAGCGACAAAGAAGCAACTGGGGAGGAATACAACATCAGAAACATTTAAAAAACAAATTAGCTATCAGATGCAGCTCTTGCTATCTCTCCATTAGGGAGGACTTGAAAGTGAAATTGTTTGGAAAATTACTCTGAAACTGACTAGGGATTTCTCTATTCCTCTCTCTCTCTCTCTCTCTGTCTCCCTCCCTCCCTCCCTCCCTCCCTCTCTCTTTTTACTCTCCATCTGTGTGTCATCTGGTGGCAATACCTGATTGACTTTATCTAAGTTTAAAACCTCAACAGGCTTGAACCTGGTTAGTATTTGCACGCGAGATTTCCAGAGGAGACCAGGACTTTATGTTAAAAAGAAAAACCTCAGAAGAAGACAAATGAAAACAACTTCTATAGTTCCACAGGAATGTATCTACAAAATCATTAGGAGCTGAGCTTCAGTTGAAGAAGCATTAGCTATACAGAAACTTCCAAAAGTTCAAAAGCTCCTGGTCAACCTGTATGCTTCACTGAATCTTTAGATGAAAAGAAACGGACTCAAACTTTGTACAGTCAATCTTTCTGCAGCAATGATATTTAAGCCAGTTAAAATTATATGGAAAATGCAGAAGTTTAGCCAGTTGATTCACAGCTATTCTTTGGGGTTTTCTTCCCATTAATAAGGCTCAAAATTGTGACTAACTTGTTAGAACTGCAATTATCCTGGAGTAAATAACTCTATAGATGATAGGGAAGATTCTGACTCTTCCATCCTCTCTCAGATTGTGTTTGTTGTTCTTTCAACTTCCAATGACCATGGATTCATCTAAAGAGCTTTGGGAACATTGGAAAATGAAGAAAATAATATGAGGGTTTTTGTTTGTTTTTTTAAAAAAGCACCTCTAAATATTTCTAATTGGCAATTTCACAATGAGAATGTATCTGGTGAATTTAACTCTGCATTGGCGACAGGAAAGGCATCCAACCAGTAAACACTCAGCTACATTTGGTTACCCAGACTCTACCCCGCGAGGGATTATGGGGTAATTAAAAGAAGAAGATAATGATACATGGTTAATAAACAACATTTACATAGAATTGATGATGTTAAGATTTGAAAGGACAAGAAAAATATTTGGTAAACTGGTTAGATCTGCAAGAATCCATTCTGTAAAGTTCAGTTGGCACTGGATTAATTTGTCTGTATGCCTCTAGCACAATGTTGCTTGCACAAAAATAATCTGCAAGGAAAGTTGGCAGAAGGAATCATCACAAAAGTCATTTCTAATTGTCTAAAGTATGGAAAAGAAAACTTGGTAAGCTTGAAATGTTTCGGAATAAAGTGCTTTGGACAGATGAAGCAGAACCCGAATTGTTCAGCCATAATCAGATAGAATATATTTGGAGGGGGGTGGGGGAAGTGAATTGAAAAGAACATCTGGCCAAACATCAAACTTGGAGGTGGCATTATGATGTGAGATTATCTGAAGGCAGAGGCACAGAAAATATTGTGTGGGTGAAAGGTAAATGGATTTAACTAAATATCAACATATCCTAAAGGCTATTGTCCCATTTTCAAGTGAAAAAGTTGAAGCTGAAAATAGGTTAGGTATTTCAGCAAGGTAACAATTCAAACATATCTCCAAATCAATCAAATCTAAAGAATTTGGAGAAAATGATGTTAAAGGTTCTGGAATGATCTTCCAAGATTTTTTCCCAGATTTAGAATGAGAAAAATTCCAAAAACAATAATAGAAAAACCTTAGCTGGCTACAGGATGGATTTTAAGCTATACTTTTTGCTCAAGGAAATGATTTTTTATATTTTTTAAAAAGGATATTTAAACTTGTGTATCTGTCATCTTCACTGCTTTCTGATTTTGGATTTGGAAACAATTGCAGATAGTAAGTGCAGTAGGAAGTCAAATTTGCAGAAAAGTTTCATCTTCAAATTGTGTTAACTTCTATTCACTTATATGTTTATATAAAATTTGACAAGGGTTGCCAAAAGTTTTGCCTGCAACTGCATACACATAAACTTACTGTATAGGCCTAGGATTGTGTGTGTATATGTCCATACCAACACACCCACAATTACACAAACTTTTTTTTCTTGGTTTGAATTAGGATATATATTAGAGAGCTGTATCAACAGCAAAGAATCATCTAGAATATTGTGAAATATTTATTTCCATACTTGTACCCTATTCTTATTGGTAATATGCATCAAGAAATTTCCTCTCCCTGTTTTAGGAAACATTTATTTTGTGCTTCCAACCACCTGGCTCAGTGAAACTGCTGTATTCATAATTAATATATTTTGACTACCCCATGTATTGGAATCCTGTCTGCATTCCCATATTTCGCAGAGTCTTCTTAGAATGAAATTGTTCATCATTCTATCTACTTTTGACAGGAATCAATATGAGAAATGAGTGGAGCTTGCTTCCTGCCCACTAAGGAATTATTTCTGAACCTGTTGATTTGAACCTGAGCTATGTGATCTGACTGGGTTTTTTTCTTCTTCTCCTCCTGCTGTTGTTCTTTGAAGGTTGTTTAAGAACCAAGATGACTTTTGTAAGGATGGATAAGTCTGCCTAATTTACGTTATCTTTTCACTTTTCCCTGTTTGCAATAGAAAATTATAAGTTTTTCAGTACAATAATCCTAATGTAGGTCAGTTGCATTGCCATCTAAAGTCTATTTTATAAGGTAATTTTTCAATATTATTTACATGAATATATGCACAGAGGGATTCATTCACATTAGAGAATTTTGGGTGAAGGAAAAGTAGTTAACCATCTCATGGCCCAATGTTTCTTTTCTCGTTCCTTGGATATGAATTAAGACTTGCTGGAGGAATCCTGATAGATATTTCAGCAGAGAGCTGGCAGATGGAAAAAGAATGAAACAATTCAAATTGCATCCTTGTAGCAGCTTTTGGAATGAAAGAGACTAAATCCAAGACTTAAAGTCACCAAGCTAAGGAATAATGTGTGGTTTTAATCATTCAAAAATTGTCAGTGACGTTTATGAAATTTTGCTATAGAAAAGTGGCATTTGGGTTTGCTACTAAGAATGCATTGCTTGCTGTGCAAGAAAAAAATTAAATGTGGTCTTTCTAATAACATGAATTTATTAACATTTGAACATGTAGATTGATTTGTGTGATGTCACTGCACAGATGTAGGAAATACAAAGGGTCCTTTGTAAGTGCCATCTTGTGAAAATAGACGGTGATCATGATGTCATTGATATTCCACATTTCAAAAATATTTCAGTCTTCAAAAGGTCGGATAAACACTGACACAAATGGTAATGTTGGTGTCACAGGATTAAGTCTCCCAGGAAAAAACTTGCACATGCAGTGAAAAAGGAATGGAGAAATATGGAGCAGAATAACTTGGAACAGGAATTGCTCACTGACTAAGTGCTGGCAATGAGACCATAACTGAATCAGTGAAGATATTTACATTCCAGGCAGATTATGAAAAGCACATATATAAAATCAGTGAAGACATGACTGGAATAACAAAGAAAAAAGTCCTCCATTCAAATATCTAAGGAGATTCTCAGTCATCCAGGTCATGATTGTCCCAAAGCTGCTTTTTCAGAAGCCAACTGGACTTTCTTTGTTTTCCCTTGAAGACGTTTCTCACCTAAGAAGTTTCTTGAATTCTGGAGAAGCTTCTTAGATGAGAAACAGAATGTCTTCCTGGAAAAACAAAGAATGTCCAATTGCCTTTTGAAAAAACACCTTTGGGTCCTCCATTTAAAATTTCAGCCACCCCATTCCATATCCTATACTAATATTTCAAATGTCTTATCCAATGATCAGTCATTATTCTACACCAGGAACGTCAAACTCGATTTCATTGAGGGCTGCATCAGGGTTGTGTTTGACCTTGGAGGGCCTGGGTAGGTGTGGCCAGGGTGGGCATGGCCAGCTTGACATCACTTGTGTTGGGGGCACCTATCGTGAACCGAGCGCTCTGCCAGTGAAAAAAGGCTCCCAATCTCCGTTTTTTTGCTGCAACGGCTTCCTGCAACCCTCCACCAACAAAAACAGAGTTCTGTTTTTGCTGGCAGAGGTACTGTGGGCCAGTCCTTCACTGTTTCCAAGGCAGATCTAAGCACCCCAAGGGCTGGATCCAGCCCTCAATGAAATCAAGTTTGACACCCCTGTTCTATACCCTTGAACATGTTCACTACTTGTAAGACTATTCGGACAGTCTTACTAGAGTGTGTGGAGAAAATGGATTTCTGTAGGCATATATTCTAAGCAAAAGAAAACAATGAGGTGTTTCGAGCTTTTTAATTTTATCATCACACAAGCTTTCATGGATCAGGTCCATTATATCAATTTGGGTGAGAGATTTTGACAAGTATACAAAAGTAAAGTAAGGTAGGCAAAAGAAAAAGTGAGAATGGTAAAAGTAGACAGTATTTTAAGTTTTGTCAGGAAAATGCTCGGCAAACATTCTTTTTCTTCTGACAGTAAAAAATGAATTCAAGATTTATATAATCTGACTCCACCCTTCTGAAAGTATTTACTTGTCATTTAGAAAAATGGGTTTTATATTACTGTTGTATTGTTTGCCAGTGGAAGCTGATTTTCATATTCCATGAAAGTTGGGAGTGGGGGGGTGGAACCCCATAGGAATCAAACTAAAGGCTCAACAATTTTTAACATTCTGCTTCTACAATTTTTATGAGAATCCTGCAAGCAGAACATAAGCATACATCTTTACATCTGTGCTTCCCATTCACAAGGTTCTTACCATCATTAATACCAAAGATAATACGGAATGATCATTAATGACAACTGAACTATTAAAATCCTCTGTGAATTCTTCTAACACTCAAAGCTATTGAAGCCTTTGTACCCATATGCTGTGATTGACATCTTCATGAACAACTTAAGCTTAAGCTTATAGGCCTTTGTGGTATACATGCTACCATTTTTAGTTATGCTTAACTGTTTTAATATTTTATTGATTTTATGGCATCCTAAAACCCAGCTTCAAGCCTTGATTTTGTTTATGTGTTGTCTTTATCAACACATATATATTTCAACCACCATTTCAGCTTGGAAACTATTGAAATTTTAAAGTAAACCAAAAACTAAAAATGCTAGGGAATTCCTGCAAGCTTGGCATTCTGACAAATCAGCTATCAACAGAACATAGATATAAACACCATCTATTCTATATATCATTTTAAGAATGCAAAAAGTCATGTTAAGCACACAAGCAGAAAACCATACTAGATAACCCATCAGGGAAGAAATAATTCTAATAAAAAAATATTAAGAAAGAAACCACACTCAGGCCACTCTATATAAGTAACCAACAAGTTCCTCTCTCCCATGCACCAATGATGTTACCTGGTCTAGAAAGGAAACATCTGCAGAAGAACATCCAAATTAGAGACAATCAAGAACCTAACAGTTTGATCTTAGGCTACAATACATATAATATCTATTATTATGCCATCATTTTGTGGCATTAGTGTACAGTGCAGTCCCTGACAAAAAATTAAATTTGATGACCATTCATAAAAACTTGCTTACCCCAGTACCATTAACATATTTTTTAAAAAATATTAAAATTTTATAAGTCTGCTCTGTTCTACGTATGAACAATTATTATCACAAATAGGATGATGGCAACATAAGAGAACTTCATACCTTGTTACACCTGTATAGAAACTAACTTAAGCTAAAAGTGATCCTTCTCTGAGCATGATTCTCTAAGAGTTCTCTTTAATATAATTTACTGAGATGAAAGGGATGGTACAAGAATTCTATCAACTGAAATATCTTCAATTGAAAACAAATACATCCTTATGCATATTAGCGTAGAAACTTTGTGATTTTCTTTCCAACAGCTTTCTTATGATGCAGCAAGGGACTAAGTTGCAGGAATTGGGTATGTCGAGTTTAATGAAAAGAAGGGTTCCAATATCTAAGGGGCTGCTACAAAGATGAGGGAGTCAATCTATTCTCCAAAGCACCTGAAGTCAGGACAAGAAGCAATGGATGGAAACTAATCAAGGAGAGAAGCAGCCTAGAACTAAGGAGAAATTTCCTGACAGTTAGAACAATTAATCGGTGGAACAACTTGCCTCCAGAAGTTGTGAATGCTCCAACACTGGAAGTTTTAAAGAAGAGATTAGATAACCATTTGTCTGAAATGGTATAGGGTTTCCTGCCTGAGCAGGTGATTGGACTAGAAGACCTCCAAGGATCCTTCCAACTCTGTTATTTTATTAGATCTCCTCACTGATATTGGAGAAGCTTGCAAATGGTTGTTTACTTAATTGTTTCCTAAAACTTTTATCAGTCGTTTATATCATGTGTGAAAAGGTGAGGGAAAAATCTACAAAAGATCATTCCAACATAGATTCCTTCAGGAATGCATGATGTATAAGGCAGAATTACTTGATAAGGGCTACTAATTTTTATTAGACCATTAAAATAAAACAAAAATGTCAGAAGAGTGTCAAGAATGCATTCACTCATAGGGAAAGAAAGCCAAGTATGAATATATCTTTGCTGCTAATTGTTATTAATGCAAAGTTCAAGAGAAGTTAAGTTTTTAATCTTTCTTCAGAGAAAGAGAAACAGCAAGTTAATTGGTCAGCTTATCAGGGATGTTGGGATTTCAAAATTTAAGCCAAACAAAGATTGTCAATATAGCCACAGCACCATGACTGCAATACAAAATGTACTGACATTGGCATAAAAAAGGCCAGTTCAGATTCAGGCTGAATTCAGATTCAGATTCAGAGGCTAATTCAATGCTTTTCTTCTGGAAATTCCATTCTAGATCCATCCAAAGACTGAGCAGCATTTTGTGCTAAAAATACACAAGCAGACAAGGCTTCTTGTTCTGTTGGCTGAGGTAGAAAAGCTCTTTTCATTAAAAAAAAAATTGCCCAAAGCAGAATTATAGGCAAAAGGCAATGAGTAGGGAGAAGTTCAGAAATGAAAGATTAGATGGTTCAAAGTACACCTTCTATTTCACACGAAGCAAAGGCCTCCTTGTGGATGCAACATTTCTGCAAAATCAGACTTTCAATTTATTATGTGTTGCTTCCTGTGTACAAAGAGCTGTTGAAAATATTTGAGTCTCTGGCAGTATGTTTTAGACTGATAAGAGCAGTGCAAACAGAAGATTTGATTCCCCTCCTCTCCTCTTTTTTTTCTGTATTATTTTGAAAGAGAACACTTTCACCCAAAACATTTAAACCACCGACTGAATTTGAACTCACAGGAAAGCAGATACATTATCGTTTGATGAGCCAATCAGGCTGGTTTAGGAGCAATGGGTGTTGAAAGAATAAAGAAATAAAACACTCTGATGATGATTTCTCCCATCATTCCCTATCCCTTTCAGAGCTGCTAAACAAACCATCACACTGAAGTTAAATAGTGACTATTCAAATTACTGTACTTTGGCATGCATTCCTGCAATGCAATTGCTTCTGGTGAATACTGATAAAAATGTTTGATTAGCATAGGGTCTTTGTGGAAGTGAGAAATGGCACTTGGGGTTTTTTTCCCCATTCATTTTGCATGTCTTAGTCCTGAAGATGTTCAACGTCTAGCCAGCTAGGACTTCAAAGTGCCATCACTGAGAAGAAGAAAAAAATCTTTCCACGGTACAAGAAAGGAAGGTTTGTATGAAATAGTTACAGCAATAGTCAAATGTTTTGTGAATATAACCACAGAAAGCTCCTTTGGACAATGTCCTGCAATCTAGTGCCTCCAAAATGTGTTGAACTTCCAAAATTCAATGCTGCCTGAAAATCCCAGAGCTGTGGAAAGCCCCATGGAATAATAACACACTCTCTCTTTTTTTCTTAATGAATGTGGATCTGCAGAGCATTTAAGATATTGTCAGATATGAACAACCAGACCCACACATGTAAAGTTCAAACTAGCTACTTTATTGCTCTACGCCTATTTTACAAGAATCTCCCCAGACTGGCACCTTTTGCCTGGGAAAGATTAGATAAGCTAAAAAACATTTTGGGGGAGGAGGTGGTCAGACCTTGCCTGTTTAGATAGAGTCCAGAATAGTTCCCCATTTCAGCCCTCCTCTTGACTGGAACAGTTGTTCTCCAACAGATAGAGTGCTTTGTGAAGTGGTTGGAAGTTCACTCCTCTGGCCTTGCTCACATGGATAGTGCCATTCATTTGTCTGGCCACTAGACAGTATTAAACTTAGTGATTATAGCTCTGCAGTACTTGGATTCCATCTCCAAAAATACTTTAGAGGACAAACACCTGTCTCCAATATCTTAGACAGATGCTTCTTTTCCCAAGATCATACAGCTGCCAAGGTTACTGTGCAATGTAACCAGATTGTGGAAGTGAACCATGGAAGGAAACGGCAACAATTCTATTTGAGGTCGACTGTAAATGAGAAATCAATTCATTTAATGTTACTAATTAAATTACATCTTTTTATTTAGCCACCACTATACTCCAAATAGCACTGGGAGACTCACAATATAACAAAAAAATAAAAAATAAAATGCAATTCAAGAACAAATCAGCAAAATAAAATAAGAAATCCGATGAAGAACAAGATGGATGCTGAAACTACCATGAGGGCAGCAAGATGGCTCTTTTCACTTCGTGTCCACATTTTCCTTTAAAGAGGTACAGGTCAAGAGGTTGAGAACTAAGTTTTGATTGATGAGATGACCAGGATGAGCAAACTATTCAGAGATTCAAGGACAGTACAACACACACTGGGTTTCCATCTGCAGTTGCCATCTGAACAACTCATCATATAGCTACACTACATTCCCGTGCTCCAAGCTGACCTTGGATGATTTCAAAACATTAAGCAAGACAGACATGGTTAGTACTTGATTGGGAAACCACCAGTAACAAAAGCTAGATTGTGTTCCAGCTTCATGAACCTCAGGTCAGTTTTTTTTCCCATAATAAATCTACAAACTAATCTTTTGGTCATAAATTCAACTTCAGCACACACAAATAAATTCACAGGAAATATAATTCTAGGAGCAACAAATGAAATGCAGAAAATGAGCTAAATTGATTACAGGCGAAACATTTGATGAACTACCAGTCTAGAGGTACTATATGGGACTGCAAAAAAAAACAATGAACCCTAGATGGCCACAAAGAATAAGAGTTTGTTGTAAGTCTTTCCTGATGTATATTGACTATCCAGATTTTTGAAACTCCTATGGGAATTGTGAAGGCCTCTATACTGTCTACTGGGTCCAGGGCAGTATGGTAACATGATTGCTGCCTCATCATTATAGGAAGTGCAAGGTTTGATAACTGCTTGTGGTCTTCTTCTATGCCTAAGGAAGCTCTTGAGA
Source organism: Bungarus multicinctus (assembly GCA_023653725.1). NCBI lineage: Eukaryota > Metazoa > Chordata > Lepidosauria > Squamata > Elapidae > Bungarus > Bungarus multicinctus. The sequence goes on along the minus strand of CM042848.1, from coordinate 62,314,788 downwards.
TAGGACCATGACATACTAGGAAGTCAACTGAAAAAAAAATCAATGGCAGACTAGTTGATCCCATTTCATGAACAGCAAGTTGCTCTTTCAACTGATGAAACAAAGCAAATCCAAACCTACCCAGTATTTATCAATTTTAGCCTTTTATTTTTATTTTATTATTAGCTTTTTTTTTTGCAATTTCTGAATTACAGAAGTCTTTCAATTTAATATATTTTATACTGTTTTTATCAATACTCCAATAAATCATAACATTAGAAACATTAAAGTATATGGATTACAAATGCAAGAAAATAATTAACAAAATTAAAAAGAATAGTAGCTTCTGATCCAGTTACAAGTAGTGTCCCCAGATTCTCAGGAAACAGGCATATGTAAAATCTAATAGTGAAGATACCAAAGAATCCACAGTAGGACAGTGAGTGGTGGACTTTCCCTGTTCTCACCTCCATTCCCCAATTATGATTGCACTCCCAGTAATCCATCTGATATGAAAACACAAGAAGATGAAGGAAGAAATGACAGGTTTCTGAAAGCCCTAAATGTTAATTAAATCCAATATGAGTCACTTACAGAAATGGAGGAAGAGAATGAAGCATGAATGTTCCTCGCTTTGTCTTTTCAAAAAAGAATAGTAAAAAAAAGGAATACCAATACATTAACCATTGCAAGACTAGTAATGTAATAATTCCTACAATCATTTCTGTGCATTCTTTTAGCCCTGCTTTATTGAATTGAATTCTTTATTGTCATTGTACATATATACACAGTATACATACAATGAAATTCACGTAACACCCAGAGACCAGACTCAACATGCACACACACACATTACAACCTCAAACACCTCCACACCCGCCAAAATTCCCCGCCTCCTAAAAACATCCAAGCATCTACACAACAGACCAGGTAATACTGTCCAACAGCTCACTGATGGTGGTCCTTAAGTTCATTGTAAAGTGCAATTATAGCTCTGGGATAAAAAACTATTCCGAAAATGTGTGGTCTGAGTTTTAATTGTTCTGTATCTTCTGCCAGAAGGCAACAGTTCATGAAGATTGTAAGCAGGATGGGAAGAGTCTCTGAGAATGTTGTGCAACTTCCTTAAACAGCAAGATGCAAAGATGTCATCCAGGGCTGGTAGCTGATGATTTTCTGGGCAGTTTTAATTATTCTCTGTAGAGCTTTTTTTGTCTGCTACAGAGCTGCTCCCATGCCATACAAGAATGCCGTATGTCAGGACACTCTCGATGGTGCTGTGGTAGTAGGACAGAAGTAGATACTGAGATAGATTTATCTTCCTGAGTATTCTCAGGAACTACAGCCTCTTCTGTGCCTTCTTTACAAGCATGTTAGCATTCATAGTCCATGAGAAGTCCTCCGAGATGTAAGTGCCCAGAAATTTAAAACTACCAACCCTCTCCACCTCCTCACCATTTATGTAGAATGGTAAATGTACATCTCTCTTCCTTCTAAAGTCAATTATAAATTCTTTAGGTTTTTTGGTGTTAAGTGTTAGAGGGGTTGGCATAGAAATAGCATTAAACTATTAGAAGGCAGATTATTCTTTAGTCAGGTTACCTTGGAATTCTGCGAGAGTTCAGAGCTTCAAAAGCCTGCAATTTTGGCCCAATGTGCAGTTTACAAAAAGCATAGGAAACTGTCATGTTCCTAGTCCTCGTATAAGAACCTTCAAAATTTTGCTTCTGAGTTATTTTTTTTTCTTCCTCTCTCACATTATAGTATTCAGAGGTGGTATTCAGCAGGTTCTGACCAGTTCTGGAGAACTGGTAGCAGAAATTTTGAGTAGTTCAAAGAACCGGCAAATACCACCTCTGACTGGCTCTGCCCCCATCTATTTTCTGCCTCCCGAGTCCCAGCTGATCGGCTGGGACTTCTTTTGTTGCCCTGCACAGGAGAACGGAACTGGAAAGCAGATTAGTGGGGTGGGGAGGGAATGATATTTTGAAGTAACCTTTCCCCAGGAGTGGGGAGGGAATGGAAATTTTGCAGTATCCATCCCCTGCCACGCCCACAAAGCCATGCCCACAGAAGCTGTAGTAAAAAAAAATTGAATCCTACCATTGAGAAAGTGGCATGTTCCTAGTCCTCATATAAGAACTTTGAGAATTGTGCTTCTGGATTTTTTTTTCTTCCTCTCTCACATGATAGTATTTCTTCTGGTTGTTTTTGCCCTTGAGATACACATTTCTAAACCCAAACATAAGATTCTCCCTAGAAGATGAATAGGAAGAAAACTTGGTCAATTGACCTCGCTATGGTTGACTGTGAATGGCAGCTAAAAAAAAAAAAATCAAGGCTGGATTTGGGATGTTCTGTATAAAAAGAATATGTTCTGTCTCCTAAGCCATGGCCTTTTTCTTAATTTCTGCAAGGCATCTCAAAGATCACCTCCAAACAACTTTTATAAGGTCAACACATTTCTGCTCTGAAATGTGTCTTAGTTCCATCATGGGAGATAAATTGTAAAATTTTTGATAGAGAAAAATTGACTCCTAGTATATTAATGTTCTTCTTTTCCCTGGCTTCATGTGCCTATTCCTTTCTCCTAAAGGTAAGGAGAGTAGAAAATAATATTAGAAAAGAAATGCAAAACTGTCCCCTTTTAGGGAGCTTTTTGGAAGAATAGGTATGTGTAAGCATCATGCTGGCCCCAATAATGGCCCATATGCAGTCTCCAGGGTGGGATTATTACCTTTGTATCACTGCATCTATCTCAGCATTTCTGCATTATGTCTTCTTATCTCCTGTTTGACACTACTCCTTAAAACCAAATTCCCAAGTATTGATTTTGGTGCTTCTTATCTTTGACAGTATTTTGAGTTGAGAGAGCAAAGAATACTAGTTGGATGACATTTAGAGGCAGGCTTGGTCTCCTTGAACAATATGATAAACTTTTCCACACAAGAAACTCTCATTTGAAACAAAATCCAGTGACAATATCCCAGCCTTTGTTTTGATACCATAAATGAAGAGTTTCATTCTTCATCAGTTTGAGGTTCCCAGGTGGACATTGGGTCTTGTTGAGATAGATGATTCTTAAAACATAGCTTGACTAATAATTAATGTTTGTCTACGAAGCTGCTAACACTCTGAATCAACCGTAGTGGACTAGAGAGACAAATAATCACAGCTCAAGTATATTAGCTGTCTATGTTCCTAATGATACTGTAATTCTTGGTAGCAAAGAATACGAAGCAAAAAAATTTGTCCTGCACAAGCCTGATTGATTTTGACTCATTCTGCTGTATTTCTGTAGAATTCTTTCTTAGTACAACTCTAGGCAAGAAGCTAATCTGAGCTGCTAATTATCACAATATCTATGTTGCTGTGCTCATTTTGTTTATTTATTTATTTATTTTATTGGTCTTTTATACCGCCCCCTCTCCCAACGGGACTCAGGGCGGTGTACAGCCAGATAAAATGCAATGAAAAATACAATGTTTCAAAACAGTTAAAAAGATGGCTAATAAATAAAAGCAATCAAAGGTTAAAAATTTAAAAATTAAAACCGTTTAAAACCAATTAAAACCCTACAAGGAACTCTAGGCCAGACCGGCTTGATGGAATAAGTGGGTTTTCAACGGTCAAAAGGTCAGGTATGGTCGTCATCTCTGGGGGTAATTCGTTCCAGAGGGAAGGTGCTCCCAGAGAGAAGGCCCGCACCCTCGGAGTCGCCAGCTGTCCAGCCGGCGGCACCCTGAGGACGCCCACCCTATGGGAGTGCACTGGCCGATGGGAGACCGATGGTGGCAGTAGGCAGTCCCGTAAGTACCCAGGTCCCAAGCCATGGAGTGCTTTAAAGAAGGTCACTAACACCTTGAATTGCACCCGGAAGGCCACCGGGAGCCAATGCAGCTCACGCAAAGGTAGTGTAACATGGAAGCTCTGAGAAGCCCCTAAAACCACCTGCGTGGCTGCATTTTGCACCAACTGGAGCCTCCGGATGCTCTTCAAGGGGAGCCCCATGTAGAGAGCATTGGCATAGTCTAGGCGGGAGATAATGAGGGCGGATGTGACCATGCAAAGTGCATCCCGATCCAGAAAGGGCCGCAACTGGTAGATCCTATGGACCTGACAAAAAGCCCTCCTGGCGACGGCCGCTATGTGGTCTTCTAACGACAGCCGTACATCCAGGAGGACACCCAGATTGCGCGCCCTCTCCGTGGGGGCAAGAATTTCCCCCTCCCCCCCATGGCCAGCGATGGAGTTAGCTGGCTATATCGGGATACCGGAAAGCACAGCCACTCGGTCTTGGCCGGGTTGAGCTGAAGCCTGTTCCACCCTATCCAACCCCGCACAGCCTCTAGGCACCGGGTCATCACTTCCACAGCTTCGTCGGGGTGGCCTGGGGTAGAAATGTACAGCTGAGTATCATCAACATACTGATAAACTCTACCCCAAAGCCACAGATGACTTCACCCAGCAGCTTCACATAAATATTGAACAGAAGGGGCGAGAGCACCAACCCCTGAGGTACCCCACAGATCAGGGGCCTCAGGGTCGATCTCTGCCCCCCTGCCAACACAAATTGCGAATTGGTCGGAGAGGAAGGAGGAGAACCACCGTAATACAATGCCTCCCACTCCCAACCCCCCCAGCCGCCGCAATAAGATACTGTGGTCAACAGTATCAAAAGCCACCGAGAGATCCAACAGGACTAGGAGAGAGGAATAACCCCTGTCACGGGCCCTCCAGAGATCATCCACCAACGCGACCAATGCCGTCTCTGTGCTGTACCCAGGCCTGAAGCCTGATTGGCGTGGATCTAAATAGACAGCTTCATTCAGGTGCTGGGGAAACTGTCGTGCCACCACACACTCAACAGCCTTCGCCACAAAGCGAAGGTTGGAGACTGGACGATAATTAGATAATAGAGTTGGGTCCAGGGACGGTTTCTTTCAAGGTGGTAGGTAAAAACCCCTCACTCAAGGAAGCGTTAATAATGCCCTGGAACCAACCTCGTGTCACCTCCCGAGTGGCCAATACCAGCCAGGAGGGACACGGATCCAGTAAACATGTGATGGAATTAATCCCACCCAGCATCCTGTCCACATCCTTGAGGGTCACAGGATCAAACTCCCCCCAAATAACCTCACCGAACTCCACCCCTGCCCCCCCATCCAGAGTTGCCGAGTCAGAGTCCAACTCATCCCGGATCTGAGTGATTTTTCCTGCAGAAAATTTGAAAAATCCTCAGCCCGCCCCTGTAGAGGATCCTCCCACACTCCCAATTCTAAAAGGGAGCGGATCACCCTAAAAAGGGCAGCTGGGAAATTTCCTGCGAACACAATAAGGGCGGAAAAGTGAGAACACTTCGCCGTCCTTATCACCACTAAATAGGCCCTAATATGGGACCACAATTGTGTTCGGTCAGATCCAAAGCGGGTGGTGCTCCAACCACTCTCTAGGCATCTTTTCTGGTGCTTCATCTCCCTCAGCTCCTCAGAGAACCAAGGAGCCAATTGGGATCGGCATCGGGTCAGAGGCCACAAGGGCACGACCCAGTCAAGGGCCCCAGCTGCCATCCTATCCCAGGTGGCCATCAGGTCCTCAACCGAGTCATTTGTGCATATACCAGGAAACGGCCCAAGCTCCATCAGGAACCTATCCGTGTCCATCAGGCGCCTGGGGTGGAACCATCGTATTGGCTCTGCCTCCCTGCAATAAGGGGGTGCGGCATGGAAGTCCAGCCTAAGGAGCAAATGATCAGACCATGACAGGGGCTCAACAACAACATCCCCTATACCTAGATCATCCTGCCACTATCCAGAGACAAAAACCAGATCCAAGATGTGACCCCCAGTGTGAGTCAGACGGGTTGTCGCCCAAACCCAGCCTGGTCACCCTCCCTAACCCCACTAAAAATTTAAAAATAAAGTAATATAATTGGGTACGCTTCCCTTGGCTGTGCCACCTCTCAGGATTCCAAAATCCATCATCAAGGTATACCCTAGAAAGGTCGGGGGGGCACCTCAAAGGGGGACAGTTCTGAGGGCCCACAGTTCCGCAAATGTGTCCATCATATGGGAATTTACCATTTAATAGAGATTGTTACATCTATTGGATTATGGAAACATAAAAGAAAGCTATTTATAGAACGGACCATATCACATGATGCAGAGAAAAGATTTCCTGACAGGAAAGATAAAGAACAGCTCCAGGTGTCTATGAAACAATAATAATAACAACTCTGGTATGCCAGAAAGAACCTGCCAATGATCAGGTCAAGAAATGATGTCTATGTAGGAACAAATTGTGAAACAGCTAAGAATATTATGTTACGGGTAATCTGTTATTACCTGGGGTGACAAGATACCAGTGTTCCAATATCTCAGGTGCTGCCACAAAGAAGAGGGGGTCAACTTATTCTCCAAAGCACCGGAAGGCACGACAAGAAGCAACAGATGGAAACTAATCAAGGGGAGAACTAAAGAGGAATTTCCTGAGAGTCAGAACAATTAATCCATGCAATGACTTGCCTCCTGAAGTTGTTAGTGTTCCAACACTGGAAGATTTTAGGAAAAGATTGGACAACATTTGTCTGAAAGGTAAATCCAGAACTATTATTAGTTAAAGTTATTTGCTATTGTGAGCCATTACCAATCTGTTAATTCTCAAAATGCTTCTTTGGCAGTGGATTATTGGAGCTTTGTTCATTGTTCTCAGTTAATTTATTATCAACTTTTATTAGCAATAGTTGGCATGTTATTTTGGACCTTGGGTGAAAAGTATTCTCAAAACTGGAACACTTTACGGAAAAGAAGAAATCCCAGCAGTGGTGGAATTCAATTTTTTTTTACTACCAATTCTGTGGGAATGGCTTATTTGGTGGGCGTGGCTTAGGGTCTCATGACTGGGTGGGCAGGGCTTGGTGGTCATGTGACTGGGTGGTCATGTGACTGGGTGATCATGGCTTGGTTGTCATGTGACTGGGTGGGCATGACTTGGTGGTCACATGATTGGCTGCATGGTTTGGTCATGTTACTGGGTGGGTGTGGCCAACTCAATGTCATTCATGTCAAGGGGTGCTTCGCCTGGCCCCTCCCTTCCCAGCCATTCCTTGTCACACTCAGCCTCAACATATCTATAGTTCTGTAAAAATGTTGTTCACCTTTTTTTGATTTTATTATCTACATACTATAGATGTACTTTCATGGACCACTGAAAGGAGGAAATGGCTCACATGCTTTGCCCAAGAGGGTGATAGGCAACAGGCTTTTAGGGGGCTGCCAGAAAGAGGGTGGGGGGAATGAATTTTTCAAAGCACCAGAAGGATGGAAAGTAATCAAGGAGAGAAGCAACCTAAAAGTAAGGAGAAACTTCCTGACAGTGAGAACAATTAACCAGTGGAATTGCTTGCCACCAGAAGTTCTGGGTGCTCCAACACTGGAAGTTTTCAACAAAAGACTGGACAGCCATTTATCTGAAATGATATAGAGTTCCCCCAAAGGTCCCTTCTAAGTCTTATTCTGTTATTCTGACACCTTTCCCAGGACCTCTATTCAGATTTTGGGATCCTCTTGAGTTTTCCTGCCTGAGCAGGGGATTGGACTAGAAGACCTCCATAGTCCCTTTCAACTCTATTAAACACACCTGTATTTATGCTCTGGACTATTGACATGTAAACCCTGAAAAATACGTGGGCAAAAAAAGGCAGTAAAATCACTTTAGGTATAGGTACAGTGCAAAATATTAATATATGATAAATAAGGGAACAATTAAAAATAATAGCACAGAGTTTTCTCTCTTCCCCCTCCTTTTTTTCTTTCGCTCCCTCTTTCTTTCTCTCCCTTCCTCTTTCCTGCTCTTTCTTTCTTCCTTCCTTCCTATTTTTCTTTCTTTCTCTTTCTTTTTTCCTCTTTATTTCTTTCTCTCCCTTCCTCTTTCTTTCTTGCTCTTTCTTTCTTGCCCTCCCTCCCTCCTTCCTTTCCTTTCCTTCCTTCCTCCCTCCTTCCTTCCTTTCCTTCCTCATCTCTCTCTCTATCTCTCTCTCTCACACACACACAGACACACACACAGACACACACACACAGACACACACACACACACAGACACACACACACTTTTTCTGGGAAGAACTTATTGGGTGATCTCCAGAGCAGTGAGAGGCAGGACAATGAAGAAAGCAGCAGCCCAAGAACACCCATCCGCCCTCCCTTTGGAAGCACATGGGTGGCGGCAGGGGCAGGTGGGGGTGGTGCGGCTATGGGAAACCCCGGGAGTTCCTGCCCTCCCTTTCAGGGCACAACAGCTGTGGTGGCGGGGAGGGCAGTGGCAGGGGGGCAATGGTGGGGGGGCAGTGGGGGGGGCAGCGGTGGCAGCAGTGTGGCTATGGGATGGGAAGCAGCCCCAGGAGTTCCTGGCCTCCCTTTCGGGGCACCTCCATTGCCCGTCTCAGCCCCAGCATAGCAAAGAAAGTGAACGGAAAGCCATTCACTTTCTCTGCTGTGCTGGGGCCAAGAGGAGTGGCGGAGGCGCCCCAAAAGTGAGGGAGAAAGCAAACGACTTTCCGTTATATTTCTCTGCTGTGTTGGGGCTGAGAGGGGCATTGGAGGTGCCTCAAAAGGGAGGCCGGGAACTCCTAGTGCTGCTTCCCATAGCCGAACTGCCACTGCTGCCCACCCTCTGGACTGGCCTGAAAACAGCACCCCACCTTGGCCTCCTCCCATCCGGAAAGATCCCGGGCGGTGGGGCGGAAGCCTGGAAAGGCCCCGGATGGTGGGCGAGGACCTAGCATGACTCGCGGGCTTACCTGTGAGCAGGGCAGGCAGATCAGGGCTGCTCAGTTGGGACGCAGGCACCACATGGGAAAGTCAGGTTAGGCAAGCTAGGAAGGCCCAGCATGCCACATAGGAAGGGAGGAATGACTGGAAGGAGCGAGCAGCAGGCAGGCAAGCTGCATAAATGAGCATCGGGTTTGTGGGGTAACTGAGCGACCGGCAACCGGGGAACCGGTTTGGGGGCATGGCCAGCCAGAAGTTACTACCAGTTCGGCAACCCATGCCTAATCACCACTACCAGTTCTCTGGAACCGGTGCGAACCAGTTGAATACCTCCTCTGAATCCCAGTCATTTAGTGTCATATTTCAGACATATTGAAAGAGAAACTGAGAACTGAATACATGTCCAGTAAAGACTGAATCTATGTTTTAAATGTAAATTGTGATAAAAAATAAATAAAACTTAATAACATACAATATCACTGTTTGGGGAGAAAAATAGAAGCACTATTTTGAAAGAATGTGTGCAGATAGCTACCCCATTAAATAATCTGTAAATTATATATTTATAAAATATATAAATATGTATAATAGCACATCTATTTTAAGTTATTTTGAAATATAAAAACATTGGATTTCAGGTTTACAAGATTCAAAAGCATATAGGAAAAAGAAACGTAAAAAACAGAAAGAAGGAAATCATAAAACTAATATTATAGTATAATCTCATAATATGATTTCATATAAGTTGCAAAACTAAGAAAAGAAATTCCAGGACTAAGAAAGAAGCAATTTGCCCAGGGAACAAGACAGCTTTTTGGCAGAAAGTGTTAGAAAGAAGCTTTCCATTCAATACAATCAATAATTCAGTAGCGGTTTCCTGGTCATGATCTCTGACCAACTGAACATTCTTCTGCCATACGCAGATAACTTTGTCAAAAGGATCATAAGAGAAATTGTGCACTGATCATGTTACCTAGTTTGGTAATGATGCATCTACAAGAAACAATCAAGCTCAGGGAACACCAAGGACTCAACAGTTTACAGTTTCTTATCATATCAGTGCTGCAACATAATTAACACAACTTTTTTTTTCTATCCCAATAATCAAAAATCAAGTGAACCATCCATGGTACTAGCGGTCAGATTCAAATTGTCTTACTACCAGTTCTGTGGGCATGGTGTGGCTTGGTGGGCGTGGCTTGGTGGGCGTGGCTTGGTGGGCATGGCAGGGGAAGGATACTGTAAAATCCCCATTCCCTCCCCACTCCTGGGGGAAGGTTACTGCAAAATCCCATTCTCTCCCCACCCCATTAACCTGCTTTCCAGCTCCATTCTCCTGTGCAGGGTAACAAAAAAAGACCCAGTTGATCAGCTGGGATTCAATGGGAGGCAGAGAATAGATGGGGATGGGGCCAGTCAGAGGTAGTATTTTCCGGTTCTCAGAACTACTCAAAATTTCCGCTACTGGTTCTCCAGAACTGTTCAGAACCTGCTGTATACCACCTCTGCATGGTACTATTTCAACAACTGGACCTGAATTTGCTGTAGTGCATGGTGTCAAACTCATGGCGTAACGTTGCTGTCATATGACATTTTGCGACATTTTTCCCTTCGCAGAGCTGGGGTGGACATGGCCTATGTGTGATACATCCAGCCCACAGGCTGCCAGTTTGACACCTCTGCTCTAGTGGCTTGAATATTGCATGGGAATCTAGGCCAACCTAGAAAAGGGTTTTATTTTTGTTTTTAATATATTATGCTACTAATATAACAATTGAGTCAATAAAAGTTCTTGTCATGTTACAAAGTATTATAAAAAAGTGTGCAAATAATGGGACTTAGGGGGGATTACTTTCCCTTGTGAATATTTGTGAAAGAACGAGGTATTAGTGCCTGGTCAATAAGCTTTACATAACTAAAGGAAACATTTCAATGCCTTTTTTAAAAAGTGCTTGGTCTATTTAAAATTGGAATTTGAAATGAAATAAGAGGAATTATATTATAATAAACAAAAAAACCCAAAAGTGAAATACAAAAACATTAGACAGGAAAAAATACATGGAAATATTATTGTAAAGAGATACAGGAAGTTTTTACCCCAGATTTGACTATTGGTATTGAATAAAACTGAGATATAAGATTTATATGCATTGACTACTCTGACAAACTATAAAAAAGAAGACATTGATTGAAATAAATTATTGGACATTTGGATTGACAAGATGAGTGGAATATGCATGGAAATAAGGTTGGAATTGCAAAACACGAAGGATATGATGAAAGAAAGTTCAGAATTATGGAGTACAATGTTACAAAAACTGGAAATGGTGACACAAATCAAAGAAGAACAAAGAGAACCAGAAGGGGAGGAGTTTAATAAAGAAGAAACTAGCTTTAAAGAACAAGTGGACCAACGAATGCTAAGACAAGATAAAAAAAAGGAGTTAAAATTAAAAATATTAAGGTTTGATGTGACAAACAAAGGGGAAACTATTTTGAAGGTTAAGCAAAGGAAAAAGAAACAACAGAAGAGGAAATTGCAGAGGAAGGAAAAGGGACGGTGACAAAGTAAATAATTGGAAAAGTAATTTAACGGAAATAATAGGGAAAAGAAGGGAAAGGGAGGGAAAGGACCAAAAAATGACAGGAAAGAGAAAACAAACTAAAATGAGAAGAAATTATATAGTTCAGAGAATTAGAGATGATGGGTAACAGATGATTAGCAAAGGAGATTCTGCATGGAAGTACTGTATAATGTGGTTATTAATCTATACATATATACATACATATACATACATACATACATACATACATACATACGTACATACGTACATATATATATATATATATATATATATATATACAGAGAGAGAGAGAGAGAGAGAGAGAGAGAGAGATGTTTTCTTAAGTTTTCACGGGTATTTATATGTATGGTATTCAGCTTTGTTCGGATATTTTCCCACGTCATTATAGTTGTGCTTTTAAAGTTGTAGCGATGTTTCGACAGAATCTCATCTGCCATCATCAGGCTTGTGTATTGTGTTTGTCTGTGAGTCAGCCGATTCTGTTTTAAATTTGGTGCTAGCCTCCTGCTGTGTTAGAATGTTTTTTTCTTCATCCTGATTGGTTGGGAGTCTTGGTCTGTGTTTATTGGTCTTGGAGTTTGCTGTGTTCTGCTTGATTGGTGTTTCTAATATCTTCTGTCTGTTTTGTAACATTTTTTGTCTTGATTGGCTGGCAACATTGTGTTTTGTGTATTGGGAGTTTGTAGTGCGGCTTGGCTTCGGGTGAATGGCCAGCTATCGTTTATTAGGAAGCTAGGATTCATCTGGGCTGGTTGGGTAGCTGGGTGAGGTATTGGGGGGGGGGGTCTGTTTGTGCCAGGTGTTTGCTTGACTTGTGGTATGGAGATATTTTTGTTTGTGAGTGCAGGCTTCCAGATAATTGACAGTCTGGTGGAGTCATCTCGTCTATTCATGCTTTCAGGTCTTTTTTCAATCTCTATGGCTTCTCTGATAATTCTGTAGCTGGGGTTTTCTATAGTGGCTAGGGTTTTGGTGCCATTGAAGTCGATGCTCTGACCTATGGCTTTCATGTGTTGGACTAGTTTTTTACTGCATTTTTGTGTTCATTCAGGCGGGTACTTATTCTTCTCTTGGTCTGTCCGATGTATGTGGCAGGGCATGATGCGCAGGGGACTTCATATATGCCTTGGTTTTCCAGGTCAATTTTATCTTTGGGGTTTTTTAGGATGGCTGCTATTTTTCTGTCTGTTTTGAAGGCAGTCTTGATGTGATGCCTATATAGTATCTTACTGATTTGTCTGTAATACCTCTTATGTAGGGCAGGACAGATGTTCCATAGGTCTATTCATCTTCTAGGTCTCCATTATGTCTCAGTGTGTTTTTGTGGATCAGGCCTGTGATTTTGCTTTTGTGGAAGCCGTTGGCTGTCAGTACTTAAGTCAGGGTGCATAGTTCAGTCTTTATGTGTGTCTTGTCTGCCAGGCGTTTGGTTCTGGCAATTAATGTTTTGGCCACGGAGTTTATCTGTGCTGAGTAGTGGTGGGATTGGGCATTGAGGTAGCGGTTGGTGTGTGTTTTCTTCTGGTATATGGTGTATCCTAGTATGCCATCTGTTTTTTTGTAGTACATCTAGGAATGGTAATTGTTTGTTTGTTTCCGTTTCCATGGTGAATTTGATATATATGTATGTGTGTGTGTATGTGTGTGTGTGTGTGATGAGGGTATATATGTGTGTGTGTGTGTGTGTTTTCATAGATTTTCATGGGTACAGGTATGCATGTCTTGGCATGTTGGGGTCTTTTCCCATGTAAGATTAAGAGTATCTTGGCAAAGATGAGGTACCACTGGCCATCTTCCGCCTGGTACTTTCAGCTTCGTGCTTGTGCAAGCAAAGCATGATCGGAGCTGCCATCTCCCTATATATACTGGTGGGGAGGTTGGCTGTGTTGTCATTTCTTGATTGGTTGATGGAGTTGATATTTGCAGATTGGCTGGCTTTTTCGTAAGAATATATGTGGCTGAGGTATTGGCTGTGTGGCTATCAGCCTCCTGTGTTGTAATGACCTGGGTCATGGGCTGTGTAATGACCTTCTGAGTTCTATTGTTTTGACATCCTGGGTCTTGTGCTGTAATCTCCTGGGTCGTTGGCTGTGTTGCATGGTATTGTTGCATGGTATTTCATAAACTCCTTGGTTTTCTAGCTGGATCTTGTCTTTGGGATTTCTTAGGATGTTGGCTATTTTTTGGTCAGTGCCAAAGACTGTCCTGATATTGTGCCTGTGGACAATTTTGCTGATTTTATCTGTGGTGCTTCTGATGTAGAGGAGGAGGGCGATACCGTTGTCTTGTTCTGTGTCTCGGTTTCTGGGGGGTGTCTCCTTTAGGATTAGGTTGGTAATTGTGTTTCTTTGGAATCCATTGGAAATTAATATGTCAGCGAGGGTGTGTAATTCTGTTCTCAGGTGGTCTTTGGCTCTGGAGATGAGGGTCTTGGCTACAGAGTTGATCTGTGCAGGGTGGTACTGGGATTGTGTGTTTAAGTAGCGGTTGGTGTGTGTTTTCTTCCAGTGGATGGTGTGTCCTAGGAAGCCATTGGATTTTTTGTAAATTAGGACATCCAGGAAGGGAAGTTGGTTGTTAGCTTCTGTTTCCATGGTGAATTGTATTTTGGAGTGTAGGCTGTTGAGGTGTGTGAGGAAGTTTTCCAGTTTTTCTTTCCCATGTGGCTATGAAGCCAGCCAATCTGCAAACATCAACTCCATCAACCAATCAAGAAATGACAACACAGCCAACCTCCCCACCAGTATATATAGGGAGACGGCAGCTCCGATCACACTTTGCTCGCACAAGCACGAAGCTGAAAGGACCAGCCTGAAGATGGTGAGTGGGACCTCATTGAAACGTTGCCAAGATACTCTCAATCTTACATGGGAAAAAACCTGAACATGCCAAGACCTGCATATATAACAATTGCCCAGCCACATACATTGGACAAACCAACAGGAGAATAAATGCACGCATCGCAGAACACAAGAACGCAGTCGGAAAAGAAGAAAATTCTTCCTCCCTTTTCCAGCACCTTAAAGCCACAGGACATGAAATTAATCTTGAGGGAACCAAATTAATCTCCAATGCTGAACACTTCAACAAGAGAATAATCAGGGAAGCCATCGAAATAGAAAAACACCCCCATAACATGAATAAACGGGACGATGCTTCTCGCCTACCAGACATTTGGAAACTAGCCCTTATCAACAAATGAGTCCCAGCCATGAAAACCAACACCGGACCCAAAACAACACATGACGCCACCACCAATCTCCCTCACCAGACTCAAACCCAAACCCACCCCATAGACAAAAGGCAACCACTGTCCAGAAACAGACCACGGCTGCATCACCAGCTGCCACACACCCCGACCCCCAAACCAAGCAAACTGACACATGCCATGAACACAGAGCCAGGCCTCAAACTTGGAGCCAAACCAAATCCGGAACGTCACGTCAAAGACCCAAACACGACAAGACTGCATATATATATGTTTTCGGAGGTTTTCGCAGGTATTTGTATGTGGATCTTTGGTTCTTCGGGTTTTCTCCCGCGTAGAATTGGAAGTAACTAGGCGACGTTTCGATGAGGTCTCATTCATCATCTTCAGGCTTGTGTCTTCAGCCTTGTTTTTCTACGTGGGAGAAAACCCGAAGAACCAAAGATCCATATATATATATATATATATATGTAAGGTTTTTAAGCTGATAATTTTAAATAATAAATAAGGGAGACTAGTATAGATCTATTTCGAGCTAGTTAGCTCTCTTCAGCTAGCCATACCCTTACTGGGATTCGAACCAGGGAAGTATTACATGTGAGGCAGTTGTAATTGCCACTAGACCACTGGCTCTCTCCTTATCAGCACAAAGTATATATATATATATATATATATATATATATAACACAAAGTATATATATATATATATATATATATATATATATATATATATACACACACACACATACATACACACACACACACACACACACATACATACATACATATTGAGAGTATCTTGGTGACGTTTCGACGAGGTCCCATTCGCCATCTTCAGGCTGGTGCTTTCAGCTTTGTGCTTGTGCAAGCAAACCACGAAGCCGAAAGCACCAGCTTAAAGATGGCGAGTGGGACCTTGTCGAAATGTTGCCAAGATACTCTCAATCTTACACGGGAAAAGACCCAAACATGCCAAGACCTGCATACCTGTACCCGTGAAAATCTATGAAAACAAATATATATATATGAATATAGTAGTTAAGGGACCATTATGGTTATATTGTTATAAATTTTTATAATGGGTTAAAGGGAGTAAATGGCGGAAATGTATAAGTAAAGAGGTGGCTAGCTCGAATTGGTAATAAAAGGAATAATTGGAATATGGAAAAATTGTATATGGAAAAAAAATGCAAATGTGACAGATAGAAGAATATATGTATAATTATTATAGAAATTGAATAAGAATATAGATAATATTGTTTAACATGACAGGAGAATATTTATAGAAAAATGAAATAAGCTACAATATGAAATGAGATTGTATAAAATAAGAGCTATGAATTTAGAAACTGAATAAGAATATGGAAAATATTATTAAATAATGTATGAGATTATTTAAAGAAAAAGGTAACAAGTAATATTATGATTTTAATTTGGATATAAAAGTTGGTATGTAATTATGGTCATGTTTGTATGGAAATGTAAAACCTGGAAACACATTGTTCACCTAATGAGAAGTTTCATAAAAGATGAAAAATAAAAAAATATTTTAAAAAAGCTTTACAAAACTGAACATGTTAACTAAGCCAATAATGCATGTATATATTATTGTATGTTGCATAGAAAAACATGGACACTAGAGATTCATCCATTAGCAACCATAGATTTTCCAACCTAGCTGCTTATCCCCATTATAGAACATATAATTTCTATGTAGTGTATTTTTTATTTATAAGAGGCAACAATTCCCACTTCAGAGCAAGACCTTTAACCTATAACCATACCATCCTTAAGATTATTTTGCTATGAAGCAAGTCTCACCCTGCCCTAATTAGAATCGTAATCAGTACATTTTGTAGAGTTGCTGACTTTCGCAGATGTGAGAATGCAGCTGTGGTGTGTATGATGCTAAATAATTGCTAGTTTCAAACTACAAAGCCATTTATGATTTGGCATCTAGGTATTTGATTCATGGAGAAGAAGCCCACCCAGTCAAGTTGGCAAAGCAATGTATGTCATCATCTTTTGAATAATCTGCCTTATAGTAAGTATAGAGGGGAGAGCACATTGTTCTTCGTGTTATGCTCCCTGTGATGATCCAGGGTGGGATACAAAACAAACACAGTCAAGAAACAGGTGAAGCCCCTTTTATTCCTTCACTTTGCTTCCAAGCTCCGAATATTCTTGACGGAAGACAAAAAACTCCCACACAAAACAATTATAAAAAGAAGGAAAAAAGCAACACAAACCAGGACGTCCACAGATAACACACACTGGGAAGGACGCCAAACTCAGAGAGGAACCATAGAGATATATCCATGCTTTGTTTCCAGCGTTCACCCATAAGCATGTTCATCTTCTTATTCAGTTGTCACAGCTGCAGCCCATGAAGAAGATCAAGGCCCTCTCCTCCCAAGTAGTCTCACCTTATCCTCTCCTCCCTGCGTGTCTTAGGATGGATAGGGATGGGCCTAGGTCCTCCTCTAACTGCTCAGCTGGCCTCTTCCCCAGCCTCCTCCACAACCTCCAGGGCCACACTTCCACTCCCTGTCGGCTGTTCCTCCTCTCCTTCAGAGTTAGTCTCCACCAGGGGCATGACACTCCCTTTCTATGAACAGTTTCCCTCCAGAGATCTGGATAGTGCCCTGCCCTCCTTTACATGCTTGGGAAGTCAAGCCAAAGATCTTACTTTACATGTGGCATTTGATGTTTGAGCTATGGAAATAGCTCAATAGTTTCATAGATAAAAAATGGGGTAGATGGATAATAGGATTTATCTTTTCAGTAAGATGTTAATGTTGCATCAGTTTTATATAGTCTGGGGTTTGGATATCTCTGAGGTATCTTCTACCTAATCTCAGAGGACTTTCGGTGGGTATCAAATTTGAGGGAAAGCCACCTACATGGTCCCTATGTTTGAGCTTTCTCATATATGGAATGCCCTCTGGGATACCCTACCTATTGAGTGTGTGTGTGTATGTACTATTTTTTTTATTAAACATTAAAAAGAATATAAAACATGAAATACATATAAAAATAATAAAGGGATAAACTACAGTGGCAGAATACAAGTAAATAAGGATAGGATTCCAATATCATGGAGGTTATACTTTTTCAATATATCCTTAGTTGTTCATAAATTTATAGTGTAGGTTATATCAGTGTCAGGAAATGGGAAAATCATATAAGCCAAATAAATAAATAAGTTTGTAAACGGCTGTAAGTCTATTGGAATTGGCAAACCATAAATACTGCAAATAACTAAGCGAAATAAATAAATAAATAGAATGCACAGTCAGCAAATACTGGATGCTGGCCTAAACAACAGGAAATGTCCTTTGTTTGCACAGCCTATGCCCTGTGCATGATTTTCCAGAGTTATGTGACTGGTCTTTTCTTGAATACTGAAGGTTGGAATAGATACATTTTGGTCTAAACTGGTAAAGTGTCTTAAATTTTGTTATAGGTTTCCATCATCAGATTCTTAATCTATACAAATATACAAATGCAGCTGAAACTGAGAGGATGAACAACCAGGAAAAGATAACAATGTGAGGTACCCAAAATGATACTGTTTCATGAAATCTTTGCAGCATAGACACATATCTTGATTGCAATATACGGTATTAATTCTCTGTCGTAGTGTTGGGATGTATCATTATTATGGAGGATTAAATGTTGTGGAATCTGCCAAAAAAAAAAAAAAAAAACCCTAGAGATTCTCTGAGGGATAAGAATTCTGTCCGAGAATGAATACAGGGATAGTCTGAGAGAGAGAAAAAAATTATTGAATTCCCCTGGAAGAAGATACAGCTATTAAAAATGAAGTATTTATATTCAGCAGATGACAGCAGTGAATATGTTGCTTCTCAGTCACACACAGGGAACAGGAAAAAGAATAATATACCTTGCCTAGAGAGGAACAGAATCATAGGATTTTGAAAATGATTGTAGATCAGATACAGATGCAGATGTAGATGAAGATATTTTGTTGCACAGATTTGCTGGGAAAATAATGTAGGACAATGTTTCTCAACCTTGATCATTTTCAGATATGTGGACTTCAATTCCCAGAATTCCCCAGGCAACTTGATGGCTGCTGACTGGAGAAATGCTGGTCAGCATGCTGGCTGGGGAATTCTAGGAGTTGAAATCCACATATCTTTAAGTTGCTAAGGCTGAGAAACACTGATTTAGGACATACCAGTTTCCCTTACTTTGTCCTAATGTCATCCTCACTAGATATGAGTTGACAGTAGCATTCAGTTCTTGGTTTCAAAGCTCAGTCTTTAATGGATATGCATCAGAGCTTCATTTTCCCTTCCTCTATAGAAAGGCGCCATAAACAATACTTAGCATTTGCTATTTAATATATACATCCATTAACTTTGCACTGTTGCGCTCATTAAATCTGCTGCTGAACTTTTGCTGGCAAAGCAGAAATTTCCTTTTATAATTTCTTGTAAAAAAAGCCTTTAGTGGATAGGACAACCTTGTGTCTGCTGGAAATGAATACTAACCTCTAGTTAAATATTGATGATTACAATAATTATATTATGTTGCAGCTTCTTAAGTTGCACCTGCTCTTTGATTTTTTTTTCAAGCAGTAAAACTGCCCTTCCCCCTACCTGGTTTGCTAATTTCATTTGCACAGTGCAGAAATGTGACTAATGGTGGTGTATAGTTTTATTAACACTAAACAAAGAAAATTTATTGAGTATGCACAAATGATTTAGGAGAAGAGAAAAGATTGTCTTCCCTCCCTCCTAAATAGAAAGAGAATTTTTTAAAATTACTTTATGTAGATGTGACCAAATACCTTAAACCTAGGCAATTTACCAGATGAGCAAAGGACAGCTTGGAATTTTGCTCTCTTCAAATAATTAATGACTAAACTTTGCAGCTCCTCATTTCTCAGAGCCTGAGAAGTGGAACTAAGGCAAATATGCCTGGCCTTACGAATCCTAATTCAAATCCTAAGAGCATGGGGGCTCCAGTGATTGGAACACTGGGCAGGAGGTTAGCAAGCCCATGTTTGAGACCTGAGAGCTGTCATGGGGTTGAGCTCTCATCCTTCACTCCAGCTCCTGGTGGAGAAATGAATGGAGTCCCCAACTGGGCATTCCCAGAACAACCCTGATGTTCAGCTAATCCGTTCAACCTGGAAGCGCCTTGGTGCTTCTGATCTGAGTGTAATTCAAATCCTGGGATAACTGACTCCTCTCCTTTCAGTTAGAAAAATATAAATTCATACATTCAGTTAGAAATATAATTTCATACATTCAATTTGTAGCTGATTTAAAACAGCGTGGCCTCAAGATGAATGACATGATTACAACCACCACTTTCAAATGTTATACTGTATGAATAACCATCAAGAATAACCTATTTTGCATAAAGCATACTAGCAAAGATAGGCAAAAGGAGGTATTCTATCCAAGTGCAGTCCCAAAATTGAGGGGTTAAGTCAGCCTCTGTTGTATATGGCTCATGTGTAAAGTGAGAGTTGGGAGTTAGCATCTGACAGCTTACTTTTTCCATTCCAGTGGTTCAGGATGCCTTTATTGTGTCTTGGAAATGAAGTCAATGTGGTTGCAGCCACATTTTTATAATGTTTGTTATTTGATTTTGTTTTTATCACGACACCTTGCAAGACGCTTCTGTTCCCAGATCCTGTGAAAATGAAGATGGCAACAAGATCAAAGAAGTTATGACTGCTGTCCCCAATCACAGAATGTTGGAGCCATGTCAACTGTCCAAAAATGTTAGCTATTAATGTTACTAGATTTTTATGTTATAAACCCTTCTTGCATCACCTAGCAATGTATTCTTATTCTAGTAATATTTACAACCTAGAGCACTACTGCTTGCTATATTTCCTATGGAATCGTTTGACTCAATCTACCACAATTTGGAACTGAACACACTCAAAACTGTAGAAATAGTGGTAGACTAAGAGAAATTCTCCCATACTACTACCTCTTATAATACTAGGCAACACAGTATCAACAGTAAAGACCTTCAAATTTCTAGGTTCTATCATATCACAAGGCTAAAATGGACACTTAACATCAAAAACATCATCAAAAAAGCACAACAAAGAATATTCTTTCTGCATCAACTTAGAAGGCTCAAACTGCCCAAGGACCTGCTGATACAGTTCCACAGAGGAATTATTGGGTCTGTTATCTGCACTTCTATAACTGTCTGGTTGGATTCTGAAATCCAACAAGACAGACAAAGACTTCAGAGAGTAATTAGGACTGCAGAAAAAACAATTACTACAAATCTGCCTTCCATTAAGGACTGTATACTGCATGAGTCAAAAAGAGAGCTGCGAAAATATTTACAGAGCCCTCGTATCCTGGACATAAACTGTTTCAACTCCTATCCTCAAAATGACGCTATAGAGCACTGCACAACAGCTAGACACAAGAATAGTTTTTCCTGAGTCTCATCACTCTGCTAAACAAATAATTCCCTCAACACTGTCAAACTATTTACTATTACTATTAATCATCCCATCCTTCCTTTCACCCATCTCCTCCCACTTATGACTGTATGACTGTATGACTGTAATCTTGTTGCTTGTATCTTAACAATTTTTATTGACTGTTTTCTAGTATGATTTGATTGCTTATTGTACCCTATGACTATTATTAAGTGTTGTACCTTATGATTCTTGACTCTTGATGAATGTATCTTTTCTTTTATGTACTCTGAGAGCATTTGCACCAAGACAAATTCCTTGAGTGTCCAATCACACTTGGCCAATAAAGAATTCTATTCTATTCTATTCTATTCTATTCTATTCTATTCTATTCTATTCTTATTTCTATTCCATTTCATTCTATATTTCTAGCTTTCCACTCCCCTAAACTGTGATGAGAATGGCCATGTCAAGTTTATTTGGGAAAGGCTCTGCCCTTGCCAAATACCATGAAAAGACACTGAAAGATGTGCATGACAAGGGTTATCAAGAGAATGCCCATGTTTCTATAGGTTAATTAGATAGGACCTTGTAGCAGTCAGCTCAGTAGAAGTCTTTACCTTGGTCCTATTGCAGTGCAGCTGGCTTTGCCCACTTTCCTGCCTTCCCTCCCAATGCACAAAAGGAGAACAAGAAGGTAATACTGTATTGCAAAGGTCTTCAAACTTGGCAAGTTTAAGGCTTGTAGACTTCAACTCCCAGAATTCCTGAGCTAACATGACTGGAGAAGGAATTCTGGGAGTTGAAGTCCACAAGTCTTAAAGCTGTCAAGTTTGAAAACCCCTGCTGTGTTGCATTGTTGGCTCCTGCTTCACCAAGAAAAAGCAAGTTGAAGCCATATTACATCAGTCTACCCACACAAGGAGTTTCACCAATCAAGATGCTTCCTCCAAACCAAGTGGTTTGAAACTGGAGCAGAGAATATCTTGGGGTTAGAATATGAAGCAATGAGGTAGCTTCAGGGATTATAGAAAAAAAGTTGTTGCCTCCTTTATGATTTTTGAAGACACCATCTTCCCTCTTGTCAGTGACACTGAGCATGACACTTTGTGCAGATAGTTTTATTGAGCTTAGAACAACATCATGTTCTGCAATACCATGTTTACCTTATATGACAGGCATTTGACAGCAGGAGAGGCAAACTGTAACTAAGCCATGTTTGTTTTGTAAAAATCTAAACCAAAAACAAGTAAGAAAAAGGGACTTTGCTTCCTAATCATAGGATATTGTACCAACTACCACTGAACTCTAACTCTTTTTAGATTATCATTAGCAAAGGACCTTACGTTCTCCTCCAGCCACCATTTCAAATGGTGGTGTCCTGTTCTCAGGGATCCTTGCCTGGCACTGTGGCTGAAGTTGCTGGGAAAATGTAACTAATAAACAAACAAATAAATCAAATTGTGCAAGACAGTTTTCATCCCCCATGTTTTTATATTTAGGTGATTTAAAGTTGCTTGCAGTATTTATTGTGTTTTTTTATATTAATAATGTACATTTATATAACTTTAGTTTTAATTGAACTTTCCTAAGACATCTGTTGTCAAGGGATGATACGTACAGTACCTACATATAGATATAAACATGCAAGGGAACATGGTAAGTGAAGTATAGGGCAAAGTTTCTCAGAAGATTTGGCTTAGGTCCACAACAGAGGTGGTATTCAGCAGGTTCTGACTAGTTGTGGAGAACCGGTAGTGGAAATTTTGAGTAGTTCAGAGAACCAGCAAACACCACCTCTGACTGGCCCCATGCCCATCTATTCTCTACCTCTCAAGTCCCAGCTGATTGGCTGGTTCTTCTTTTGTTGCTCTGCACAGGAGAACGGAGCTGGAAAGCAGGTTAGCGGGATGCAGAGGGAATGGGGATTTTGCAGTATATCCTTCCCCTGGAGTGGGGTGGAAATGGTGATTTTACAGTATCCTTCCCCTGCCACACCCAAGGCATACCCACTACACCAACCCACACCCACCAAGCCATGCCCACAGAACAGATAGTACAAATTTTTGAATTCCACCACGGATCTACAACATACTTTGAGTGCTAGGACTAGTACTTCTGAGATTACACAGAGTGTATGCAAATGTGATGGGAATGATTCACCCATAAATGTGTTCAATATGCTACCAAGTGACAATATTCATGGATAAACTAAAAATTGGCACCATTATTAGAATTCTCATATCATTTTATCAATCCTTTCTTTTACGTACTTAGCTCACATCGTTAATCATCCATCAGCAAAGAGAGAAACCCAGTGATATATACTCTATATCTTATCTTTGAGTTGCCATAATTAACTATCATAATTCTAGTTTCAAGTTGACTTGCCTTCATTTGGGAAATCACAATCCATTTTAGCACTGATAGCTTACCCCACACTAAATTAAAACTTTTCCAAAAAAGAGACAGAAACAAAAAGAAGAAAGGAGAGAAGGAATGTCATGCAAATAGATTTGGCCGTGAACTGTTTGGAGTTCTATAAATGTAAAATTATTTGGAGTTCTAAGCACACAACTTAAAAAGTAATAGGACTCCACGGGTCTTATAGCAGAACCTTTGCCACTTGGTATTGATTTAGCAATATTTTAGAGATTTATTCCTTTATATTTTCACCAGGGAAATTATACTGCCTAGATCTATTAAGCTAAGAGAAGCCATTATCCCCTCATTATTACCAGCTGCCCAGTTGTTGAATATAATCTCCTGAGCTTTGGACAAAATCTATTGGATTTCCTTCCTTGATGCTATGCAGTATTTTCTAAAAATCCTGATGCTAAACTATTATAGGTAGGAGGGAGAAATGCAAGGAATTATTTTCCTAAAGTCTAGCCTTGATTTTTCACCCTGTAGAGCTGGCATGGCTACAGCTACAGTTAGACTCCAATCGGGCTTCAGGCCCGGGCATAGCACGGAGACGGCGTTGGTCGCGTTGGTTGATGATCTCTGGAGGGCTCGGGACAGAGGTTGTTCCTCTGTCCTGGTCCTGTTAGATCTCTCGGCGGCTTTTGATACTGTCGACCACAGTATCCTATTGCAGCGGTTGGAGGGGTTGGGGGTTGGAGGCACCGTATTACGGTGGTTCTCCTCCTTCCTCTCCGACCGTTCGCAATTTGTGTTAACGGGGGGGCAGAGATCGTCCCCAAGGCCCCTGCTTTGTGGGGTGCCTCAGGGGTCGGTGCTCTCGCCCCTGCTGTTTAACATTTATGTAAAGCCGCTGGGTGAGATCATCCGTGGCTTTGGGGTGGAGTTCCATCAGTACGCTGATGATACTCAGCTGTACATCTCCACCCCGGGCCACCCCAACGAAGCCGTCGAAGTGATGACCCGGTGCCTGGAGGCCGTGCGGGGTTGGATGGGTCGTAACAGGCTTCGTCTCAACCCGGCCAAAACCGAGTGGCTGTGGTTTCCTGCGCCCAGATACAGCCAGCTTACTCCTTCGCTGGCCGTGGGGGGAGAGGTTTTGACCCCCGTGGAAAGGGCACGCAACTTGGGTGTCCTCCTGGATGTACGGCTGTCTTTGGAAGAACATATTGCAGCCGTCGCCAGGGGGGCTTTTTATCAGATTCGTCTGATTTACCAGTTGCGGCCCTTTCTGGATCTGGGCGCACTTCGCACAGTCACCTCCGCCCTCGTTATCTCCCGCTTGGATTATTGCAATGCTCTCTACATGGGGCTCCCCTTGAAGAGTCTCCGGAGGTTGCAGTTAGTTCAGAATGCAGCCGCGCGGGTGATTGTGGGCGCCCCTCGAAGCGCACACGTAACACCACTTCTCAGCAGGCTGCACTGGCTTCCTGTGGCCTACCGGATTCGATTCAAGGTGGTACTGATGGTATTTAAAGTGCTCCATGGCTCGGGACCTGGGTACTTACGGGACCGCCTGCTGCCATCAACAACCTCCCGCCGCCCAGTACGCTCCCACAGGGTGGCCCTACTTGGGGTGCCGCCGCCTGACCGTTGTCGGCTGGTGGCCCCGAGAGTTCGGGCTTTCTCTGTGGGAGCTCCCTCCCTATGGAATGATCTCCCCCCGGAGATACGGGCTATGACGGACATTCTGACCTTCCGGCGCGCAGTAAAAACCCTGCTTTTTGAACAGGCCGGCCTGGCCCAGTAACTATGTTTTTTGGTTTTAATCAATTAAATTAGGGTTTTATTAGTTTTAAATTTTTAACTTAAATTTTAATAGACAGCCGATTTGGTTATTTAATTTATTTTTAATAGTATTTATTACATTTTTATTGTATGTTTTAGTGGGCTGTTCACCGCCCCGAGTCCCTTTTTTGGGAGAGGGAGCGGTATAAAAGTATGATTAATAATAAATAAAATAATAAATAGACCAAAGAACAAAACCTAATATCAGATTTTTTTACCAAATATTCAATGCAAGTTTCTCTCTAAACTATAACACTTCAGGTTGCAGAAATTATCCAATATACACAAGCACACAAGCGTGCAAATAATATGGATGCAGGCCAACTCACAAAGCCAGAATATCCACTGGGTTTAACATCTGTAGCACTGTTGTAAAAATGAGACAAGGAGGTTGAAATTGCTTTAAAGCAATTGTTTAACAGTGCAAATCTTCACATTTAATTTAGAAATAGAATAAATCAAAACAAAAGAGATCACCCTCAGTTATCTCCACATGGAATTTCTAGATTTGTCCATACTACTTTGTCACAATTTTTCAATTTGCTACTCAAATCTTTAGCAAAGTAATTTGAAGCACTTTAAAAAAACTATATAAAGATTAAAGAGTAGCAATTCCAGGGAGATTTTAAACTATAAGATGCATTTAGCTGCCATGTGCAGAAGTAGTCAGCTTGCCAATTTGTAGTCCCAGTTGCTAATTAATGAGCCAGTCACAAGGTCCAAGTATAGACATTTAAAATTACTTGCATGAAAAGATAACTTTGCTTCTCCAGCCTTCAGCCAATGACAGTTCCACAGTCAGAATTACTTTCATTTAGAATTGGATCATTCAAATTCCACTGGTTCAGCATAAAGCCAGGCATGCTAAGGGCTGTGAAACATGGAAAATTATGAAGGCCATGCTATGGAATGAATAGAAATAAATTTCAACATTCTTTGAATTGCAAAACAGAATGTTCCTTGTTGATTGATTTTTATATGCAAAGGGGAAGGCCCTTCATTCTCAGGCTAATTTTATATACTGCAACTTTGGTCTGAAGCTAGATCAGGTCAAAACAAAACATATATATGGATACATATTGATCATGTAAGGAATACTGAATAATATAAAACAGAATTTGAAACTGAATTATGTGCAAAGAATGGACATATATTTGCTAATTCATGATGTCTTGCTGAAATTTGAAATGGAAGAATAATAAGTTAAATAGTATAAGATGAAATGGGCCAAGAACATAATCTTCAGGTAGAACAGTGGGAAATATGTGGTTGAAAGGACTGAAATTTACATTTTGTTACAACTTAAAAGAGAATTTTTATGAAATGATATACCATTGATATATGACAAATTACCTAGAATGTAAAAGGGAACTTCAATTCTATGCTGGAAATGTGAAAAACAAGGTCATTTCATCATGCTTGGTGGACTTGTAAAAAAGTTGGAAAACTTTAAATTTATTTATTATTTATTTATTTATTTAATCAAATTTCTATACCGCTCCTTCACCCAAAAAGGGACTCGGGGCGGTGTACAGCCTACTAAAAAACACAGAATATATACAGTTTAAAACCAAATTAAATATTAAATAAATTCAACTACACAAAGAATTTTAGTGATTAATCAACTGAAACCAAAACATTTTTTGTTGGGACTCATGGACAGACAACTAGAAAAGACCTATAGAAGATTGGTGTGTATATATGGTACATATACATGGAAAGACTCTGAAATAACCGCAGAGGAGGAATGGTTGGTGAAAAATGACAGTTTGCAGAAATGGCAAAATTGACTTGTTTGATTCGAAAAGATAATAATTCCACTTGCCAGCCATGAAACCTTTCAAAAATCACCTCTCCAATTTATCCAAGTTTGCTGGATTTTTTTTAAATTTTAACAATTTTTTAAAAACTCTTTAAGATTTTTATCTCCCAAGATACTGTGCACCCTTTTATAAGCATTTTTGCCTGTTATTTGCGTTAATATGTGTTTATTAATTGTATTCCTTATCATTCAAGTTTTCCATTTCCTTTTTTCTGGGATGCAGTAATTTTTTTAAGAAGGACGATGGGGACTATGTGTAGCTAAGAAGTGTTCATAGAAACAAAGAAGATGCTAGAACTTTACTTTGTACAGTGTCACCTTCAAACTTATTTGTTTATCAGTTGTATGTGTAAGTAGTTCTTGACTTAACAGCCATAATAGAACCCACTTATTACGGTCATAAGTCATGATGTTCTTAAAGTGGGTCACCCATATAACCAATCTGATTTGTTTTCTACACATTTTTTATTTGAGACCATCATTGTAATATTCTAAAAAGGGTGGATTTCAGT
This sequence comes from Bungarus multicinctus, assembly GCA_023653725.1. Lineage (NCBI taxonomy): Eukaryota > Metazoa > Chordata > Lepidosauria > Squamata > Elapidae > Bungarus > Bungarus multicinctus. Next base: position 62,287,272 of record CM042848.1, on the reverse strand, counting down.
TTACAAATGTTTTCCAATTTGCCCTTATATTCAAGAGATGGGCAAAGAAAGATTGACATGAGTCCAGGAGCTAAAAGAAGGGAATGAGATAAGAATTTTCATGAGTTGGAAAACAGTGTCCTTCAAGTGCCATGCAACACTATAAAAACAATCAATTAAACTGATCCTGATCTGATTTCACATAAACCAGAATGGAGCCAGAAAGCAATAGATACATTCTAAATGAGTTGAGGTCATGAAATCAAGCAGGTCCAGAAATGATATATGACCAATGCAAAACCTCGTGTGAACTTTGACTGGACTGTCTGAAACTATTACTTCTTTTCCTAGCCTCAGTGGGAAGATTAAAGAATTATTACTGTATTTCTTGGAGAAGCATGGATGATTTGAGAAAACAGTGCTTTGAAGAAGAAGATAATGGCAATGACTCATAACTAAACCTAAGTAGGAAAAAAAAAGAACAGAGAAGGTTTGCTGCAAAATACCTTAGACTTCTTTTCTTTTAGACTGCCTCTGATTGCCACTTTCACATTATATGAAAAGCTGTAATCTTTACCTATGTTTCTTAGGAAACCACTCACTTAGTTAATATGGGGAGGAGGGGGAGAGTACCTAAATCCTATTTTCTGCTCACATTTTCTGGGAGAGAAACCAGAAGTGGTTTTACAACTACTGAGAAAACTGAGGTTCACAACCCTCTTATGACACTGGAAAAGCAACTAAGAAGCTGAAGCACGGAAGGTATGTATGTGTGAAATCTATTCAAAATAGTACAGATAAATTTGTTACAAAGGCTCAAACTGAGATCCCAACCTATCAGTTTCTTCTCATTTGCTGCTGCTGGTTATGGGAGGAATTGGGTGGTCTGGAAAATCAAGTGATCCTGAGGTCATTCCCAAATTGTTCTGCTATAAAACTAAGACATTAGGGTTAACAAATTAACATTGAAAAAGGCAAACAGTCTCTTGGATTGGTAGGTTTCCTGACTTCCATCCACTCTGTTTCTGAACTACTTGCCTAACTACTTGGGACAAGGGTCTTGACTGGAACAACCCTACAGGCTGACCCCCAGTCCTGCGTATCCTGGGACTTTTCTGATGCTGGATTACTCCTCACCATGCAAAGTCTCATTAGCAGCATATTAAAACTCATTCTTGTCTCATCATCTCTCTGTTGATTGTTCCCTGGAGACAGGATTTCACCCCTTTGCTGATTAGATTTACAATTAAAATTTATTCAGGGCTAGTCAATAATCCAATTGTTCTCACACTCCCCTTCTCCCTTGATCCCACATTCTGTACCAGATTAATCCTTCTGCAGACTAGTTATTTTTTTTTTTAAACTTATTTGATAAGATAGCTTCATTCCCTTGACTCTTACGTGTATTTTTCCCTGTTTACTTATGTCCTTGATGCTCTCTGAGCTTGGTTTCATATTCTCCTTTATTGGAATGTCCTTAGAGAATGTACACTGTATTCAGATGTTGGCTTCCACTTCTTCCTATAGCATTAATATGAATTTAACCAACAGCAATTGCCTGGAAACACTAGCCATTTTAATAGACCCCAAATACCTGGGAACTGGGAACTAGGAGTTGTTGATGAAAATAAGTGAAGAACGGTGAGGCACAGAAGATCAGAACCACACATGAAGTTCCAATTAAACTGATTTGTTACTAATTATGCCTATACAGAAGAATCTACTCAATTAACAGTACTACCTTGGTATTAGATCACAGCAATAGAATTCCAGAGGGGTTGGACTTGTTTATGATGATAGAATACTGTTTGTTATGATTTATTCTAGTTCAAAAGGTCATTGATTTTTAGGTTTTTATCTGTATCAAAGAAAGTTGCAAATTACTATTTTCTATAGCTTCTTTCCCCTTTGTGTTTGTATTCCCCAATACTGCTTTTTACTTACCCCCTCCTTTTTCTTTATAATTCTTTTTTTCTTTGCCTTTTTTTGTAGTTTACATGAAGGAAGAAGAAGAACAGGAGAAGGAAAGTGGAGGTTAAAAATATTAAAAGACCATTTTTAAACACAGATATGCTCAACTGTTTATACACCCAATAAATCTAGTTCTTTTCTAAATAAATTAAAAAAGCTTCAACAGCATGGACATGGATAATACTATTTTAAAGGAATGGGGGAATCAATAGCTATCCAATCCACTTTCATGTTAGTAGAACGGATATTTTTATACATGCCAAATCTTTGTGTTACTGTTAACTGGTTTTAAAAAATAACGTTAGGAGAGTCTGACCTGTTTAAGGTATTGCTGAGACATACTATGAAATCTCAGGGCAGTAGGTTAAACTTGGAAGTTAAAAAGAATTCTAGAACAGGGTCACAGCAAATCACTTATATATTCTTGTCACGTATGTCACCACTATTTGAGCTCAGTCTCAGGAGTTTTTACATTTCCAGCTTAATTGCTGAAAATGAATGGAAATTATATATTGTAGAGCAGAGCTGTCAAACTCAATTTCATTGAGGGCCACATCAGGGCTGTGTTTGTCCTCGAAAGGCCAAGTGGTCAGAGTGGGTGTGGTCAGCTTGACATCACTCATGTCAGGAGCACTCTGCCAGCAAAAATGGAGCTCAGGAGTCCCACACATGCCCCTCCCGAGCTTCGTTTTTTCCTGGCAAAGACACTGCGGGCCAGTCCTTCATTGTTTCCAGGGCCAGATCTAAGCACCCTGTGGGCTGGATTCCGTCCTCAGGCCTGGAGTTTGATACCCCTACTGTAGAATTTGATTTTTGAGATATGAATTCCCTGTCTACAGAATTACTTACCTTTACTTTCTTTTTAAAGATATTGAAATCACTGCTGCTATGCAGTTTTTGCCATTGTACCTTCTAATTTAATGCAGGTTTTTTTTAGAGAAAAAGAATACTGGATAGAATTCATTTGAGAGAGAAGTTCCTTAAGGATTGGTTCCAGCAAGAAAGCTCAGAAGACTAAACTCATTTTGGATCCTACAATATTATCCTGGGACACATATATTCACCTTCATTTATGATAATTCTTTTGAAACTAAATTTATAGGAAGAAACATTCAAATCCTACTCAATAGAATCCATGTTAATTTTTTCACTTCCTTAACATTAATCCATATGACTTGTAAAAAAATCATTTACCACAATCAAATGCTCTAAAGCATTAGGTAAACGCCTACTGAGACAAATTCTCAAATATACATTTTGGAACCCATCTATCCCCTTTGTAATCAGACAAACAGCTCTTACACAGATGTAACACATCTCTTTATCTCTTATGCAAAGACAGATGGACATAAAACAAGTTTTATGCTGACAATTTTCATAAGTTAAACTCTCAAATTGTTTCTACAAATGCAACAGTTTATCCTCCACAAAAACAGTAAAAAATAAATTATATCTCCAGTGGCTGATTTTTTTGTAGGAAAGAGAGATCAGAAGCAACTTAATTGTGAATCTAGGATCCATCACAATCAATGCCTTGTGAAAACTTATGATCCATAAGGTCTCCTCTCCAGTGGTGGGATTCAAAATGTTTTACTACCGGTTCTGTGGGCGTGACTTGGTGGATGTGACAGGAGAAGGATACAGTAAATGTAGAATCTCCATTCCCACTCCACTCCAGGGAAGGATACTGCAAAATCTCCATTCCGCCCCACCCCACTAACCTGTTTTCCAGCTCCGTTCTCCTGTGCAGGGCAACAAAAGAAGATCCAGCCAATCAGCTGGGATTCAGGAGGCAGAGAATAGATGGGGGCGGGGCCAGTCAGAGGTGGTATTTTCCAGTTCTCCGAACTACTCAAAATTTCTGCTACCGATTCTCCAGAACTGGTCAGAACCTGCTGAATACCACCTCTGCTCCTGTCTTTCCATATATCGAAACTCTTCTGACATCTAAATGAGGAGTACAGGTAGTCCTCAACTTATAACAGTTCACTTAGTGACCATTCAAAGTTACAACACCATTGAAAAACGTGATTTATGACCATTTTTCACACTTATGACTGTTGCAGTATCTCCACAGTCAAGTGAATAAAAATTCACTTGACTGTGGAGATACTGCAACAGTCGTAAGTGTGAAAAATGGTCATAAATCACTTTTGGTATCTGACACATTTGGTATCTGACTCATATTTATGACTGTTGCAGTATCTCGTGGTCATGTGATTCCCTTTTACGTCCTTGTTTTACGTCCGTGTTACTAACTTAACATCTGCAGTGATTCACTGAACAACTATGGCAAGAAAGGTAATAAAAGGGGCAAAATTCACTTCACAAATGTTTTGCTTAGCAACAGAAATTTTGAGCTCAATTGTGGTCATAAGTTGAGGACTACCTATACTAGATAGCCAGGGTGGAGGAGGCAATAATATAATATGTTTCAGAAAATGTGCCCTGAGGTGCTTTCACTGTCAGACAACTCAGTTTCAGTGCAGCCCTAGCAAACTAACTCAACTAACTTGGACCATCAATACTTCTCACTCACAGTTAGTTTCTCACTTTTCTTACAGTCATTCCAAAATAAAAATATAAAATTGCCTGTCAATCTATCCCATCATTTTTGGTAGCAACTTGCTATTTATAGACTTTGTATACGTGTTGCAAAATGATCCTAGAATGAACAGCTTCTCCAAATCTCTGACACTCAAAACATTATCTAGAATTATTAGGAGTGATAGTTTCCAATTTTGGAATGTTGGAAATTAAAAATTATTTTTACCAATTTACTAATTTAAACATGCCTATAATTTTTACCACTTTCCCCTAATGCATCATTCATTAATTATTCTGTTTCAACATATGGTGACTATCAGGAACATTGTAGCAAAGCTTCCTGAATGAAGGGCAAAAATAAACCATTATAGAGGATGCAAATCTCTACAGTAGGACAGCCCCATTGTTCACAGACAGCTCCTTTTGCCTAATCAAGCCTAATTTATGTGATGATTTTCCAGTACAATTTTTAGAATGAGTTTCATCTCTAATCTTGCCTGTCCTGAATTTATTGCAGAAAAATGATAGTTTATGCCGCTAATTTTTTTTAAAATTACATTTATATGCCGCCCTTCTCTGGAGACTCAGGGCAGCTTATAGTCTAAGGAGCACCATGCTAAGTGCTCGGCAATAACCTTCATTCCATTGTATATGCCTGCTTATTACTAGGACTTTTGCTCCCCCCAAGCGGCATTTTACAAAGTCAGCTTATTGCCCCCAACAATCTGAGTCAATCTTGAGCCTGATGGGATTCGAACCTGCATTAATTGCAGACAGCTTGCACTAAGTGCTAGATGATTAACAGCCTTCACCACCAAGGCTCTAATAAATACAAACCTGACTGTGGTAGTTTTCCCTAAATTTCATAGGCATAAATTTATTTAGAATGCCAAGCTAATATCAAGAAAAAAAATTTCCAACCAAATGAATGGGTCAAGACTATAATTCCACAAATAAGAAGAATTATCCTTTATAGTTATTAAAGCAGAAGATTGATAAAAGTCAGGCAAGGAGAAAGGGAATAATAATCTAATATATATCTGGAGGTAAATCCTTCATCGGTAGATTCATACTCTGAACATTTGTCTGGGTAAATGAAAATTTTGCATTATCTATCATAATATTTGATGTCTTTGCCACCCACTTTGTGAAAATTGCTAAGTTAGTGATATAAGACATTGATGATAGTTTCCACTGAATACACTGGATAACAAAGATTTTGCTTCCTGAACACTTTTGAGTATAACTTATGGATTTTTGATTGCTGATCATGAAAATAACCTGTAATTTAATCTACCATATACCATTTTATAGAAATATTCTATTTTCACACAATGTACACCCTTCAGTAATGTACATCCTTCAGTATCTGATCGATATGCTGCACACATGAAAGAAACTTATGAAAAAACTGTTGTTTGAAGGACATCCAACAAGCAACTGGGATGCTGGCTGATATTGTTGAACACTGTATGAAAAACATCTGACATTGAATATAAGTGAAAATCAACAACAAACCTTTTTGGCCATGTTGAATACATGTAATGTGTCAGAAACATTATCTAATCATATACATTATACTAGTAATTAAAAGTTAATTTCATATTTTCAAGATTCCTATTTCAGTCATTCTGTTCAGTTTGAAGGGTCCTATTATAACCACCAAAAGTTTTTCAGGAATCAAAGCTTTTGAAAAAAAGTGTTGTCCGGTGTTAACAGTTTAACTAAAATATATAAAGCCAATCATCTCGTATACTATTCTATTGTACATTATAAGAAGGGAATTAAACTTATTGATTTAAAATATGATGCCATCAGAGCATAATAGAAGATTGAGAAATATGTTAATTAGCCTACACATGTAACCCCATCCTTCCTTTTGATACTTGGGTTGGTATTATATTCAGCTGCTATCAAACTTAATGCCAAGATTAAAAAATTCTTTCCATCCAAGTCATTTTCTAGAAAATCTCATATCACCTTACACTGCTAGAACAACAGAAAAGCAGAATGTTGTTGACTGAAGAATAAACTATATTACTGAGCTTCCTGGCCACACAATTGTACTTTTATTAGAGCCGACACACATGGTTGAAATAGAAGTTGGTGAAGGGATAGTCTCCTTAGAACTACTATGGTACCACTCAAGTTTGAGTGCAGAATCTCCCTGTGAAGAGATAATAAAACAGTGGGTCTGAGATATCAGGGGGCCAAGGAAATATTCACCTTGCCTAAGCCATGCTTGGTACCTTTCAAAGAAACACTGAGTTCACCTACTTCCTCTTTTAATTATTTTAGGAAGTTGTTTATTACTGATTTCTTGAAGTTAAGAACTTTCAGAAAGACAAGCTATATTACACAGGAAGTTTTTCCTTCTACCCTGGGCAAAACAAGCTTTGATTAAGTTTGAGAATTAACAAGAGAAGCTTCAATTTTTTGAAAAACAACAAAAGGGTACTAAAACGTTGATTTTGGGAGGTTAAGTGACTAGATGGCCTTGAAAGAATATTTCCTGTGGGGTGGTTAAAAATTTATAAAACAAGTATATGAAGTCTGAAATTAATTGTGAGCAATCCTCCCATAGGAAAACTTTGTTGATTGCAAAATAAGGAGATGATAAAGTGGGACTTGAAGGCTGGCTGGAAAAACAAAGGATTACTCATAAAGTAATGGACTATTAATACAAAGGAGTGACACTATTTGACTCTGGAAGAAACTAAGGCTGTTTGGGAATAATTTATTCAGAAGTTACATACAAGATTGGGTGAACATAAAAGTGATATGGAAAATGATGCCAGAATGGATTTACAAATGAAACCAGCTGTAGTCTTAATAATCAAAGGGGATATACAAATAATAAATCCAAAGAATGACTTGGAAAATCTTCTTATTTTGGATTTAGAAAAGAAATGTGTAGGACCAAGGAAAGTTGGTTGCAGAGAAGAGACAAAGAGGAAATGTTTAAGCTGATCCTGGAAGGAATCAAAGAAAAAGTGATAAGAATTCAACCTGATAAGACTAAAGATTAATTTTAAAATAAATGAAAAGAAGATTTATAAAGTGAATCTGTGTATGTTATGGTTTCTGGTAAATGAATAGTAGAGATTTCTGCTGCTTTAAATTCTTAGAGAAAAGGATAAGCTTGGATTATAAAATTGATATTTTTATTACAATTAAAATATATATTGTAACATTTCTGTTAGATCTTAACAGTCTTTTGCGGACTAGGATTGAATGATGAGTTTTTGTAATTTGATATTGGTAAGGAATAAGATATAGTAAGATTTTTTTAAAATTAAATAATACAGAAGGTGTTAAGTTAGCCAAATTGTTTAGATTTGTCTGGAGGAAGTCATATTTTATATATCTTTTCCTTTGATACTGTTTTCTCCTTTTTTCTATTTCTTTGCATTTTTCTTCTTTATTTTTTATATTTTTCTTTGTTGTTTTTTTTATTGTCAAAGGAAAATATTTGTAGCTCATGCTTGAAATTAGGGGTCCTTGGTGCTCTCTGAACTTGCTTGTTTTCTTGAAGACATTTCATTACCCAAACTACGTAACATCATCAATGCATTAGGTAGCACTTATGATGCTACCTAGTTTGGGTAATGAAGCATCTGTAAGAAAACAAGCTGACAGAGCACCAAGGACCCCTCATTATTTTTATCTTTGTAAACGCTTTGTATCTGTCAGCTTTAATAAAAAAAAAATTTAAAAAAAAGATTGAGCCACACTTTTAAACAAAATTCAGTTTTTCAAAGATCATGCCAAAGAGAGGGGAAAATCAATAATGATCGTTACATTAATTATAGATAATATGCCATGCAAACTCAACCCCCATCTGTTGACAACAGTGTAACTTTAAGTTGTTGTTTTTTTAAAATTTAAATACAGGACTTTCTCTCCCAAATCTCAAATGTATTTAGTAAACCGTGGTTAAGCAAATCATGTCTTAAAGCAATGGTCGCCAACCAGGGGGCCAGGGACCACTGGTGGTCCACAAGAAAATTTTGATGATCTGCAGAGAAATGTCACCCCAAAGCACCCCCCAAAGCAATTAATCCAGGCTGCGCAGGAACACAAGGCTGTGCTGCCCACATGACCCTCAGGAAGACAAGGCTCAAGTCATTTGATTTGTGAACAACATGAGGTAGTGAGGGGAGGGAGGGGAAGGGCAGAGGGGGGAAACTTGCCCCATTTGCCCCACATGCCTCACCTGGCCACTGGACTGCTTCTTTCTCCTTCTGCTTTTGGCCGCACGCAAGGAAAGCAGCAAAAGTCTTTTTTCTCCCCCCCCCAAACTCCACCAGACATGGGTCTTTGGCACAACAAGTCTTACAAAGACTCATTTCTGGCAGAATTTGGGGGAGAGAAAGAAAGACTTCTGCTGCTTTCCTTGCATGAAGCCAAAAGTCTCTCTCTTTCTCTCTCTCCCTGAGAACGGAGCTGGAGACGGTATCCTGTGATCCCAAATAAAGAATGATCGATCGGTAGGAAAATGGGGTGGGGAATTTTCCTGCAGACTTTTTTGGGGGGTTTTCTAGGGTCTCTGGTCCGTGGGATTTAAAATTATGAGCTTGGTGGTCCCTGAGGTCCAAAAGGTTGCCGACCCCTGTCTTAAAGAATGGTTGTGTGCCACACAATGAGCGAACCTCTAAATCAAGGCTGTCAAACTCCAGCCCACAGGCTGAATGCATCATTCACTGGCCACATCCACACCCAGTTTAGTGAAGGGGAAACAAGTCCTGATACATTATGTGATGCTGCCATGATGACGTTAGTTTAACACCCCTGCTCTAAATTGTGCATTTCCCGATTAACCTCATTAAATTTCACTCAGTTGTATTTAAATCACATCCATCTTGCCAGTGGTGGGATTCAATTTTTTTTTACTACCAGTTCTGTGGACATGGCAGGGGGAGGATACTGTAAAATCTCCAGTCAGAGGTGGTATTTGCCAGTTCTCCAAACTACTCAAAATTTCCACTACTGGTTCTCCAGAACTGGTCAAAACCTGCTAAATACCATCTCTGCATCTTGCTCAGAAAATCTCCCAGACCATCAAGTGTTTTTCCTCTTTCTAGAACTGATATTTGGTTAGGCAATGTGTATATTTTGCGATATAGAAATGCATGAATTTTGATTTTTTTAAAAAAATGTGGTCAAATGAAATATGATGGCACAGTGATCAACAACCTATTACTGTGCTCTGTCTTGATGCTGCTACATTCTTAATCCTCAGTTACTTGGCCCTTATGATGGACTTTAAGTGGTTGACAGAAAAATGCAATAGAACATGCAGCGCTGGGTTAATTCACCTCAGCAACTAATCCCAGCATTCAGCAATTCTTTAGAAGGACCCACAGTTCATTTCAGTCAGAGACTTTCAACGTCTGAACAATAAGTGCATAATCATGGTTCTTTTATCAGGGATGGAACACATTCTATGAAAGCAAGGCAGGCTTGAAGGTGATTTACAAAGGTTAATTTAATTGAGCTTGTTCCCACCCCACCCTAGTTTGACATTCTTCATCAGATCAACAGTTGCTGCTAGCTCTCAGAAAGAGAGGCAAGGACATTTTGAAATGTAGCTTCCACAGAAAGGAAAGAACTGCAACTAGCCTATCTTCCATAGAAAATGTCATGCCCCTGGTGAAGACTGACTCTGAGGGAGAGGAGGAACAGCCAACAGGGAGTGGAAGTGTGGCCCCGGAGGTTGTGGAGGAGGCTGGGGAAGGGCAGAGGCTGGCTGAGCAATCAGAGGAGGACCCAGGCCCATCCCCTATCCATCCTAGGACACACAGAGAGGAGAGGATAAGGGAGAGACGTGGTCTACTTGGGAGGAGAGGGCCTTCATGATCTTCATGGGCTGCAGTTGTGACAATTGAATAAGAGGATGGACTTGCGTATGGGTGAATGCTGGAAACAAAGCATGGAAATATATCTAGTTTATGGTTCCTCTCTGAGTTTGGCATCCTTCCCAGTGTGTGTTATCTGTGGACTCCAGCCCTTATCGTGCCTGGTTTGAGTTGCTTTTTCCCTTCTTCTTGTAACTGTTTGTGTGGGAGTTTTTTGTCTTCCATCAAGAATATTCGGAGCTTGGAAGCAAAGTGAAGGAATAAAAGGGGCTTCACCTGTTTTCTGTGACTGTGTTTGTTTTGTACCCCACCCTGGCTCATCACAGAAAATCTGTATATTTGTGCAGGTCAGAAGGAGGGCTGAGAAGACATCTGCAGACTTCTCACATCCTGGACATAAAACTGTTTCAACTCCTCTCCTCAGGACAGCGCTATAGGGCATTGCATGCCCTAACAACTAGACATGGAGACATGTTTTTTCCCTCATGCCATCACTCTGAACAATGCATTATCTATGCATATTATACCAAAGTTGTGTGCCCGTAGTTGTCAGCATTCCAACTAACCAACTCCAACCCAATAAACTCTGAGACAAGCATTTCTTCAAATTTCCAATTGATTAGAGTTGTCATATTGGCACATCTGGGAAAACCCTAATCTGAGAGTTCTGGGTTTTCCCTTCGCAAAAGAAAATCAAAGATCCATCCCCTGCACCCACGAGTCCATCACATGGCCCAATCAAATCGTCATCCCAATTGGAGACATTCCTCCAGACACTCCTCTCCAGGTGCAGGGTAACATGTCCTTGACTTTCTGAGAAAGAATGTTGTTGAGTTTAATCTTCCACTTCTCTATGAAATTCCCCGCTCCCAAATTCTCAGGCACTAAATATAGCAATCTCGAAGCTTCCAAGTAAAAAATGGCTTCCAAGGCTGACAGTAGTATTATTATTTATCCTTATTATCTTCCTTATCCCTCCCTTTTATTGGTGTGATTATGATTATGATTATTCTAATGCTTGAATGCTGGAGACAAATCCCTTGTGTGTTTTAATCATGCTTGGCCAAATAAAGTTCAATTCAATTCAGTTCAACTTTTTCCTTTCAAATCTACAAGAACAGACCAGGCAATGCAAGCAGAACATCCTGGGAATTAAAAACCATGGGAATTATTACTTCCCAATTATATCTCCCTCCTGATTGTTGGTGTTGTTGAATATGCTTAGCAACAGCTAGGGCTTGAAATCCCACTGTGAGTTCTTGCAGTTCTGATCACCGCAGAAGTAATGGGAGTTATCTAAGAGGAAAACCAATCTTGTTTCTGAATATGAACCTTTCATTCGGGAGCTAAGACATTTGAAAACATATCATGACATGATCCAAGCCCATTCCCAAGTGAGCCCAGTGCATTAGGGAAAGCCGCTCATTGTAAATGTAAAAAGCTCGCTGTTTTCTTATCTTGATATTATTTTCACATTCTGCTAGAGCTTCAAAGATGGGGAAACGGCAGAAGTTAAAAGCAACTACCGTACATCAATATGCTAAGCAAGATAAATTGTAGCCAGAGTTTGAGTGTTTTGGTTGAAGGATTGGCCCTTTGAGAATAGTGCATTATTTTGTGATTGCTCAGTAGTTTTAAGGATGACATTATTGAGTTAATGGTCATTATAAGCCCTGATGGCACAGTGGTTAGAATGCAGTACTGCAGGCAACTTCTACTGACTGCCTGTAGTTCGGCGGTTCAATTCTCACCAGGCTCAAGGTTGACTCAGCCTTCCATCCTTCTGAGGTTGGTAAAATGAGGGTCCAGATTGTTGGAGGAAATACACTGACTCTCTAAACTGCTTAGACAGGGTGGTATATAAGTCTAAGTGCTATTGCTATTAGCAAAGCTCCTATCATGTCACTCAGCTGAAGGCTTCTATATCCCAAGGAACCACATAGGTTGCAATGCAACTCTTCCTGTTCATGTACATATCACTTTATAGACAATACAACTTAGGAACATAAAATGAAGCAATTGTTAAGTGAATTTTGCCCCATTGTATTGGGGCAAATAAAGTTGTTACATGAATCACTGTCATTGTTAAGTCAGTAACACAGTTGTTAAGTGAATCTGGCTTCCCCATTGATTTTGCTTGTTAAAAGGTCACCAAAGGGGATCACATGAGTCTGGGACACTGCCAACGGTCATACATATGAGTCAGTTGTCTAATCTGAATTTTGATTAGTTACCACAGGGATTCTACAATGGACAGAAATGTGAAAAATGGTCAGAACTCACTTTTTTCAGTGCCATTGTACTGTACCTTTGGTGACTAAAGGAACTGTTGTAAATCAAGGATTTTCCTGTGCTGCCAATGAGAATTGAGTCACTCTGTAATTGACGAACTCTACTCAAGCAACAGAATTCCCAAGGGAAACACTGCATTTTCCCCTGCAGCATTCATTTCTCCTGACTCTGCTCATTTTCACCTCTGGTACAGATAGTCCTGAACTTACAACGTCGCTGAAAAAAGTGAATTATGACCATTTTTCAACTTACAACCTTTGAAGCATCCTCATGATCATGTGATTAAAGTTCAGAAGCTTGGCAACTGGTTCATACTTATGACTGTTGCTGCATCCCAAAGTTATGTGATTACCTTCTGCGACTTGTTGAAAAGGAAAAATCAATAGGGAAGCCAGATTCACATAACAACCATGTTACCAAGTTAACAACTGCAGTGATTCCACTTAACAACTGTGGCATAAAAGGGGACAAAACTCACTTAGCAAATACCTCACTTAACAACAGAAATTCTGGGCTCAATTGTGGTTGTAAGTCGAGGGTTACCTGTATTTATATCCTACCTTTTCTCTGAGAATCCAAGGTGATGTATATGGAGGTATTTCCTAATTTTATTCCCACAACAGTAATCCTGTGAAACAGGCTGAGCCTCCAGATCCTTGTTAAAGGCGGCTGTGTTTGTTCAATACCCTGAGATCCTTGAAGTAGGTTATACATGGAAAATGCCACATTCCTACAGGATCTACTGAAAAATCAACAATAAGGCCATGCCAACAGTATCTCCAACTGCAAGCATTTTTATTTTATTTAATTTGATTTGTCAATTGCTTACAAGATAATAGGTATAAGTATATACATAGTTATGAATAGATGAAATGGACACATATAAGAAAAATAAAAGAAACAATAGGACAGGGACGGTAGGCACATTGGTGCGCTTATGCACGCCCCCTACAGACCTCTTAGGAAAGGGATGAGGTCAATAGTAGACAGTCTAAGGTTAAAGTTTTTGGGGTTTGGGGAAGAAACCACAGAGTCAGGTAGAGTATTCCAGACATTGACCACTCTGTTGCTGAAGTCGTATTTCCTGCAATCAAGTTTCGTGTGGTTAACCTTGAGTTTGTATCTATTGTTTGCTCTTGTGTTATTATGAAGCTGAAGCTGAAGTATTCATTGACAGGTAAGACATTGCAATGTATTATTTTATATACTATATTTAGATCGGACCGAACGCGGCATAGTTCTGTTTTCTAGGTCTAGAATTTCAAGTCTGGTGGCATAAGGTATTCTGCAACGAGTAGAGCAGTGGAGAACTCTTCTTGTGAAATATTTCTGGACTTTCTCAATTGTGCTAATATCAGATACATAATGTGGGTTCCAGACTGATGAGCTGTATTCGAGTATTGGTCTAGCAAATGTTTTGTATGCTCTAGTTAGTAGTGTGATATTACCAGAGAAAAAGCTACATAGGATTACGTTAACAATTCTAAATGTCTTTTTGGCTATGTAGTTACAGTGGGCTCTAGCATTTAGATCATTAGAGATGAGTATTCCAAGGTCCTTTATAGAGCTTGGATCATCAACAAGGTCTTGACTATTCAGCGTGTGTAAAGAAGATTCAGAGTACAAAGCAACCTTCTCTTTTTCTCCTTCTCAAAACAACAGAAGGCTGGCAATGAAATACAAAGTCCCATGGGATGAAATGCTTTCAGCACTCCTGGCAAGATGGATGCAGGAAATAGCACAAAGACTCACTTACCCCTTCTGAATGTAAGCAAACAAAACTGATTTCTGCCCCCTCCAATTTTCCGCCTTCCATAGTACACGTTCTTTTCTCCTACAAACAGACTTCCAAGTCATACAGTTGGCAAGAAAGCCAGGATCTGTTCAGAAGCTCCCATCAGGAGGCAGGAGCTGGCTTCTTAATATTTATAAGGCAGAAAACACTGACAAATAGGCCAGGCAACAGCAGGGCTGGAACAATAAACCGAGATGCCAGTGAGAAATTCAGTCTGCATAGGATAAAGAAGTACTTTATCAAAATGCCATGCCAAGCAATCGCAGGGACTTTATTTAACAATGCAATTCTTTGCATATTTTCCGAAAAATTAAATAACCAAAGGTTCCGTTGGGCTACAATCATTCAAATATGACATTGACAGTTTTGTCCAGAAACTTGTCTCAAGGCCACTCTGCAAAATATCAAATAGAGTGGATAAAAATAAATGTTTTTTTTTTTAAATTAAATGGTAAATACTGGCCTCTTCTTCAATAATGATTAGGTAGCATTCTAAAAAAAAATGCACACAGCATGCAGTTTCTAACTGAATCAATGTCTCTACTGGATTCACTGAGTTAAAGGGCAGTTTAATTTTTTGTATACATATCATTATTTCCAAGTGCCAGGAATTTGGAAAAAAACATTGTATGGTTGAAAAAGAAATACTAGGAACCTCCTGGGAGCATATGCACCCCAACAAACATTCTATTGGTCTTGATTTTAAATCTCAGATGCCCAACAGTTCCTAGACTGAGTTTCAGGATGGACTAAAAATATCAGGAAGATTTCTTTAAAATCCCTGATTATCTCTGACCCTAGGAAAATGCAACTCAGCATTGATTCCTATCAAGAAAATACCCAATTGACAAGTTGTGTCCATGCGTGCGTATGCATGCAAGTATGTGCTTTTTGCGTGAGAAAGAGGCTTTGCAGAAAATTGATATGCTAAGCTAAAGCAATGTTAAAAGATTTTAACTGATCTCTTCGTTCTATAATCTGTTGACTGAGCAATCCAAAAGTTGTTGTTTTTACAGAAACTGCCCCCCCCCCCTAAAAATCTGCAATAAGCTGATCCCTTGCTGAGAGACTTGAAGTTCAGTTCAGTTCAGTCTTTTCTTTCCTGCGAAACACTCTCTCCCCAAATTGATGGAAAGCTGATTCACTTTCTATTACTCTATCCATTAGGAAAGGGAGTTTAGCTCCTAGATAATTTTCTCCTTTGCTTTCTAGGCCAGCGTTTCTCAACTTTAGCAATTTCAGTTTGCTCTCTAGTGGTGTGGTACCTGTGGTATTTCTCCACCTTAAGGGGCGTGAACTTCAACTCCCAGAATTCTTCAGCCAGCATCTCAGAATTCTGGGAGTAGAAATCCATGCCTTCATGAGGATGACTGAAACGCCCCCCCTTTTTTTTGTTCAGATGCAGTCTCATCATTTTTACCATCTTTTCACTCTCTTTTATTATTTCCTTGCGTTTAAATGTTGTCAATTTTAAAAACCCAAGATCGCTGGGAGTCAGGTGGAACATGAATTTAGTAGCGTAGTAGAAAGTCAGCACCGACCCTCCTAGAAGAATGGAATATTTTGAGGAATATTTTAAAAAGGTAGAATATTGTATTTCCCTGAGAAATGGAGAAACATGTTCTTTAGAGGCAGAAAGCAACCCCCACTTTCCTTAATAGCCCACAGCAGATGTCAGCACTTAAGAGATAAAGAGAAAGGAGATATTGAAAAAGGAAGACAAGTATCTAGATAGCTCTACTCATAGGCAAAGAAAATACTGCAGGCAAAAATCCATTCAAGACAGGATATTTTGAAACTCCCTGCAGCAAAGTCTGAACAAAGGCAGAATATCCTCACTCAAGATACAACACAGGACGAAAGCCACTAAGCCACAATAGGAATTGCCCAATACTCTTTGTTTTTTGGTAGCTTTTAAGAATTTGAATAGAGGCAGAATAGGGCCATACAAATCTTAGGGGACAATAGTGTTTCAGACGTTATGACAGAGACAATCCTTCTTGGGTCCCACCTATTGACACCATTTAATCAATGCAATTTTCCGTGATGCAGGAGCCTTTAAGCAGGCTGGGGTGAGAGTATCTGGAAAAGAATTTCAACATAACTGGAGAACACCAGGATGAGAAAATTGACTCAGGCTCCCTATTTTTAAAGTTTGATTTTGGAAGCATACATCTGCTACACTAATGTAATACTTAACTGAGTATGAAAAAAAAATAATTCATGCAAATTACAAAATCAGAATAATGGGCAGATGAGTCACAGCATGCTTTTTATCCCAAATCCACCTGCAGCCAGTTTGGTACCAGCCAAAAGCTTCCCCCCTCCCCCCAAGTAGAATTGAACCTTGTAAATTTCCTGTATCTGAAGAAACTTCTGCTTCTCTAATGCTCCAGATTTTTGATACTTTTCATGCTCTGGAAAACATTCAGGATTGCTCCTTGGTGGTATCCAAATTGCAGGGACAGCCCAGGAAATCGCCTCTGTAGATTTACAAAATGTTATAAAGAACTAAATATGCCAGAATCCCAAGAAAACACTTCCTTCTATCATCCTAGTGTACCAACAGCAGGAACTACCCCTTTATCCATAGGCAAGGCTAGATCCACTGCAACATTCACCTATTTTACCCCAATGCTAAATGGGGTAAAGTCCAAGATGTTTCAACTGCCTACAGGTCAGTATGATTCCCACAACAACTTCAGAGAACTTTCCAATGGTCAATCATCACCCTCCAGCAACCTAGCCTTCATCTCAAGAGCCCCTCTACCCCATTTCTTAATTCTTTCATTCTAGGTACTGAAGAGCCAACTGAATGGTGTTTGGCCTTATTTGTCACCAATGAAATTGTCAGGAAAACTATAATTGGGCCTTCACTTTGAGATGAGCTATGAAACTGGTCCTTCCAACTCTATTTTATTCTAATTCTATTCTTTTATTTTATTTATTTATTTTGTCAAAAGCTTACAATACAATATAAATAAGAATGAACATAAGTTTAAATATAAGAAATAGGAACTAATAATTGGGGACAATAGGACAGGGATGGTAGACATGATTGTGCGCTTATGCATGCCCCTTACAGACCTCTTAGGAATGGGGTGAGGTCAATAGAGGTTAGTTTGAGGGTAAAGGAGTGGGGGTTTGAGCAGGTGACAACAGAATTAGGTAGTGAGTTCCAGACATTAACCTCTCTGTTGCTGAAATCGTACTTCCTGCAATCGAGTTTGGAATTAAGTTTATATCTGTTGTGTACTCTCTTGTGTTATTATGGTTAAAGCTGAAATATTCATTAGTAAGACTTCTTGTCCTCTCACATGATCCATGAATATATCATGGGGGGGAGGGGGAGAGAAAGTGTAGGAACCAGATAAGGGCTTTAGATTAAGTAATGAGATACTTCATACTGTGTTAAATCCTACTTCAGACATATTAGCTCTGTAGAGAAGGTTTTAAAACTAGGAAAGATGGAAGCAAAGAGAAGAAAAGGATAACCAATGTCCAGGTAGGTGGACTTCGTTACAAAGGCAATACTTGCCCCAATGGAAGACCTGAAAGATTGGGATAGATCCTGATAATCATGGAGAAAATTATGTGGTGACCAAGAGTTGGTAATGATTTGATGGCACATAGTCAAATCAGTTATGTATAAGAGCTTGGGGAAAAGCACAAAATGAAGTTAAAGAGTGGACAGAAGTAGCTTTGAATCTACTGGCAGATCTCTGGATCATCTGCAAGAGATTGGAAAGGATTTTGAAATGTTTAATAACATTTAATAACCACCCTATTGTAAATTAATGAGAAAATTCCAGGTTAAACAGAAACAAAGCTATTCACTGAAAATATATTGAGTTCTCACCTAAAATCCCTGGGCTAATTTCTTTATGAGCCTTGGTGGCACAGTGGTTAGAGTGCAGTACTGCAGACTACATCTGCTGCCTACCAGCTGCCTGCAATTTGGCAGTTCAATTCTCACTGGCACAAGGTTGACTCAGCCTTCCATCCTTCCGAGGTGGGTAAAATGAGGACCCAGATTGTTGAGGGCAATATGCCGACTCTGTAAACCTCTTAGAGGGGGCTGTGAAGCACTATAAAGCAGTATGTATATAACTCTAAGTGCTATTACTATTTAGCACATGACTGGAGTCACATAATGGGCTAAGCTATAACACAATTAGCTTGGAATGTACTCCATGAACCAAACAATTCTGGTTGATTTATTAAGCAAATTGTTTAGCGTGATGTGAAAAAAAGAGCTACATTTTGGAACATTTAGGAGGATTTTATTTATTTATTATTTGCACCGCCTAAGTTTAGAGATATCTACACCCCAATAAAACAAGCATAATTAAAAAATAATTCCAGTCTAAAATTGTGTATTGAGCTTTAGGGAGGGGGAGAACTCAATTGGGATATATTTCACAGAAAATATTCAGCTATATCTATTTATTAACCGGTATTAGACAAATGTATTTCTTTTCTGTCAATCTGATTGAAATAATTTCTAAGGCCAATTCTCTAAGGATAATTTTGGATAAATGTTTGTGAGAGGGTGAGGTGTTGTAGCCTCTATTTCATTACAAGGTGGTCAAAAATATCCTACCAATACCCCACTATGTCCATGACTTCTATTTGATACCAAGAGTGATCTTCATTGGGGAATTTCTGTCTACCGAATGTCTCTGTCTATGAAATGCTGTATAAGAATGACTTTGAGAGCCAGGAGGAAGAGCTGCAGATTAAACAATAGATAACAAAACTGCAGAAGGAATGAGGGTATGGAAAACATCTCAGAAGAGACCCTTCCTAGTTTCTTGGATTGTAAAGCAGTGGTGAGATTCAAAATTTTTTTACAATCAGTTCTGTGGGTGTGGCTTGGTGGGTGTGACATGGCTTGGTGGATGTGGCTTGGTGGGCGGGGAAGGATACTGCAAAATCTCTATTCCCTCCCCATCCCACTAACCTGCTTTCCAGCTCTGTTCTCCTGTGCAGGCAACAAAAGAAGTCCCAGCCGATCAGGGAGGCAGAAAATAGATGGGGGCAGAGCCAGTCAGAGGTGGTATTTGCCGGTTCTTTGAACTACTCAAAATTTCTGCTACCGTTCTGCAGAACTGGTCAGAACCTGCTGAATGCCATCTCTGCCATAAAGGCAAGGGAAAAGAGATGCTTTTTTAGATTTGCAAGTTTATCTAATCTCACACTAAAGTAGAGATAGTACTCCTGTATGTGCTTCTTGACTATGCAGGTAGTTCTCAAGTTACAACTACAAGTGAGCCCAAAATTTCTGTTGCTAAGTGGATTTTACAGCCTTTCTTGCCACCATTGTTACGTGAATCACAACCAGTTGTTAACTTAGTAACATGGCTTTTAAATGAACTTCGCCGTTCACTCTGCTGGTCAGAAGGCGGCAAAGAGAGATCACATGACCAGAAGAGGCACTGTAGCCATCAAAAATATGAACCAATTGCCAAGTGTCTGAATTTTGATCATGCAACCACGGGGATGCTGTAACGGTTGTAGGACTGAAAAACAGTCATAAGTCACTTTTTTTCAGTGAGGACTATGTATGTTATCTCTCAATGCTGAAAGTCTAGAAAAACTGGTGAAGGATTTTTAAAGGCCATTTATACCCAGCACTGGTATTAGCTCTGCATTTTACACACACCCCAATTTAAGTTAGTAAGACATGGCACCATGGCACTTAGCAGAACTAAGAAAATCAGTTAACTGGTATGTAATAGCCATGCTGCTAGAGACACACACATGCATATAAAAACACACACATTTCTAACAGCAGGCTCTCTCTGCTGGATTATCAGCTGCTGAGATATGGATAATCATCAGAAGATGACAAAAGGTTTAATGAAGTCACCAAATAGATTGTTCAATGACTCATGCTGGCCCAAATAGCTTGCTGTACTTCAAGAAGGTGAATTTGAAGCCTCTTTTAACTTCTGTGAACTTGTGTGCTCCCAATCATAAAACAAATCTCTAGAGAGAATCTGAATTATAATCAGCAAGCTGAACAATTCAGGCAGTATGCAGTGAGGGTTGGAGTTTTCCCAACAATGTGCAGTTTTAAACAGAAAAAGGGGTTAACTAACCATTTGTTCAGGGCTGTTGTTAAAAATATATTTAATTCTACAGGTACATTTCCACTACAAATCAATCTGGGTCATATTTGCTTTTATTTCTTTCTGTCTCACTCAAATAAAAGAGCTACCTCTGACAACCCAACAATGAAGCATTAGCTCTGGCTGAGAAAAACACAATAAAAATGTGAAAAGTCCTAATAGGAGGAATCCCAGTTGCATGCTGAAACAAAATATCTGCAAAGGAAATGCCCAGAGATACAAATTCAAACAATAATTTGAGTAGACAATCTTTCATCAACATCTGCCTTCCAAATGCATTGGGATGCAAAATTATCAGCCAACATAGACAAATTGGCTGGAGGTTCCTGGAGTTCCAGTTCCAAAACATTCAGAGACTACTAGATTGAAGAAATATGGAACAAAATGTGTGGACTAAAATTCATGAAGTACCTTTGGTTGAACTGTGTCTCACAGTTTTGACTGCTGGGCCTATGAATTTTGGCGATATGGTAGTGTTCTAAGTTCCTTGTTGGAAGACAGGAGGAGCAGGGAGAAGAAAGAGGGAAAGCAGCCTTCTCCTTCCCTCATGCCGGCCGCTCCATTGCCCGTTTCTCCATTGCAGGGCAGCGCCCAGGATCCACTTTGATAGTGGAGGGTTTTTTTTTAATTAAACAATTGGTTTACCTGAATTGGTGCAAACCAGCTGAATCCTACCACTGAATGTATGTAACATGATGTGGGTTCCAGAACGCATTCATATCCATATAAATATGAACATTTCCTGTGGCCTACAAATAATTTGCTCTGATGTGAAATCCTTGGGTACCATTTAGTGATAGAAGGAGTCTTTTATCAAAAGAGACAGAAGGTAAATATTTCCTGCAGTAATGAAACATAAATGAAACCAATCATCCTTTTAATAAAAGAAGCACAAGTCATTTCCAAGAAGACGACCCATTTTTATTCAGCTGGTTTTGTATTCATACATAGTAGCCATTTGTAATAATTAATGCAGACCAGCTAAAATAACCAGGCAGAAATTTGAAAAGTGGATCTAACATTTTTAGGAAGATGCTCAGGTTCTCTTCCTCATGATGCTCTTCCATCAAGCAAAGCAATTGCTTAATTTATCCCCAACTGATTTACTCTCACGCTACGGACAATGCCCTCAATATCCTGCAAAAATAAAACAAGCAGCCTGAATATTTAAACCAAAACATTAGCTCCTAAAAATACAAATCAATCCTCTGGGAGCTTCTTTGGCCGAGATTTATTGCTTTTCCCCTCTCCTAGGCTCATTAGTTAGTCCAAAGAAAGATTCATCCTTCCATGCACCAAGGGGTTAATAAGAAAGATCCTATAATTAATTTAACCACAGTAAGAAGCTCCTTGATGCAGTCTGGGTAAGTATCAAATCTATTTCTTTTCTACGGTAAAATACAATTCAGAGAGACACTGGAATGCTGTCCTGCAGGTTACAAAGTCTAAACAGGTATACTAAAAGAGCAAACATTTTCTGTTTTCTGCTCTCATAATTGCTACAGGAAGAAATCAAAACCAGGAATAAAGTAGCCAATTGCAGGTGAAATGCAGGCTAGTACACTACACTAGCACATGCCTCACACACTCATTTGGTCCATTTAGCTGATATTCCATGTTATGGCAACAGTCAGGATTTATTATTTTTTGCTGTTTGCATTTATAACTGGTCCACTGCCAGTTCAGGGTGGCATATATGTGAGCTTTCATGTATTTATCCATATCCATATTCTTGTAGTCTTTAAATCACGGGTCCCCAACCTCCAGTCCATGGACTGGCATCAGTCCATGGCATGCCAGCAACAGGGCAGCAGAAACAAGCAAAGCCCCATCCATGAGATGTAGGCAGCACGGAAAACCATGCCCACTCCAGTCCACAGAAAAACCTTTCTCTGTGGAACCAGCCTCTGGTGTCCAAAGGTTTGGGAGCCACCACTTTACATGATTGCCCTGTAGCTGCCTTATTTATATGGTGCTTTTATTTTTCCCAGACAGCTTCAGAAAATCTGGTCAAATTAATGAAAACAAGTATGCGGATTTGAGAGAAGGACACAAGTCCAAAGATGCCCAGTGATCACCTTGGTCAAATAGGAATTTGGCCTCCTATATTCCAGTCTAATATCAATACTATCAATTCCATCACTGGTGGTTATTTTCCAGCCCTGCCTACAACCGAAGGTGGGATCAGTGAGCAAAGCTTGCAGTGTGTCCCACCCAGCTATGCTCTTTCACTAATTTGCATTTGGTTTCCTGGCAATGCAGGTTATACTCTGATGTAAAAAAAAGCCAATGATATTCACAAGTCACGTACCTGTTTCCAAACTGTTTTCTTGGCTTGTTCTGTTTTCAAGCCTTTGATTACAAGAACAATTTGTGGTGAGTTGCACACAAAATGTGTTGTGGTTATACTAGTTTTGCTTCCTTTTGGGAGGGGCAGTGTTCCTAAAGGCTTTTTGAGCCTTGAATGTGCTGAAGGCATAGTGGTTAGAAGGCAGTATTGCAATATTGCAAGCAAACTCTGCCCACAGCCTGGAGTTCAATCTTGAGGTCAGTAAAATAAGGACCCATATTGTTGGGGGGCAATATTCTGACATTGTAAGCTGCTCAGATAGTGCTATGTAAAGCACTGTGAGGTAGTATATAAGTCTAAATGCTGTTGCTATTGCTATTGAAGCACACTAGAATTTTTGAAATTGCAGCTTGAGCAGTAGATGGCTAGAGTTGCTGTGTTCTGCTACATCCTGGTGTATCAATTGTGATTTTTACCTAGTGTAAAAGGAATGGACAGTGTGACTCACATCCTCCTTATGGTAATTAAACTACAATAATGCATTCTATATGGGCCTTTAAAATGTGGAAAATACACTTAGTCCAGTATTCGTTGGCTGATTTGTTGTTACCTGACAATGGTAGAGTGTTACACTTGTGTTACAGGACTTGCATTGGCCATCAAATGGTTTCCAGATATAATTTAAAGTATGCTATTGACCTCTAAAGTCCTTTTATGATTCGTCACTTGGATATCTTACTTTTGCTTGAATTGGCCAACCTGTTGAGTCATCTAGGGAATACTTTATTAGTTCCCTATTTATGACAAGTAAAAGGAGCTGGAATCAGGAGGCTCTGCATTTCACTGGTAATGCCAGTCCTTTGTAATCTCCCATTACAGATCACACTGGATCCTTTCTTGATGACATTGAAGAGATGCTAAAAGTTGAACTGTTTGAGAAAGGGAACTAGGAAGGTTTAGCCACTTTTATCTTTATTTTTTACTTTGTTATTTCTTGCTGTTATTTTGATTTTGATTTACTTGGACATGATGGTTTATCTCCATTTTGTTTTAAATACTCTCTTATATTCTTACTGTTCCTGATTTAATGTTACTATATCACTTAGGTTACTGAGCATCATTTGACACGAGAGAAATTGGACAATCAGATGAACAAACAGTGTGAGATAGTAGAATCCTGTGATAATGAAGGAGGCTATCACTTCAAGCATCTTTCCCACATTGCTGTTGGATTATTTATTTCTATTAGTGGAGGGGTGTCAAACTCGATTTCATTGAGGGCCTCAACAGGGTTGTGTTTGACCTCAGAGGCTGCGGTGGACATAGACAGGGTGGGCATGGCCAGCTCATCACTCATGTCGGGGGCACCTGTTCTGCAAGAGAAAACAGGCTCCTGAGCTCCATTTTTGGCTGCAACAGTTTCCTGCAACTCTGTGCCAGTGAAAACAGAGTTCAGGAGGGCCATGTGTGGCCGTTGCAAGTTACATTTCTGGCTGCAACTACCTCCTGCAACCCTGGCAGAGGTATTATGGGCCAGTCCTTTGCTGTTTTCCAGAGCGGCCAGATCTAAGCACCCCACGAGTTGAATTCAGCCCACGGGCCTTGGGTTTGACACCCCTGTATTAGAGTCTTTGATATATAAATATTATTTAGTGTTTTATTTCAAAAAGACCTCAGATTCAGTAGAAAGTTTCCAATTGAACTACAATTTTAATAATGGGTCATAGAAGAACTGGGACTAATGGGAAACTGGAAAACACAACTCTGGAATGAAGGTGTGAGTTCAAGTCTTGCCAAAGAAATTCATGTTTAAAATAAGGCCTAGAAGAATCAATGAGAAAAATACAACCAGAGAGATTATTTATTTCCTAAAGTCAGCCACACTACATTTCAGAAGGACTGGCTTACAAACTGTGTTTGATTTTTGATCCGTTTGATTTTTGATTTACAGTGGTTTGTAAATGATTGCACACAGATTAGCACAATGTCTGTACACTAGGCAATTGATGGTTTAATCAAACCATAATTAAACAGATCAAGGTTTACTTTGATGCATGAACCCAGTCAAAATGTTTTAGAAATGGAGGTGAGCTAAATATTAGTCTCACAACATTGAAAATTGCATGCATTTCTAATGAGATAGAGCTAGCCAGCTATGTTGTAATATGTAGTCTAAAACAAGACCCACTAAATGTATATTAGGACCTGCTGGAAATTGGTCATCTGATTGCTTATTCATAGTTCAAAGCAGGCAGCAAAGAAAAAGAACATTTTTAACAGATCCCTGGTGATCTGTTATACTAATACTTTAGTTCCAGCTTGGTCACAAATCTAGCAAACCTGAAGCACACATTATTTGCGCTGCCTTTGTTTCTTTTTACAAAAGAACTTTCACACAAGAGATTGGAGTAGGGATTTAAAGTTCCTTACAACAAGGGAACCATACTAGCTGTTCTCTTCGCTTGCAGGAGATAGATCATTTAGATGGTAGAGAGAAAAACTAATTACCATGGAAATTAAATCAGCCATGGAAGCCTTCATCTTCTGTACTCGTCAGAAAAGATACAATCTGGCCCACTAAGGGAAGAAGACTGGCTTTATTCAGCACCCAACTCAAGCTATGAAGAATGTTCTCCTGTGTCTAGTGTGTTATCTATAGTCTTGCCTTGGCCAATCAATTCAGTAACCCAGCAAACATTTTGAGAATATTAATTAAATGACATCATTTTGAAATATTCTCCATGACATCCTTTCCATTTGGCAACCACAGTTCTGATATAAAAATCAGATTGTAGCACACACACAAATCTGGCCAGGTAGCATTGTCAGGAATCCAAGTTCTTAATAGCTCTTTTTATATAGAAAGTCAGAAGCGATAGCTTTTGCCCAATGGCTGCTTTTGGTTTTTGTATTTGGGATGCCCTTACCCTAGCACACCTCTGCCGTTCTGGAAAACTGTTGGGCTTCACCTCCCAGAATTCCAGACACATTGAGGATCCAAACTTTGTCAAGGACCTTGGAGTACTCATTTCAAATGATCTAAGTGCTAGAGCCCACTGTAACTACATAGCCAAAATGGCATTAAGAGTTATTAACCTAATCCTACCTAGCTTTCTCTCTGGTAATATCACTCTATTAACTAAAGCATACAAAACATTTGCTAGACCTATACTTGAATACAGCTCATCAGTCTGGGATCCATATCATGTATCTGATATTAACACAATTGAAAAAGTCCAGAAATATTTCACAAGAAAAATTCTCCGCTGCTCTACTAATTGCAGAATATCTTATGCCATCAGACTTGAAACTCTAGACCTAGAAAACCTAGAACTACGCAAACTCCGGTCCGGTCCAAATATAGTATATAAAATCATACATTGCAATGTCCTACCTGCAAATGAATACTTCAGCTTCAATCATAACAATACAAGAGCACACAATAGATACAAACTCAAGGTTAACCGCACCAAACTTGACTGCAGAAAATACGACTTCAGCAACAGAGTGGTCAATGTCTGGAATACTCTACCTGACTCTGTGGTTTCTTCCCCAAATCCCAAAAACTTTAACCTTAGACTGTCTATTATTGACCTCACCCCCTTCCTAAGAGACCTATAGGAGGCGTGCATAAACGCACCAATCGTGCTTACCGTCCCTGTCTTATTGTTTCTTTTTATTTTTCTTATAAGTATCTATTTCATGTATTCAAAGCTATATTTATTCTTAAAACTGTATCTTGTAAGCGATTGACAAATCTAATAAATACAAAAATAAATACATTGCTGTTTAGGATTGGATTCATATAAAATGCAAGGTTTTGGCAATATAAATAAAGGCAAAAGCCTCCAAACAACCTTTTCTTTGTCAAACTGGAGATCTTACAGTCTCCTTCTCCTGCCACACCCACCAAGCCACACCCACAGAACTGGTAGTAAAAAAAATTTGAATCCCACCACTGAAACCGATGAATTTACTAAACAAACCATACATTAAGAAAATGTTCCGGCAATTGCATTAAACTTCCTTGAATTGTTTAGTGCAAACATTTTTGTACTCCCTTTCTTTGTTTATATTATATATAATATAATCTATATATCATCCATTATAGAAAGATTTCAGATTCTATTTTGTCAGCTGAGATCACATGGCCCTATAGAAGTAGTTCTCAATTTATGACTACAATGAAGCCCAAAATTTCTATTGCTGAGTGAGCTATTGGTTAAGTGAATTTTGCCGCATTTCATAATCTTTCTTGACAAAATTATTAATCACTACAGTTGTTCATAGTTGTTACATGAATCTGGTTTTGCCATTGACTTTGCTTGTCAGAAGATGGCAAAGAGTGATCGTGTGACCCCAGGACACTGCAACCGTCATAAATATGAGTCAGTTACCAAGCATCTGAAGTTTGATCATGTGACCATGGCAGTGGTGGGATTCAAAAAATTTTACTACTGGTTCTGTGGGCATGGCATGGCTTGGTGGGTGTTGTTTGGTGGGTGTAGAAGGGGAAGGTTACTGCAAAAACCCATTTCCTCCCCACCCCATTAACCTGCTTTCCAGCTCCATTCTCCTGTGCAGGGCAACAAAAGAAGACCCAGCCGATCAGCTGGGACTCGGAAGGCAGAGAATAGTTGGGCGCGGGGCCAGTCAGAAATGGGATTTGCCAGTTCTCCGAACTACTAAAAATTTCCGCTACTGGTTCTCCAGAACTGATCAGAACCTGCTGAATATGACTCTGGACCATGGGTCATATAAGTGTGAAAAATGGTCATAAGACACTTTTTTTTAGTGCCATTGTTACTTTGAAAGATCATTAAACAAACTGTTATAAGTCAAGGACTATATATTTGAAAATAATTGAAATGCATTTATAGGCAATCCTTGAGTTACAATCATAATGGAGGCTTGCCCACCACGGTCATAAATCAGGTCACCCATGTGATGATCTGATTCTTTGACCTTTTTTTGCAGTAGTCATTAAGCAAACATCATGGACTATAAGCAAACCCATGGGGCACGGTTTTGCCAAAAACTGAAAGAAAATGCTAATTTTCTGCAAAACCATAATAAAACATGGTCACGTGACCTTGGAATACCATAAGCCATATGTCAGCTAAAAATGGTCTTTTAGCTGCCAGAAAAAGGGAGTGGGGGAAAACAAGGCATTCTTAAAATACCTAGATAATTTTTTAATTTTTTTAAATTTTTATTTGCATTTATATGCTGCCCTTCTCCGGAGACTCAGGGCAGCTTACAGTCTATGGAGCACCATGCTAAGTGCTCGGCAATAGCCTTCATTCCATTGTATATGCCTGCTTATTACTAGGGGTTTTTTTTTGGCCCCCCCAAGTGGCATTTTTACAAAGTCAGCTTATTGCCCCCAACAATCTTGGGTCCTCAATTTACCTACCCCGAGAGGATGGAAGGCTGAGTCAACCTTGAGCCTGGTGGGATTCGAGCCTGCACTAATTGCAGGCAGCTTGCACTAAGTGCTAGATGATTAACAGCCTGCACCACCAAGGCCCAGGTATAAGAATAATCACCCCAGTAGCCAAAGTTGTTGGAGCATAAGAAGGTTATTGGAGAGCACAATGGATGACTCTTGGAGATGAACGTGTCCCATTGGAGAAGTCACATCCAGGGGGTGGGGGGAAGACTAGGATCAAGGGGGAAATGTATGATGTAATTTAGTATTGGCTGCATCCAGCTTTCACCAACATGGCCATTCCTAATAAATCAATTTACTTTTCTCTGAGATGCGGCTAGAGACTTTTGATTTGAATGGGGGTTGATTTATTGCCACATCTCAGAGAAAAGTAAATTGATTTATTAGGAGTGCCCCACCTGAAGCATGGTTATATGACCATGGGGGTGGACCATCAGAATTTCAAATCTGCATCATAAGTATCCTCAGGAAGGATATCTATCATAATTTTGAACAGTTGCTAAGCAACCGGTCATAAGTCAATGACTACCTGCATTTTTTTCTTTATTAAATTCATTTTTTCCATTTGAATTTAACAAGGATCAAGAGGAAAAAATTGTGTTCAGAGTCATTGTTTTAGCCTAACTGTCCTAGAGTCAAGTCAAACGTGAGGGGACGTGATGGGGGGGGGGGGTATTCAGAGTATTGCAGTGTTAATTCAACACCAGAAAAATAAACACAGATGGCTGATGCTTCACTTAACATCTTTATAAACACAATAAGTAGATTTTACAAACCAGTTGTAGATTTCTCCAACATGGAGCAAACTTAGACAGAAACATGTTGCAAGTAACTTCAGTAGCAAGCAAGCATTATACCCAGCAGAGGAGAGAAGCAGTTTCATTTCAATAGACAGACTCAGAGCTCAACATAGCTTCAGAGCAGCAGAGCTTAATATAGAGCCACACCTAGGCTACATCTAGTTTCAGTTTCCAGCCTAGGCTACTTCTAGTTTCAGTTTCATTGGCTGACTTAGTTGCCCATTCATTGGTTGACCTTGTTACCAAGCTCTATTCCTGAATATACTCTGACAGGGGTATATGGGTAATGTAGCAGAAACTCAACTATGCTTAGGGCTGATTCTGCTCTTGGCCAATTTTAAATATCTATTCCTACAGGTCCTTATTTATTGCTTGATGCTGACACTGTTTCTAAAGTTATAAAAAAATTAAAATGCAAATTAAAATTAATGATGAAATACTATAAATAATCTAACAATTAAAAAAAACCTGATGAAATAGATGTTTACAGATTTCCAAAACCATGATGGAGTAAGGGCCAAATAGTGTTCCATAACCAGGCAATGCAGGAAAAAGCCTCTCTTGCATGCTGGAAAGATGACACTTTAAAAGGAAGAGCATCAAAACGGTATGTCCTGTCAATCTTCTCAGCTGAACATGTCGAAATAAGAGGAGGACAAGACGTTGTCCTTTAGACAGTCAGGATATAAGCCTTTTAAATCCAATAAATAGAATAGATCGTGTCTGGTACAACTATTGATATTTCAATATAGATATCATATGATCCTTTAGTTTTGTAACAATTAATAGAATAACAAACAATTAGAAGGGACTTTGGAAATCTTCTTTCTTGTCCAACCCTCTGCTTAAGCAAGAGCCTCTGTACCACTGGTGGCTAACCTTTTTCGGCTCCTGTGCCTATAATTGCGCACGCGCTCGTGTGCCAGCTCCCAGAAGGCAATGCGTGCTGCCCCCCATGCCCCCTGTGCATGCACGTGTGACCCCCTCGCATGCTGCGCATCTGCGCATGCACGAACAACTCCTCTTTTGTGTGCTGTGTGCCTGTGCATACACACACGATTCCCCCCTCGAGCGCCGTGCATCTTTGCACACCAGATACCCGACAATCAGCTGTTGTGGGGCGGTGTCCGCCCGCATGCGCAGTGAGGCTCTTCCGGGCGACTCTTGCGTGCCAGTGGAAATGGCTTTGCGTACCACTTCTGGCATGCGTGGCATGGGTTTGCCAACACAGCTCTGTACCATTTCAGACAAATGGTTGTCCAATCTCTTCCTTAAAACCTCCACTGATGGAGCACCCACAACTTCTGAAGGCAAGCCATTCCATTAATTAATTGTTCTAACTCTAAGGAAATTTCTCTTTATTTCTAGGTTAGTGCTCTCCTCGGTTTGTTACCATCCATTTATTTTTGTTCTATTTTCAGGTGCATTGGGGAATAGGTGTTGCATTTTGTATCACCTAGAACTTTGGATACTTTTCAAGGATAGCCCCGTATAGTGCTCTCTCTACAGTAAGCAAGAGAGAGGTACTATCAGACTGACCCAGAAATAGCCACAGATGGTGCACTAGACATGACTGTGCAAAGGCATTCTTTGCCACAGACATCATCTGTGAATTTATTGGAAGAGAAAGAACAGTGTGGAAAAATTGTATTATAATAAAGCCCCAGCATGTCGGATGCATTTGAGACTCAGTTACAATTAAATCACCTTCACACCAATCTTCCTTCTGTTCCACCCGCTTGACAGGTGTGCTGTTCTGTTTGCTCTCATATTTCCAGGGCAGCTACGCTCAAGGAGCATATCCAGATTGTGAACTTTTTCTTTCAGCAGGTTTGCAATCTCACAGGCTGAACTTCAGTCCTGTTTTCTGTTTCTCAGCAGGAACTTCATCTTGTCTGGATTTAACTTCAGCTTGTTCTGCTTCATTTAGGAAACATTTTAACACTATAGAGCACTGCACACCAGAACAACTAGACACAAGGACAAATAATTCCCTCAACATTGTCCAACTATTTACAAAGTCTGCAGTACTATTACTATTAATCTTCTCATCACTCCTTATCACCCATCCCCTCCCACTTGTGACTCTATGACTGTAACTTTGTCACTTGTATCCTTATCATTTATATTAACTGTTAACTTTGCTGGCTGGGGAATTCTGGGAGTTGAAATCCTCCAGGCTTAAAGTTGCCAAGGTTGGAGACCCCTGTACTAGTATGATTTGATTGCTTATTGTACACTATGACTATTATTAAGTGTTATACCTTATGATTCTTGAGTCTTGATGAATGTATCTTTTCTTTTATGTACACTGAGAGCATTTGCACCAAGACAAATTCCTTTTGTACCCAATCACACTTGGCCAATAAAGAATTCTACCTTCTACCTTCTACTTTTAAGGTACCAATGGTTTCCTTGGAGTTGGATAACAAGGAGCAGTAGAACTAGACATCATTTACTGATCAGTCCTTTCAAAGAGGATTTGTGTAGATTTTGAACAGCATGGAAGATAAGATGATACTCTGTGAGATGTAATAAGTCAATTATCCAATATCAAAAAGAAAAGACTGGTCCATTATAAAACAAGGTCTCCAAAGTTGGATCCAGGTAAACATACGGAGCTATTTCAATGTATTAAAAGGCAATAAAACATTCCACAAAAACTAGAGAAGATGTGCTCCCTACATCCAGTTTTTGGGGTAGATCATTTACCAAGGCAACCAAGGCAGTTTCAGCAAGGGTGTCAAACTGGCAGCCATGGGCTGAATATGTCACTCACAGGCCATACCCACTCCAGCTCAGCAAATGGGAAAAACGTTGTGAAATGTCACATGACGGCAACGTGACACGGCGAGTTTGACACCCATGCAATACAATATTCTGGCTTCAGGAATTGGATCTGGAATTAAGTAACCATCATATTCCTGATCATTATTTCAAAAAAGGACCATCTGAGACCAGCATACTGGCACATAATTCCTGAATCAAGGAAGGATTTCTGCATATAAGGAAGAATCAGTTACTCCCTTTAACAGCGGGAAATCCTGTTCCAGCTAATTTAAGCAACTAGGAAGAACAAGGGATAAGAAAGAAAATGGTGGACCTTATCTTTTTAAATATCTTATTCAGACCCTGACGAGCAATCTGATTTATCCCTAATCTGTATAGAATCTAAAATAATAGAGCTCTGTAATCTGCTTGGACTCTAGAGATATATCCTACATTTTTATTTGATTTATTTGATTTGTCAATCGCTTGCAAGATAATAGGTATGAGAGTAAACATGAATATGAATATAGGAAACAGGTACAAATAAATGGAGACAATAGGCATGTTTGTGCACTTATGCGTGCCCTTTACAGACCTCTTAGGAATGGGGCGAGGTCAATAGTGGATAGTTTAAGGTTAAAGGAGTGGGGATTAGAGAATGTAACAACAGAGTCAGGTAGTGCATTCCAGGCATTGACCATTCTGTTGCTAAAGTTGTACTTTCTGCAATCGAGTTTGGAGTGGTTAACATTGAGTTTGTATCTGTTGTGTGCTCTTGTATTGTTACAGTTGAAACTGAAGTAGTCCTAGGACATTGTAGCAGATAATTTTGTGCACTATGCTTAAGTCTAACCGTAGGCGACATAGTTCAAGGTTGTTCAAGCCCAAAATTTCAAGCCTGGTGGCGTAGGGCATTCTGTTGCAAGCAGAAGAGTGTAGTACTCTTCTCATGAAATACTTCTGGACTCATTCAATTGTATTAATATCCGATATAAAGTGTAGATTCCAGACAGATGAGCTGTATTCGAGTATTGGTCTAGCAAAGGTTTTGTATGCCGTAGTTAGCAATTCTATATTTCCAGAGGAGAAACTTCATAAAATTAGATTTACAAGTCTTACTGCCTTTTTCGCAATGCTGTTATAGTGTGCTCTGGCGCTTATGTCGTTAGATATGAGTACTCCAAGGTCTTTGACAGAGTGAGGGTTGTCAACAAGGCTACATCTTTAGCAGTAGGGCTAACTACCCTGAGGTATGCCAGTGAGACTTCGACTGTGTACTGGAGGCACACTAGGCAATTGAACCACTTCTATTCAGCCTGCCTCCGGAGACTGCTGAGGATCCGGTGGCAGGACAAGGTGCCAGACACAGAAGTCCTCTCCAGAGCAGGCCTGCCATCAGTTCATACCCTGCTGGTGAAAGCCCAGACCATGCTGGGCAGGCCATTTTGCAAGGATGTCAGACCGCTACATCCCTAAACAGTTCCTCTATGGTGAGCTGCCTCAAAGAAAGCGATCGCATGGGGCACAAAAGAAGAGATACAAAGACACTCTTTCAAGTTCCTGGATATCAAACTCACCTTCTGGGAATCCCTGGCACAAGATCGATCAACATGGCAACGTTGATCCACCAATGCTGCCAGACATTTGAAGACAGAAGAACTACCATAGCACAAGAGAAGCAAACAGTCCCACAAAGCCAGAGCTGCAAATACTGCAACAATAGTGCTCACACATCTTCCCGACATGTGGCAGAAAATTCCGTGCCCATATAGGCCTTACCAGCCACCTGCGGACACACTGTGGACAGCCCACAACCTGTTAGATGTCAAGGTCCTCTTCATACACAATGGACAAACTTCATCAGATGTATCTAACTTTTTCCACAAAGAACTATGTAAATGGTCACTTAAGACTAAATTTGCACAACACCCTAAACTCAAAAACAACAACAACCCCAATTCAGATTAATGCTAAACAAGATAAGCATATTGTACACAATATGGGACTTCATCCATTCTGGGTAAGCATGTTGTGGGAACACCATTCATGTATAGAAAACCAGAACTAATTGTGAGAAGAAAACCCAACAAAAGTGATCAACAATCTCAGCCACTTAATACAGGCACTTCTCCAGGTTAGATCAATGCTGTGCTTATTTCCTGCTTAAAATATGCTCCTTCTTTCTCCATCATGCTTCTCTCATGCAGCAGATAAATGATTTCCTTTTGAATTCCTTCCTGGCTATTGTTCAAATGCAATAATTGTTTCATTTCCTGCTGTGTTCTTCCAAGAGCCTAGCAGTCTTCAGAGCTGTCAGCAATTTCTTTTGCAGTTCAGTAACTGCTTTACATATTGTTCTACCTATATAAACCATTATCAGCCCCTGGAATATAACTTTTTAAAAAATATACTATTAAAAAAAATAAAAAAATGGGATGGGGAAAACAAATTACCCATTCTACAGTTGGCCAGACTAACAAAAACTACTTTCTTTACTTAATTGCTTTTTCATCAATTTTCCAATACACAATAATAATTTTATTCTTTGACAATGCCTGCAAACAATTACTGACATCCCTAGAAAGCTTATCCATAGCAAAAGAAAAAAAAAATGCTGCTACTGAAATTAGAAAAACTGTTGCAGGAAAGATACTAAAAGAGAAAGTAAATAAGACATGAGAAACTAATGAAAGTTATGAGAAACATAACTCTTTGAAGTCAGTATAGAATACACAAATCTAGGAATGTGCAACATATGAAAACATTTTATACTAGATCATTTCTTGCAGAGAATCACTAATGATGTTACTGAGTTCGGATAATAAAAGGTCTGCAACAAAACAAACAAGCTCAGAAAACAGCAAGGACCCTTCATTTCAACCCTGAGCTACAAACATTCTCCTTTATCAGTATTTATCTATCTAGCCTCCAAACATGACAGATTTAAGACTTGTGGACTCCCAGAATTCCTCGTTCAGTCATGTTAGCTCAGGAATTCTGGGAGTTGAAGTCCACAAGTCTTAAACTTGCCAAGTTTGAAAAGCCTTTATCTAGCCCTTTATAAACTGGAAATCTCCAGCCAAGATTTTTCTTTTTACCTTTAAACATATTTATCATAGAATAATGATGCAGTGATAATGAAGTCTGGAATCTCACACATTTAAACAGTGGGGACTGCTTGTAGATAAATATAGACATGGATTGTATTAGGATTAAAAAGGAACATTTAACAGTGCAATCCCACACAAGTCACCCAAGGAATAAAATAAACCTATTTACTCCAAAGGGCTTACTCATTGGGAAATGTCTGCCTAAAGATTACAGCCTGAAATAATCAAAGTTAAATTAAAGGTTTGACAATGATAGATAAAAGCCACCTCGCTGAAACTCAAAACTGAATGTCAGACTCCAACTCATTATTTCAACAAGTTGCCATTGACATTTCCGAATTGCTATTCAGATTGTCTCTATAAATGGTTATTCATTTGCAGTCTTTTTTCACAGTAACAATTTTGTTACAGTTATAGCCTTTTTGAGTGGGATGTTTAGGGCTCTGCTTCAGGATTGCCTCTTCTCGGTTCTGATTTAGTTCACCCAATGAACAATAGATGAAAGCCGCTCCTTATTTATATCAGCTTATTACATCAAAAGAGTGGTGCTTTGGCCTGCCATTCAAAAGAAAGCTTCTTTTCAGCACTAAGGACACCATAGGTCCCATGATGCTCAGTGTTTTGGGGTGAGGAGGAGAGTCTAAAACAAGAGCACCTGCCAGTTTTTCCCCAATTGTTATCCTTCAGCTAAAGCACACAACTCTCATCACCCCAATCAACATCTCTTTGGCAATGATGGAAGATGTAGCTCAATATCTTCGGAGGGCATTAAGTTGGCAAAATTTGACATATAAAACTGAACAGTTGTTTTTAACCCTTTTAAAGAGTTTGAAGGGCAAGCAACAAGCAAGAAAGAAAAACTTCTTTCATCTGCTACCACCTAAATTGAAATCAGAGCAGGAATCCCCTTCAATCTCATGTGAATTATCATATCGGTTTTTGAAATAATTCTAAACAATTTACCTAAATGCAAGAAAATAACGGAAAATGTTTGTAACTCAGGATTGAAATGAAGGGTCCTTGATGTTCCCTGAGCTTGGTTGTTTTCTTTCAGACATTTCATTACCCAAACTAGGTAACATCATCAGTACACATCTGCAAAAAAACAACCAAGCTCAGAAAGCACCAAGGATCTCTCATAAAAAGGATTCATAAAAAGCATTCTAGGACCAACTCTCTTCATACTCTACATAAATGACCTCTGTGATCATATTAAGAGCAACTGTGTTTTCTTCGTTGATGATGTAAAGCTATTCAACACCACAGACAATACTGCTACCCTTCAAAAAGACCTCAACTATGTATCAGAATGGTCAAACAAATGGCAACTTCAAATCTCAACAAATAAATGCTCTGTCTTACATATTGACAAAAAAAAATCAGAAAATAAAATACAAGCTGAATAGTCAAGACCTTGTTGATGATCCAAACTCTGTCAAGGACCTTGGAGTTCTCATCTCTAATGATCTAAGTGCTAGAGCCCACTGTAACTACATAGCCAAGAAGGCATTAAGAGTTGTTAACCTAATCCTATGTAGCTTTCTCTCTGGTAATATTACACTACTAACAAGAGCATACAAAACATTTGCTAGACCAATACTTGAATACAGCTCATCAGTCTGGAACCCGCATTACTTATCTGATATTAACACAATTTAGAAAATCCAGAAATATTTCACAAGAAGAGTTCTCCGCTCCTCTATTCATTGCAGAATACCTTATGCCACCAGACTTGAAATTCTAGACTTAGAAAACCTAGAACTATGCTGCCTTCGGTCTGATCTAAGTATAGTATATAAAATCATACATTGCAATGTCCTACCTGTCAATGAATACTTCAGCTTCAACCAACAATATAAGAGCACACAATAAATATAAACTGAAGGTAAATCGTACCAAACTTGATTGCAGGAAATACGACTTCAGCAGCAGAGAAGTCAATGTTTGGAATACTCTGCCTGACTCTGTGGTTTCTTCCCCAAACCCCCAAAATTTTAACCTTAGACTACCTACTATTGACCTCACCCCTTTCCTA
Organism: Bungarus multicinctus; assembly: GCA_023653725.1. Lineage (NCBI taxonomy): Eukaryota > Metazoa > Chordata > Lepidosauria > Squamata > Elapidae > Bungarus > Bungarus multicinctus. Next base: position 62,250,240 of record CM042848.1, on the reverse strand, counting down.
AGAGGTCTGTAGGGGGCGTGCATAAGCGCACCAACGTGCCTACTGTCCCTGCCCTATTGTTTCTTTTTTATTTTTCTTATATGTATCCATTTCATATATCCATAACTATGTTTATACTTATACCTGTTATCTTATAATTGCTTGACAAAATAAATAAATAAATAAAATAAAAAGAACTCATACTATAGGGACCAAATCAGGATCCAGAATGAGTTCCCATTCCTAGGAATAGTTGTATATCCCTAAATGCCAGGAATTAATAGAGAATTTATTTATTATCTAGTTAAGTCAGCTACGCTTAATTATTTGGTTCAGGTGGCCAGTGTACCATGGCAAATGTTATAGCCCTCAGACATCACTGATGTCTCCTCCACTTCGTCCCGTTTGAGTTTCCTTTTTGGTTGTGGGTCTACAGGGAGAGGAAAATAAATACAACAGAGGCAGCCTGCCTAAAGAAGATGCATTTTTGATGAACTTCTCCAAATCTAATTTCTGTGTCTGGCTGCCAGAGACAAGGAGAGTTCCTGCTAAACTCTCTCATATTTGAGTGGGGAGATTGGTTAGAGGCGACTCTCCCCTCCAAAAAAATGTGTTTTGAGTTAGCATCGTCCCCCTTCTGTCCCAGAACTGCCTACGTTTTCATGTTCACACAAGATTCTAACTCTGTCCTTGATCCAATTAAAGATGTAAGTTAGTTTAGACTGAGATGGGGGGAAATTTATATAATTCCCTCTGCACTGTTTCCAAGACTTTTGTGGAACAGGATCTGAGTAAACATGCAATCTAGGATGTGAACTAAAAAACAGAAGTTTTAATGTTTTCTGATTATTTCTTAGATGGTGGCAGTATATTTTGAGTTTAGTTTGTTAAGATATTCAGGGCTGGTCTGACTTTGTCCATATTGTGTAGGGGAATTCACTGAAGAAAGCAATTACGTTTGGAAGAGATAGCAGTAAAAGGAAACCAGACCATCAAAAAACATGGTGGCTGGACACCATCAAAGCTGACACCAACCAGAGCATAGAAAAACTCAAAGAAAAAGGGCAAGATTGGAAGATGTGGTGAGACCTGGCCCATAGATTCACCAAGAGATAGACTCACCTGAACGGATAACATCAAAATCATTTAGGGCTGAGAAAATGAGGACCAAGAAACAAAACAGCTTTTCTAAGGTGAAGGGAGTGGTGTGCTTCTAGAAGATTAAAATAAGGTTATGTGTCAAAATTATGTACCTCTAAATCCAGTTTAAAAATGGAAGATTTTTGAAGTTGAATATTAACAAATAATATTTCGACAAAAAAAATGAGCAACTAGAAGAGCAGCTGAAGCAATAATACACATCAATTTCTATTATATGCCTAAGGAGATTCTCAATCATCCAGGTCATGGTTGAACAAACCAATCAGGAAAAGATTCAGCAGTCCACCTGTATTTGAAAGACAAAGGCCACTCTTTCGAAGACAGAAAATTCCACATTCTGGACAGAGAGGATTGCTGGTTTGAAAAGGGGTCAAAGAGGCCAACTATATTAAAACTACAATAAAACAGCCCTCTCTCAATAGAGAGAGGTCTGTTTACCTATCTGCTGTTTATAACAGAGTCCCTTAACAGTTCCAAGAAGGTCCATACTCATTTACATTAATCAGGTGACCCTGAGGACATAGATAAATCTCCAAATGGCCTCAATGACTCTCAGAAAGAGTGCTAATGACCAGGTGATGCAAGGAATATAAATCCTTCTACTCTCCATCATTCAGTCAGAACTGAAGAAGCTTCTTGGATGAGAAGTGAAACATTTCCAGTAAAAACAAAGTCCAGTTGCCTTTTGAAAAAGGACAACTTCTATTACAGCAATGTTTTCTAAATTTGTGCCTACATGTTTTATTTGAATACACAATGCTAATATACATTTGCAGAATCTTTTCGATTCTCTTATTTTGCTAATATGTGAATGTTCTGAGAAGGACAAAAAGAGAGGGAAAAAGCAGAGATGCCTTTAGAACAGCCAGCTCTTTTGATAACTGCACAAAGACCTAAGGAAACTTGAGCCGTTGGTCAAGACAGTGCCCGCAAGACAGATTATCCACTTAACACCCAACTGCAGAGAGGCACAGACTAAATGTCAAGTATCACCATGAAAATGAGAGGCTGGCACAAACATTTTAAAGAAATACAAAGTCTGATTTGTGTTCATGTTAGGATTTTTAAAAGGCTCACTGTTTACTACTCTCTGAACATAGAAAAACAAAGGATATTTCAACCACAAGTGTCATTTTCATTGTATTCTGCAGAATTTAAAACATCAAATTGGGGCAGCAAGGTTATAAAAAAAAATTGGGACAGAATAAGGAGGACGACAGGATTAAAGCCAACTGGTGCCCTAAACACAGCTCAACACTGTTGGTCCTCACACGTTCCATTGTTTAACTGACAAGACATGAAGACCCATACCAGAGGTGGTATTCAGCAGGTTCTGACCAGTTCTGGAGAATACCACCTCTGACTGGCCCCACCCCCATCTATTCTCTGCCTCACAGGTCCCAGCTGATCGGCTGGGTCTTCTTTTGTTGCCCTGCACAGGAGAACAGAGCTGGAAAGCAGGTTAGTGGGGTGGGGAGGGAATGGGATTTTGCAGTAACCTTCCCCCAGGAGTTCGGAGGGAATGGAAATTTTACAGTATCCTTCCCCTGCCACACCCAAGCCACACCCACCAAGCCACACCACACCCACCAAATTGCGCCCATAGAACCAGTAGTAAAAAATTTTGAATCCCACTACTGACCCATACATTTAAATTTGAGTATATTCACCATGAAGAAGAGAACGGATTTTTAAAATGCAGATTGAAATTAAACATGGCAAACAAGGACAATTATCAAAAAAAAAAAAAAGACTAAAGTCAAGTGTAACAGGAAAAGAACTAAAAATATGATAACTGGAGTGGGAAGTTCAGTGGTAAACCCTTTCCCCTGGTGCCTTAAACGTTTGTTTATTTTGCTTAAATATTAATCTAGGGCTGATACGGAGTCAGAAAGGACAAAGAACTGTGGGAGTCTGCAGAGACTGAGGCCACAGTTATGGGTACCAGATGCTTCGGATGAATGATTTCTTTCTTTACATTTTATTTCTGCACAGAGAAGGAGGGAGAAGTGATAGTTGGGAAACAAGGCCATAAAAGTCTCTAGTGACTGAATGCTGGCCCAGTACTTCAATCAGACCCTTCTGTTTTCCTACTATTTCTGTTCTATTTCCTACAAGTAACTCTAAAAGAATAGCGGTACAGTCATACACACAACTGACCGCAAAGGTCAACGCTGCAAAGTCAATCAGGGTCCCTGAAGATAATCAACATTGGATGTAGGTTAATTAGGGCCATTTGGATCAAGGGAGGGCTCAACCACACAAACAGAGCTACTGATCACTACCAGAGTTGTTGGAGGAATGGCTTCCTTCAGTGGTTATGGGTGATCCATCACTAGAGACTTTTAAGAAGAGACTGGACTGCCACTTGTCTGAAATGGTATAGAGTCTCTTACTTGAGTAGGTCAGACTAGAAGACCTTCAATGCCCCTTGTGGTTAAGGAGTTTTTGTTCCAGGAGCTCAACAGTATTTGACCACTTAATGCAGTTGCTTGAAAATGATCCAAAATCTTTCAAATTTGTTTGAAAGATGGAATATGAGAAGCAGAGGTGGTATTCAGCAGTTCTGACCAGTTCTGGAGAACCGTTAGCGGAAATTTTGAGTAGTTCAGAGAACTGGCAAATACCACCTCTGACTGGCCCTGCCTCCATCTGCCTCCCGAGTCCCAGCTGATTGGCTGGGTCTTCTTTTGTTGCCCTGCACAGAAGAATGGAGCTGGAAAGCAGGTTAGTGAGGTGGGGAGGGAAGGAGGATTTTGCAGTATCCCCTGGAGTGGGGTGGGAATGCAGATTTTACAGTATCTTTCCCCTGCCACTCCTACCAAGCCTCACCCACTCAAGCCACACCATGCCCACCAAGCCACGCCCACAGAACTGGTAGTAAAAAAAAATTGAATTCCACCACTGATGAGAAGTATAGATCATTTGTTGCATGTTGTAAGAGGTGACAAATTACTAAAATTGATTGTATTAGTGACGAAGAGGAAAGTTGTTTATATATTTATTTTCTTTTTATTATTTTCTTTTTTATTTCTTGTTTTTCCTGTTCTGCACCCTCTATTTTTTCTTGTTTTTACTTTGCATTAGTTGCATTGATGTAATTGTATTTTTAAAATAAAATTACTGTTTAAAAAAACCAAAAATCTTCCCAGATGGTGTTAATGGAAGAAGCATAGCCTTGCTAGATACTGTTAATGTAAGTTGATTGCACTGACATTCTTCAGGATTACTAACAAATCTTCAAGGGAGGGAGGGAGGAGAAGGGATGGGTGCACATGATCTTTAATGCACAACATGCAAGTCTGCGGCAGTGGATTTAAAAGAGGAAGCTTTACCGTCGATGGAAGAGTTACAAAAAGAAAAAACTGTGGCCTTCTTCACAGTTTTAACCTATAAAAAGTGGAATTATTTAAAAGAGGATGGAAGCCAAGGCTCATAAGGTTTTTCATTATGGATGAAAGAATTTGCAATGAGCTGCAGCAGGGTGCCAATAAAATCTAGCTGCCTCCCTTTCCAAAAGATTTGCCTTCTGCCAGCATACTGGAATTAAGATGCCAAATTATCATTAACACGTGAACAGAGGCCACGGGGTGTTTGGAATATTAATTGCATATATTCAGAATAGGAAATTTGAACAGAAAGAAAACAATTGGAGAAAATACAGTATGTCACCAATGTATGCTTCTAATAGGAAGTGCTAGAATGAAGCTGTGATTACCTAAACCTCAGGTGAGCCTTCCACAGAACAGGTCCTTCTCTCTATCTCTGTCCTACAGTAGCTACTTTACAAAGGACAGTTGTCAAACTGAGAGCCAATTTAGTGCAGTGATAAGGTGCTGGACTAGAAACCAAGAGACTGTAGGTTCGTTTGCTCCACTGGGCCTGAAGCCAGCTAGGTGACTTTAGGGCAACAAAATCCACTTGATAGAACTGTTGTTGTGGTGAAAACAGAGGGATGGGGAGCATTAGATATGCAACTTTGAAATGTTCAATTAAAAGAGGCATATAAATCTATTTAAAATGCAATTTTGCACCTAAACATGTTCTCTAAATCTGAAGGATTGTTTATTCTCAAACCGTATATCTCTCTATATAAAAGTGAAATACCACTCACGCGTCATCACAAAATCTCCAGAACCATAAAGCCTATAAACTTGAAATTTGGCACATGTGTTCCTCAAGAAGGGATTTTTCAAAATGACCATCAGAGCATTAGTATTTCGTATTTTATTATTAACACGCTCTGATGCCAAGGAGTTCTACTCCCCCTCCCCATCTGAAAAGAAATCTGTTCCAAATGCAAAACACAAGCAGAGGAGAGGAGTTTTAGTTTTACTTTCACAGCAGCAAGCAGCTTTAGTACAGAACAGTTGAGGCTAGCTACGCCCAAGCTCTTTGCTGTCTCCTTGCTCACACAGCAAATACTGTTTCAGTTTCCAAACAGCCCTCAATTCTCTCACACACTGACAGGATGCCAGCCAGATCAATACCGATGGATGTTGGTAGGCAGAGCCAGAATTTTTTCCCCCTTATTTTCCACCCCAAAAAATAACCCCAACCACATAGTGTGTGTGTGTGTGTGTGTCTGTGTGACTGTGTGTCTGTGTGTGTGTGTATCCGCAAAAAGAGGAGTTAATGTATCCAACAGTAGTGAGAATCTGAACAAGAGATTAAGTAGTTCCAATTAGTTAGCTTCAGAGTCATTTAGGTAAAATGGGTGGTATGTAAATTTAATTAATAAATTAAATAAAATATAGCCTTCCCAAATATGACTGTTGTATTATATTTCTGTATAAACTATATTATCTAATTTGCCAAAGTGGATACTTTACAACAACAGGCAGCCTTCAGTCTTATATACAAACGGTTCTTTAAATTAGATCAGGGCCATTTATTCCTCCCTAGTAATCCACTTGTTAAAGAAAAAAGTGTGTGTATGTGTATATGGGAGAGAGATGGGGGAGAGAGAATAGATCAGAAGCTAATAGCCCATGGGCCAGATGCGTCACGCTCTGCCCACGCTCCTCCCAGCTCCACGAAGGGAAAAAACATTGCAATATGTCACATGATGCGGCAAGTTTGACACCCGTGGAATAGGTATTGGAAAGGCACTAAGTACGTGATAGGACAGTGCACCTTCTTGTCACTGGTCTTACCCAGGGGTGGGATTCTACCAGTTCGCACCTATTCACTAGAACCGGTTGTTAACATTCTAAGCAATTTGGAGAACCGGTTGTTAGAAGAAATTACTGGCCTAATCCTGTAAGAAAGGCAGGAAGGAAACATTCTGGTGTTGCTTACAGAAACTGCCTCTCCATTAACCCTTATTACATTCTTGGCAGGACTAGACTTCTTGTCTCAGGAACTTCTCTGGAATTTGTTTCCCTCCTTTGCTGGTACTTTGCTTGTGTGGAGTGACCATTCAAAGTTACAATGGCACTGAAAAAAGTGACTTATGACCATTTTTCACACTTACAACTGTTGCAGCATCCCCACAGTCATGAGAGGCCAGGCGAGGAGATGTGTGCCTCAATGTGAGTGATATTGAGTTGGCCACGCCCAGCCAATAACATGACCACCAAGCCACGCCCACCACCTAAGGCTTGCCCATAGAACTGGTTGTTAAAAGATTTGAATCCCACCCCTGGTCTCACCTACAATAAACGTTAGCCATGTCTATTTCTGATATATGGATGAAATGGTAAACCACAAAAAGATACAGATTTTGAGAGAAAAATATTTCTAATTCCTGCTGCAGTTCCTTCTACCAATGAAGATTTAAGGAAAACCTTAGGCTTCCTAGTTAAAGTATATAATCTCCTATCATAATGTGAATTAATGGCTGCCAGCTTGGGGAAATTTAAATGAAATTTTAGGCAAATTTATGAAGAGGTAGGTTATCAATGGCTATAAAGTATGATAGCTATCACTGTCAGAAGCAAGTCTTTGAGAACTTTGAGTCTACTCTTGCTTTGGGGCCCTTGACCGCAAAAAGGCTTTTTGGTCTATTCCAGGGTTTCTGCCTAAACTAATGAGAAAACTGACAAATAGTAGGCACTTATTTTAAAACATTGCTGAGACCACTATAAGACTTACATGTTATATTGTATCATTAACTATAAGTTATATTTCATTTTTAAATTACTGGAGGTTCAGAAATAGTAATGGCACAAGTTTTTGGATGCTCAGCTATATTACCACTGTATCTTTTCTTTTATGTATACTGAGAGTATTTACACCAAGACAAATTCCTTGTGTGTCCAATCACACTTGGCCAATAAAGTATTCTATTCTCTCCCATATATTGGAGTTCTCTACATAAGTTGGCCTGACACACCTATTATTTCTATCCCATATGACCTACAGTCATGGATAATTTGGTTGACAGAATGAGATGGAGTCCTTGGTACTTTCTGAGCTTGGTTGTTTGCTTGCAGATATCTCACTATCCAATTACGTAACAACAGTGAAACAAACACCCAAGCTCAGAAGGCACCAAGGACTCCATAGTTCAACCCTGAACTACTTATATTAACTTTTGTTAGTAGTTATTCAGCATGTCTGGAAGCATCCACATTAGAGTAGACCAGTTTGTAGCTGGCTCAGAATTTGCCTTGAAGGACAGAAGAAACCATTTTTTGCTTCCATCCCTCTCCCTTAAAAGTTTAATGTTATTATCACAGTTATTATAATACCAGAATGGACCTTTTTTTTTTTTTGCTACATATGGATTCAATTAGAAAACTACTTATTATGAGATTGCAATGCCTGAGGCACATGTAAGATGTTAACATACATTTGAACTGTCAGCCAGATAACTGGCCTAGCCAAGAAGGTGGCAGGAGGTTTCCTCCAATAAAATCCAACCAGCAAGTTTTTAAAAACAAAATCTTTAGAATCACCTTGTGGCGAGATGGGCAGCAGACAAATTTAATAAATACGTAATAAATAAAACAAAGAAAGTAAGTTTGTACTTTTCAAGTTGAATCTCAAGTGTTTTTTAAGCAAGTGCTCTTTGGGATGAAATATGAAGAAACTCGTTATATCAGAAACTGGGAAAAATACCTATGCATTTTCCCCAGCTGAAACTGCCATGATCTATCTAAGGGTCAAACATGGGAGGCATGTTGTCCTTGTTGTTATTATAGTCTTATAATTGTTGTTATAGTGTCAGTCTTTGCTCCTGATGACCACAAGGACAGATCCATGCAGTTTTCTTGGCAATTTTTCAGAAGTAGTTTGCCAATAACTTCTGAGCCTGAAAAATGATGACTTGCCCAAAAACAGCCAGCTGGCTTTTGTGCCTGAAGGTCTCACAGCCTGGTCACTTCTAGTCCAGCTCCTAGAGAGCAGTGAGCTAACTTTATTTCTCTTTTTCAATGTCTACAACACTATTATGAAATTGTGCTGAGTTAAGAGAAAGGAAGCATTATCCCTTGACACAAACAATCAGCAGATGGGAGAGGTCGTTATCAAATAAATGGATTCTTATCGCATCATGCAATCCTGGAAAAAGAAATTATCCCAAAGACTCTAGGAGTGCATACATGAATGAAGTCATTAATAAAGAAGGATTGAAGGACTCCTATCTCAGTTTTCTAGATTCTTAACTCCCACCTCTGATTCCTGGCATTAAAGCTTATTAAAGAAAGTCTTGCTTTGTGGATCATGCTCTGCAGTTAAAGGACTTGACTTATTGTCACCATTAAACTATGAGAGTAACTGCACTGTGCCATTTCTCTAACACTGTCTTTCCACTCCATGCCCCAATTCCTACCTTTTAACCTTTTTTTCATAATGATAGGATATGACCAGACAACACTCCTCATTAATATAATCATTAATTTATATTATTAATAATATATTATATTATTAATATAATATAATGATGCATTGTGAGCCCATCATTGAAATGGCTCTAGATAATAACATATTTCTCTTTTGATCAAATAAAAGCACAAGCAGCAGACAAATAGAGAGGGATCATAAGAGGACTGTGCCAGTTGTTAAACCGTGATGCTAATATAGGGACAGATCATTTCCCTCTTTAATCCTTTGTTTTTTAACATTAAGCAAGCGATTTTTGAGAGCTTACCAGAGATCTTTTGAGACCCTTCTGGTCATTGGTCACATTGTCCAAATGATGGTGCTAGCAGGTTGCTTGGTTACTCCACTCCTCCAATTCTCAGCCACCTGTTGGAATGACCTTGGTTCCCACAAGAAAACTTTTTATTTTGACAGCAAAGCTGAGCTATCTAATTTCCCCCCCTTCCTTTCTCCCTTTCCATTTTGTGGCAACCATGAAGCCTCAATGATGGCCTCAGCCAGGTTCACTTCAGGGTTGACACAGTGTTCACCATCAGTTGGAGCTCTACGGAGCCACCTGGTTTGAAAACTACAATATACTCTCATTCTGCATATGGCCAAAATTGCCTTCCTAATTCATGATTTGCAGGTACTAATACTGGATGCGTCTCTTCTTTCAGGATTGAAGAGATGCTGATTCCAGGTACTTTGTTTGGATAGGCCCCAACTCTAGATGACTTATTTCATAATTTTAACATCAAAAGAAGAGCAATATTTTACTATTCACTTTCAATAATTAATGAAGAAATCCAGAAAGAGGTTAATTTAACAGTCTGCACTCCCTATTTGTGGCACTACAACTTCCATGAAAAAAATAGATTATTTATTGCTTAAAGCCTAGCACAGGCTTATAGCCAAAACTCTATAGAATGCAGAATAACTCCCTATTCTATATCCTGGAGCTGTCTACTTAGTACCTCTCATTTAGTATACTTTTAGTTGATGTTACTATTCTATTGTCCCCAGGGTGCTTTTTTCCAAATATTTTTTTCTTTGAAAACATTTCACTTCTCATCCAAGAAGTTTCTTCAGTTCAGAACTTCCGAATTCTGAAAAAAAAATTAAAAGAAAAAAAAATTCCAGTTGCCTTTTGGAAAAAAGCATCTTTGAGACAACCACGACCTGAATGATTAAGAACCTCCATAGATGTTTACTGTTCTATTGTTCTGCCAAAATGAAGAAACAGATTTTTTTTTTATCCATTCCAGGAATTTGCTCAATATTTTCTGCTGCTTCAAGATTTGTTCAATCTTTTCTGCTGCCTCTCTTGGCTGTGTCATGAATTTAAGATGAAAAGAATGCTACAAGGAAAGAAAGGTGGAAGTGACGTGCTAGCCCCTTTCTTCATAGTATCCTCTTGCAGGACAGATGAATGAGAGAGGAAAAATTATTTTTGGCAGAGATGTGATCAGAGTAGGACTTTGAGTCAAAATTCTGGGTTCCTCATGGGAATTATGCATACAACTAAAAGAGAGGTGGGTATAAGACTATTAATTTCAAATTCCAAAATTACTTAACTGCATCATTGTTTTCTCCTTTACTTTTGAATAACTCTCTCAGTAGAGAGGAGTCTTAATGGTATCTGATTGATTGAATCAGTGTACATGTTTGTATAAATACCATATTATTAAATCAGGGAATAGGTTGTGGCCACAGTGGCTCATGTGGTTAGGACATTGAGTTAGACCACTGAGAGATTGACAGCTTGGCAGTTCTAAACCCAAGAGCATGAACCGCATGATGGAATGAGTGTCCATCAATTTGTCCCAGCTCCTGATTACCTACCAGTTCAAAAGCATGCAAATGTAAGCAGATAAATAGGTATCATTTCCATGGGAAAATACACAGGTGTTCCCTGGGAAACAGTGATGTCACTGGCTAATCCTTTCAATCCAGAATCATCTTAGTAGATGCTTCCAATATGAATGAAATAGTATTTGAGATTTTCTAATGATCTACCATCCAAGTTTTAATAAGTCCAAACTGACCCAAAGTTACCAGCTAAAGTCAGCTAATAAATTGGATCCGCCCACCCAGGGAACCTAATGATTCCCTCTAGAGAAAAGCCTTTATAAATGGCCTCTTGTTTAGACTATGACATTCACTGAGCAACTAGTTTGATCTGATTTACACTTAATCTTGGCAGTTTGGCTCATCCACAATTCCATCCCCCTAATCTCACAGTTCTGACTTTTCAGAATAAATGCTTAGCTCACCTCTGACACCTTTATTATGGTTCAGAGATTGTGCCAGAATGCACCAAGAAACTTCAGCCTGCTACTATATCTTTAACTGTTCTTTCACAGCAGCCTCATAAGCCATTGCAGTATAACAATGTGCCTGGGAGCCAAACATGAAGAGAAGCAGCAAAGCAAAAAAACATATCTCAATCACAATTGCTAAAATTTCAATGTAAAGCAAACCACAAATAAAAATGCTATAAAGACTCAAAGAATAACTAACATAACTGCCAGGATTAAGTGTAAATCAGATCAAACTAGTTGGTGGAGAGGACTCTAACCAAATTCTGTCCCTTGTTTTGACTTGCTTCAATTCAGGGATGGTAGAACAGATGTTTTTTGTTGAGGCTGATCAGACAACTTTACATGGAACTGGCAATTTTTTGATACAGTGGTACCTCTACTTACGAAATTAATTCGTTCCGGAAGCCGTTTTGTAATGCGAAAATTCCGTAAGTAGAGGCGCGGTGCGTTACTCTCATCCCATACACAAAGATCCCTCCTAGCCAATGGGATGCCAGGAAGATGCTGGGAGATAACCAATGGCAGAGCAGCTCGGACGCACCATTTTCAAACCAAGATCAAACTGCGCAAATTAGTGCGAATTTTGAAATTTTTGGCCTTTCGTATCTTGAAACATATTTCGTAACTAGAGACGATATTTTCTCGAAGACGCGCTTCGTAACCTGAAACTTTCATAACCAGAGTCTTTCGTAAGTAGAGGTACCACTGTACTCAGTTTCTAGGCAGGCTACAGTTCTGAAGATCAGATACAGCCCCCTTGCTAAGCATTGTTTAAATGCTTAGCAATGAACTGGAATAAAGCACACAACTTTTATTGGTCAAAAAATCCAGACTGGCCTTTGGATGCTGAAAAAGGATGGGGCACCCTTAAAAAAAATACTCTAGGTATCCACAAAAGATGGCTTGTTCAATGTTAAACAACATAACAGACTCAATTATCTAAGTTAACTCTTTTTCTTTGAAAGGAATTTATTAGCTGCCAATAAATGTATTTTCTTTATGCAAAAGGTGAAGAGGTCTGAATAGCAAACTCTTCAGGGCACCCTGGTTTCATTTCTTAAAAGAAATCACATATAACAGATGGACAGAGAGCTAGTAATCTTTCATTTGCAATTGGCTACAATTTCAGAATTTCTCCAATAACCTTGCTCACCTAAGAGCTAAATGATAGCTTTGTTCAAATATATACGCCATAAATTTTAGACTTAAAAATGACAGAATCTTCTCACTTTGGAAGAAATGGCTTTCCAGGAGATTTGGGATGTGTTCTTAACTTCTGGTATTAGCTGTCAGGACAGCTTAACACATCCTACTGAAAATATGTTTTCATATCTTAATCTGCTTATATGCATCTTGTTTGAAAGTGGGACTTTTATTTTTCAAGTATTTATTCAATTTGTATAGCTGCACATCTCAAACTAATGACTCTGAGTGGGTGGAAAAATCGTAACAATTAAAATAGTTTAAACAATTAAAAACAATTAAAAATCACAAAAGCAACTAAAATAGTTTAGACACAATTAAAAAAGAGATTAAATACAAACAGCATCAAGATATACTACAATCCATTGATATTAACCAACAGGAAAGAAACAAGTTTCACACAGGAAAATATCATCAATGCTTTTTTAAAAAATTTCACCTCCCACTCAAATCTTCTTCCTTAAATTAGAATTCTAGCACCCACACCCCATTAATTCTTTCTCCAATACTGATGTACATAAAATTGCTTAACATACTTTTATCAAATGTCATCCCTTTAGCCTGAGAGATAATAAAGCATATTGCCATCCAGTCAAAGGATATGTTAGCTGGCTTCATTATATAGCATGCCATAGATTGGTAACCTAGAAGTTAACATTTACACATTTATTGAAAACATTCCTATCACCGCGTGATAATTTTAAGAATCAACTAGGGCAGGGGTGTCAAACTGGCAGCGGGGATGCATCACCCCAGCTCCGCAAAGGGGATAAACATCAGAATACATCACGTGACAGCAACATGACGATGCGAGTTTGATACCCGTGAACTAGGGACTTACAATTCCATAAATCCTGTTTAATATAAGATGGACAAAGTCTGCAAATCATCAAAAAGGGATCATGCTTCCATCAAGTTGAGCTCAACTTCGGGTGATTTCAGAGACATCCCATGTAGTTTTCTTGGCAGGAATATGGAGGTTGTGGTCATTGCCTGCATCTGCAGGGCTTTCCCCCTTTTCTAACCTATCCAAGTACTAACTAGATTCAACCAATGCTTAGCTTGTCAAGATCAGTAACCTTCTGAGAGCACATCAATGGAATCCATCATTTATAAATAAAATCCTTTGCATGGTGCCTAGAAATTGAGATTAGAATTGGGTTATTTGATCAGAAAGCAGAAATTCAGAAATGCAATTACAAGCTCCAGAAAGCTGTCTTTGGGAAGGACTGGTGCAATGAGGCATCTGCCATGACATATTCTGTGGAGTAAAGGTGGAGGAATTCAGATGGTCACTTCTCTTAAACCCTCTTCTAAACATTTCCCTCAGCTGAAGAGCATCTTTGCCACTGCTCCTGAACTGGCCTGCTGCCTTCAAATGTAGTAACAAACCCTCTGTGAAAGTTAGAGCAGACTATTAATTTAAGATTGACTTCAATTTACAACTGACTTCAATTTACTAACATCATCAAACAGGACTATAATTTTTGGCAGACTCAGGTGCAATCTATTCAACAAGCCTGCTGAGTGACAAGTAGTACATTAAACAGCCCTGAGGTTTGAAGGTAGAGATAGATAGATAGATAGATAGATAGATAGATAGATAGATAGATAGATAGATAGATAGATAGATAGATAGATAGATAGATAGATAGATAGATAGATAGATAGATAGATAGATAGATAGATAAACAGAGACAGATAGAGTATGTAAAAAGCCCTGGAAAAAAGCTTAGCATCCACAGAATGTGAAGTGGCTGTTGTGGGATAAAACTTGAAAATGAGAAAGGGAAGCAGCAACACAATGGTGTGGTCTGGAAAAAGCACAGCTGGATGGTTGATTGGCACACTGAAAGAGAACTCTCTAACATTAAGATGTTGTTTTATTTATTGATTTGATTTGATTTCTCAATTGCTTACAAGATAATAGGTATGAGTATAAACATAATTATGAATACATTAAATGGGTACATATAAGAAAAATAAAAAGAAACTATAGGACAGGGACTGTAGGCATGTTGGTGTGCTTATGCACGTCCACTACAGACCTTTTAGGAAAGAGGTGAGGTCAATAGTAGGCAGTCTAAGGTTCAGGTCGGTCGACCTAAATACATACATACTTGGGTGAATGTCAGAACTATTCATAAAAAAAAACATGGGGCAGTAAGCTTTAAAAGGAGGATAATAGGGAAGATCCTTTCCTTTCTTCCCTTCCCTTCTCTTCCCTTCTCTTTCCTTTCTAGTGATGGCTACCAAAATAAAACACTGACTCTTAGGGAACCATCACATGCCATTTTCATCATCCCATCCCTGCCAGAGGGAATAAAAGACCCTTCTGAATAATTTACAACTTTCCCTGAGTGTGGCACAGAAGTCCCTCTTATGTCAGTAAGTGATAGGTTCCTATTGATTTCTCATTCTCACAGCCCCTGAGAGAGAATTAAATTTAAATTTTGAACAGTAAATAGAGAAATTAGGGGCAATTTGAGTAGAACCAGCAGTGATGGTTTAATGAAACAATATTGATTTCATATACAGATAGATCATGCTTGTGCAGTGTGCACCCATACACACATATGGTATGAGTTAGATTAGCACAAACACTCCCACTAGTGTGCATGGGCCAACTGCAATGATGGACAACTTGTGAATTAAACGCTGGAACACACTAAAGATTTGCATAGCTGATGTAACTTCCCAGGAACCATTATCAACAGGATAGCAAACTATGGATAAGATGTCAAGGGTTTTTGGAGGGGAAACATTGCCTTGGCTCAAATATTAAGAGCCATTACAATTCATTTGTTGGTGAGTGAAGAAGTAAAATGAATGGATATTAAAGAAAGAGCTATGAAGTTAATCCTGAATGAAACAGATATTCATGGCTTTTGTGGGTGTATGTAAATATCCAAGTAAGGGAGCCAATTCAGTTACCCTCAACAAATTTCAGGTATGACAAGCCAAGCAAATTTTAGAAAGAGAGGAAAAAAAGAGAGATAAGATGATGTCATCCCTTTTGAGATTAAAGATAATATACAAGGAAACAGTTATTCCAACATTTATTTGCTTACAGAATTAAAATTGCTGTGTTTTAAAATAATATTTGTTGAAGAAATTTTTAACAAAGCAAAAAATCTTCAAAGAAAATAAAGATAATGAAGTCAAAGAGTAAACAGTGAAAAAAGAAAGACTATAAATACTAGCAGTAGCTTTACAGCCCCCTCTAAGTGGTTTACAGAGTCAGCACATTGCCTCCAACAATCTGGATCCTCATTTTGCCAACCTCGGAAGGATGGAAGGCTGAGTCAACCTTGAGCCAGTTAGGATCAAACTCTAGATTGTGGGCATTCTAACTTACCACAGCTCTTATAAGCCACTTCTGATCTTGTTGATAGCAATTATAGGAGTTACATTTATATTTTGTTCCTGCTCTCAAAAGTTACATCATTTTCTTTCTTTCTTTCTTTCTTTCTTTCTTTCTTTCTTTCTTTCTTTCTTTCTTTCTTTCTTTCTTTCTTTCTTTCTTTCTTTCTTTCTTTCTTTCTTTCTTTCTTTCTTTCTTTCTTTCTATAAGCTACCTTTTCTAATCTTCAGACCCATAAATTACAAGTTCATTTTTCTTCAGCAGAAGGTCCATAAAGGATCATTGGTAAATGTAGTAGTTCAGCTTTTTGTAAATAAGCAAGTTAATTTTGCCATTTCTGCTAGTTCTACCATTTTCAAAAACCATTCCTCTGTTGTGGGTATTCCATCTTTCTATTTTTGCACAAATAACAGTCTTGCTTCGTAGAATTAAGATTTTTCGCATCCATTCAGCTATGCACTGGGATCCTTTGAATGGTTTGGACATGTCACACATTTAATAAAATGTCTTGTTATGACAAAATTTTATGTTGTAAAATTTCATAAAAAATGGATCAAATTAATTTAATTTAGATCCCCTGAAGAAGATGAATATATTTATTTATTAACTTGTTTCTTTCTTTTTAAACTACTTTCGAACTGAATTTCTCAAGATGGTATAATCAGTATGAACAAAAACACAACAAAAACAATACTTCCAATGGCAACAAACAAAACAAAACAAGAATAAATCCAGCAGACAGATTTATATAAATTCACCAGCAGAAAAATAAAGCAACACAAAGGTATCAAATACTAAAAGAATTCCTCTTATTTCTTGTGCTACAGGCCAAGAAGTGGAAGAGGTTAATTTATAACTTTCCTGGCTAATTTATTTTTCCAAGGATTCTCCAGTTTAAAAAAAAAAACTGAATTAACTGGCACTAATCAGGTAGATTTCCTGGCTGCCCATTGGGTAGATCTTAATTCTTCTAGCCAAAATATCTTTCTTCTGCCCAGCCTTGAGAAAAAATAGGAATGAAAGTGCTTTGGATCTTCTGGGCTAAATCTCATTATTACAGAAATTGTGCCAACCTACAAGACAAGTAATAACTTCAGTCATGCGATTATGTTGTTATATACATATATGGGAAAATAATTCCCTTAAGAGAAAAAGAGTGAGTTGATTGGGAAAGGAGAAATAGAGGGAATGCTCACCCAGAAATCCAGATAACAGCAATATATAGCTTATCTAAAGACAGGAAAATGTTCTTAATATATTCTAGGATTAGTCAACAGATCAGTAGCTAAACCTGTGTTCTTCATGATCCTGGATGAACTTAATAAAGGCACAGCCTAGTTTTCATCAGTTGTGTTGTAATATAAATTAAATTATATCAAACAAAATTCCTGGGGATAGGGGGGAACAAATACAACTCCTGTTTTCTAGCTTCTCATTATGGAGTAAATAGCACTGGGTGGATGGATAGAAGGCACTCTGGTACCATGCCAAAGGAGTTAATCACTTGTTTAAAAGAAAATTAAAATATCATGAGCCCAATTGATGTTATATGTCTCAGGCTCTTATATTTTTGATGCAAATATCAGATTCAAAATTGTTTTTCTCCTCATGTATTTGTATGCCAACTTTTTTGTTATTTTTGGAGTTGTGAGTACCTTCAAGTCAATAATATTTACTTCTGGCAGTTGCTTGGACAGGTCCTTGCAGTTTTCTGCACAAGTTTTCAGAAGTGTTTGCCATTGCCTCCTTCCTAGGGCTATGAGAGAATGACTGGCTCAATGTCACTTACCTGGCTTTGTGCCTAAGACAGGACTAGAACTTTCACTCTCCCAGTTTCTAGCCTAGTGCCTTAATCACTATACCAAACTACCTTTCTTTTGCCATGCCTTACCCTATTTTGCGGGATAAGCTTTATCCACTGAAATATATAAAGACATATGCATGTACCTTTTCCTATTCCCCATACCACAAATTCTTATTAGAGTTTGTTTTCAAGTATCTCCTTTAACAATACTTCTAAGCTAACAAGAGGGCCTGGTGGAGAAAAAAATCCATAAAAACAAATTAAAGTTGAACATTCAGGGATAGCTTTTCAAATCCTTAAGAGGCAGGATGTTTTATACTTTTCTTATCACCTACTGTTAATACCGTCTTATTTTCCTGGAAATGCCTATTAAAACTGTTTAAGTTTGTTGTGGTAATGTAGGCTATCTTCTTTTAGGCAGGCGTACATTCAGTAAATATTTCAGAAGTCTGGAATCGTTATTATAAACTGTATTTCACTCTTACATTATTTGAGCTGTATTGAATCAAACAGCAACATAGCAATTTTTTAGCAGAACATTTGAAAGTTCCATATCATAATCTTTAACCATCAATTTTTACGCGGTTGGGTGCAGTGATATGGAAAGAATCACAGAATTTTAGCTGAGCATCATATATTGCATTGCTGCCTTGGACAACGTTTTGCAATGGAGTGGTCGAATAGAAATAAAGGCTTGATGAAATAGTAGCATTAGGAAACATATTCTGCAAAGATTTGCCCCCATTTGGAAAATTACATGATACAAAATTACCAGAATTTCAAGAGACAATGCCATGATCTTTGAGTTGCTTTCCAGCTGCCTTGTTGTGACATTTTAAAGACCATTTGACCAGAGTAAATAAAGTACAACTCCTGTTATATATATGTACTTCTTTAAACTTAAGTTTTTATATCTCTTTCTAAGATGAGGTAAAGCAGGTTGTAAGACAAATTTGTAGTAAGCAGAGGTGGTATTCAGCAGATTCTAACCAATTCTAACCAATTCTGGAGAGGAATGTTCGAGTAGTTCAGAGAACAAGCAAATACCACCTCTGACTGGAGATTTTACAGTATCCTTCCCTTGCCATGCCCACCAAGCCACAGAACCGGTAGTAAAAAAAATTGAATCCCACCAGTGGTATTAAGGCATGTTCTGTGGAACATCCTCTTTTTAAAATACTGACTGGTGCTGGATTCAGCCATTTTTATTTTCTCAAACTGTGATAATATCCTTTAGTTTCATACCATAGTGGCTGCCCATTCAGCGTCTGCCCTTCCATGTCACCATCATCCAAAAAATGTGAAATGCATTATTCATAATTAGTTGATAAGGATTTTTTAAAAACTATTTTTTTGCTCCATCTTTCATCCAAAAGGTGAGCAAGAGAGAAGGGAAGAGTACCACACATATTAATAAAACTGGATTTTGATCAGGTAAGTGATTTAAAGTGATTAATGATAGTCTATTCTAGAACCATCCCTACTATTTCTCTATAAGTACCAGAGGTAAGGGAATAAAAGGGAGATTTAAGAGAATGCTTTTTGTCTCATTTGGTTCCAAAATATCATTTGTGATACATTCTGATTTCTGGTATCTAAGTTTACAAGAATTGGGCTGAAAAGGAATATTGTTCATCAAGTTTATGCAAACAACAAAAAAAGTGAGAAAGAATGAAAATATTATTGGAAGCTAGATATAATAGATTGGCTTCCAAGAGCTGAAGGAGATAAAAACACCTAATTTTCTGGGTGCCTTGGGGAAAACATTGAATGCCTTAAGCTTTTGCAAGTTATCTTTTAAACCCCGCTCCAATTCTTAAAGTTAAAAATGGCAAAAAGTATTTTAATGCATCTATTCTAGAGTACCCTGAAACCATAAAATCATATGATAGTTGTCACAAGAGATATAGGGTTTTATTGGTTTTCATACTGGGGTTTTATCTTTGTAAGCTGCCTGGAGTTACCATGATTGAGTTGGGTAGCCATATACATTTTAAAATAAATAAATAAATAATTTGTGCCAAGTTTACTGATGGGGATCATGATATACCATCCTACTTTATGCCTTGATCACATGGTTTTGCAAAGAACATGTGATGTTTGTTGAGTCTTGTACATAAAATGGAGACCTTTTCTCCACAATTCCTTTGGCAATCTAGATGGTTTTTTTCTGCTGGGACTGTGCAAAATATTTAAAGGGATGCTTCATAAAGCACACTTTGAAAACACCTCTCTTTAAAGCACTAAACTCCGTGGGAAAATCCCACTTCAGGGGGGCTGCTAGAAGATCTTCCTCTGTGTGCCCATGTACGCATGCATAAACACACAGACACACCAGATATAGCACATCTATACAGAAGAGCATCAGATAAAGCAAGATAATGGTCACAGCAGTACAACTGAAGCCCCGCCTGTTTTGATCTGCATGGGACATTGCAGATACAGACACAAAAGGGAGAAGGTTGGATTGTACTGAAGTGGCCATCAACCTGCCACTTTTGACAAACACACCCAAACAGTGGTGGGATTCAAAAAAGTTTTACTACTGGTTCTGTAGGCCTGGCTTGGTGAACATGGCCTGGCTTGGTGGGTGTGGCAGGGAAAGGTTACTGCAAAATCCCCATTCCTTCCCCACTCCACTAACCTGCTTTCCATCTCTGTTCTCCTGTGCAGGGCAACAAAAGGAGATCCAGCCGATCAGCTGGGACTCAGGAGGCAGAGAATAGATGTGAGTGGGGCCAGTCAGAGGTGGTATTTGCCAGTTCTCCAAACTACTTCAAATTTCCGCTACCAGTTCTCCAGAACCAGTCAGAACCTGCTGAATTACCACCTCTGAAACCAACCCCAACCCCCACAGATGTTGCTTCACTTCTGCTACATTTGCTAGTAAAGTGAAGTGAAACAGAGAAAGTCTTAGAGAAACAATGCTGAGCTTTCTGGGGGAATGCAGTGGCCTCAGTACTTTGAGACAATCATTAGCAAAAGTAAAACAACCCTGCCAATGCTTTTCCCAGCTCCGTTTTATTTGTTTTTATTTTATTTTTTAATTATGAAATTTATTTTCCATCCATCTCATTTTAAAGAGACTCTGGGCCACTTACAACATAAAAGCATTAAAATCATCAAATATAAATATACCCAATAAAATCACAATGCAGATTTTCCATTGGTTCTTCCCAAAATTATCTATGGGTTCTTCCCCAGCTCTGCCAATTCTTGAGCAGTAAAAGAGAAAGAGGCATCTTCCTGCATTGTGCCCTGATGCCAAACAAGTAAGTCCTATCTTTTTGATTGGGCAGCAAGCCCTTTGTATAGATGAACTTAGTTACGTGGTTAAAAATGGGAGACCACAAGTCAGCCTGCTTTCTCAGTAAGGCAGCAATTGCTGAAAGGCAACAATTTCTTTGGTCACTGTAAAACAGACTGTGTGTATGTATGTGCATGTTTCCAGGGAATTATCAATGATGATGCTATCAAATAGTATGCAAATAAGGACAGAAGGAGACCTGGAAATGTTTCCAGATAAATATAGGGCAAGAGAGATGCACAATGATTTCCAAGTAGCACCGGCTTTTGGATGTGAAGGTTGCACACTCTACAGAATCTGGGTGACATGATTTCTATTCAAGCTCTGAACTGAAAGGAAGATCTGTTTCCATAGCAATTCCACAATCATTCTATGCCTAGATGTAACAAGTGCCTTGAATTATTGGACATAAAACACAGCTGCTCATCCTTCGCCCTTGACAGGAAAAGCTGAGGTGGCAACAGCGAGTTCTAGAAGAGATCATTTTTGCTGCCTTTCTGAGCTATGAAACATTGCAAGCTCAGATACCAGGAATCATTTATAACTGGGTACAAATGACATTTTGAATCCCTCCCCCCCAATCTTCTGGCAGTGATGTTCAGTGGTTGATTCTTCCAAATACTTAAGGGAGAAGCAAAAAGTCTTCCATGATTTATTGCGGACAGGAGTCTTTCTTGAAAAACAACAACTCAATAGGAAATTTTGCTTCTGATATCTTCCCTTGGGATTTAATGGAAAAGGGAAGCTATGGCCTGTAGGAAAAATGATTCTGCAGGTAAGACCAGAATGTTTACATATAATCTTAGCCACTTCTTACTTAAGCAAATGCAATAAGTCTTGCCTCATAAAATGTGATAGAAATTTCTGGGCCTGTGAATGAAAATTGAGATTGCCAAAGTATTTAAAAAAAAATAGAACAGTTGAATCTTTTGGGGCATCAAATAGGCGATTTGCATCCTCCCTATTAAACTAAGATTCAGTCAGAAAAAAAGATCAAGGGGAGCAGGAGCTTATATTGAGGAGTCACACCTTAATATATTCATAGATAAATGAAGGCCAAGATGCAGTATATTTGCAAACCAAACTCCTTTCTGCAATAAACCTGTCTACTCTGAATCCATCAGCTTCTTGCTTTCCTAGTTGTGAGCCGATGAAAGAGGTTGATAGTAATATTAGGAAAATCTATTTTCTCTTGAAATATTTTTTTTAAATTGTTAATCAATATGAATAAAAACTGATAGGAAAAATACAGGAGAATTTTTCTGTCTCCAGTAAAATTATTGTACAGTGAAAATGGCATTTAATAGCATGTGCTCCGAGATTTGAATTATGGTCATAGATTTCACAGCCCTTCTTGCTTTCTTTCTGGGTTTTCCAGATGAAAATGAATGGCTAGAGGATGTGAGACACACTACCTGACTGATAGCCAGGAAATAATTAGGAGCACATGCAAATCACTTTTAGTTTAAGAGCCGTGGTGGCGCAGTGGTCAGAATGCAGTACTGCAGGGCTATCTCACTGCTCACTCCAGAAGTTTGATCCTGAGTGGCTCAAGGTTCCGTCTTAGGCCCAATACTCTTCAATATCTTCATTAACGACTTAGATGAGGGAATAGAAGGGGAACTTACCAAATTTGCAGATGATACTAAGCTGGCAGGAATAGCTAACACCCAAGAAGATAAGCTCAAGATCCAGATGGATCTTGACAGACTAGAACACTGGGCCGTATCTAACAAAATGAAATTCAATGTAGAGAAAAGTAAAGTCCTACACTTAGGCAAGAAAAACCAAAAGTATGTATATAGACGGGGTGAAACCAGGCTCAATAGCAGGAACTGTGAGAGGGATCTTGGAGTCTTAGTGGACAACCAGCTGAATATGAGCTAGCAGTGTGCTGCAGCAGCCAAAAAAGCTAATGCAATCCTAAATTGTATTAACAGAGGGATACAGTCAAGATCAAGGGAAGTACTAATACCACTCTATAAAGCCTTAGTAATACCTCACTTAGAGTACTGCATCCAGTTTTGGTCATCACATTATAAAAAAGATGTTGAGACTCTAGAAAAAGTACAGAGAAGAGCAACCAGGATGATTAGGGGACTGGAGGCTAAAACATACAACGAACGGTTACAGGAACTGGGCTTGGATAGTCTAGTAAAAAGAAGAACCAGGGGAGACATGATAGTGGTCTTCCAATATTTGAGGGGCTGCCACAGGGAGGAAGGAGTCGAGCTATTTTCTAAAGCGCCTGTAGGCCAGATAAGGAATAATGGATGGAAACTGAACAAGGAGAGATTTAATCTGGAAATAAGGAGAAATTTTCTGACAGTGAGAACAATCAACCAATGGAACAGCTTGCCCTCGGAAGTTATGGGAGAGCCATCACTTGAGACTTTCAAGAAGAGATTGGACTGCCATTTGTCAGAAATGGTGTTGGGTCTCCCGCTTGGGCGAGGGGTTGGACTAGATCAGTGTTTTTCAACCTTGGTACTTTGAAGATGTGTGGACAGAGTTGAAGTCCACAAATCTTCAAACCACCAAGGTTGAAAAACACTGGACTAGATGACCTACAAGGTCCCTTCCAACTCTGATTATCTGTTATCTGTTAAGGTTGACTCAGCCTTCCATCTTTCCAAGGTTGGTAAAATGAGGACCCAGATTATTGGGGGCAATATGCTGACTCTGTAAAACTACTTAGAGAGGGTTGTAAAGTCTAAGTGCTATTGCTATTCAACCAAACACTAAGGTGCCTCAGATTCCGATGAAATTCATAGAGACCCAAAGAATTCAACAAAACTTTTCTGATTACAGTCTCTCACATACAGTAGTTATACATTCATCCCCATTCAGCCATGTCCATCTCAACTAGACTGCTAGGAAGGGCAGCCACCAAGTCTTCAAAAAGTGGTAGGCTTTAGGATCTCTTTTATTGCCTAAAGCCCTTTCCTTCATTCACAAATCTGCTATCTGTCAGCAGTAGAGATGTCTATTGTCTATTTTTTGGTGAGATTTCTCCCTTTATTCTTAAGGACTTGGTTCCTTCTTATCTACCTCCCGAAGAGATCTTTGTGGCAAGATTTCTGGGTTTTGTCCTCTCTGTCCTCTAGTTTCATAATCTCATATTCTCCCAGAAATGACTTAAATAATGAGAAGCTCATTGAGAGCCTTTAATTACACACATAGCACCATCAATACTCAAAAATAAAAATAAGACTAGGGTCAACAGATACAAAAAGTCAAAGATCCAGCATCCTTCATAGACATAGAGGGAAACTTAATAGGAGTAATTTGTGCTACATGGTTACCTCAACTTTTATTTTGAAGATGCTTAAACCAACTTTTCATTAAAATTCATCCCAAAATGAGTTACTTTGAAGCTATAGTCTTCTTCTGTGTTCAGTCAAGGCCTGGACTGGAATCTTGAATTGGAGCACTCTACAATACAATATTTTCTTGAACATTCTACTTATTCAAAGCTAAAGGACACTAAATAACAGAATAATAACAAAATAACAGAGGTGGAAGGGACCTTGGAAGTCTTCTAGTCCAACCTCCTGCTCAGGCATGAAGCCCTATATCATTTCAAACAAATGGTGGTCCAATCTCTTCTTAAAAACATCCAATGTTGGAGCATTCACAACTTCTGAAGTAAAGTTGTTCCACTGATTAATTGTTCTGTCAGGAAATTTCTCCTTAGTTCTAGATTGCTTCTTTCCTTGATTAGTTTCCATCCATTGCTTCTTGTCCTGTCTTCTGGCGTTTTGGAGAATAGATTGACTGTCTGTTCTTTGTGGCAATCCCTCAGATATTGGAACACTGTTATCATGTTGCCCCAGTCCTTCTTTTCATTTAACAACCATTCTTTACGTGTTTTAGCCTCTACTCCCCTAAGCATCTTTTTGCTCTTCTCTGCACTCTTTCTAGAGTTTCAACTTCTTTTTTTTTTATATTTGGGTTGTCCAAAATTAAATGCAATATTCAAAGTATGGCCTTACCAAGGCATTATAAAATGGTATTAATATTTCACGTGATCTTGATTCTGTCCCTCTGTTAATGCAGAGTAATGAAACTAAATGCAAGTAAAGTACAAACAACTCATTTATCCATTTCTGGATGACAACTTAAAGCAAGTATCTCAAAGCTTCTTCTACAAACCTAGATTCAGCAGGGTTTTTGTTTGCTTTGTTCTGTCAATTTTCTTTTTGAAGAACAGTGGGCAACTGTGGAAAAGCATCTTAATTTGGAAATATTTTCTATGCAATCCTAAAGACCCCAGATTTTGGCAAAAATTAACTACCAACCTATGCATGCAAGTGCATTAAAAGATAGAGGAAATAGCTGCCAGTTTTTCACTTTTGAAACTGAAATATGGAACAATCAGGCAGCTTTAATTATTATGAATCATCATTTATATTTTAGCAGAATGTCTCCTGGATTAGCCTGAAGCCTAATGGTAAAATAACTTTCCATCTATTGCCTAAATTATTGAAAATAGCATCAACAGTTCCTTAATTGCAAATACTATTCCTTAATACTATTTTTCATACAAGCATTTTCTTATTATTTATAATGGATAATGCTATTAGATGTCTAGATGATATTTTACATGATGAAACAGAAGTTTGCTGACTAACACAGAGAGAGAGAGAGAGAGAGAGAGAGAGAGAAAGAGAGAGAGAGAGAGAAAAAGACAAATCACACACAAACACATTTCTTCATTCTCCATCTATACTTTCCTTGAGTATTTCCACATTCTACTCATGTGACTGTATGTTGAAATGACCTTGGGAGACAGGAGGAAGACCTGCAGCCTCATAAGAGGCATCACAATCCTCAGGTGGAGGAAAAGCATGGGAAACATTTCAGAAGGATGCTCCCTACTTTTTTCAGAGACTAAAAAGAGAGACGGGGAGAAATACTCTCAGTATTGCAAGATTCTGTTTAATGTAACCTTATAATATAGTGCTAGTGCTACTGGATATACTCAGGGGTAGGATTCAGTCAGTTTGGACCAGTTCGAGCAAACCGGTAGTTCCAGCGATTAGTTGGCCCCGCCTACCCACCTTTTCCCCAGTCTGTCCTTTATTTCTGTGTTTTACAGCCCGGCACAGCAGATTGCCGTGCCTCGGTTGTTTCACTCACTGGGGCTGCAACAGAAAGTAAGTTTAAGAGCCGAAAATGGGTGGTTTTCAAACGCTACAAAGCACATGCTCACCAAACCTGTTGGTGCCACCCAGTTGAATCCCACCCCTGGTTATATTTCTTGCCTGGATGACCTTGAAAGACTAATAACTAACTTTGCTTCCTAGTCCTAATAACAGAATAACAAATTTGGAAAGAACCTTGGAGATCTTCTAGTAAACCCACTTTTCAGGCAGAAGACCCTATACCATACCAAACAAATGGCTGGCCAGTCTCTTCTTTAAAAGCCTTTAATGATGAAGCATCCTCAACTTCTGAAGGCAAGCCAATCTACGGGTTAATTGTTCTCACTGTTAGGAAATTTCTCCTTAGTTCTAGGCTGGTTCTCTCCTTGATTAGTTTCCATCCATTGATTGTTGTCTTGCCTTCTAGTGCTTTGCAAAATAGGTTGATCCCCTCTTCTTTGGTGCAGCTCAGAGATGGTATTCAGCAGGTTCTGACCAGTTCTGGAGAACTGGTAATGGAAATTTTGAGTAGTTCGGAGAACCAGCCAATACCACCTCTGATTGGAGATTTTACAGTATCCTTCCCCTGCCACTCCTACCAAGCCACGCCCACAAAACTTGTAGTAAAAAAAATTGAATCCCACCACTGGTGCAACCCCTCAAATATTGGAACGCTGCTATCATGTCATCCCTAGCCCTTCTTTTCATTAGATTAGACATACCCAATTTCTGCAACCTTTCTTCATATGTTTTAGCCTCCAGCCCCCTAATCATCTTTGTTTTTCTCTTCTCACTCTTTCCAGAGTCTCAACATCTTTTTTATAACATGGTGACCAAAACTGGATGCAGTGCTCCAAGTGTGATCTTACTAAGGCTTTATAAAGTGTTACTAACACTTCACATGATCTTGGCTCTATCTCTCTGTTAATGCAACCTAGGATTGCATTGGCTTTTTTGATGGCTGCTGCACACGGCTGATTTCTACTTGATTCTTCTATTTCCATCCAACTCTCTTCAGAGTCCACTTCCCACCCCCAGGACAACTAGGAACTCCTTCCAGCCAGACAATGAGAAAATATGAAAAATCAGCAAGTAACCAAGTTTCATCTCCATCCTTGACCTCCATCTCTCACCACATTTGCTGTCTGCAGTGAAGAACAAAACAGAAAAATAAAGTAATCACTAGGCAGCTCCATTCATGGGACCACATATGCTACAGCTACTTCAAAATGCAAAGACATGAGCAATAGCAAGCATCTCTCAATTGGTCCACCTGTTACCACTCAGGGCCAGCTGCATTGGTCAATTTCCAAGTACATGTCAAGATACTGGCCCTACATGTCATAGGACTGGAGACTAGTTGTCTCCAATCATTTTTGCCCAGCCAGTACGTTCCAACAGTGAGGGCACAATCCACATCCTCTCAATTAAGCATGAGCATCTTGTGAAATCTAGAAAGTGTGCCCACTCTATGGCAGCCCCCACCTTCTGCAACAGCACCCCTCCCAAGATAAGGAGAGCACCCTCTCTCCTAGGGAATCTGGAAAAAACTGTCCTTTTTCCCAGCATACAGCTTCTGTTTTGCTTTGTTAGTTTTTCTGTTTATCAGATTATTTTCGTCTGGTCTGTCTGTCTGGTTTTATGCTTGTAGTTGTTGTTACGTTTTTTTCTAGTTTTGTACGCTGCCCACAGTCCACTGGAGTTGGGCAACAATAAATTTAAATGAATTACAATACCATTCACCCTTATCGCTTGATGGAGTCATTTGCCATCAAATCATGTCATGCCTTGTTCTAAGCACATTGGGCTACAAGCATATTCCACAATTTTATGTCCACAGCTACAATCTCTTCATCCTTCCATTTAAGGTTGATGTTTTTCAGATTTTCCTGAAATATTTGGCACCAATATTTCTTTGGCCTTCCTCTTTTTCTCCAGCTATCTAATGGTATCCAATTGATCGTGGTTTTTGCTGGATATTGCTCGCTCAAAAAAGCCAATACAATCCTAAATTGCATTAACAGAGGGATTCAATCAAGATCACGTGAGGTACTTAT
Source organism: Bungarus multicinctus (assembly GCA_023653725.1). Lineage (NCBI taxonomy): Eukaryota > Metazoa > Chordata > Lepidosauria > Squamata > Elapidae > Bungarus > Bungarus multicinctus. Next base: position 62,222,088 of record CM042848.1, on the reverse strand, counting down.
ACCACTCTATATAGCCTTAGTAAGACCACCTCTACAATACTGTATCCAGTTTTGGTCACTACACTATAAAAAAGATGTTGAAACTCTAGAAAGAGTGCAGAGAAGAGCAACCAAGATGATTTAGGGGATTGGAGGCTAAAACATATGATAAAGGTTGCAGGAACTGGGCATGGCTAGTCTAGTGACAAGAAGGACCGGGGGAGACATGATACAGTGTTCCAATATTTGAGGGGCTGCCACAGAGGGGAGGGGGTCATTTTCTAAAGCACCGAAAGGCCAGACAAGTAATAATGGATGGAAACTAATCAAGGAGAATTCAACCTGGAAATAAGGATAAATTTTCTGACAGTGAGAACAATCAACCAATGGAACAGCTTGCCTTCAGAAGTTTTGGGAACTTCATCACTGGAAGCTTTCAAGAAGAGCCTGGACTATCATCTGTCAGAAATGGTGTAGGATCTCCTGCTTGGGTGGGTGGGTTGGACTAAATGACCTACAATGTCCCTTCCAACTTTGTTATTCTGTTATTCATGCAAAGTACCATGTCCAGCAAAGTGCATTCTTTGTTCTATCACTATCTCAGAGAATTTTTGGGAATTACATTTTTATAGAATTTCCTCATTTGTGACAGGGTCTCAATATGAGATAACGTTGTTGGAAAATGTTGACTCTATGAATAGTTCTTGTTGTAGATTTCCAGGTGCCGTCATTAGCCTCTAACAATTTGCCCATAGAATAACTGCAGCAATAGCTACCCAAGGCTTTACATAGGCAAAAGTTGGTTCTGTACTACTGAGATTCAGTTCTTTTTTCATATCAAGGAAAGCTCCCTCCCTCCTACATCTTTGAGAAAGAAAGGAAAGCTTCTAGGTCAAATCAACAAATCAAAATTATTTTCTATCGTGTCTGATAATGTTCAGTCCTATTTTGTAAAGTTCAGGGGGGAAAGCACAAAATCAGCAGAAAAAGAAAAGATCTTCAAACAAAGACTGCTTTGGGTTTTGGGGACCACACATAGAGTTCCAAAGCAGGAACTCTCTGATGATTTGGGTAACAAGTAGCCAGTGAGTTGGGTTCTACTGATTTCTGTTGCTGGATAGAGGTTTTAAGGATTCAACATTTGCTAAGGCAGGTCTGTTAAATGAGCATATATGGAATATATGGGTAGTACTTGACTTACAAACGGTCATTCAGCAATTGTTCAAAGTTATGGTGGACCCAGGGGTGGGTTGCTGGGGGCTTGCAAGGGCTCAGGAGAGCCCTAGCTAAGACTCTGCGGGACTTGGAGAGCCCCCAATAACCACAGAAAAACAAGTAGCAAGGGAAAGCTCTTAATAGGCTTAATTGAACTTCTGGGAGTTCAGCCAAGAGCATTTCACATCTTGTAAAAGTGTTGCAAGCTAGATAAACAATCCACTCAGCGCTTGCGAGGGACAGCCATTGAGAAAATCGGATAACATAGCCACCAGCCTCCGAGGGGATTAATTCCCAAATAATAAGAATCACATAACTCACCAGAAACTCCACTAAGACTCCAAGATCCCTCTCACAGTCACCGCTATTAAACCTGGTTTCGCCCAGTCTTTTATTTAAGTATTAAATGCATGAAATAATAAACATTTTTTGGTATGTATCCTTTTTTAGATAATTAGGACAAAGAAGCAACATCGAGTTGGCCACACCTACCCATTTACATGACCACCCAGCCACGCCCACCCAGCTATGCCCACCCAGCCAGTCATTAGGGCAGAGAGCCTCTTGCTAAAAAATTTGAAGCCCACCTCTGCATGGACCCTCCCAAAACCTATTTTCAAGGCAATTCCAAAATTCTGATGGCCAGCTCCCCTTCTCAGAGAAATATCATGCAACGACATTTTTAAGTGTTCAGCAATTGGCCCAAATTTATGGGTTTGTACTGCCCCATGGACAGGTGATCACGATTTATGGCATTTTTGCCAGAAACTGGCATTTTCTTCTGATTTTTGGCAAAAATCACCCATGGCAAACAATGGGTTTACTTAAGGACTCTGGCATTCACCTAATGACTGCTGTAAAAAAAAAAAAGTCATAAAATCACATGATGTCCTGCTTTATAACCATCGTGATTTATGTCCTTAATTGCCCAGCTTAGTCAGGGTCTCAAGTGGAGGACTACCTGCATTCCCTTTGAAGTTCCCTTTACATTTCTATCTCCTCCCTTTCTTTTTTATTTCATTTTTTTCAGACTTCAGAGCTTTTTATCCCCGCCATAAACAACTGACTGTAACACAAAAAAGACTGCTACAAGCTGCACATGGGGCCTCTGATTGAGCACAGAAGAAAAGGGGCAGACAAAAGGCAGGGGCTGTCAATATTGCAGACCTTTTCAACACAACTGGGACCTGCCCCCCATTAACAACTTAGCACAGATTGCAAATTACTTTTCTTAGGAATCAATGAAGTAATTTGCTTGGAAACTTAGTTAAATCCTAAATACATAAAGCTGCCCCCATCCCTGTAAACCAACCCTCGGGGTACACTTATCTTGCTGAATTTCCCAGCAACTGCATTTGCTAAATATGATTGCTTATTAACTAATATATCAGTCATTTCCCTTCTCCATTCCCATTGCATTATGATGTCCAATTTCGTCTGATTAGGGAGTCATTTAAATTCCTGGGAGAGAAAAAGAGACCGAGCAATCTACGGCTATCCTTGTCTTAAGACAGGCTGCCAAGACAAACTAATAGCAACAGATGTACTTCTAGGACCATTCAACATGGTCTTGGAGTTTCATCAGGAAAGGGGCAGAAATACATAAAATGAGGAAGCAACAGCTTCTTGTCAGCACTCTCATACAATGATTGACATAATGGGTGGGTTGGTAGATGGATGTATTTATGCACACTTAACACAATAACAGAGTTAGAAGGAGCCTTGGAAGTCTTCTAATCCAATCCTCTGCTCAGGCAAGAAACCCTATACCATGTCAGACAAATGTCTGTTCAATCTCTTCTTTAAAACCTCCAATGTTGGATCACCCACAACCTCTGAAGGCAAGTCATTCCACTGATTAATTGTTCTGTCAGGATATTCCTCCTTAGTTCTAGGTTGGATCTCTCCTTGATTAGTTTCCTTGCATGCCTCCAAGTCAGTGTTAACTCCTAGCAATTGTGTTAACTGAAGCAATTAATCGCTACAGTTTTCTTGGCAAGATTTTTGGGAGTAGTTTGCCAAGGCAAGACTAGAAGCCATTTTTTAGTTTGCTGCCTTAACCACTATAGCAAAATGGCTGCCTACAATAGGTGGTGGTCAACCACAAAGCCTCATATACAACATGGCAAGAAACTTATTTAGAAGCAATGCACCATCTTCTTTTCTTATAATTGCTTTTATGATCTGCTTTGCCTTTGCCCTAACCCATGGGTCAACAACAAAACAGCAAATTTCATAGCAGTATAGGGTTTGTTTGTTTTTGCTGATCCACAGATGAGTAGATAGTGCTTTAACTTGTTGGTGAGGAAAAATCCTCACATTGACTGTACATATAACCACAGTTCACTTTTCAAGGATTATTAGTCAAAACTCTCCTTTGTTATACTTGGAAGTTACTATATTAGATGACAAGGAACACACTCTAATTAAAAATAGAAACAAGGGAATTCATTTATATTTTAGACTCTGAGCTTACTGGCTGTTTATAAAGCCCATATAAATCTGCCTCCTTCCTCAAAGTCCTTCCATCTTCATGTGCTAGGAAAAATGTTCATACTGAGGAAACCAATATTCCCTTCCTTCTCTCAGGCCCCAGCAACCGACCCCTTGTAAATATAGAAATGATAGGAACAATTCATCGCTTCCTAACTCTGGCTGAAACAATCTGTCATATATACCCACTTGTAGGCAGAAAACAATCAGAATTGTGATGAAGAGAGGCTCTGATGCAGACATCTAACTCTTCATGCATCATGGCATGATCACACAAATCACACAAACTCAGTTTTTGTCATACAACTGCTACAAGTTATACAGTATAATTGTACGTATTTATGGATACGTATTTTAACCCTATTGTATTATTATCTCCTTTATTATTTTTTACTTTCCCCCTATTATTGGATGTACGCTTTAGTGTTATTGTTATTAGATTATGTTGTTTCGCAAATACACTGATGTTTCTGTACTGGAGACAAATTCCTTGTGTATCTAACCACACTTGGCCAAATAAATAAAGTATAAGTAAGTATATAAATATAATTCACATTATGAAGTGATGGCATGATCCTTCCATGGATACCCATATTTCTGAACTCTGGACCAGTGAAATCAACATATGTTTCAACCAGTGGTGGGATTCAAAATTTTTTACTACCGGTTCTGTGGGCGTGGCTTGGTGGGCATAGCTATGTGGTCATTTTGACTGGGTAGTGTGGCTATGTGGACATGTGACTAGTGGCATGGCTATGTGGTCATGTGACTGGAGGAGGTCAAAAGACAGAAACTCACTTTCTGGAGCAGGGGATTGGACTAGATGATCTCCAGGTATTTTCTATCTCTGGATTGCTGTGCTGTTTCAAAGTATCCTCTGAAGCTACTGGCAAGGTTTGTGATCCTTCCTTCCTCTTCTTTTTCCCTTCCTCTCCGTTTTCCCTCCCTCCATCCCTTTCTTTCTCTTTCTTTTTTTCTATTTCTTTCTCCCCTCCCTCTTTCTTTCTTTCTCTTTCTTTTTTCTTTTGCAGCACCCTCCACACTCCAATTTTGGCCTAGTGGGCATCAGAGAAGCCTCCTGGGAGCTGAAAAAATCAGCATTTTGAAGCGGAAGGTGGGGGAGAGAATCAACTGTGCCACACGATTTAGATTAGCTAGAAAGCAAGAAATCCAATGATATCCTGCTTTCTAGCTAATCTAAATTGCGTGGCACTGCTGATTGTCACCCAGCTGATCGTCAGAAATACTGGTTTGGCTGAATCGGTAGATTTTTTTAACTACAGGTTCAGCTGAACCGGGCCGAACCAGTACAATACCACCAACGGTGTCAACATTTTCCACCAAACTGATAGCTATAAAGATCTTTAAAGTTGTCAAGGTCTTTCTCAAACTGAAGCCATCTAAATGTTCTGAAGGAAGTCTCCAATATTCATAATCAACTGAAGAAGGCTGGGAGTTGTAGCCCAACAGAGATGGAGAATTACTAACTAGGAAATGGCATGAAAAATTTCCTAACCCAAACTTAGATTTCTTTCCCAAAGTCCTAGGATAATGGGGAAACTATCAACCCGCGACTATGGAGATTCTCAATCATCCAGTCATGGCTGTCCCATCTTTGAAGATGCTTCATTTCTCATCTAAGCCCAGAGCTGAAGAAGCTTCTTGGATGAGAAGTGAAATATCTTCAAAGAAAAATCCGAAAGTCCAATTTCCTCTTGAAAAAGCACTTTTGTATCAATCTGTGGAATTTTTTTTTTTTTTTGCAATACTCCAGTTTCCAAGATAAGCTGTTCTGGCATGAAGAAATTATGAATTGAGATCCTTCCATATGTCAAAAGTGTTGAAAAGTAATAGAATTGTATATGGCTTAGATAGATTGGCATACTGTCCCATAGCAACCTTTTTCAAATTGCACTCTACTGTTTGAATTTGTTTCATATCTAGTCCAACACATTTAAGAGACATACTGTTGGAGAAGGATGTCTTTGGCAAAAGGCTACAAACATGCACCTGCTGTTATATGCTGTTAACAACTTATTCAGATTTTGACAATCAGTTATTCAAATGCCCAATAATGAAACCAAAAATAATTAATGGCACCAATAATGTCAGCAATTTTACTGAAACTCCAACAATGCCTAAATGCCCAGATTTATAAATACACTTCTACTGATAGATAAAACAAGCAACATTTTTCATTACCAAATGTAAGACTTCACTCATTCCATTTCTGGTCCTCAAAACGAAGAAATTGTGAAGCAAAACCCCAAATATGTTTAATCATAGGATAGCAATCTAGGAGTGGTTTGGTGACCTAGAGATGGAACTCTCCCCTCACAGTCAGGAGGCTGTGAGTTCGATCCTAAGTAGAGGCAGATATTTCTCTCTCTCTGCGCACAATGAGAATATATCTGCTAAAAAAAAACTCTGTATTGGCAACAGGGAGGGCATCCGGCCAGTAAATACTCAGCTCCATTCAGTTGCCCAGATTCCACCCCGCTAGAAATTATGGGATCATTAAAAGAGGATGATGATAGGATATCAGTCTAAGCATGCTCACAAGGGAGTGACCAGTTCTGGAGAACCGGTAGCGGAAATTTTGAGTAGTTCGGAGAACTGGCAAATACCACCTCTGACTGGAGATTTTACAGTATCCTTCCCCTGCCATGCCCACCAAGCCATGCCCACAGAACCAGTAGTACAAAAAATTTAAATCCCACCACTGCTGAACACCAATAATTTGTTAAAGGCCACAATTCATACCTGCAATTCTAACTAACCATACCTACTTCGGAACAAGCCTTGCATAATTCAATGGAATTTAGACTTTAATAAACATGTGTAGGATTAGGTTACACACTAGCAAAGCAAGATAATACAGAATCTCCAACCAGAGTAAAAGAACATCCAGGCACTAAGAAAAATAAAATAACACTGGTGCAACACTTTAAAGTACTGGAAAGGGGAAAATATACTTTATCACAATTTTCAAATCAAAGTGTTAGAAAGCCGGCACTGTTTCAGCTTTTGCATAGCTGAAGTTTTAGATACATTTTACTGTAACTTTGCTTATTTTCAAGGTTGCCTAGCTGAAAGAATCCGGAACAAATGAAATGCAAACAGTAAATCAATGATGTGCATCAACCTTATTTGTGAATTGTTTGGTGAGGAACTCTTATTTGCAATGCAAAATATGAACTGAAGTTACATTTGCAATTATACACTATCTCATTAAATGTTTTATTTACATTATCACTTATATACAATTAACTCATTCCTATGCTTAACAATTATCCCTTTAGTCAACTATCAACCCAAAGTACATATACTCCCAAATTTTGAGTAGTTTGGAGAACCGGCAAATACCACCATTGACTGGAGATTTTACATTATCCTTCCCCTGCCACGCCCACCAAGCTATGCCCACAGAACTGGTAGTAAAAAAAATTGAATCCCACCACTGTCCCAAATCGATTTACATTTGTATTTTGCCTTTTTCTTACACTGGCAGCGAAACTCATGACTTTCCTATATCAAGCCATACTTCAAACACAGGTAGTCCGCGACTTACAAGCGCCATTTCCGCTCAAAATTTCCATTGCTAAGCAAACCAGTTGTTAAGTGAATTTTGTCTAATTATACGATCTGAGCTGCAGTGGCGCAGTGGTGAGAGTGCAATACTGCAGGCTACTTCTGCTGACTGCCAGCTGCCTGCAATTTGGCAGTTCAAATGTCAACAGGCTCAGGATGGACTCAGCCTTCCATCCTTCCAAGGGGAGATAAAATGTTGACTCTGTAAACTACTTAGAGAGGGCTGTAAAGTATTGTGAAGCGGTATATAAATCTAAGTGCTATTGCTATTTTTGCCACAGTTGTTAAGCAAAGCACTGCAGTTAAGTGAACCATGCAGTCATTAAGCAAATCCAGCTTCTCCCATTGATTTTGCTTGTTGGAAGCCAGCTGGGAAGGTTACAAAAGGTGATCACATGATCTCAGGACAATACAAATATCATAAGTACATGCCAGTTGCCAAGCACCCAAATTTGGATCACATGACCATGAAGATGCTACAATGGTTGTAAGTGCGAAAATCATAAGTTTTTTTCAGTGCCGTTGAAACTTCAAATAGTCACTAAATGAATGATTGTAAGTCAAGGACTATCTGCAATAGAGTTCAGAGTAAATATAAGAAGAAATTCCTTATTCACCTCCCTTGACCAACTACTCAACACAAGCTGCCAAGGATTAATACATTTTAATACAACAGTTTGTAGAGTTATCCAGATCATAGTTGTCCCATGGTTGTCCCAGTCATCTCAGTCATCCGGGTCATGGTTGTCCCAAAGGTGCTTTTTCAGGAGGCAACTGGACTTTCTTGTTTTTTCCTTGAAGATGTTTCACTTCTCATCCAAGAAGCTTCTTCAGCTTTGATAGGATAATGGGGAATGGAAGGATTTATACTCCTTGCAGACAGCTGGTCGTTTGCATTCTTTTAGAGAGTTGTTGAGGCCACTTGGATCTTTATCTTTATAAACCTCCAAGTGCTTCAATGACCCTTAAAAGGATGCAAATGACCAGCTGTCTGCAAGGAGTATAAATTCTTCCATTCCCCACCATCCAGTCAGAGCTTCTTGGATGAGAAGCAAAATGTCTTCAAGGAATAAACAAGAAAGTCCAGTTGCCTCCTGAAAAAACACCTTTGGGACATTTTAATACAACATTTTCATGTATGGTAGGGATACACCATTGCACCCATGTGCTTCGAGATAAATTAGGAATGTGGAATAGTCCTAGACTAGGGATTCTCTAGAATTTCAACCAGCAAGCATTTTTTAAGCAAACCAGTTTAATTTGCACTTCCTAGACTAATTCATGGGTAGGAATATAATTAACCTTTCATTTTAACATCTCTCCAAATGTTGTGACTCAGATCTTGGCTCAAGTTATATACGATATTTGCATAAAGTTGCACACAAGGATGTTTGTTTCTTTGGATAAAATGCACTGAAATCTAGGGTACATTGTGCATTATTTTTTAATTTAATATGTATTAAAATAAGAAAGGCATTGATTCATGTGGAAAAGGGATGGAGGTGAATTATAAATGAACATGTAGTAAACTGACATGGATGAAAATAATCTCATCCTCTTTATCCTAGAGGTACATTGATATATGCACATAAATCTCTATACCATGGGAAGCCTTTGTGCATACATGGGATGCTTGGAAAGGGGATGGACTAGAACTTCAAGCTCCATGAGATCAAACATGGAGGTCAAACAAGTATCTGTCAGGGAGTACTTACCAGTCTAGACCCAATACAACCCTTCCTTTGTGCTTTTTAACAAATAAAGGGGAAAGGGTGAACCTTCTTATGATGATTCAAGAACATGGCTAGGAAAGAACCCCTTTTTAAAAAAGGAGAAATTTGTCCTGTTTCCATATGCTTCACTAGGTCACAGAGAAGAGTAAGTGTGCTTTGCAATTCTACAATCACACAAACAACTTCTAATCCATGAAAGACAAATTTAGCTCCCAATACTTAGGTGCGGCATGGGACTAAACTAACTCCTTTAAGCAGTGGCGGGATTCAAATGTTTTTACTGCTGGTTCTGTGGGCGTGGCTTGGTGGGCTTGGCTTGGCTTGGTGAGCGTAGCAGCAGAAGGATACTGCAAAATCCACCCCACCCCACTAACCTGTTTTCCATCTCTGTTCTCCTGTGCAGGGCAACAAAAGAAGACCTAGTCGATCAGCTGGGACTCAGGAGGCAGAGAATAGATGTGGGCAGGGCCAGTCAGAGGTGGTATTGGCTGGTTCTCTGAACTACTCAAAATTTCTGCTACCAGTTCTCTAGAACTGGTCACAACCTGCTAAATACCACCTCTGTCTTTAAGGTTATTAACTCCTGCATATTGTGTAAACCAAGGATTTATTTGGGAGTTTGAAGATCCTCATCATTCCCAAGAATGAGAAATAGTCCTAAAGAATCTGGATGAAAACAGGATCTCTCTAGGATTGTCAGATAGAGGAATTTTCACTCTGAAGCCACATGGAGGGGCAGGCAAAAAGAATAGGGTTATAGAACCCCACAGAGGGAGAAAGGAGAGACACATCCTTCCAGCCCCATTTTTTAGAGATTAGGCAGGCTAAAAATGGCTAGAAGGGCTATAACTAGCCCTTCATCATAAACAATTTTGACTGGGTCATGAGAATTCAGCTATTGAGTATGATGTTTACAAACCCACCTAAAATGTAATTTAAATTAAAAGGATCATCCCTATTCATGATCCATCTCCCCCCTCTCTCTCCCTTCCTCTCCCTCCCTCCCTCTCCCTCTCTCTCCATCCCTCCCTCTCTTCCTCCCTCCCTCTCTCTCTCCCCCTCCCTCTCTCTCTCTCTCCCTCTCTCTCCCTCTCTCTCCCCCTCCCTCCTTCCCTTCCTCTCTCTCTCCTCTCTCTCTCTCTCTCCCTCCCTCCCTTCCTCTCTCTCTCCTCTCTCTCTCTGAACAGAAATACAAGTAATCCTCAACTTACAACCACAGTTGAGCCCAAAATTTATGTTGCTGAGAGACAAATGTATTAGGTGAGTTTTGCCCCATTTTACAACTTTTCTTGCCGTATTTGTTAAGTGAATCCCTGCAGTTGTTCAGTTAGTAGCATGGTTGTTTAGTGAGTCTGACTTGCCCATTGACTTTGCTGGTCAGAAGGTTGCAGAAAGTGTCAGATAACATTAGGACATTGCAACCATCTTAAATATGAACCATTTGTCCAATAGCTGGATATAAATCATGTGAGCATGGGGATGCTGCAACAGTCATTAAGTGTGGCAAAATAGTCATGTCACTTTTTTCAGTACCATTGTAAGTTTGAAGGATCAGAAATGTTGTAAGTCAAGGGCCACCTGTACTCTACTCTAATCAGAGGTGGTATTCAGCAAGTTCTGACCAGTTCTGGAGAACCAATAGCAGAAGTTCTGAGTAGTTCAGAGAACCAGCAAATACCACCTCTGACTGGCCCTGCCCCCATCTATTCTATGTCTCCTGAGTCCCACCTGATTGGCTGGGTCTTCTTTTGTTGCCCTGTACAGGAGAACAGAATTGGAAAGCAGGTTAGTGGGGTGGGGAGGGAATGTGGAATTTGCAGTATTCTTCTGCTGCCACACTCACCAAGCCAAGCCAAGCCCACCAAGCCACACCCACAGAAACAGCAGTAAAAACATTTGAATCCCACCACTGCTTAAAGGAATTAGTGTAGTCCCATGCTGCACTTAAGTATTGGGAGCTAAATTTGTCTTTCATGGATTAGAAGTTGTTTGTTTGATTGTAGAATTGCAAAGCACACTTACTCTTCTCTGTGACATAGTGAAGCATATGGAAACAGGACAAATTTCTCCTTTTTTAGGTTCTTTCTTAGTTTAAAGGCCAAAGAAATCCACCATGAGCTGCGGTGGTGCAGTGGTTAAAGTGCAGTACTGCAAGCTACTTCTGCTGACTGCCAGCTGACTGCAATTTGGCAGACTCAAGGTTGACTCAGCCTTCCATCCTTCCGAGGTGGGTAAAATGAGGACCCAGATTGTTGGGGGCCATAGGCTGATTCTGTAAACCACTTGGAGAGGGCTGTAAAGCCGTATGTAAGTCTAAGTGCTACTGCTATTATGCACAGAAATGAGAAAGAACTATTACTATTATCTTGCCTCTGAATATCCATTTTCCTTTCTTTCGTTTTTTTCTCCACCCAAGTTTTCCCACCTGTCCAGTGTCAGCCATCTGCCTCAAGGCAACTGTTTCCCTATCAATTATGGTTGCTTCAGAGACTGTTCAGTGTCCACTGCTTATAGTGAAGATCAGCCAGAGTCCTAGTAGTCTTCTGCACACTGCCCACGGCAAAAAGAAAGGAAAAGCTGGCTTGAGTGTGGGGCAAGGTTTCAGATGAAAGAAGAAAGAACTTCATGAGCGCAAGCTAGAGAAATCAGGGTGATACACTGGCACTTGAGGTCAATTATAAACCTGCCTAGACAAGAGCAATCATATCCAAACACAAGTTCTGATTGAAAACTTTCTCAAGTATGTATCAGAAAAAGAAAAGGGAAGAAAGGTGAAACTATTTCTTCAATCCATGCAACTCTACAATTTCTGCTGTGCAACAAGACAACAACATGTGCTCTATATACAGATCAGACTATTTGGAAGATCATGTCTACATGCTAAGAATGAATTTGACCATGGCGACTTCAGCAAATTGAAGGCTGCGTAGCTAACTCTGAAGATCCCTCTCATGCACTATGAGAGGAATTTGGTTGTAAAATTTACCATACCATCAAAAATACAAAACAGTGAACCTGCTACAAATTTGATAGAACCAGAAGTATGCATGTCATCATGCATCATGATACTTGTAATTCAACCAGACTGGACATATTGTTATACTTGGTTTCAATGTTTCTAGCACAGGTGCAAAATCAGCATAATAGAAAATGTAGGTTTTTCCATATTTTTGCAACCTTCACAATTTAAAATGAATGTTCGATATTGGGAAGAGAGAAGGAAAGAGACGAGAAACTTACGTAAAGCATGCCATTCATCTTGACGGATGGTCTTAGTAATGTTGTAGGTTAGATTCTTAGGAATGGTTGCTGAGGAGTAGTGGTACTTGATGTATGAACATTGGTCAATGGCTCCTGCAAAGACAAGATACGGGAAACATAACATGACTGATGCCACAATAATTCTTTTTTTATTAAATGAAGGGTTACATCAGATCAGTATGGAGCATCATTAAACAGTTTACTTAGATATAAAATGGGCAAGAGTTGTATCTGGATATTCTGTCTTTCACTACACAGTCTTTTACAATCTTATATTTTCATTAAATTCCCAAGCCTGTCACTCTATTAATTGTTAGAGTTGGTTCACTTGATTGGGCTGGCCAGATGGGTGCCCTCTTCCTTTCTTACTGCTTAATATGTGTCCCTCCTAAAGCTGGAGCTCGGTGGATGAGGATGGCTAGCCCAGTTAGAAGGATATGCTGTTCTTCAGGATATACTATAGCCCTTCTAGAACCTGCATACAAAATCATTCCTCAAGAAAACCATCGTAAGGGGATTTTTCCCATTGGGCTCATTCAGTGACAACACTGCCATCTCCATTAAGAAGGAACATACCCTTGACCTGGACACCATCAAAGCTACACCAACCAGGACATAGAAAAACTCAAAGAAGTAGTGCAAGATTAGAGAGACCTGGCCCATAGCATTGCCAAGAGTTGGAAATGACTAAATAGATATCATCCTCATTATCATAAATCATCATCATTATTATTATTGTTATTAACTTCATCATCATCACCACACTCTTGACAAAGTTCAATGAATTTATCCTTCCCTTGGAGAAATGTGGAGACATCATCCACCCAATTTCCCCTTTGATAGAGAAATTTCTACCCAGCATTAGTATTAACAAATATATTTATTAAACAGCTGGCACTCCCCAAACCACTGAACACAGACAAAGGTCTCCTGATGCCAATGAAAGGACAAGGTAGATAAATGTAGAATAAGGCTTGATGGATACAGTCCTTCTGTGAGGCGAAAATAAGATAAGACAGCTTAGGCGGGAGCTTTTGGATGCCATGAAAAAGGAGCTTCTTGCCTTAGTAATATAATTTTTAACCACAGGCAAATGAAGTGAACCCTTAAGTAAATAAAAAAAGTAAATTCCTAGATCCATTTATACACAAATCAAAATCATCCTTTATGATTAATAAATAAATGCTACCTAATCGGATTACATCCCTTAAATAGATCTTCATTATTTCCTCATGTTGCACAGACAGGACTGAGACTGAGACTGAGAAACAGTCGTTTTCGCTAATGATTCCCAAAACCACCATTTTAGCTACAGGCTGCTTCCTTCCCATTTTCACTCCTGGAATTTTAGTCCTTGTTTCTGGAGCAGAAATCTATTCAACTGCTCCTTCTCCTTAATCTTCTTCCATCCAAGGTAAGCATACTTCTAGCTTTCCTACCGGGATTTGAGATTTGGTTACCAGATCTCATTGTTTTTTTCTCTCTATCTAAATATATTCTAAATTGCCAGCAATCTCTCTAAAAGACCCACAATTGAATATAGAATTATACTTTCAACCTTACCAGTATAGAATAGAAGCAAATTATTACTGGAGGCCAATAGCTACAATCTGAATTTTGAAAGTGGCTATGAGAGCCTTCCCACATAGCTGTGACATGGGGCAGGGTAGTATTTTCACAAAATCTTTGCCACAGCAGGCATTGCAAGTCATGAAATCTTACCACTGCATCTGAGCTACCAAATCATGGTGATTTAACTAGGTGGCAAAGAAAACCATGGTTCCTTCTATCTAGTGATTATCTGTAGCCCAGATATAGCCTAAGAAATATCCCTTAACAAGAAAGCAAATTAGCCTAAGCCCCAATCCAACCCATTTTCAAGGCACTTTTTATTAGCCCAATGTATTCCCCATTTCTCTCTCTTGGGCAAGGGTGTCAAACTCTAACCAAATCCAGCCCACGGGGTGCGGAGATCTGGCCCATAAGGCTACCCTGGAAACAGTGAAGTGGTGCCTTCTGCCAGTGAAAACAGAGCTCGGTAGAGGGCTGCAGGAGCAGTTGCAGCTGAAAACCCAGAACACCACAGGCACCCCCGACACAAGTGATGTCAAGCTGGCCAGGCCCACCCTGTCCATGATCACCCTGGCCACACAAACCTCCTCCCATTGTCCCCGAGATCAAACACAACCCTGATGTGGCTCTCAATGAAATCAAGTTTGACATGGTGGGTTTACCATATTTGGACTGTAGAAATCCAAATAGCTACTAGCAACTCAGCAAAGTGTATTTCTGTATCTCTTTGTTGCTATTTTATGATCCTCTGTAATCCTGCAACACAGATACAATAGCTAATAACTGGGCACACTTTCAAACAAAACATTGGGTTATAGTCACCCATCATTTTTATTTCCTAGATAAGAATATCCACTGGGACAATATGAGATCTGGGGGGCAACTTTTTTGGCAAAATATTTTTATTCGCTTGTTTATTGCTGTTGAATACAGCTCAATGTGCCAAGAGTTCCAGTGGTTTACAAACTAACAATTTAAAACATCCACAGTTCAATGAGAAATGCAGAATTAAAACATTCACAGCAAATATAACAATAATTTAAACTTAACCTTAATTTCAGTAATTTGGTGGAGACGTGCAATCGATGCTGAACACTGATGCTTTGTTTGAGGGCATGCCAGTTTTCCTTTTAAAATTAAAGGATCTGTTAAAATCAGGTTAGACATGACATCTGATGAATGTATATGCTGGTACCAAGGTACATCATCCGAATTATCTGAACATGATTCTGTAAATGATCTTGGCATGTGATTGATTGATTATTTGATTTGATTTGATTTGATTTGTCAATCGCTTACAAAATAATACGTATAAGAATAAACATGAATAAAGGAAATAAGTACAAATAAATGAGAACAATAGGACAGGGACAGTAGGCATGATTGTGCACTTATGCATAACCCTTACAGACTTCTTAGGAATGGGGTGAAGTCAATAGTGGATAGTTTAAGGGTAAAGGAGTGCAGGTTTGAGGATGCAACAACAGTCAGGTAGTGCATTCCAGGCACTGACCACTCTGTTGCTGATCAAGTTTAGAGTGATTTACATTGAGTTTGTATCTGTTGTGTGCTCTTGTATTGTTGCAATTGAAGCTGAAGTAGTCATTGACTGGTACAATGGTGGGATTCAATTTTTTTTTACTATTGGTTCTTTGGGCGTGGTTTAGTGGGCAGGGCAGACGAAGGATACTGTAAAATCTCCAGTCAGAGGTGGTATTTTCTGGTTCTCCGTACTACTCAAAATTTCCACTACCGGTTCTCCAGAACTGGTCAGAATCTGCTGAACACAACCTCTGGACTGGTAGGATATTGTAGCAGATAATTTTGTGTACTATTCTTACCTCCAACCGTAGGTGGAATAGTTCTAGGTTGTCCAGGCCCAAAATTTCAAGCCTGGTGGTGTAGGGTATTCTGTTGCGAGCAGAGGCGTTTAGTACTCTTCTCGTGAAATACTTCTGGACTCACTCAATTGTATTAATGTCCGATATACAGTGCAGATTCCAGACAGATGAGCTGTATTCGAGTATTGGTCTAGCAAAGGTTTTGTATGCCCCAGTTAGCAATTCAGTGTTACCGGAGGAGAAGCTTCGTAAGAATAGATTTACAACTCTTAATGCCTTTTTGGCAATGCTGTTGCAGTGAGCTCTGGTGCTTAGGTCATTTGATATGAGTATTCCAAGGTCCTTGACAGAGTGGGGGTCATCAACGAGGTCATATGAAATTTGATTCATCATGGTTTTATTTTTCACCATTTCTCTTTATCCAATGAGCTTTAGAGAACTGTTAGGTCCTAAAACAGTACTTGGCATGAATGCACCAGAAATATCAGAGGATGAGTCAAGCATTTTGCAACTAAATTGCTAGTTACTACTACATGGGCGGGTTCACAACTTCCCAAGTTATCAGAGGTGTTCATTGTTTGCTTTCCTTGCATGCTCCTAACATTCTGCCTTTGACAGCAATTAGATTAGAGAAAGGCAAATATTATAGGGGGGAAAGCACAATATTTACATAGGCGCCCGTCTGCCCTGACAGCATGGTGGGCTCTGTTCTGTGCCTTTACCATCTGGGCACCAAATGCACATCCAGAATGAAAGTTTACAACTAAGAACTGTACTTAAAATGCAACACTGATGTGATCTTTTCTCTTTCCCTCACTCCACTCTAGAACATGCTGACATCTTTTATGCCAAGGATGTGCAAGCTTTAGGGGGACAAAAATCACATTTGGCTTTGAGGAATATGTTGGACTCAACCCAAAATGGAGGTTGGCTCAGGAGATAAATAGATAGGACTAGAACAGATGGTGATGTACATTTCATTAATCTGTTTATTCTTTATACGTTTAATGACAATTCTTCCAACAGAATTACACTTAAGATTAACCATCTCTTAAAATGTGGGAAGAGAGTGAAAAGAATACAAATTACAGATTTCTTTTGTGCAAAGGAAAGAAGGTAGGAATAGCCTCATGTATTATTGTAGAAAGAATTTATCCTCATCCTCATGTGGGTTCTTTAGCTTACCAAATAGGATCCCCTTTGTTTAAATCAAAGAGACTCAACGATAGTCTGTTTTACCACCTGTCATAACTGGGTAGTATAAGGAAATCCTTTAAAAGATTAAGCATTCAAGAGGCAGCAGTCCAAGAAGCCCAACTGTTTTTGCACTATGCATGTACACATATTGATCACAAAAATGAGCCAACAGATAGAAATTGCAGGAAATGTTTTCTTTTTGTCATATCTCAGAAGAATTGATCTCATATTAAGAGTCAGAGGATGGTGGAACAAATCAGAAAATGTAGGACTGGTTAAATGAAGGTTGAATGCCCATCTGTCCGGAAAGTTTTGTTTCATTTTTCACCTGCTCAAACCCCCACTCCTTTACCCTCAAACTAACCTCTGTTGACCTCACCCCATTCCTAAGAGGTCTGTAAGGGCTTAAGCGCACAATCATGCCTACCATCCCTGTCTTATTGTCCCCAATTATTAGTTCCTATTTCTTACATTTAAACTTATGTTTATTCTTATTTCTATTGTATTGTAAGCTTTTGACAAAAGAAATAAATGTTGTAGATCTTATACTGTGTCATATTTGGACTAAAATAGCTTTTTCCCAATCCAAATGTATTCCAGATGTGTTAGGTTTAAAGCTCACAGGGCTCCAGAGCAGCATAGTTATTTGCCATACTACCTGGAACTTTCATGAGCTATAATGCAACACATCTGGAGAGCACAAAGTTTGGAGAACCAGAAGATCTCAGAACTAACTTATAACTATAAGATTATATGAACCTCAAAGCCCAAAAGAAAAATCTTCTCTTAAAATAAACACCTGTGGGTTTTCTGTTGCCCACTTTCCATTCCATAACTCCCCACTACAATACAATATGGGGGTGTCAAACTCAAGACCCATGGGCTGGATCCGCACACAGCCAGGGATTCAAATTTTTTAACAACCAGTTCTGTGGCTTAGTTGGTGGGCGTGGCTTGGTGGTCATGTTATTGTCTCGGTGTGGCCAACTCAATATCACTCACATCGAGGCACGCATGTCCTCGCCTAGCCTCTCATGACTGTGGGGATGCTGCAACAGTCGTAAGTGTGAAAAATGGTTTATAGGTCACTTTTTTCAGTGCCATTGTAACTTTGAATGGTCACTCCACATAAGCAAAGTACCAGCAAAGGAGGGGGGGGAAACCTCCAGAAAAGTTCCTGAGACAGGAAGTCTAGTCCTGCCAAGAATGTAATAAGGGTTAACAGAGAGGCAGTTTTTGTAAGGAACACCAGAATGTTTCCTTCCTGCCTTCCTTACAGGATTAGGCCAGTAATTTCTTCTAACAACCGGTTCTCTGAACTGCTTAGAATGTTAACAACCGGTTCTAGCAAATAGGTGCAAACTGATAGAATCCCACCCCTGCACACAGCCCTCCCAAGCTCTATATTTACTAGCAGATGGTTGCAGGAGGCCGTTGCAGCCGGAAACATTTTTGCTGACACAGTGCTTGGGCCAGGAAAGGAGAAAGGGAAAGAAGAAAGACAAAGAAAGAGAAGGGAAGAGAGCAAGGAAGGAAAAATAAGGGAAGAAGGGAAGGAAGAAGAAAGGAGAATAAAGAGGGAAGGAAAAAGAAGAAAAGGAAGGAAGGATAAGGGTCTGAGGGAAGTCCTATCTTAGCACTTGGCCACCATAGGTGCCCCCAACACGAATGACAATGAACTGGTCATGCCCCCCCCCCCTTGGCCACACACGCACACCCAAAGGTCAAAAACAATCCTGATATGGCCCTCAGTGAAATAGAGTTTGAAACTCCTGATATAAGTAAAAATAATTATACTGGTATATAGTGTGTAAAACCTGGGATACAATATACTATTTTTCTTATGCCTAGATGGAGCTATTGATAGCCAATAATTAATTCCACTTTTTCCCGTTTAATTTTTTTACGAATACAGGATAATCCTTGACTTATAACCAGTTGCTTATTAACTAGTTAAAATTACAATATATACACACACCTCGAAAACCTAGTTTTGAAGTTATAATAGCTACACACAGTCACATGATTGCGTTTTGGGCACTTGACAACCAGTTCATCTTTATGGTTGGTTGTGGTATCCTGTGGTCATCTGACTGTGATTTGTGGTGGTGGTGTTTTTGGCCAGTTTCTGGCATTTACTGGCCAGTTTCTGGCATTTACAGTTTCCAGGAAAAATGTCCATTGGGGACAATTAGTTCACTTAACCACAGTGTTTGCTTTATAGCTGTAATATTTGATAAACAACTGTTGCAAAAATGTAAAAAAAAAATAAGGCCCAGTCATGTGATACTGTCAAGCAAGTATCTAGGTGTGGTTTGGAGTGAACAAAGAGACAGAGTTTACATTTTCTCTCTCTAGGTAATATGTTTGTTTAGTGCTGGATAAAGGTGGGTTCTCTCATAAGGCTGGAATAATCCTGAATGCAATTTCAAACAAGTATATATGTTTTCTATAATGACGTAACAGGAATATGGCCATATTAGATAAGATACAGAAATTACACAAATACTTACACACATACCCATCCTAACCCTAACCCTAACCCTCAGCAATTTCAGACCTTGATGTCATCCAGATATTTTGGATTAACACCCATAATTCACAGGCTTTGTGGCCAAACAAATAAATTACTCCTCTTCCTAAACAGAGGAAATTTCATGCTCTAGATCAGGAATGTCAAACTTGTGTTGTCACGATGTCGTCACATGACATGTCGCAACTTTTTTCTTCTTTGCTAAATCGGGCATGGGCGTGGCCAGAGCATGACACATCTGACCTGCAGGCTGCGAGTTTGACATCCCTGCTCTAGATAGACAGACAGACAGACAGAAAAAAAATATAGTATTGCATCCCTTTATACAAGTAATCACACAGAGGGAGGGAGAAAATACTGTGACAAATAAGGCCAGTCTTCCTTCCTTCCTTCTTCCCTTCCTTTCCTTCCTTCCTTCCTCCTTCTTTCCACAAACCTTCCTTCTTCTTCTCTATTCAGTGAGCTGCCATGGAGGGATATTTCTTTCTAACTCCGGAACTATTTTTTTGTATGGGGCTTTTAAATTTAAGTGAGGACCATAAAAATTATGGCCAGCTCTTGCTTTAATATAATTTTCATGTTTTCTTTCTTTAATATACATCTCTTCCAGAGATGGTATCAACACTACCAAATTCCACTCAATGCTTAATTTTTCCCATTTCAGTCCAACTGCTTATCCTCCACATTTTGCACTGAAAGCTCTAATTAGACTAACCTATTTCTGCATCATCCAGAAAGTTAAACTTTTATACTGTTGGGCAGCCCAAGACATCCTAATTATAAGAGGAAAGATTTTTTCTTATCGTTGGGATTATAGTTTACCATTGTGCTTCCAGCTATTTATTTTTGCATTTTAACTGTGATATCATGCTCTATCCAGACACCAGTATTTACATTACTGTATTCATTTCAATCCATAAAAGAGCTAACTTATAATTTCCTTAATCATGATTTATTGAAAAACCTCCTTGTTTCTGGATACACAAAAGATCAAAATCGTGACCTGAGGTTTACAAACCATAATGGCTGAGCTAAGCCAACAAACAAATGTATACAATCACATGCTGACCTTTGAAAGCAACTATACATCTATCTATCTATCTATCTATCTATCTATCTATCTATCTATCTATCTATCTATCTATCTATCTATCTATCTATCTATCTATCTATCTATCTATCTACCTACCTATCTCTATCTATCTATCTATCTATCTATCTATCTATCTATCTATCTATCTATCTATCTAATCTATTATATATATATTGTTACAACACCCTGTTAAGCCCCAATTAAGGGAGAAAGCATACTGCTTTCTTTTCTGTCTTTCGGCTCATCACCAGAGACCATACCGACAGAAAGCTATTTGTTTCGTTGTCTTTTCTTTACATGTGTGTAAGGTTTTTAAGCTGATAATTTTAAATAATAAATAGGGGAGACTAGTATAGATCTATTTCGAGCTAGTTAGCTCTCTTCAGCTAGCCATACCCTTACTGGGATTCGAACCAGGGAAGTATACTACTGCCTCACATGTAATACTTCCCTGGTTCGAATCCCAGTAAGGGTATGGCTAGCTGAAGAGAGCTAACTAGCTCGAAATAGATCTATACTAGTCTCTCCTATTTATTATTTAAAATTATCAGCTTAAAAACCTTACACACACACACACACACACACACACACACACATATATATATTTTATTTCTTATTTGAGTCTGGTGAGGGAAACTAGCCCTTATCAACAAACGAGTCCCAGCCATGGAAACCAACACTGGATCCAAAACAACACAAGATGCCACCACCAATCTCCCTCACCAGACTCAAACCCAAACCCACCCCATAGATGAAAGGCAACCACCATCCAGAAACCAGACCACGGCTGCATCACCAGCTGCCACACACCCCGACCCCCAAACCAAGCAAACTGACACACGCCATGAACACAGAGCCAGGCCTCAAACTCGGAGCCAAACCAAAACCTGGATCATCACATCACAGCCACCCGCTCAGGATATCACATCACAGAACTCAGGAAGCTACACCACAAAACCTCAGGATGTTGTAACACAGCCAACGACCCAGGAGATTACAATACAAGATCCAGGGTGTCACCATATTAGAACTCAGAAGGTCATCACACAGCCCATTACCCAGGTCATTATGACCCAGGAGATTATAGCACAAGACCGAGGAGGTCACAAGATTAAAACTCAGAAGGTCATCACACAGCCCATTACCCAAGTCGTTACAACACAGGAGGTGGATGGACACACAGACAATACCTTAGCCGCACATGTTCTTAAGAAAAAGCCAGCCAATCTGCAAACATCAACTCCATCAACCAATCAAGAAATGACAACACAGTCAACCTCCCCACCAGTATATATAGGGAGACAGCAGCTCAGATCATGCTTTGCTCGCACAAGCACAAAGCTGAAAACACCAGCCTGAATATGGGGAGTGAGATTTCGTCGAAACATTGTCCAGATAGTCTCAATCTTACACGGGAAAAGACCCGAACACACCAAGATCTGCATATATATGCATACATACATACATACATACATACATACATACATACATACATACATATATATATATATATATATATATATATATGCTGACTTTGAAAGCTACTATCCATCTATCTATCCATCTATCTATATCTATCTATCTATCTATCTATCTAATCTATCAAATGTATATGTATATATATGTGTGTGTATGTGTAGGCATATATACATATATTCACTAAAATGATTTTTCAAAATGACCATCACAACATTAGTATTCCATATATTATTATTAACACGCTCTGATGCTAAGGAGTTCTACTCCCCCTCCCCACCTGAAAATAAATATGTTCCAAATGCAAAACACAAACAGAGGAGAGAAGTTTCAGTTTCAGTTTTCATTTAATAGTACCAAGCAGCTTTAGTATAGAACAGCTGAGCTAAGGCTCCTTGCAATCTCCTTCTTGCTCACACAGCAAATACTGTTTCAGTTTCCATGTTTCAGTTTCCAAACAGCCCTCAACTCTCTCACACACTGACAGGATACTAGCCAGATGAATACCAATGGATGCTGGTAGGCAGAGGCACAATTTTTCCCCTTATTTTCCTCCCCAAAAACTAAGCCCAATCACATAGTTTTGTAGCAAAGCATGGGTATAGATCTAGAACATACATATATACATACATACATACATACATACATACATTGTCTGCTTAATTTATATGCCACCTTTCTCATCCTGAAAGCAACTCTGGGTGGCTAATTATCACTAGGAAATGGCATTTCTCTTACAAAGCTACAGAAACTGACAAGCAAGAGCCGCCATTAAGGCCAACTTAAAAACCTGGTTTCACTTGACTATTAGTCTTCATCAGACAGAAAACACTGAAAACTTACAAGCAATGGTTTTTATTCCCTTCCCTCATCTCACTGTTTTACAGGCAATGAAGTTTAAATGGTTTTCTTCTGCTTGTTTGGAGAAAGAAATTAAATGATCAACAGAGGATCACTATCTGTGTGTCCACAACCTGATTAACTGGGTCAACAAAGCAATTAATGTGCTTTGAGAACACTAAAAAAAGAGGTCAATTTTATACAGTCAATTAACCTCCAGAGGGTTAAATCAACCTTTAACAAATCCAATCCTTCATAGGGTTAAAGCAAACCCACTTATCCAGTTGTGCTTGTGAGAACTCCCAAACCCAAACATTTTATTTATTTTGTATAGCTAATCCTCTAAGAACCTAGTATCATGGATCAGAGGTGGTATTCAGCAGGTTCTGACCAGTTCTGGAGAACCGGTAGCAGAAATTTTGAGCAGTTCAGAGAACCGGCAAATACCACTACTGACTGGCCCCACCCCCATCTATTCTCTGCCTCCCAAGTCCCAGATGATTGGCTGGGTCTTCTTTTGTTGCCTTGCACAGGAGAACAGAGCTGGAAAGCAGGTTAGTGGGGTGGGGAGGGAATGCGATTTTGCAGTAACCTTCCCCCAGGAGTGGGGAGGGAATGAGGATTTTGCAGTATCATTCTCCTGGAGTGAGGTGGGAATGGAAATTTTATAGTATCCTTCCCCCGCCACACCCACCAAGCCACACCCACCAAGCCATGACCACAGAACCAGTAGTAAAAAAATTTGGATCCCACCACTGTCATGAATGTTTCTATATCGCACTTAACTGGATTTAAGTAGCCAAAACAAATCTACTGCTTCATGTTCAGAAAATATAGAAGGGCAATTCTACAGGTTGATTCTTACCCCAAAGGGATAACTGCCCAGAATAAGGCTGAATAACATATCACCAATGCAATGAGAGAGTTAACACTTCACCTCTCATTATCAAGGAGTATGCCAAATATGGTTGTGTACCCTGCTCTTATCAAATTCATTGTTAATTTTCCTCCAGCTTCTACCACCTCATCTCCTGAACAACCCTTGGATAACCAAGAAGATAGTCAAGAGAAAGAAGCTGCTTAGGGGGCAATTTCATTCAGATTTGCCAGTGGCTAAACAAATCCTTGACAGCTTCACCCAAGAATTTGACAGAAAATTTCAGAATGACGCAGCGGAAGTTCACTGAATCCATGAGGTATCTGGGAGAGATCAGCTGAAAGGAAAGGAGATATCAATATCATTTAGTAAGGAATTGATCTGATTGTGATAAAAGGAGAATGGTAATACCATGATATCCAGTCTATTCAACAAGTGTCCCAAATTAAAGACAAGGCTTAACATGCGATCACCTATGTGTATAAGGCTCAGATCATCTGAGCCAAGCTCATGGCTGTTATGGAGCTGCTCTATCATGGTCTAATAGACCAATAACCACAGGGAGGTTATACTCTCCAACACTATTGGAGGGGGGTCCACCTCCAAATCAGTGATCAAGTCAAAAGAAAAGAAGAAGAAATACGAAGTTGGTTTATTTGATCAAGGCTAAAATGGGATATATTGTCATTTTGGGTTGGTTTGCTGATAGTTTTCTGGGAACGTTTTGAGTATTGGATTTGTTAGAATTTAGAATTTATTTGATTTGCCAATCGCTTACAAGATAATAGGTATAAGTATATACATAGTTATGAATACATGAAATGGGTACATATAAGAAAAATAAAAGAAACAATAGGACAGGGATGGTAGGCACGTTGGTGCACTTATGCACGCCCCCTACAGACCTCTTAGGAAAGGGGTGAGGTCAATAATAGACAGTTAAAGTTAAAGTTTGGGGGTTTGGGGAAGAAACCACAGAGTCAGGTAGAATATTCCAGACATTGACCACTCTGTTGCTGAAGTCGTATTTCCTGCAATCAAGTTTGGTGCGGTTAACCTTGAGTTTGTATCTATTGTGTGCTCTTGTATGGTTGAAGCTGAAGTATTCATTGACAGGTAAGTCATTGCAATGTATGATTTTATATACCATACTTAGAACAGACAGAAGACGGTGTAATTCAAGGTTTTCTAGGTCTAGAATTTCAAGTCTGGTGGCATAAGGTATTCTGCAATTAGTAGAGGAGTGAAGAACTCTTCTTGTGAAATATTTCTGGACTTTCTCAACTGTGTTAATATCAGATACGTAATGTGAGTTCCAGACTGATGAGCTGTATTCGAATATTGGTCTAGCAAATGATTTGTATGCTCTAGTTAGTAGTGTGATATTACCAGAGAAACATGTTACATGTTACAGGCCTTCTCTGTTGCTGCTCCTACCCTCTGGAACATTTTGCCCCTAGTAGGCCCCAACCCTCATATTCTTTTTATAAGGGCCTAAAGACCTGGCTCCACCAGTTGGCCTGGGGCCCCAATGGGGGAACGATTGAAGGTGGTTGATTGAGTAACAACAGATCCCACCTCTCCCATTCTGCCCCTGCCCTCCCCACATCCTTGATTTTTCATTCTTGCTCTTAATTTATGTTTCTCTGTGTGTGTTTTGTCTATCTGAAAGCCATCCAGAGTTATCTTATAGTAAGATGGGCAGCCAAGAAAGAAAAGAAAGAAAGAAAGAAAGAAAGAAAGAAAGAAAGAAAGAAAGAAAGAAAGAAAGAAAGAAAGAAAGAAAGAAAGAAAGAAAGAAAGAAAGAAAGAAAGAAAGAAAGAAAGGGCAGGGAGGAGGGAAGAAAGAAAGGATGGAGGGAGGAAAGAAAGAAAGAAAGAAAGAAAGAAAGAAAGAAAGAAAGAAAGAAAGAAAGAAAGAAAGAAAGAAAGAAAGAAAGAAAGAAAGAAAGAAAGAAAGAAAGAAAGAAAGAAAGAAAAGGCAAGGAGGAGGGAAGAAAGAAAGGACAGAGGGAGGAAAGTAAGACAGAAGGAAAGAAGGAAGAGAAAGAAAGAAAGAAAGAAAGAAAGAAAGAAAGAAAGAAAGAAAGAAAGAAAGAAAGAAAGAAAGAAAGAAAGAAAGAAAGAAAGAAAGAAAGAAAGAAAGTTAACATGGTGCTTAAGGCTTTTTCTTTATACTTATGTATCATAATCTGAGAATATTTAAACTAACTTTATATTGAATTATATTTTTACTTAAAATAAGGAACTTTTGTGAGCTTGAAAATTATCCCTCTTTATCCTGTTAAAATTTCACTCTTTTGTTTATACTAGGATACTGGGACTACTTTATGCCTTCTAAATGTGATTTTGCTTATAGTTAAGAGTTGAGATTTGGAATGTTTATTTGAATGGGTTATACATTGAATGGGTTAACCATTCAGAGTGGTTCTCTTTGGACTTCTTGTCATCTGGAATAGAAAATGCACATTGGCTTTGCTTAAAATTAATATGATGTTTAAGCCTCTTTTCTATAGTTACTGTATATATTTTAATCAGAATATCATTTAGATTATCTAATCTACTTTTCTATCTAATTGCCTTTCCACTTAAAATAAGGGATATTTGTGAGGTTGCTTTCTTTAAAGAAGGAATTGACCTTTTACATGTTAAACATTAGTTGTTTTTGTTCCCAATTGGATATAGGAACTACTTTATGCTTTCTGAATGGACTTGCTCAAACTAAGAGTTGAGATGTGGAATTCTGAGTTTTATATATGTTAGTTAATGTTACTATTTTAGGGGTGTGTTTCAGGGGTGGTTCTACCAGTTCACACCTATTTGCCAGAACCAGTTGTTAACATTCTAAGCAGTTCGGAGAACCAGTTGTTAGAAGAAATTATTGGCCTAATCCTGTAAGGAAGGCAGGAAGGAAACATTCTGGTGTTGCTTACAGAAATTGCCTCTCCGTTAACCCTTATTACATTCTTGGCAGGACTAGACTTCCTGTCTCTGGAATTTTTTTCCCCTCCTTTGCTGGAACTTTGCTCATGTGGAGTGACCATTCAAAGTTACAATGGCACTGAAAAAAATGACTTATGACTCTTTTTCACACTTACGACTGTTGCAGTATCCCCACAGTCACGAGAGGCCAGGCGAGGAGATGCGTGCCTCGATGTGAGTGATATTGAGTTGGCTACACCCAGACAGTCACATGACCACAAGCCATGCCCATCAACTAAGCCACGCCCACAGAACCAGTTGTTAAAAAAATTGAATCCCACTCCTGGTGTGTGTGGACATTTTGCTGACACCTGGATAGGAGAAGTTGTTTGCCTATAGTTCAGAAATGAGTTATGGGATGAAGAGTTTTATAGCTCTTAATTAAGAGATTGTGAAATTGTTTATCCATGTAACGAGGGTGGGAAACCACTTCTTGGGGTTGTTTTTCATTTTCTTTTCTTTCTTCCTTGCACCATTTTCTTTCTTTTTTTTAGATTCTATCTTTTATCACTGTTATTAGAACTTTAAATAAAATTATTACAAAAATACGATGCAAGCAATTCTCTTAACACAGTTTAGATGAATATCCTGCCTTATGTATATTATATAATGCATAAAATAGGGACACTATAATAGACCAGCTGTTCCATCAGTTATCACAACAATCCTTCCACAGTGATATTTACAAAAGCAGATCATTGTTCTATTTATGTTGTGAGGAGGGCTGTCCTGGGGACAAGAAAAAGTGGCTACTTCAAAAACAGATTTGAACTATGGAATTTTGAGCAGCTTACATTATAACATAATATAATAGTAGTAAGACTGAAGGATCCGATTGCCTTGATTATGTCAAGCATCAGGGAAGTCAGGAAATCTAGGCAGTTCAAATGAATATAAAGGTTTATTGCAAGCTTAAGCTCTATAACAAGAATCTGAACTATTAACAATCAAAGCAAATTGGTGGTAGATGAGAGTCAATGGAATTCAAGATGGGCTGGACTTAGATCTCTTATGGATATGAAGGGACTTGAGACTGATTTGGGGACTCAACCTGGTCATCTCATACAGATCACCTAACCAGATTCATCTCAAGCTACCTTGATATATTTCTCCATGTAATTGCATTTGCTATCTTAACAATTAGCCAATTTAGTTTCACCAGGAGCGTAAGTAGGAGATGATGAAATCATAATAACCCTGATTCATAGGACACACTAAACCAAAAATCTGAAAATCTTTGAAGTTATTGGACACAACTTATTGCATATTTTTGAAATGTGTTATGAAGCAGACCTGAGTTACCTTGAGGTAAGATGGGCAGCCTATAAATTTTGTAAACAAATGGACTTTCTGACTTAATGATTATCACAAGATGCATATTCTTCAGAACGCAAGATACAATCACCTAAAACTTAATTTTTTAAAGAATATCTCTGGAATACATATGAACTTTATGCTGAGGTATGTTTATCTGTAAGCTAGGTCTGGTTGTGTTGTTCTGGATGTCAACTGACCATAGACCATATCTGAAATTTTGTAGCATTTATTTATTTAACCATTTTATAAACTTACTCATCAATTGATGAAACTGAGTGATCTCAAAGAAGAATGGAACATTTCAGAATTCTCCAGAATGTTCCATCTCCACAGCTGAAATATTTAGACAAATGACGGGTTTTAAATGAGGGGTTTTAGAACTGATTTTAGTTGGGGTATGGTAATTTTAGCTTATTTTAATTGGGGTTTTTAATTTTTTAACGGCAGCCTCATAATTTAATCTCTTTTAATCTTGTAATTTGTTATTTATATATTTTAGTTGGCTGTTCACCGCTCCGAATCCTTCAGGAGAAGGGCGGTATACAAAACTATTTAATAAATAATAAATAAATAATAGATTCCTATTTGTTTGTTTGTTTTATTACTGAAAAAAGACCCTTTAAAATAAGTAAAAATGTCATACAGACACCAAGAAATGTTTTCCAGGGTACCGTAACAGGGTAGAAGCCTCCCAGGGTGGAATGTTCTTTATCAGTCTATAACTAAGCCTTATTGTAAGTTAAGTTATCTTAATCACAATCTCATATAATACTTTAAATCTAGTGTAATTATTATCTTGCTAGCACATCAATGAAATTAATGTGGAGTGCAGGAACAGCTGCAAAAAGGATGCTTCTTCAACATTTCTGCTTTGTTTTTCACATTCTCCCTCAAAATGGCTTTTAAAAATAAATTCATCTCTTCCATTTCATACAGGATGGTTCAAATTCTGCTCAGGATATCGAGTGCTTTTTTTGTTTTGTTTTGTTTGTTGTTGTTGTTGTTTTTTAAGCTAGATAGCATGAGAGACCACAAAGACTGCTGAGAACAAAAATGGAGGGAACAGAAAACTATCTTCAGCATTTTATAACTGAGTGATATCAAAAGCAGTGTCATTTATAACATAGTCACTAAATTCTGGAACCAGGTCTGGAAGGAAGTTTAGAAGCCACAGAGAAATTTAGAATTATATTTGACCACCATCCAGTGTCCCTGGTTTATCCTATGGTTTATTTGCAAAGAGAGTACATGGTGTCTATTTGAAGTTATCTAAGGACTTGAAAGTACTTTCGAACGTTAATTATTTTATCGAGTTATTTATGAATGAATCATGTGAAAACCCTAGGAATTGCAGGTGTAGCTCTGATAATCCCTGCTGCACAGCACTTTGGTTGGAAATTCTGATGAGAAAGTATCAACCTAGGAAAATAATCAAATTCTTCAAAAGCATCCATTAAAAAAAATAACATATCCACAAAGGAATTTGTTTTACCTCCCAGCTCCCCAAATCTTAGCAACAGAAAGCTGAAAACAAACTGTAACAAAGCAACAGCAAAGAAAACAATCATGAAGAATACATAAATTCAGATTTCTTCAACTTTGCTGGTCCTTTGGAATCCAATGTATGTTGAAAGCTGCATGAAGGCAAGGTTGATAGAAAAATCTGTTTTTCACCACTGACATCTTCAACCACTGCTGGCATCTGAATCAGCCCTAAGATCATTCTTTCATTGTGTTTTTCCTGCACTGATGGCTTGCAAAGATGTTTCTAACCCTGATTTTTTCCCCTTTTCCTTCTTCCAAAAGGAAAGAGTGATTATTGTAAACACACAACAGATCTGTATTCATTGTCAAAGGTGATGCTTGAACACACTTTTTCAATGTATACTATTGTTTTTTAGAGCTAAGCACAAAGGGCCTTTCAAACATTTCCAGATTTAGGAACAGAAAAATTGCTTTCCAGCAATTTCTCAGCAGTGATATTCTCTCTTAGTGGGGGCAGACCTGCCACCATGGAAAAGGCCTCAGGGGAGTGGTTTCCTCTTGATGTTCTCCTTTGAGATTAAATGGAAGCTGAGAAAGCTCAGGAGAATGGATATTGCTCCACCCTGAAAGACGCACTTCAGTGGCTACCAACAGAGATGGGCTGCTCATAATGTAACAACCAGTTTGCCTAGTGTAGAACCGAAAATGTGAGTGTGTGCACATGCATCATCAATACTTGTGCACAGATGCAAAAAACATGGGGATTTCCTCCGTGTGGAAGCCAAGGTGAGTAAAGCAGGTGAGCCATAGAAATCAGCTGGGCTGCATGGGTGGGGCGAATGAGCCAGATATATAGGTCAGGATAGCACCGGGGCAAGTGGGTGAGCCCAGCTGGTGGTCGGAACTACCGGTACAGGTGAGCCAGGCAGCCCACTACAGGTTACCAGGTCACTAAAGATGAGCAAAAATATCTTACTCCATTCATGGTGATTTCTCTAAAACTGACTTATCTTCTGAAATAGTTTTTAAATCATATCCTTCTCCATTGAGTTGAGCAACAATTGATACTCTGAATCTACAGTATTTCTTTTACCGGTGTTAGCACTAGTAACTTTATCAATATTTGTGCAGAGCAAAGCCTATCTTTTGTAAATTCAGCTGGTTTAATAAACACATTATTATGCTTATGCATCAGGAAAGCACAAATGATAGATTCACACTCAACAATTAATTGCATATGAATAGTTTAGTCTAGTGGTTAAGGCACCTGGCTAGAAACCAAGAGACTGTGAGCTCTAGTCTCATTTTAGCCATGAAGACTAGCTCATTGACTTTGAGCTAGTCACTCTCGCAGCCCAACTCACCTCAGACATTTGTTGTTGTGAGGAAAATAGGAGGAAGAAGTAGTACTGGAGATGTCCCAAATGTGCTTTTCTTTGAAGATGTTTCACTTCTCATTCAAGAAGCTTCTTCATCTTCTACATCCAAGAGTTTAAGAAGTTTCTTGGATGAGAAGCAAAATGTCTCCAAAGAGTAACCAGAAAGTCCAGTACCCTCTTGAAAAAGCACCTTTGGGACAATCGTGACCTGGATGACTGAAACTCTCCATAGACATTGAGTATTGGATATGTTCACTGTCTTGAGTTATTTATAAAAGTAATAAAGATGAGATAAAAAAAGCTTAAACCAAACATCTCAATTAAGGGACTGAAAGAAATATATATGTGGGTTAGCAACATATTTGATTTTGTTTTCTTTTGATCTAAGTGTGTAATCTTGCCAAAAATTCCTAGTGCAAACCTTATTAACATGTCTGGGAATTCTGTGAGAAATAATCTCCCCAGGAGAAGCTTGAAGAGAGCACAAGGCAGCTCTTCATAATTCATTAGAATTAAAAAGAAGAAACTCAGCATTATGAAACCCCAGAGGTTCTTAATGGCTATTTCAGTCCAAAAGAGTGAGAAAACAGAATAGGAAAAAAAGGGGGAGAACAATCCCTTGACACTCAGCTACAAGCCAGCAAAGATGCCTCCACTTTTGAGTAGTATCACCTTCAACAATTTCAACTGTTTTACTTAAGATTAATGGGTGCATTCTATACAGATAATGTCTCTATACCCTTATCAGTGCCTTATCAGTGAGAGAGGTGGCATATAAACTTAATAAATAATAATAAACCACAATTTCCCCCATTTATTGTTGATTAAGTTTGGATTTTTGAGGAATGAGGGTTTTTTTTTCTTTGAACACAGTTATAGGACACGGATGCATTTTTAGAATAGAAGAATGTGTGAAAAAAAATTTGGTAATTGAAACTGAAAAACATTTGTCCGCTTTGTATTTCCTTTGTCTTGGATACTAGAATCAAGCATAAGCCCATCCATTATTTTCTATCTTACCATATATATTTCTAAGGAAATACTTCATTTTTTTTTTCCTGTGGAATCTTGGTGCTCTTTGAGCTTGGTTGTTTTCTTGCAGTCATTTCATTATTCAACTATGTAAGGTAATTGCAAGTGAGTGTGGGGTCCAATCCCTGTTAATATACAGTGGTTTGCCCAGTGTTGATGGATATGCAGTTTTCTTCTTGGTAGTTCTATAATTATCTTAGAGAACTACCTTTGAAAACTATCTTCTGGAACTACCTAGGAGAAAATCATACCTCCACCAAACCAACATGAGCAGGGCAAATTTCTGTATCTATCAACAGAGAGAAAATGTCACACTGAAAATGTGAAGATAAATGTGAGAAAATGTCACTGATTATCTTACCCAGTTATATAATAAAGCATTTGCAAGCAAACTACCAAAGTCAAAGAGCACAAAGGACTATGAGATTTATTTATTTATTTAGTCTTTTACACCGCCCCCTCTCCCGACGGGACTCGGGGCAGTGTACAGCCAAATAAAATGGAATAGAAAATACAATACAATATTTAAAAGCAATTTAAAAAGATTAAATTAGGTGGCTGATAAATAACTGATAGATAAAAACAATCAAGGTTAAAAGTTATAAAATTAAAAACCGAATTAAAACCAATTAAAAACCCTGCCCAGAACTCTAGGCCAGACCAGCTTGGTGAAATAAGTGGGTTTTCAAAGTGCGCCGGAAGATCAAAAGGTCAGGGATGGTCCTCATCTCCAGGGGTAATTCGTTCCAGAGGGAAGGTGCTCCCAGAGAGATGGCCCGCACCCTCGGGGTCACCAGCCATCCAGCCGACGGCACCCTGAGGAAGCCCACCCTATGGGAGCACACTGGCCGATGGGAGATCAAGGGTGGCAGTAGGCGGTCCCGTAAGTACCCAGGTCCCAAGCCATGGAGTGCTTTAAAGATGGTCACTAAAACCTTGAATCGCACCCAGAAGACCACCGGGAGCCAATGCAGCTCGCGCAAAAGTGGTGTAACATGGGAGCTCCGAGGAGCCCACAAAACCACCCGCGTGGCTGCATTCTGCACCAACTGGAGCCTCCGGGTGCTCTTCAAGGGGAGCCCCATGTAGAGAGCATTGGCATAGTCTAGGCGGGAGATGACGAGGGCGGATGTGATCGTGTGAAGTGCATCCTGATCCAGAAAGGGCCACAACTGGTAGATCCTATGGACCTGACAAAAAGCCCCCCTAGCGATGGCTGCTATATGGTCTTCTAACAACAGCCGTACATCCAGGAGGACACCCAAATCGCGCGCCCTCTCCATGGGGGCAAGAATTTCCTCCCCATGGCCAGCGATAGAATTAGATGGCTGTATCGGGGCGCCGGAAAGCACAGCCACTCGGCCTTGGCCGGGTTGAGCTGAAGCCTGTTCCACTCCATCCAACCCCGCACAGCCTCCAGGCACCAGGTCATCACTTCCACAGCTTTGCTGGGGTGGCCTGGGGTAGAGATGTACAGCTGAGTATCATCAGCGTACTGATGAAATTCTACCCCAAATCCATGGATGACCTCACCCAGTGGTTTCACATAAATGTTGAAGAGGAGGGGCGAGAGCACCGACCCCTGAGGTACCCCACAAGTCAGGGGACTCGGGGCCAATCTCTTCCCCCCTGCCAACACAAATTGCGAACGGTCAGAGAGGAAGGAGGAGAACCACCGTAACACCGTGCCTCCCACTCCCAACCCCTCCAGCCACCGCAATAGGATACTGTGGTCAACAGTATCAAAAGCCACCAAGAGATCTAACAGGACTAGGACAGAGGAATAACCCCTGTCACGGGCCCTCCAGAGATCATCCACCAACGTGACCAATGCTGTTTCTGTGCTGTACCCAGGCCTGAAGTCTGATTGGCATGGATCTAAATAGACAGCTTCATCCAGGTGCTGGAGGAGCTGTCGTGCCACCACATTCTCAACAGCCTTCGCCATAAAGCGAAGGTTGGAGACCGGACGATAGTTAGATAATAAAGTTGGGTCCAGAAACGGTTTCTTGAGGAGGGGTCTCACTACCGCCTCTTTCAAATGACAAGTAAAAACCCCTCACTCAAGGAAGTGTTAATAATGCTCTGGAACCAACCTCATGTCACCTCCCGAATGGCCAATACCAGCCAGGAGGGACACGGATCCAGTAAACATGTGGTGGCATTCATCCCACCCAGCATCCTGTCGACGTCCTCGAGGGTCACAGGATCAAACTCCCCCCAAATAACCTCACTGAACTCTGCCCCCGCCCCCCCATCCAGAGTTGCCCAGTCAGAGTCCAACCCTTCCCAGATCTGAGCGATTTTGTCATATATTCTATTCTAAGGGATTATTTTCCTGTTCTTAGTTGGTGGTTTTCTTGCATAATCTCCATATCATGAACATGCCTCTGGAACATCAATTTTTTAAAAAAAAATATTTCAAAAAAGTAAGTGAAATGTATTAGTTAAAACAAAGGATCAGGACCAGGAAGTTCAGGCTAAAGTCCCCACTTACTGGGTGATTTGGGACAAATCCAAATTATCACACATGATTGTTGTCCAGAGATTTGGAAACATCCATGTCTTATTTTCTATGTCAACTATTCAGCTACTGCTACTTCTACTATGACTTCTAGATTTATTGCTATTGATATTTTTGACAATTAGTAGCCAATCACATGATGAGTAGCATCAATAAATGATCTCATTGCACAACTGCAGCCCATTTTCAACTGAGGAAATATGCTTTTTTTTAAACCAAGTTTTCATTAACTGATAAAAAAGATAGCAATCATAGGGAGAATTTTCAATATAATAGTGTCCTTCAAACCCTCTTTTGCCCAAACGTACTGCCTACATATCATTAGTAACTGTTCAGCAGTCTTCAGAGGCTGTACAACACTTTGAGAGTTTCAAAGTCATCAGACAACTGTAATATATTATACTGATTCTAAAATATTCATGCTAAGCAATTAAGTTAGCTTTTTTCTTACATACACCAGAAATGTTAGCTCTTTTCTTACATATTTTTCTCAACATTATGTATAATCCCCCTTTTTATTTATTTCCTAACATAACTGTATGCACTGAGAAATTCCAGTATAGTGAGTAAAGAAATTCGTTGAAGATTACAGGCAATGGATCAAGATATCCTCATATTTCAGCACTGGACAGTTCCTAGTGCACTGGTATTCCAACAGAAAGAAAATTACAGCCATACTCACCTGCCACAGGGACAATGTGCCATTAAATTACTTCCATCTTACTGGGATTATAGCTAAATGCTCAATAAATGTTATCATACCATTTTATACACAGTACTAAAAATCTGTGGGATCGAGATCATCATCTCTCACATTGCTAAATATGTTCTCCTGCATAGAATAACTTTGTTTCCACAAGATCCTGAGAATGTTCATCTGTTTTTATTTTTAATGGCATGCAAGTTTCATTGGGACGGATATGCATACTGCTATAACTCAAGGGCCATATCTATCATTCTAGCTGCCCTATGCTTAGTAAAACAAGAGAAGGAGACCAGTCTCCAAACATATAATCAGAATCTTTCTGCATCAGCAATATAGCCAATATAGAAGTCCCAAAGGTGCTATTTTTCAGGAGGCAATTGGAAACAAAACTTGAAAACAAAACTTTTTTGTTTTTTCTTTTGAAGATGTTTCTCTTCTCATCCAAGAAGCTTATTCAGCTCTGACACGATAGTGGGGAATGGAAGGATTTATATTCCTTGCAGACAGCTGGTAATCTGCATCCTTTTAGAGAGTCGTTGAAGCACTTTGAGGTTTATCTGTGTCCTCAGCATTACCTGAGTACTGCTCTTGGTGCCTGAAGTCTGCAATTTCTCTCTGGAAATCCATTCCTACTCCCATACCATTCAAAGGGTGTTCATTCCAAGTTGTATAACTAAGAGATTCTCAGTCATCCAGGTCATGGTTGTCTCAAAGGTGCAGGAGGAAAAAAAACACATTTGGGACAATCATGACCTGGATGACCTAAAATCTCTACAGACTTTTAGCCAATATGGAAGTCACATGCTATATCTACTTGCAACTCTGCTTCTATAGGAGAACACACACTGTAATCACTTTCATCTGCAACACTCCTATGAAGAGAGTTATGAGTCAGTCATGCTATATAATTGAAGAATAAATAATCAGGCTGTCTATAGCTTCCCCGTTGCACTCTCTCCTTTTGTTTACCAATCTAAAGTATCACAACCAGAGCTCCCAGTTTCAGTGAACGGTCAAACCTGTATCAGATAGGCTAACATGTGAGGTAAAAAAAATACAGGCAGACTCAGACATATTTTCATAAATCCAGCACTGGTTGTGTGACAATCGGTAGAAAAATAATGTTAACTGAATCTGAAGCACTTTGCTTTTTAAATAAAACTGACTGAATGAACAGAGGTTGTAAATCACCATCGATATGAGCTTCTTTCCAAGCTCTGCCAGCACTGCTGAACTAATGTCCCTAAGGGAAGACAGAATGGAATGTTTTATGAGCAAAAGATATGAATCAACAGGAACAATCCCACGGATTGTTTTGCCTTAGGAACAGCCAGTGCTATTTTTAAGATGGTAGAAAGCAGCAACAATCTATCAGTCTTTCCTTCTCCTTCACCCACCATTTTATTTTTTTGTATCTGCTGTTATGAATAGTGACTTCCTGAAACAAAAGGGGATTTTATTTTGTGGCCAGCCAGGAATTCCATACCTTACCATCAAAACCAAAGAAACAAATGAAATGTCTAGAACAATTCATGTTCTAAAATACCCAAACCAAGATTGGAAATGTTGTACAGCAAAACATGGCAGAGTATTTGTTATGTTGGGGGAAGGATGCAATTTATCCGATGAACCCATAAGATGATGATCCCAAAGGTGCTTTTCCAAAATATAGGAGAACAAACCCATCAGGACAAGATTCAGCAGTCCATCTGCATTTGAAAGACAAAGGCCACTCTTTTGAGGACAGTAAACTCCACATTCTGGACAGAAAGGATCGCTGGTTGGAAAGAGGGGTCAAAGAGGCCATCTATATTAAAACTGAACAGCCCACTCTCAATGAGTGGGAAGAAATATGACCCCCTCTTATCTCCTGTTTACAATACAGTCCTTTCAGCAGTTCCAAGAAGGTTCCAATCTGCACTATTCAGGTGACCTTGAGGACACCAACAAACCTCTAAGTGGCCTCTATGACTCTCGGAGAGAATGCTAATGACTAGATGACTGCAAGGAATAGAAATCCTTCCATTTTCTACCATTCAGTCAGAACTGAAGATGAGAAGTGAAAGGTCTTCAAGGAAAAAATAAGAACATCCAGTTGCCTTTTGAAAAAGCACCTTTGGGACCTGGATGAGTAAGAATCTTAATAGACATATGGTGATGATATCTCTCTCTTTCTTGTGAGAGGGTTCCTGAGGCTTTCGGCATTTCTTCTCTCCAAAAGGGACCTCCTTTTTTTCTAATTTTGGTCCAACCTGGCTGCTTAATTCTCCCTCCCCACTTTTTTCCCTAAACAACTACTGAAATATCCTGGTCCACAATAGCAAAATTGCAGGTGAGGGCAATAACTCATTCTCATAGCTGGGACAATGGTGAGTGAGTAATAACAGGCAAAAATGTCATACTTAGCAAAGAGAGATCAGCCATAGTTTAAATCACTTGGGGTCTACTCTTGTAAAAATCTGTCCAGCTTTTGATTATTTTATAAACTGAATGTGTATAATTGTGCCAAATTTGGTTTCATTCAGTTTTTCTTTCTTTTTCCAAGTTTAAACTCTCCCTTTCTCACAACAGTTTGCAATGTACAAAAATGTATGTACCAGCATTTCTAGCTTTTCTAATACCATACATTTTAAAGGAGAATATTTGTAACCCAGGGTTGGTATGAGGAGTCCTTGATGCCCTCTGAACTTGGTTGTTTTCTTGAAGTTATTTCAGTACCCAAGTTAGGTAACATCATCAGCATTAAGTGATGATTAGTCGTAAGGATGAAAATACAGAATGCGTTAACCTTCCCTCTGAAGGGGTACCTATTTATCTACTTGCATTTGCATGCTTTCGAACTGCTAGACTGGCAGGAGCTGGAGCAAGTAACTCATCCTGTCATGCTTGAGTCTCAAACCGTGTCCATCAGCTTTTCAGCTGACAAGCCCAGCATCTTAACCTCTGAGTATTTGTTTGTTTGCTTATTTGTTTATTTGATCTGTTTGCCACCCATTTCACTGCCAACCTTACTTTTATTGTATAATTTATTTTTATACTATTTTACTGTATTACGTATTGCTTATTATTTATTACTCTTCCCTATGATCATCATGTGAAGACCACTGAGAAGCTTCAACTGGTCCAGAATGCAATTGCAGGATGTTGTGCTTCCAGGAGTTAGTTCACTATAAAATTCTACATGGCTTAGACCCAGATATTTGAGAGACCATCTATCTTCCACCCAGACAATATGAGCTGGTATAGATACACTCCAGTTCTCTTTGATTTACCAGTGCCACCCTTTGGGACCCAGAATGCATGCCTTCTCTATCTGGGTCCTATTCTCTGGCATGAGGTCCTCCAAGATGTGGATGTCCCTCATCCTGATGGAGATCTCCCAGGTTTTTGGATAGAGGGGATGGAACCCCTTGTCAGATGCATCTGGCATCATTGTGCATGTTTCGGTATTGATAATTTAGATTTCTACCTGACATTTTTATTGTGAATTACTCAGGGTCAATTTAGAGTCAGACAGTACCAAGATCAAATCAAATTAAATCAATCGTCTTATGAAATCCCAGGCATTCTTGCCTAAAATCCCATCCAAAATAGCCACTTATAGATGAAAGCTCATGAGATTTAAGGCAGAACTCATATCTTTAGAAATTCAGCAATCTTACGGGGCTTTAATTTACATATTTGATTAATTTGGGGTTTATGCAAACATCCTTCAGAGGTATCGCAGGAGCCCTACTACTTCAGCCTATCTTAATCCTTGTTCATCATCAATTGATTAATTATCATCAGGAAGATGGTGACTTTTGATTAGTGAACTTGAGAAAAAAAGTTTCGACAGGCAGGAGAAGGATATATGGTCATACTTATGCTATTTGCATATCTACAAAAAAAAAGCCCATGCATTGCTATTGTGCGTGCCCATGTTAATCTGGCACTAAATATTAATTTGGTAACTGAAAAGGCTGTTTCCCCATATTTCATGCTGCTGCAAGAATGGAAAACATATGGTTTTCTGTTGCTAGATTCCAACTCCCACTATTGCCAGTGATGCCTGAGGCTGATGGGTGTAATGTTAAACAACATCTGCATATTCCGTTTCCTTGCTCCTGAAATAAAATTGCAAAGAAATTGCTGTAGCTCTGAACTTTTGCATGTTAATGTGATACCCAAGTACAGCAGGATGACCAGCACTGAAAAGGTGACAACCTCTGATGATCTTAAGCCCTTTTAGTGTCCTTCAAAAATCACAAGCTCTTCTTCCATAAAGCTAACCCATTTACAAAGGGGTGGAGGGGAAATATGGATATATATATGCATGCCATTCCTCTGCCAGGTCAGCCATATGTTTCCCAAGTGCAGCTGTTAGATTATAGAGAAAAGTCCATTAATTGCAGCAATGGATGCTGTTTGTGTACAATTTCCATATGCTGTTCTTGAAAGCATGCCCAGTAACTAAGCGAAAGTGTATTTCTCACTGCATACATTGCATGGAATAAGCCTCAATGGAAAAAACAGCAGCAACTTTCTCTTGCCATGATACATCCTCATTTTTTCCCAAATTGAGTCTAGCCTTATTCCCCTGAAATAGAATGGAAGTACATTTTATAATTCCACCTATACATATATAAACTTTTATTTAGAGTGGTGTGGTGGTTAGAGGTGCAGCTCTCACCTCATAATCAGGAGGCTGTGAGTTCTATCCTACGTAGAGGCAGATATTTCTCTGTCTGAGCACAATGAGAATATATCTGCTGAATATAACTCCACATTGGTGACAGGAAGGGCATCCGGCCATTAAACCATTTGCTAGCTCCATTTAGTTGCCCAGACTCCACCCTGCAAGGGATTATGGGGTTGTTAAATGATGATGGTATATACTTTTATTTCCTGAGTTTTCATTTAAGATAACACTACAAACGTGTACTAGGGGTGAGAAGGAAGGATGATTATCTTGTTAGCAAAGACCATTGTTTCTTCAGACTGTATTTTCTTCATAGTATATTGTAAAAAAAAAAAAAGAGCTAAGCCAATAAGAAATTTTTCAGATGTGTAAATTTGAAAGCTACCAGCTTTACACTCTCATCACCACCAGTAACCTCCTCCCCCAAAAGTCAGTAAAATAAATCATCTTCTATATCATTTGGGCAACTCTTTTCATATCACACTGAACTCAGTCAGGCATTAACCCAGTTATATGTTTTGACCAGTAGTTCTGCAGCACATAATACAGGGTCAGAAATCATTACGTTGGGGGATACTGAGTCCTCAAGGAAGTGCTTGGATCTCATGATCATTTGCATCAAGAGAGGCTCTCTAGGTTTGATGATATTTTTAGCTTCTTTCACCACTGGACAGGCTGGTAGGAAAACACATGGCTTGGTGACTAGAGTGAAGCCCTTGGTGATGAATCTTGCAATGCTTTGAACTTTCCAGCTCTTTTTGTTGGATAGTCCAAAAGGTAAAATGATCATTTGTCTGGACTTTGTGGTTTTGATGTCATGGTTGATTGGTTAGAGCTAATATAACCCTATTGGACTGTCAAAGCCATATGAATAGGCTTTGGATTCTTTCTTGAGACAGAAGGGAAAAATGTTGATATACTTTTACAGGTCAT
This sequence comes from Bungarus multicinctus, assembly GCA_023653725.1. Taxonomy (NCBI): domain Eukaryota; kingdom Metazoa; phylum Chordata; class Lepidosauria; order Squamata; family Elapidae; genus Bungarus; species Bungarus multicinctus. The sequence goes on along the minus strand of CM042848.1, from coordinate 62,181,348 downwards.
CTTTATCAAACTACAACACTACTACCTTAGTACATTTGTATTAAGGGTTCTTGGTTCTTCTTGCTCTGCCAATCCTACATCTCTTAGCATCAGGAACATCAACCACAATCACTATCTGGATATGTGGCAGGGTAGGGTTTAGTTTCTGAACTGCAATTCTAATTATGTAGGTATTTTACTTTACCTGTTCATCATGAAAGGGATGGCCACCTGGGGAACCTGCTATTTCTTCTTAGAGAAGCTGACAATAATGTAATAATTATTCATGCTGTATAAAGTCATCTGAAGTGCAAAGATCCATGAGTTCAATTCCAGCAAAGTTTGAACATCATAGAATAGCTCTGGTTACCCATGTTTGTTGAAACTGGCCACATGATGCCTCCTGGTGGTCAAAGTTTCCTTAAAGTTTTAATCATGGCATATTGACCTGTGGCTTCTAATCATAGCGGATTTACAAACAGCTATAGGGATATCAACCTACTCTATAACTAGAACTTTTTGAAACTCATAGTGAGCCTTCCTGGAGCTTTCCCTTCTTGTTCCTAAGGACTGAATGGGCAGGGAAGGCAGAGTTCTTGAGAATGGAATACCATTGCAGTTCTGATTTTCACCAGTGCCTCCCCAACTTGACAATAAGGCTAGACTAGTGATCATGCAGTGAGACAGCTAACTATCCTCTTTTGCATCAGCAGGGGGGCATTCCAGCTTCGCAGGTGCCTTTCATTCAATTACATTTGGTCTCCCCCTCTGGCACCTAGCATTCTGGTATGCTCCAACCCGCAGTTTGGGGATTACTGTTCTACTATCATCCCCCAGCTTTTTTAGAATTGTTAATTAAACATTACAATGCATGTGTGAAGTCACAAGGGATAATAAGTGCACTAATGGATAAATGGCTTAGGAACTGGCTCTGCCTGTCGGTTTGCGGCATTAAGTTGTCAGTCATTTAGCCCAATCCCTGCAACATCTATCACTGAAGTGTGCTGGCCACAGCTGGACAGAATGGTAGGCAAATCAAGGCAAGGCAGGGCAATCTCTTGCTTATCGCCCCTGGAATTTAGCCTGCTGTGATGATAGAGAATGAAGACCTTGTTAAGTGCTTAGTGCTATTTGTAACAGGGCTTGGGTTCTCCATTCAACTGTCATATCCAACTTGCTTTCCTCCAACTCAGTCTGGCCTTAAGCAGAGACCATTTTTAATACACAGTAATCCCAAATGTGCTTTTTTTCAGAAGGCAACTGGACTTTCTTGTTTTTTCTTTTGAAGATGTTTCACTTCTCATCCAAGAAGCTTCTTCAACTCTGACAGGATAGTGGGGAATGGAAGGATTTATACTCCTTGCAGACAGCTGGTCATTTGCATCCTTTTAGAGGGTCATTGAGGCCACTTGGAGGTTTATCTGTGTTCTCAGGCTCACCTGAGTCGTGCTCCTGGTTCCTGTAATCTGTAGGTTTTTTTCCCTCTGGAAATCCATTCCTACTCCCACACCATTCAAAGGGTGTTCATCCCAAATTGTATAACTAAAAGTCTAATGTTTATATAAAAGTCTAAAAGGTGTGGGAGTTTAACTGAATTCACTCTGGCCATGGTAGATGTCCAGATGCCCTCTATGAGTGGGGCAAAACCTCATCCCCAAATTATGACTGTGGGGTCGAAAAACAAACTATGCAACATATAGTGATAGAGTGGCAAAATAGAGTCTATAATGGAGACTTTGTTGATTTCTTGACTGTGACAAATGAAGCAGAAAATTATATCTGTAATCTAGACATACATTTATAATACTTTAGACTTTACACTTCATATTTTGTGTTTCTATCTCATGTTTTATTGAAATGTGGATTTTTTTTCAATTTTATTACAGTCACAGACCAGAGACCAGAACAAATAAAAACACTCAATAAATACAATTAACAATTTTAGAATAAAATAATAAATAAAAGATAATGATAAAATCTTGCCAATAAAATCATAGATGATAAAAATCTATAATAAAATCCAGTCTGTCAATTATACATGGTCTAACTATACTAAAATCACAATCTATAAACCGTGTGGCCCGTAGTCAGTTTATTACTAAAAGGGAAAGGAATAAGCAGTGCAATGGATTTGCCACGTTTGTTGTATAAAATGGCTATGATGGGTTTGACACGTGTTCCCAATGAATCCCCAGTGATTCAATGTACCATACAATAAGTAAATCTCTCCTGTAAATATTTAATGACCTATTATTTTTAAATCATTCTTCTCCAAACTAAAGATATTTGAAGTTTCCACTTTTCCTAAAAGCAGGATAATGTCTAGGCCCATCTCTATCTCTGTCCCCAATGGAGGCCACGAAACCTGTGAGGGAGCAAAAGCAGGTATGTGTACGATGACATTACATGCAGATGATGTGAATCTGAGATGCAAAGGCCAATGGTAGCATTTGTTTTATGATGGCATCACACCTGTGTCATTCATTTTAGCATCCCTACAGGACTAGTGCTTTCAACCTCTTATGCATATAAACAATGATACTTGAGATTTAACCTTTTCTGCCAAAAATATAGAATTCCAAAGGTGGCACCGGGTGCATGATTCACTTACCATATTCATGGCAGGTTTTGTTTATTGTTTTTGAGGGCAGCAAAAAAAGCAAGAGGGATTCCAGGAGATGAATCGCCAGAGAAAAAATATAAACTAAAACATATTTAAAAGAAATACATCCTCAAGTCAATCCAGACTTCTACTGAATACCTTTATGCAGTTTTCTTGGCAGTGTTACGGAGCTGCCTTATTCTGGAATGGAATGGAGTGGAGAGGAGTGGAGTGGAATAGAAATAGAAATAGAAGAAGCTGGAAGGGACCTTGGAGCTCTTCTAGTCCAAACCCCTGCTCAATCAGGAGAACCTATACTATTTCAGATAAGTGACTGTCCAGTCTCTTCTTAAAAACCTCCAGCAATGAAGCACCCATTTCTGAAGGCGAGCTGTTCCACTGGTTAATTGTCCTCACTGATAGAAAGTTTCTCCTTAATTCCAGGTTACTTCTCTCTTTGATTAGTTTCCAAAGCCCTCCAATGCTTTGAAAATAATTTGATCCTCCTCTGTGCCCGTTTTTCAATATCCTATTTCTAGCCTAGAACTCAGGAAATCTCGGGTCTGGTCCAGTTTAGTTTTGGAGCTCAGACCAGTTCAGCTAGGAATGAAGAAAAGGTAGTGGTTCAAGAGAAAGGAGGAGATTAATAGGAAGACAACAAATACGGCCTTCACTGATCCTTTAACATGATATATGTTCTCTTTGAAGTACATATTAAGAGTGGGTGGTCTTTAGGTGGTTTTAAGGTAGTCATTGATTTTTGACCACAATTAGAATGAGAATCTCTGTTGTAAGCAAGGCAATCATGGGACCTGGGTACTTACGGGACCGCCTGCTGCCATCAACAGCCTCCCGCCGCCCAGTGCGCTCCCACAGGGTTGGCCTCCTCGGGGTTCTGCCCACCTGGTCGTTGCTGATTGGCAGCCCCAAGGGTGCCGGCCTTCTCTGCGGGGCTCCCTCCCTTTGGAACGATTTGCCCCCGGAGATACGGGCCATTACCGACATTCAGACCTTCCGGTGCACCGTAAAGACCCTGTTTTTTCAATAGGCTGGCCTGGCCCAGTAACGATTTTTGGGGTTTTTAAAATTTGGTATTTTAAATTTTTTATTAGTTTTATATTTGCTAATTGTATATTCAGCCTCTATATTCGGCCTATAATTTAATTGTTTTAATTTGTTTTTAATTGTATATACTGTTTCTGTTTTTAGTTGGCTGTACACCGCCCCGAGTCCCTTTTTTTGGGAGAGGGGGCGGTATAGAAATTTAATAAATAAATAAATAAATCATTAAGTGAATTGTGCCAAATTTTCCATTTCTTTTTATAGTGGTTGTTTAGAGAATCACACTGCCATTAAGTGAATTCAGTTTCCCCATTGACTTTGCCTGCCAGAAGCCATCTGAGAAAGTAGCAAATGACAATGACATAATTATGGGAAAACTGCAATGGTCCTATGTGTGAGGATGATCGTAAGTATGAAGACAAGACATATTTCAGCACCACCGTAACTTCATACAGTTGCTAAATGAATCCTTTTGGGGAAACCACTATCTGTTTTGGCTTTCTTTCTTCTTGAAAAATTGGTAGGACAGCTTCTATCATGTTAAGAAGGAAAACGTGAATTATAATTGAGGCTTGACATGGTTCCCTCTCTTCCATCTTAAGAACAGGGAATATTTTCAAGACAGTTACTCCTGTCTCCCACGATTGTTTTTAACAGCACGTTCCCCATTATTCAAAATATTTATTAACCATGTATACAGAAGAGTCTGTACTATAGACTGTCTTCATATTTACTTGAATATATGCTGGGGTTTGTAAGTGCATACACTGGGGAGAAAAGCTAGCCCATTCAATCCTCTGGATTACCTTGGACTTTTTTCAGTGTGATAATATCTTCTAATCACCACTCCCTCATCTTTTTATTTAAAAAAATACACATTTTTATTATAGATGATGATAAGATGTACTGCTGAGATAATGGCTGGATATGAACTTTGTGCTAGAAGAAGCCATGGTTGGTTAATAATTTGCTGAATAAGCCACCACATCTGGATTCACATAGAGAAGGGAAAGAGATGTAGTTTTGCCTAACTGGGTTCTTCCCTTGTGTTAACAAACTGAATGAAAAAGGCAGAACAGACTCTATTCAATAGATGCTGTCCTTTTGTACTTATGTACTGTATTTATAGATTTTGAGAGGTTACCAATCTACTGTATTCAGAAATCAGAATGGTTCACAGTTTCTTTTGCAATAAATAATTCTGCCTTAGTATTTCAAAGTGTACAAATAGTACTCAGACATACAATCTATGACACATGAAATAACTTAGAAAAAGTTCTCAGAAGACTATATTATCAGGCAGCAATAAACACATGGATTAAGGATTGGATTAATCTAACAAATAAAAGGATATTAACATTAGAAGTTTACAACTTACAAATTGGCTGGCATGCGTTTCTTTGGGATGGGAAGAGTAAATATCATACCTTCTGTACTTCCAACATTGGGTGAGAAACACTCTCTTGTCTATTTAGGAGAATCTAAAAAAGAACTATTATATGAAGATACCATTATGGTTATCGACAATGGAAGCATTAATACATCCCAATGCCTTGGATCTTAATAAAATGATAAAATATAGAGATTTGTTAAACGAAAAGGGGGAATTAAAAACGCGGAATCAATTAGAATTACAGGGAATTGAAACAGGATGGTGGCCCTACATGCAAGTTCAAACTCGTTACAAAAAAGATAAAGAACAATTCAGTTTTTACACAACTCAGCAAGAGCTAGACAAAATATTACAAGGTGTTGAGAAAAAAATGATTAGTAAAATATACAATTATTTATTGGATTATAAAATGAAGAAAGAAACTGTTAAAGAAAGTATAATAACCTGGGCTAAAAATATAGGCCATAGCATTAATTTGGAACAGTGGGGACATATTTGGCAAGTAAATTATAAATTAACATTGTTGGTCTCTTATAAAGAGAATATATATAAAATGTTTTACTGCTGGCACCTCCTACCAGCCAGAATAGCCAAAATGTTTACAAATATGATATCCAAATGTTGGAGATGCAATCATAATCAGGGAACATACTTCAATATGTGGTGGATGTGCCCACATGCACATGGCAAAAAATTAGATCATGGTTAGAGGAAATAACGAAACAGAGAGTAAACCAGAAATTTTCCTATTAGGAATGTTAGAACCTAACATGCACAGAAAATACCAATATTTGATGCTCCATATCATAACGGCAGCCAGAATTTCTTTTGCCCAAAATTGAAAGCAGGCTATGACCCGCCCCCCAGAAGCCACAATTATTAATAAGATATATCAATGTGCAGAGATGGATAGATTAACAAAATTATTGAACGATAAAGAAGAATATTATTATATTAATATTATATTATATTATTATAGTATATTATTATCAATAATATAAAATATGGGATGTTTGGTACAAATGGATAAGAATAAGACATAAAGGCATCAAATGATCTATGTAATACTATAAAAATACAAAACAATAAGTTTTTCGTGTAAATAAATGTAAATAAAAATGTATATATGTATAAAATGCCTAGAATGTCGAAGAATCAAATACAGAGATATATAATACATTAATAGAAGATATTTACAATGTAAACACTGCTATAGTAACATTGTAAAGTGCGGAAATTTGTTTTTCAATATTAAAACGCTGAATAAATACATTTATTTTAAAAAGTTCTCAGAAGCACAGGCAAGTTGCTAAACATGTTTTAATACAATTGTTGTATTCTTGAGTGAAGACATATTAAACTGTATTATTAAACTGTATTAAGATGTAATTATGAAGTAAAAATCAAGAACATTTAAGAAAAAGATTTAAGAAAATTTTCTCTGCCAAATGTCACTTGTACATATTCTAAGGAAGGCACTATAACTCAGCATTTATGCTGAGTAGTGGCGCAGTGGTTAGAATGCAGTACTGCAGGCTACTTCTGCTGACTGCCAGTTGCCAGCAGTTCAGTAGTTCGAGTCTCACTGGCTCAAGGTTGACTTAGTCTTCCATCCTTCCGAGGTGGGTAATTATTGGGGGCAATAGGTTGATTCTGTAAAACCACTTAGAGAGAGCTGTAAAGCACTATAAAGCGGCATATAACTCTAAGTGCTATTGCTATGTATCTTTTTATGCAAGTAATCCAGGTTCAGTTTAGGAATCTCGAACTGAAGTGTTTGCAAGTAACAAGAAAGATTCAAAAGCTGGAAGCTTCTGCAAGTGAAGCTTCAGAAGTTAGATCCCTCTTGAAAAGTTGTTGGAGAGAAACAAGCCATGACATGTTTGCTAGGAGAATGGAAAGCAGAACTGGTCAGCTGACCTGATGAGCAAATAAATGTCTGCATGTTTCTCAGGGGCAATGTTCCCTTTAAGACCTAGCTCTCTGGAGAAGGCTCTAATGCTGAGTAAATTGGAAGAAAAGAGAAGGATGAAAGCAGCAACGTAGATGTAGACTCAATTACAGTGGCGATGAGTGCACCATGGAAGCCCCAAAAGACCAAGTTAGGGATAGATTGTCAGGGAGAAAAATAAAAAATGACTTGCACAAAATCAGTGTTTCCTTTATATCATGAATGTATCACCACAAAATATTAAGAAAATATAGATGTATGTTTCACAATGTTTTAAGATGCTACACTTGGGTTTTGTTTGTTCATTTGTTTTGCTGTGACAGAATCCTATGGCAAATCCATAGGATTTGTGGTTTTTAGAGGATTATGGTTTTTAGAGATTTGCCTCTTTTTACTCTGCAGCTCTAGGATTACATTCAAAATACAAACAAACTGTTGTGCCGTTTGGGCATACCACTCTGTAATTTCATATTATCTCTGAGTAACCATGGTTAATATGAAAATTAGGATAACTAAGTATAAACCATGGTTGTCCCAAAAAGGTACTTTTTCCCAAAGGAAAATCCAGGCAACTGGATTTTCTTGGGTTTTGGACAAGCATGATCTGGATCAGGGGTCTCCAACCTAGGCAACCTTAAGACTTGTGGACTTCAACTCCCAGAATTCCTCAGCCAGCTTTGCAGAGTTGAAGACCAGAAGACCCCTGCTCTGGATGATTGAGAATCTCCAAGATAGTAAACCATGGTTCATAATATTAGAAATAATCATTTATGCCATGCTCAATGTAACATACCAAATAGATGGCTCCTTGGCTTCTCTGGAAAATGTCCCACAAAGGATAGCCTATTTCCTATCTGGTAATTGGTTCCACTATTAACTTGCTTTTACTGTCAATTTTTTTTATAATGTACAATTACAGTCTGTTTCATGTCCTGATGTCTGGAATAAGAGAGAATAAGGCCTTCTATATGACATCCTTTCAGATATTTGAAGACTGTGTTTATAACTCCTTAAGTTGTCTATTTCAAAGCTAGCATATTCCAAGTTCCCTGGTCATAATTATTGCCTTTTAGGAAACCATTTCATTTTTTTCTGAATTTCAGAACTGTACATAATAATTTAGATGGGATACAACCAAAATAGAATAGAGTGGAACAATTATGCCCTATGATTTGGAAGTTATATTTCAAGTTTTGTATTTGCCTAAAATTGCCTTTGCCTTTTTTCCAAGCATTCAGTTTACAATCAATTATTGCTGCAGGAATTTTAATTTTTTCATGACTAAGTTAGGTATTAGTCATCTGTGAATTTGTTTTCTAAAAAACTTTGCAGCTGTCTTCTATTAACTTTAATTACATTACTTTCACTCCATGCTTCAATCCAACAGTACTGTTTTGAATTTATTTCTGCCTCACAACATATTTACTATCCATCCAGTTTCATATCATTTGCTATTAAAGGTAAAGGTTTCCCTTGTCCAGTTGTATCCTACTCTAAGGGGTGAGGCTCTTTTCCTTCCTTTAACTGAGGGAGCCAGTGCTGTCCGAAGACATTTCCATGGTCATGTAGCCAGCATGACTATACGCCAAGGTGCACAGAATGCTCTTACCTTCTCACTGAAGGGGTATCTATTTATCAACTCAGACAATGAGTCTGATCGGACACAGGTGAGGTCCTATATTAGGACCTACCTAGTGGCGATAAGGGCGGCGAGGCGTTCACGCTTCTCCGCCCTTATTGCGTCTGCAGAAAATCGGCCTGCTGCCCTGTTTAGAGTGACCCGCTCCCTGCTTGAGCCGAGAGTGCGGGAGGACCTCTTGCAGGGTAAAGCAGAAGAGTTTTCCCGATTTCTGCATGATAAAATCGCCCAGATTCGGGATGGGCTGGACTCCAGTTGGGTGGTCCCGGGGGAGGTGTCCGGGGCAGGTCTTGAGACGGTTATCTGGGAAGAGTTCGATCCTGTGACCGCCGAGGGTGTGGACAGACTTCTGGGGAGGCTGAATGCCACCACATGTTTATTGGACCCGTGCCCTTCCTGGTTGGTTTCTACCTCCAGAGAGGTGACACGAGGCTGGCTCCAGGGGATTGTCAACGCTTCGTTGACGGAGGGGGCGCTTCCGACCGCCCTGAAAATGGCGGTGGTGCGGCCCCTCCTCAAGAAGCCTTCCCTGGACCCGGCTCTTTTGAATAACTATCGTCCTGTCTCCAACCTTCCCTTTGTGGCGAAGGTTGTTGAGAGTGTGGTGGCGCGTCAGCTCCCTCAGTATCTGGAGGAAGCATCCTATTTAGATCCGTTCCAATCGGGCTTCAGGCCCGGGCACAGTACTGAAACAGCATTGGTCGCGTTGGTAGATGATCTCTGGAGGGCTCGTGACAGAGGTTATTCCTCTGTCCTGGTCCTCTTAGATCTGTCGGCGGCTTTTGATACTATCGACCATAGTATCCTATTGCGGCGGTTGGAGGGGTTGGGAATTGGGGGCACCGTCTTGCGGTGGTTCTCGTCCTTCCTCTCGGACCGCTCGCAATTGGTGTTGATGGGGGGGGAGAGGTCCACCCCTAGGCCCCTCATGTGTGGGGTGCCTCAGGGGTCGGTCCTCTCCCCTCTTCTGTTCAACATCTATGTGAAGCCGCTGGGAGAGATCATCCGTGGTTTTGGGGTGAAATGCCATCTGTATGCTGATGACACTCAGCTTTACATCTCCACCCCAAACCACCCCAACGATGCTGTGGAGGTTATGGCCCGTTGCCTGGAGGCTGTGCGGAACTGGATGGGTGAGAACAGGCTTCGACTCAACCCTTCCAAGACCGAGTGGCTGTGGTTTCCGGCGGCCCGATATAGTCAGCTGACTCCATCGCTGGCTATTGGGGATGAGATCTTGACCCCCACAGAAGGGGCACGCAATCTTGGTGTCCTCCTGGATGTACGGCTGTCTTTGGAAGAGCATATTACGGCCGTCTCCAGGGGGGCTTTTTATCAGGTTCGCCTGATACGCCAGATGCGGCCCTTTCTTGATCGGGACGCCTTACGCACAGTCACTCATGCCCTGGTCACCTCCCGTCTGGACTACTGTAATGCCCTCTACATGGGGCTCCCTGCGGGGAGCACTCGGAGGCTTCAACTGGTACAGAATGCGGCCGCGCGGGTGGTTATGGGGGCGTCGAGATACTCCCACGTGACGCCCCTCCTGCGCGAGCTGCATTGGTTGCCAGTGGCCTTCTGGGTTCGCTTTAAAGTACTGGTTTTGGTCTTTAAAGCGCTCCATGGCATCGGACCAGGATACTTACAAGACCGCATTCTGCCAGTAGTCTCCCACCGACCGGTGCGCTCCCACAGAGAGGGTCTCCTCCGGGTCCCGACGCCTTCTATGTGTCGTCTGGTGACCCCGAGGAATAGGGCCTTCTCTGTGGGGGCACCCGCCCTTTGGAATGGGATGCCCCCTGGATTACGAACGACCAGTGACCTGAGGGCCTTCAGACGTGACCTGAAGACCTGGCTCTTCGAGCAGGCCGGCCTGAGCTGACTCAAATGGGATTTTAAATGGGGTTTTTAGATTAGTTGGGATGGGTGCACAAAGTTTTAATTTATTTTAATTGGGGTTTTTAGATTTTTATAGGGACAGCCTAGGGTTTAATTCTTTTTTAACTATTTATATTTGTATACATGTATTTTAGTTGGCTGTTCACCGCCCTGAGTCCTTCGGGAGAAGGGCGGTATATAAAACCTAAAATAAATAAATAAAATAAATAAATAAAATAAAAAACTCACATTTGCATGCTTTCAAACTGCTAGGTTGGCAGGAGCTGGGACAAGGAAAGGGAACTCACCCAGTCACAGGTCTGTTAGCTTTCCATCTGACAAACTCAGCAACTTTACCTGCCATAATCATGCCATGCAAACCCAGCTCATAAAGTTGGTCAGGCTGCAAGATAATTCTTCATTACACAAGGTTAGAGATGTGAACCCAGCAGTTTCCACATCTACAGTAAGTCAATCATTCCAGCTTCTAGCAGTCACAGAGACTCACTTCTGTTCCATAAATTGGTGTTCTGTCTTTTTCCAACTCCTGATACCTATACTATCTTCCACCCACTTCTTTTCTTCTGACACCAGAGGACGAATCCTTTTTACTGCTTTTAACTTCCCTCATGAGCTGAAGTTTCTAAAGCTTTGCCTATGAATATTAGCTTCTTGGTGTTTACATGCAATCTTACATGTCCTTTTTAATTCTTAACTCAATCAAAAACTTCCCATGCACACCCAAGCTATCGTATTTTTTTTCTCATTTTTCTCATTGAGATAATGTGTGATTGCACTTCCAATACCTACTTTATTGTTGATAAATTCCACAACCTCCTGCAATTCTTTTGTTCTAAGGGTTTCTCTCTATGGGATCTCTCCTAGCCCTTCTCTAAGGTTATTCAAATTTATTGTACCTGAACAACTATGCTGCAGTTTTTCTTAGCAACTCATGATTCCATAAGAATCTACTAGTTTTAGGTGTTTATCTCAGAATGATGAGCAATTGCTTCTATTTTTTGGTAGTTGGGATTGTAGGGCACAGCTACATAAAATATTACTTATCGTTTGCAGCATTCCTCAATGTGCTCTGAACTGGATGGGAGCTGTGATCCCACCCCATCTAGAAATTCACATATTCCCCACCTGTGATTGTGCATAATTTCGGTCACTGTGGCTGAAGATGTTCATTACATACTTGTATTCATGCTGATACAATCTAGCCTTCTACAACACAGCAACTTCACGATAGTTTGCGATCCTCTGCACCATGATCATATCACTGAGCTCACTGCCTAGGAATTCTGGGAACTTAAGTTCCAATATATTTGGAGAACAGCAGCATGAGAAAGTCTAATACATGTTTTTCTAAAAATATCCACAGCAGGATAAATGATGGCATTGTTAGTGGGGATAGGTCTTCTACTTGTTTAATAAAACATTGGCAAACAGGAAGGTATTTTTGGTGTTACCAACATATACAAAATGCACCTATAAGCCATGGTGGCACAGTAGTTAGAGTGCAGTACTGCAGGCTACTTCTGCTGACTGCCAGCTGCCTGCAAAATTTGGCAGCTCGAATCTCACTAGGCTCAAGGTTGACTCAATCTTCCATCCTTCAGAGGTGGGTAAAATGAGGACCCAGATTGTTGGGAACAATATGCTGACTCTGTAAACTGCTTAGAGTGGGCTATAAAGCACTATGAAGCAGTATATAAGTCTAAGTGCTATTGCTATTTTCATCCTGAGAAATACTTAAGGGTAAGTTAATCATATTTGGGTGACACAGGGCTTAAATGCAGTGTGTGCTTTTTTGGTCTAATTTTGTCTGGCACGAGATGCCAAGTCACTGGGACAAGAGAAATACATAATAAACTAATAGAATCTTGCTGATGCATCTCTCTTAGTCTCTCCACCTGCAGGAAAAATTCAGGCCAGCCTTGAAAAATCAAAGAGAGGTTTGCTTATGGGATCTTTATAATGATTTTCATGTTATTTGCTAATAATCTAGCCCAGGATCCCAATTCAACAGACTATGTAAATTGGATAATAATTTAAGCATCTTGGAGTTGGATCATTAATTCTCTCTTTTCTCATCCCCTTTTTTAATAAACAAGTTTTATTGCGTAAATATTATTATAGCCAAAGCCTTTCAATGCAACATCACATGTATCTATTCATAAAAAAAAACTAACAACAAACTTAATCATTTTTTCCAGATTAGTGAAAGTAATTCCATTCCTTTTTCTATGTGCTGGGTATAAAAACATAGTAACATAGAGCTGGAAAAGATCAAAGATCTTCTACTCCAATCCCCTATTCAAGGCAGGGGAGACCTATGCCATCTGAGTCAAATGGTTGTCCAGTCTGTTTTTGAAAACCTCCAGTAATGGAGCACCTACAATGCCAGGAGGCAAGCTATTCCATTGATTAATTGTAATTTCTCCTAGGTTGGATCTCTCTTTAACAATTACCTATTACTTCTTGTCTTGTCCTCTGTTGCCTTAGAGAATAAGTCAATCCCCCATTCTCTGTGACAGCCCCTCAAGTACTGGAAGTATTTTAAGCTGTCTGAAGTATCACTTAAGGTAGCTCAAATACAATGGAACAAAACATGTTGTTTTAAAAGCTGTCCATTATTCTCCATTAAGTATTAGTCTCAACCTGGTATAATTCAACACGCCATATAATCCACTCATCCACTGTTCATGAAAAATGTGGAAGTTAGGAATTTCTAGCTCAAACCTATGTTAATAGCACCAGACTGAGGAAGTTTCTATTAGGTAACATTAAAACCTGTGATAAACACATGAGAATTTGTTCAAGACTATTTCTACCTCTAATCCAGTTTGCCACTTCAATTGGCACAGGCTTCCTATGAGTCCTTCCCATCAGGGATTCCCTGATACTTGTAATGGGAAATACTGAGGGATGGCCTTGGCATATTCTGTCTTCCATTGAAGAACAGCATTTTGCACACTAAAACAGCCTAACTTACCCTAGATCTCATTTGCGGATCATACCGTTTTAAATTAAGTATTTTACCGAACCCTAAATTCTTGACGAAAATGTTGCCAGCATGGATTTACTTGACAATTATTGAATGCATTCTTCAGTAAAGTACTGAAGAGTACTCAATTTTTCATTAATCATGTTGCAATATTCTTCAAAGACTAATAGAAATCTCAACAAAAATCCTGGTCTTTTTTTCATTATACTATTAAAACAGCTAATAATAAATATATATGTAAATCATTGCATACAGATCTACAAGCTCATATCAAGCTACCTCACCCTCAGAAAACAAATAAATTTGGATATCTGTCTAAAATGGTGGGGTGGGCACCAATCTGACTGGCAGGGATGGGGGCCCTGTTAAGAACACCATTGTCCAAATTGGTCTAAAATCTGAGAGAAAAACCAGCTTTTAAGGGCAATTTTTAAAAATAATGCCAAGGTGGGCAATTTCAGTGGGAATATTTTCCACAGGGCAAGAGTCGCAATAGAGAACTGCTTTCCAAATCCCATCCAGTGATGTTCTTTTAGCAGTGGGATCTAAAATATGGACATAAATAATCCTTTAGAGTTCTAGGCCCTTTGCCATGAAGGGCTTTAAAGTTGATAATTGTTGTCTGAGCAACAATTCCTTCTCTCTGTTTCTGAGAAAGCCTTCTTCCCTTTTGTGGTTTCTTGAAACCATTATTTCCCCACAATGCCATTCTTGTAACTTTCCAATCTTAGAGTTGCTTATCTCCTTTCAGAGCTTTGAACTGCACATGACATAACTGCTATTCAGGGACATTTTAGAAGTCTTCCTTCAGCAGGATGGCAACTTCTGATAATCGCATGAAGTGTTAATATCATTTTACAATGATAAGACCACACTTGGAATATTGAATCTAGCTTTGGTAACCACAACGTAAAAAAATGTTGAGATTCTGGAAAGAATGCAGAGAAGAGCAACAAAAATGATTAAGGGACTGGAGGCTAAAACATATAAAAAACAGTTGCTGGAATTGGGTATGTCTAGTTTAATTAAAAGGACTAGGGCTGACATGATAGCAATGTTCCAATATCTCAGGGGCTGCCACAAAGAACTGGGAGTCAATCTATTTTCCAAAGCACCTGAGGTAAGACAAGAAGCAATGGATGGAAACTAATCAATGAGAACATAGAACTAAGGAGAAATTTCCTGATAGTTAGAACAATTAATCAGTGGAACGACTTGCCTCCAGAAGATGTGGATGCTCCAACACTGGAAGTTTTTAAGAAGAGATTGGACAACCATTTGTGTATAGGATTTCCTGCCTGAGCAGGAGGTTGGAGTAGAAGGTCTCCCAAGTACCTTCCAACTGTTATTCTGTATTCTATTCTATAATCCATGCATATCTGATTATTGATCTGCCATTCCCAAAAGCTTTGGTTTTAAAGACAGTATTGAGGGCTGGAAGGAAAAGATTGAAATTTTTCACAGTGAATGGTTACACATAGAGACTGTGTCCCCTCAAGATTTCCAGCCCAGGAGAGTAATTTTCAATAACCTCCATATGATGCCTGTTTCATGTGCACAGTCTCTTGCCAATGTTGGAATGTTCCAGCTGTTCTACCTCATGACTTTCCTCTCATAGAAGTGTGCTACAGAGGTGGTATTTTTTATTTTATTTTTATTTGTCAATTGCTTACAATAGGTATAAGTAAAAACATAGTATGAATACATGGATACATATATATAAAACAATAGAACAGGGATGGTAGTAGGAAAGGGGAGAGGTCAATAGTAGAAAGTCTAAAGTTAAAATTTTGGGGGTTTGGGGAAGAAACCACAGAGTCAGGTAGAGTATTCCAGACATTGATCACTCTGTTGGTGAAGTCGTATTTCCTGCAATCAAGTTTGCGATTAACCTTGAGTTTGTATCTATTGTTTGCTCTTGTGTTGTTATGGTATATATATATATATATATATATATATATATATATATATATATATATCTTTGGTTCTTCGGGTTTTCTCCCACGTAGCATTGGAGGTATCTAGGCGACATTTCGATGAAGTCTCATTCATCATCTTCAGGCTTGTGTCTTCGGCCTTGTGCTTCTCGGAATAAAGCACAAGGCCGAAGACACAAGCCTGAAGATGATGAATAAAACTTCATCGAAACATCGCCTAGATACTTCCAATGCAACACGGGAGAAAACCTGAAGAACCAAAGATCCACATACAAATACCCGCGAAAACCTCCGAAAAAAAAAATATATATATATATATATATATATATATATATATATATATATATATATATATATATATATATATACTTTGTGTTACAACACAATAAGGGTATGCCAGTATCCAATCCCAGTAAGGGTATGGCTAGCTGAAGAGAGCTAACTAGCTCGAAATAGATCTATCCTAGTCTCCCTTATTTATTATTTAATTATCAGCTTAAAAACCTTACACACACACACACACACACACACACACACACACACACATATATATATATATATATATATATACTTTGTGTTACAACACCCTGTTAAGCCCCAATTAAGGGAGAAAGCATACTGCTTTCTTTTCTGTCTTTCGGCTCATCACCAGAGACTATATATGTGTGTGTGTGTGTGTGTGTGTGTGTGTGTAAGGTTTTTAAGCTGATAATTTTTAAATAATAAATAAGGGAGACTAGTATAGATCTATTTCGAGCTAGTTAGCTCTCTTCAGCTAGCCATACCCTTACTGGGATTCGAACCAGGGAAGTATTACATGTGAGGCAGTTGTAATTGCCACTACACCACTGGCTCTATCCTTATCAGCAGAGGCAGGGGAATAAGTATATACTTTGTATTACAACACCCTGTTAAGCCCCAATTAAGGGAGAAAGCATACTGCTTTCTTTTCTGTCTTTCGGTTCATCACCAGAGACCATACCAACAGAAAGCTATTTGTTTCGTTGTCTTTTCTTTACATGTGTGTAAGGTTTTTAAGCTGATAATTTTTAAATAATAAATAAGGGAGACTAGTATAGATCTATTTCGAGCTAGTTAGCTCTCTTCAGCTAGCCATATCCTTACTGGGATTTGAACCAGGGAAGTATTACATGTGAGGCAGTTGTAATTGCCACTACACCACTGGCTCTATCCTTATCAGCAGAGGCAGGGGAATAAGTATATACTTTGTATTACAACACCCTGTTAAGCCCCAATTAAGGGAGAAAGCATACTGCTTTCTTTTCTGTCTTTCGGCTCATCACCAGAGACCATACCGACAGAAAGCTATTTGTTTCGTTGTCTTTTCTTTGTTCTGTTGTAATACATTCTGTTGTAATACAAAGTATATACTTATTCTCCTGCCTCTGCTGATATTCTGTTGTAATACAAAGTATATACTTATTCTCCTGCCTCTGCTGATAAGGATAGAGCCAGTGGTGTAGTGGCAATTACAACTGCCTCACATGTAATACTTCCCTGGTTCGAATCCCAGTAAGGGTATGGCTAGCTGAAGAGAGCTAACTAACTCGAAATAGATCTATAGTAGTCTCCCTTATTTGTTATTTAAAAATTATCAGCTTAAAAACCTTACACACATGTAAAGAAAAGACAACGAAACAAATAGCTTTCTGTTGGTATGGTCTCTGGTGATGAGCCGAAAGACAGAAAAGAAAGCAGTATGCTTTCTCCCTTAATTGGGGCTTAACAGGGTGTTGTAATACAAAGTATATATATATATATATATATATATACACACACATACTTACATACATATATTCTATCCTATGCATATTTGCCTTTTAAAAACTGTTTATTTTTTTTAATTTATTCATAATGGAGTTTGAGGAACCTTTTATTCTAAGTTCTGCAAAAAGAAAACCCGAGTGTATTCTTAGAATGTATTTTCCAGCTTCTGATCCCTCGACACATTTCCCCCTAAATTAAATTGAAAGTATACTTTACTCTTAAACCTGGAAGTATCTCTTTTTGACTGTATTGTTGATCTGAGCAAGATCAAAGCATTGTTGATGAAATAAGGGGGGGAGGATAATTACACAATGGTCACAGCTGTAAAGGCGCTGAAGCCTGAAACTGGTGATGAGGGCAGTACACTTTTGATGTGAAGTTCTATGTCCAATTCTTGACTTAATTGAACAGTGTTTGGACACAAATGATTATGAAATCCTGAAAAATCATTACTAATCAATGAGATGAGAAAATGGAAAACAATTTGCTGCCTTCCAGAGAGTATTAGACTGTATCAATCTTTAGTTGATGTAGCCAACATTTAATTAATTATTATAGAAATGTATATCTTATCCTATTCAGTGATCCAATGTTGATTGGATTAGGTTTTCACAATCCAGTAATGAGATCTGAAGAGCCACGGTTTCTTTGCTCTGCTTCCTTAAATGTCATTTCCAATTTCCATAGGTTCATTATCAATGAAAATATGCAACACTGGGAAGACCACTAATTAAAAAAAACTGAAAGTTGGTTGTGCAAAAACTAACACTTTCTAAATCTCATGAAATTAATCCCTGGTCTGAAATAGCTCAAGAGTCATAAGGCAATGAGAGTTTTCAAGACAGGATTTCCCATAGATTCTATCATTTAAAATTGCACTCGGTTCACTACTGGACTCAACTGCTGAAGGACAAGCCATGTTGATCAAGAGACACCAATCCCATCCAGAACAGTGACAGCTGACTTTACAATCAGGGTCTACCCTGCCCTAAAAAGCCCTAACATTTGCACAATCCATCTTTGGAAAAAGATGGTAACCACATTTGGATTCTTTATGATTTATGTGCTGCAGAACATTGAACATCTGTCTGTGGCCCATTGGATCTTGGACTACTTCCATCCAGAATTGGACTATTGGCTCAATTTGCCTTACTGCTCTGCCAAGTCCTAATATAGGGGTCCCAAAACTTGGCAACTTTAAGACTTGTGGACTTCAACTCCCAGAATTTTCCAGCCAGCTGGCTGGAGAATTCTGGGAGTTGAAGTCCACAAGTCTTAAAGTTGCCAAGTTGGGAGACTTCTATCCTAATAGAATGTTATTAATTCTTCGCACTATGTATTCTCCATTTTTAAAAAAATAATCTGTTCACTAATCCTTCTTTGGATAAATGCAGAAAAAGACATAGAGGAAAAAAACAACCTATTTAGTTTTATTTATCCTTTTAGTGATGCTAAACATTTCATCGTGTATGGCTAAGAGAGGATGGGAACTTTTAGGAAATCACAAAGTGCTTGTAGAGAGACATCTTTTCTTCTGGTACAAGCCAATTTCTGTTGTCCCCTATTTGTCTATTTGTCTCTCTTAAGTATCACAAAAACCAACCAAATTGTTTACCAGCAATGAAAATGGATGAACGTAATCTCTGATAGAAGCAAGTGATCTTTCAAACTGCCTTTGATCCTATAAAGGAACTATTTTCTATCTCCAGTTAAAAGGTAAACATATTGATAACTCCCTTCATTTAAACAATGGTTCTCTGGTCTTTACTTGCCATAGGAATACTAAATGCAAAGACTGCTTTTCTTTGTGGAAACCAGAATTAGTAATATGGAGGAACAATCATAAAACTAGGGGTGGGCTGCTGGAGGTTCGCAGGGGTTCAGGAGAGCCCCTAGATAAGATTCTGTGCAGTTCAGAGAATCTCCAAATCCCACTCCTGGCTGGCCCCACTCACCCCTCCCCTCCCTTTCCAGGAGTCCTCATGTGGCCTATTTTGGATGCAGGTAAGTGCAGGGTGTGTGCAGACAGAGGGTTGGGGAGGGTGATAAATGGGCCTCCCAGAAGTCCAGGAGCCCAGAAATGGGCCCGTTTCTGGCTTCCAGAGAGCCTCTGGAGCCCGAGGAGGCCATTTTCACCCTCGTGGAGGCTTGAGGGAAGCCTCTGGAGCCCAGGCAAAAAAATAAAAGCTGTGGTGCAGGAGGCCGACTAGACCACGCCCACCCAGCAATCGGGCAGAGAACCCTTTGCTAAAATTTTTGAAGCCCACCCCTGCTTAAAACCAAGGTATTTCTCTGTCTTATGAGAATTTGCTTTTGATATACAGTAAATACCAATATAATTCTGACTTAAATTAACTTTCTTCTATGTGCTTGGTAAGTCTCAAGTGGTTTTTTTTTTTCATTTTCATTTTATTTTGTTTAAGTAACCTGCCTTTTACTCAGGAGCTCAGGATGTCTTCCCAGTTTATTGAGTCAGAGGGCATATAAATTTAATTAATAATAATAATGTAATAAGTCATTTCACCTACTTTTTCTCTCAATAATACATTTTTGAAGCTGGGATAAAAATGAACAGCTGGTCAAAGCTCACCCAGTGATTCTCTATGACTGAGAGTAGAGTAGAAAATGGGTCTCCCTTCACTACATCATCTCTTTTTTCCTTCATAAAGTTGATTTTTTTAAAAAAATATAAAAAATATCTGGACCAGAAATGTTAAATATTTTAATTGGGTGTCTATAGGATATTAGAGATAAATCTCAGGGAAAACAAGCTATATGGCACCATATTGTTGTCAGGAGTAATAGACCCGTAGAAAACAAAACTTCGAATCAGGTAGATTCCTCAAAGAATTGCTTTTTGGATATATCATTTGGCACAGATCTCTGAAGACTCCTATGGTTTTCACCCAATTAAAAGTAAAAGTTTGTTACTTTCTCAAAACAATCAGTCACATGGTCCAATCACGGTGAGGTCTAGTTGCTGGGTGACATCACTCCGCCTTCCTCCAACCAGGTGTGAGAATGACCTTGGTTCCCAAGAGAAAGTATTTTGTTTTGGCTACAGAATCCCAACTATCTCGAATCCCCACTCCCTATCCCTCAGTTCCAGTGTGGCAACATTGAAGCGATCAAAAATGGCTTTGGTCAGGTCAGCTTCAGGGTTGACAATTGTCCCATTGTCCACCTAGCATACAATTTTCTTTTCTTGGTAGAAGAGTTCTTTATAATTCTTTGGCAATCTCTGATCCTTTTAATTGGATGTGCCAAGGATAGAATCGGGGATGACATGAATGCAGTTATCTTCTACTGCAGAAGCATAACTCTTTCTGTGCTGTCCCACCCAGTCTATGGGAATGGGTTAGTTACTTAGGAATTGTGATCTGTCCCCTTAAAGGAATGCATCATGGGAAATGTAGTTAAAGGTATCCTGGAAAATGTA
Organism: Bungarus multicinctus; assembly: GCA_023653725.1. Taxonomy (NCBI): domain Eukaryota; kingdom Metazoa; phylum Chordata; class Lepidosauria; order Squamata; family Elapidae; genus Bungarus; species Bungarus multicinctus. Next base: position 62,160,670 of record CM042848.1, on the reverse strand, counting down.
GTTCATATCATGTGGCCATATCTGTAATCCTGATTGGCCACTAAATTGACCCTCAAAGGGTTGAAGCAGGTTGCCCTCCATTCTTACCTGCACTCATGTACTGATAACATTGTTTCCTTCTATTGCTACGAGATGGGTTAGGAGATAACCATTTTCCACGTACAAGGCAGATATACAAAGGATTGGTCATTGAAAGCGGAACTTCATCACAAATGTGAGTCATGAGGATACCTGATGTACCAATAAATGAACTTTGGTATGGAAGCTTTGTTGAGTTATCAATCTGTATCTGCACACCTTTGTACTAGAGACAGGACAGTGGAAAATGAATTCTAACTCGTCAGAAAATTAAAATTGTTAATGAATTTATGATAAGCAAGTGATATTGAAGCCAGAAAGGAATGCGCAATGTTGATTTGAAACTGCATGTTTCATCATCTCTCTCTCTGCAAGCATCTTTGCAAGCTGTTTGCATGGTGGGAGGGGTCGGATTCCCCCACGAGCTATAGACAAAGAGAAGTTTCTATCCCCACCCACCCACCCCTTCCTCTACTCAGTTTGGCTTTGGCCATCTCAGAGATTCTATTTGCATAACAAGGAAAGTAATTACTCAGTTCTCAAAAGATAATCAAACCTCAGTTTGAACCTTGGAGGAATCTTGCTTGTATTTTAAACGGAAACCAGAAGCTGATTTGCCACGCTCATCTTGCAGGAGAGAAACCTTAAACAAACTCTTTCCAGCCAATTTAAAACTGATAAAGATATATCCAAGCTAGGACCCTTTCCTTTTAAAGGTTGCTAATACTGCATCTCAAATTCCTAATGTAATTTTCTTAATCTTAAACTTGCCATATGATAGAAAATATGTTTGATCCCAAGTACTGTATCCAGAATAGGGAGAGAATCTCTAGCAGTCCAGATTCTATATGACAATATTTTCCATCATCATTAATCACTATACAAAAATCCAAAATGTTTGGAGGGATATGACTTAGATGGAAATAGTTGAATTTATTTTACAGCTTGTCCATGAAAAACTTGCCAGAGAATGTTCAGCGTTGGGAAGAGGTGTTTAATAATGATCATAATCACTTTGGTCCCTAAGCACCTGTTACCAAGAGATGAGCCTAAAACTTGTTTTTTTTAAAAAAAAATATTGAATTGTATTGAGATCTTATGCAAGACTGTCAAATCTTGAGAATTTTGTCAACCCTTTATATCATATCATGAAAGCTTATAAGATTTTTTTTGAGGGGGAACGAATATCATTTCAGCATTTCTTTTATATTTGTGTATGCCCAGACCACTGCACAACATTGTGCAATGGTACTTTGAGTCCATAAAGATTGCCTATTCTGGAGAAGACAAGATTCAGCAGGGAAGATTATTCCACAGGAACAATACATTCAAAATGAACAATGCATTTAAATTTCTTACTTTGATCATACGTAAAACTGAAGATAACAGGGGATTCAAAAAAAAAGTATGAAAAAAGATAAGTTGATAATTTTTCTATAAGGTTTTCAAGAAGCAAAAAAAATGAGCAACTGAAGAGGGGGAGGATGATGAAGCAAGTGTAGGAAAAACTAAACAAAGCTCTAGAATTAAGAATTGAATAAGGTGGGACCACATGACCTAATGCATCCTTTTCAATGGCAGAGTGCTCCTTCAAGTATTTTGCTAATTTATTATTCTTAGCAGTTCCAAATCTCCCATTTTATTAAAACTTTGGTGTAATCAAAATTCACACCTCAAAATCCACATGATCGACTACAAAAAAGATGTTGAGACTTTGGAAAAAGTTCAAAGAAGAACAGCTAAGATGATCAAAGGCCAGGAGACTAAACCACATGAAGAACAGCTGCAGGTTTGGGGTTTGGCTAGTCTAAAGAAAAGAAGAATTAGGGATGGCCTGATAGCAGTATTCCAGTATTTGAGGGGCTGCCACAAAAAAGAGGTGATCAAATTATTCTCCAAAGCACTGGAAGGCAGAACAAGAAGCAATGGATAGAAACTAATCAAGAGATAATCTGGAATTAAGGAGAAACTTCCTAACAGTGAGGACAATTAACCAGTGAAACAATTTATCTTCAGAAGTTGTGGGTGCTTGAACACTGGAGGTTTTTAAGAAGAGACTGGACAGCCACTTGTCTGAAATGATATGATATGCTTAAGCAGGGAGCTGGAATAGAAGACCTCCAAGATCAGCACTATTCTATTCTATTCTGTTCTATTCTGTTCTGTTCTATTCTATTCTATTCTACTACTGAGTCATTCTTCAACTAATACTCCCCTTCAAGCAGTTGCTAAGATTGCAAAGACATGCACATGTTTGTTTGTGGACAGGACGTTCTCCAACAGGAAGCCAAGGGATTTTTCAAAATTAATGAGGTACCTAATTGTGGGATTATTATAATATTTAAGTGACGTCTTGAAGTTGCAATCTTGCTAGGTGATATGAAACTGATTCATTATCTCATAGCCCATATTTAGCCAAATTAGGCAACATACAGACTTATCCAGATTTTACAGAAGCATCTCTGCTGGAATTGGTGCAGGGGAGAAAAAGTGGGGAGAAAAAGTGGTCCAAAGACATCTAACAGAAAGGTGAACTGGAAAAATATTGCTGATTAGACTTTAATGCTGACTGCAGGACATTCTGTATGTCTTTGTTTTGGCTTAACATGCTTCCATATTGCTCTAAGCTAGGATGTGGCTTGTAAGTGATGTTTTATGACTTAGCCTATACTATGAACTCACTCAAATGTGATTGATTCAATAAGGAATGGTGAAGCAAAGCAGGAGTTAATAGGGTGTATACAATTCCAGCCTATATTTAATATTGTGTTTGACAGGCTTGTCTCCATGCTTAACAACAGCCTTGGAGATTGGAAATACACAAGCTTTGTACGAATCCAGAATGCTGGCCTATATATGTTTATCCTCTCTTAAAAAGAGAGAAAGATTTTGCATTGTCTTAGAGAAATATTGGAAATGAACAAAGACAGAGAAAATTCAATAAATTTTAAAACTGTTCAACAAGAAGGTAAAAAGAAGCACATGCACGAGAGATTATTGAATTGGACTAAACAAATCCTGTGCAGGAAGTCATTGTTTTCATTGATTATTATTTTAAAAATATTTGTATGGGAACAAATGTTTTGTTTCCCTCTTCCCCCACACAACTGTTCTTATTAAATATAGTGTGTACTCCGCAACTTCTGCTTCCTAGCAAACTCTTTGGATTATTGAAGAATGTGAATTAGGAAATGTATGAATCCTTTTTCTGTTTTATCCAAATGTTAATTATCTTGCTGAGTCCTTGCATATCTGCCCTTCAACTCCAGTCTGGTTTTCAGTTTAATGAAAACAGTTTCAGGATGGAAGCAGAGTGAATAACCTCAAAGCCATATAGCCTTCAGGTTATTTAATTTCTATGAGAATGCAAGTATAATTCAATATAACTTATTTGAATTATGCTGTTAAAATATTAGACTATTTTTGCTTATCATATAGAATCTTGGGGCAAGGGAGAAGATTATATATATATATATACATATTCTTTCCATTACAACATACAGTTCTGCTTGAAGAGCGGAAGGGAATGAATAAAGTGCAATCTGCCATGCGATGAGTTGTTATTCCCAGAGCAAGGGCTTTAATATCCCTAATTGTGATTATGCCAGAAAATATTATATTGATCCTGTAAAATATATCTGACAGGATCAACATTACTTTCTCCAGCACTGGCAAAGTCTTTCCTATGAATAAATGTAATTCCACTATTAACTCTGACTTACTGGAATCCACCAATAAGTCCTGAAAGCTTAATAATATAATACCTTTACAAAACAAAATAAATAGGATAGTTACATGAAGTCATCCTATGGCTATCCCATCTATTTGAGAAGAAAGAAGATGTTGCATCTTTCAGCATCTCTATTGGTCAACCTATCCTGACAAACAGATTGATTACGACCTGACTTACACTTTTAGTATCTATATAGCATAGACCTGCTGCCCTGAGCCACCTAATGTCATCATTCACCAGTTAGGAGATAGCAACAGCACTTAGGCTTATACACCACTTCACAGTGCTTTACAGCCCTTTCTAAGCATTTTACAGAGTCAGCATATTGCCATCAACAATCTGGGTCCACTTTTTACCACCTCAGAAGAATGGAAGGTTGAGTCAACCTTGAGCCTGATGAGATTTGAACTGCCAAAATGCAGGCAGCCGGCAGTCAGCAAAAGTAGTCTGCTGTATTGCACTCTAACCACTGTGCCACCATGGCTCAACTCCACTGCTTCCTCCAAGGAGATACTGCTTCCTTCAAGGAGTCTTGGATTGGATACGTCCTAGAATGCAACTGTCAGAAAAGGGCTGAAAAAGTGACCTCACCTTGTCCTCCTTTTCTCTATTTTTTTGGCAAACACATATCATCAGACACGCTCAGTCACATGCTTCTAATCTAATGAAAAATTTGCTTTAACCTTTCTTTGGTTCTTCTATCTTTATGTAGCCATTTAGGTATCAACTTACAGAATGAACTGTTTCTGATGTTTCTAATACAACAGTCCTTTTGATGGAGTTCTGAGTTTTGCTGAGACATGGAGGTTGATCTCCACATCATCTTGAATCTTAGACAGGTTCTGGTTTCCTTTTCGTTCCCTTCTATAAATTCCTCTGGACTGTTCCTGAGGGTGGCTTCTGACATCTCTGTAGGAACTCTTTCTCCCAGGTGTCTACAGCAATATTATCTACATGTCACAGTATATGACTCTGGATGAGTAGAACCATCCTTTGTATCATGATGGTAGATCAGATGCCTGATTTAAATGCTGATCTCCAACATATAAGGCATACACAATAGAGACTTGGCTCCAGTTTCTTTCCAGGCCACTACTAGATATTTATCCACTATTATATTCATTGACATCAAGAGTGAAACATCATCTATACTGAATTTAGGGATAATTACTTGTAGATGTCTGTCAGCTGGTGCTCCATTCAAAATCCAAGAAAGAAATACTTAGACTCCATTTGTTAGAGAAAAGATATATTTTACTGGAAATCAAAGTGGTAGCAACAAAAGAATTCTGAATCTGAGAAAATAAGCGTGTAAAACACATATACAAAGTGGTGGTAACGTTCCCACCCCCAATAGTTCAATTCACTCCTCCAATTAAAAGTGGTACATGATATCATGTGGGCATCTTCAGGTGGTGATGAGGCCTCTGTCCGTTGACCTTGGCATAGTTTGATAAGGAGTTGCAGTTGCGCATAGCATAGAATAGAAATGCATAGGGCATAGCATGTACAGTTATACAGTTTCGTTTCCTAACAACTCCATCTTGCTTCCCATAATAATCATGGCCCTCTCCCTCCCCCCGTTACTTATGACAGTCGAAAGATGTAAAGCAAAAGAAGAGAAGCAAAGGAAGAAAATCTTGAAGGCTGACAATGTCTATGGCTCCTGGCTTTTATCTTCAACCTAATTTACTTGGACTTTCCCTTTCGACAGTTCTGAGAAGCTTTTCCAAACATGAAACATTTAAAGAAACATCTGACAAAACATGTCCCTGATCATGGGCTGGGTTGTGCCTGACATGATGCAACGTCATTAAAGTGGTATAAGTAATCCTGGATTAATCGTGCCAGATTTCTTACAGTAATATGTCTACCTTTGGATGGACACATAGTAAATTTCCATTACCCCTTGAGGACTGGAAATTGCCAATGTCTGGACCATCTCTATCACTGTCCTGGGTCTAGTTACCAGTATATATTTGGTTCAATAGTTGGACTTTTCATGTTGCATTAGTTCAATGACTTCTTCAGTCATCTTGGCTCCAGAAAGTTCACAACAGTTAAAAGAAGACTAGCCTGGTGTAGGCAAGTTAAGTGCAAGCTAAATGCCCAATTTTCTTAAATGGTCTTAGAGACCATAAATATAAAATATAATGCAGTTTTTATCTATGTTTTTCCTAATTCCTCTAAAGAAGAAGGAGGCTATTAAAATCAGATTTTTTTTCAATTTTATTAAATGGATTTATTTTTCTTTCATTCATTCATTCTTTCATTCATTCATTCATCAGAAGCTGAAGGGGATAGTTCATAGATCTCTTTCCCCCATATCTTTGAATAACATTCAGAAGAACAGAGCCTCAACCTCTCTGAGAGGGAAAAATCAGGATGAATCTGCTTTCTGGTTGTGTACAAAAGCCCATATTTGACAAAACAATCTGTATTGGGCATATCCAAACCAATGCGACAAGAAAATCTGGTGAGCAAACTGGCTATTCCTAGCAGGAAACACATGAAACTTCTCTCTGCTTTGTCCAGAATGTTAATTGTCTATGGAAATCTTACATTCCTGCCCTTCAACCTCAATTTGGTTTTCGGTTTAATGAAAACAATCTCAAGATGGAAGCAGAAAAAGTAATTCCAAAAATCATATAGCCTCCAGGTGATTTGATTTCAAGGAAAATGCAAGTGTAACATTCACTGAGCTTATGCTCTTTGTAAAATATTAGACTGAGTATTTCTGCAAAGGAAGAAATCAAGACTGTATATGCCCATTTCCAACACATTCCCTTTCCAACACACACACACACACACACACACACACACACACACACACATGTGCTTAAACAGCAGAAGAACTTGAATAAGATATGATCTGTCATGTGATGAGTTATTAATTCCCAGAGCAAGAACTGTAATATCCCTGATTGTGATTATGCCAGAAAATATGATATTGATCCTGTAGAACATCTCTGGCAGGATCAACATTATTTTCTCTCACACTGGCATCATCCTACCAAGGAATATAAATTTAATTGTACTGTTAACTCTGACTTACTGAAATCCACCAATAAATCCTGAAAGCGTGGCTGTTAATAATACCTTTATTAAACTAGCTAAATAGTCTATTTATTCAGCTTTGCTTCATTTAAAAAAAAACAATCAAAAGTGAAATGAAGATGAAGGGGGGAAAGATATAATTTCAAAATGATTCTCATGCACAGACCATTCATGTAAGCCAGAAATCTTTCTTGCTGTAAAGCATCCCTGAGGTTTTCTCCAAGATAAAATCAATCTGAGCAATTTGAAATGGTTACTGCCATTCCTCATGTGAAATACACATATTTTCTCACAAGGCAAACAGGAAATGCTTCTACAGTAAACTATGAATTGTTTAATCACAGTTGGTTGAATAAACTAGCACTGACTGTCTCTGTGAAAGACATCAGCTACTTCTGCTGACTGCCGACTGCCGGCAATTTGGTGGTTCCGATATCATTAGGCTCAAGGTTGACTCAACCTTCCATCCTACTGAGGTTGATAAAATGAGGACCCAAATTGTTGGGGGCAATATGCTGACTCTGTAAACCGCTTGGAGAGGACTGTAAAGCACTGTAAAGCAGTATATAAGTCTAAGTGCTATTGCTAAGTCACAAGCCACAGTTTAGCAATTGCTAGGGGTGAAAGAAATCACTACAAATTCAGTCTTTCAGAATACATTTGGATCTGGTTGGTAGCCTCACATGGTAATGAAGTAGGACGTACATTCATTTTCACAGCAGCTAAGATTGTTGACCGAGCAGTTACAAAAATAGCCAGGGCAAATGACTGAAGCCTAGGAAACAGACCTCTTGTCAGTCAACAGGAGTGCCGATTTGCCACTAGCTTATCAGGTACTTAGGAGCCAAGACTTGGCAGCACCAAAAAACAACAGGTAATGATTTAATAGCTGGCCATCAGCACCCCAATTAACAAATAAAAAGCCACACACAACTAGGCACCACATAAATACTAGCATAGAATACCCCAAAGCACACATTCTGTAGAGAGAAGTTCCCTAAGGATGGGTTCCACCACGAGTCTGAAAGCTTGGAAGACTAAACTTCTGGTCCCATTTATCGACCCAGATTGGTTCCACATCTGGATCTGCCTGTTGAGAGCAGCAGTTTTTATTAATTGTATTTATTGGTTTTAATGGTATAGTTTTGTAAAATGCTTACAGTTTATTGGATTTTATTGCGTCATTCTAAGCTACTTAGAATCCCGATAGGCAGCATACAAAGGCTTAATAAATAAGCAGATTTATTTACAGACAAGTCAGAACCAAGTACATTGTATCATGACATAGTAGAACATATGAATCTAGTGTAGGAAGGATGAATGTCCTCATCTTAATATATTTTTAAAATATGTATTTTTGGAGAAGCACATTATGCCACAGACTTCACAGCGTTGTAGATTTGCTCAAAGAATGAATTAGAGCACTATAATCCCTTCAATACCTCTGCCATGCCCAATCACATTCCAAATGATTATAAAGCCTTATAATATAGAGAACACTAATTATACCATTAATATCATTTGAGATGAAAGGGGCAGCTGAATTTCTAGCTGAACACATACATTGATCATATGGGGACTACATGTTGCATGGGGAAAGTTAATGATTTAACAATGAGGTCAAATTATATTAAGTTAGTGGTCAACTTCAACTTTTCCTTTTCAGTTCTGGTCAGAATAAATCAGTCCATAAATTTCTTTGCAACAGTAGTTAAGCATTAACCATCATTTTAGAACTATGGCAGGCACAAGAAATTGGACGGTACATCGCTTCACAAACCTCAACAAAGGGAAACATTACTCACACTGAGTCCTGAAAGCATTAAGCAGATGCTTAGGCAGAAGACAAGGTTGCCTAAAGCCTTTGGAAATCAATTAGGCAAAATAAAATAAAAATCGATAAGACATGAGATGCCTCCCATACATCACTTATGGAAACCATAGAAAAATGTATCCTAACTTCTGTTCTCTGACATGTTAAGGGAACCACTCATCTCACAACAAAGGCCATAAGAAAAGCATTTGGCTCAGCCCTTGAAAATTAACTTTTTGGTCCTGCTGACTGAGCATAGTGGAATTTGAAGTCTAACAGGGCTAGAGAGCACCTACCTACTTGGACATCTGAACCAAAAATCACTTAATTTACACATCATGCTTAACCACCATGCTTAATCAAATGCAGAAGTGGGATTCTATCGGTTTGGTCTGGATTAGGTGAATCCCCTTGTTCCGATGTTCAGCTCACTCCGAACTGGTTTGCTGTGACGAGGAAGTGGGCCTGCCCGGCTGTGCCTGCTCTTTTCTGTGCTTTATGCCTTTGTTTATAGCACAGCTGATTCATGTGGCAGAGCAGCGCCTCAGCTGTTTTCTTCACAGAGGCTGCAGTTGAAGGTAAGTATGAGGTTGCCTTTTTAAAATGCAGAGCGAAGCACACGATCACCGAACCGGTTCTTATACTGGTGGGATTCCACCCTTGATCGATAAACTTATCCATTCTAAACCACGTTACTACATTGTGAGAACCCAGCATGAAGTTTCGTTTTAAGACTGTGATCAAGTGCACACACCACGGCTTCAGCGTTCATCAGTTTTTCTCCTCTGGATTCCTACTCTGTTTAATCACAAACCTGATAAAGAGTTCAGAGAATTTGACTGCTTGCTCAAATTTTGCATGACATTACAAATGAAGAAGCTGAGAGGCCCTGTATTTTGTCAGAGTTCCAAAGACCCCGTGGCTTAAAGAAAAACACAGTACAAAAATATCTGAATGTATCTCTTTATGACAACCACACTCTGCTTATATATCCCCACCTGTCAACACCAACATTCAGCACTTGTCCGACAGTAATACATTGATGTTGTCTGATAACCATGACTACTTATTTCCATCAACACTGACTCTTCCAATTGCCATATCTCTTTTCATTGTCACCACAGGTGGTATTCAGCAGGTTCTGACCAGTTCTGGAGAACCAGTAGTGGAAATTTTGAGTAATTCAGAGAACCAGACAATACCACCTCTCACTGGCCCTGCCCCCATCTATTCTCTGCCTCCTGAATCCCAGCTGATCATCTGGGTCTTCTTTTCTTGCCCAGCACAGGAGAACAGAGCTGGAAATCGGGTTAGTGGAGTAGGGAAGGAATGGGACTTTACAGCAATCTTCACCCAGGAGTTGGAGGGAATGGGGATTTTACAGTATCCTTCTTCTGCCACGCCCACCAAGCCACACCCACAGAACCGGTAGTAAAAAAAATTTGAATCCCACCACTGATTGTCACATAACATCTTAAAAGCTATGGAGAAAGAGCTAATCTCAGTGGGACAAAAGCGGTAAGTTGATTTTATGGGGAAAATGGTGTCAGAGCCCATATTTTACTGCTACTAACTAAAAGTTATATTTTGCTTTCAAATTGCTTTGCTTTCCCCACAAAAAAAAAAAATCTCCAATGCTGTATCCAATGACCATTTGTGTCTTTGTTAAATATAAATTCTATTCTGAGATCTGTGACATTTGAGGAGATTCTCAGCTTCTTTCCAAAGAAGTGGCTACACAGCTGTCATTGACGTTGTACTCATTATTGTGATACATTCAGTGTTTCAGTCTCACATCTATGGCATATTGTTTGTATGCTCTCTCCTCTTTTCCCAATATTGGACTGACTGCAAGGCAATGTTTGACTGGTTTGCTTGGAACAGATTCCTCGGTGTCTATAAATGTCTGAGCTGTATTTTGCATATGAAATATTTACATCACCCAAAGCAGTCACCAAAATACGCTTTATATTTGGAAGAATCAAAAAGGCATTATGTAATACCTAGAAGATGCAGTTACCAACTATCTATGTAATGTGGTCAAAATTGTATTTCCCATCTTAGCTGTTTCCACCCTCACTTTGAACCATCTTAGTAATGGCCATGCTCACTTGGGAAGTTCCTGTAAGGTTTTTACACCAGGCACAACTGTTAACATTTGGCTTTCCACTCACTGAACCCCTTCTTCCAAATGGCTTAGTCAAAATCTCATAGATACAAGTAGTCTTCAACAGTTCGTTTAGTGCAGGGGTCCCCAAACTTGGCAACTTTAAGACTTGTGGGCTTCTGGGAGTTGAAGTCCACAAGTCTTAAAGTTGCCAAGTTTGGAGACCTCTGGTTTAGTGACTGTTTGAACTTACAAAGGCCCTGAAAAATGTGATTTATGACTTACCTTTTGCGACCTTCTGGCAAGCAAAGTCAATGGGGAAGCCAGACTCACTTAACAACCATGTCACTAGCCTAGAAGCTGCAGTGATTCATTGAAACAACAGTGGCAAGTGTAAAATGGGGCAAAATTCACTTAACCAATGCCTCAACAAATGTTGGGCTCAGTTGTGGTCATTAAGTTAATTTTGTGCAAAACTGGCAAAAATTTAACCTTTCTTGCAGGCAAGAATTAAGGAACAGTAAAACAGGAAATTTATTTCTGCAGCCTGCTTTTGTGTGTGTATATGTGTAAGGAAAGGTGAGGAAAAAGCTTGTATCTGTCTGTCTGTGGCTTTTCCTCCCTACCTTTTCTCAGCACTGAATATTTGGCTGTTCTCCTTCAAGACACAGCTCAGGATCCCTTGGTTCCAGTGGTGGGATTCAAATTGTTTTACTACCGGTTCTGTGGGTGTGGCTTGGTGGGCATGGCAGGGGAAGGATTCTGTAAAATCTCCAGTCAGAGGTGGTATTTGTTAGTTCTCTGAACTATTCAAAATTTCCGCTACCGGTTCTCCAGAACTGGTCAGAACCAGCTGAATACCACCTCTGCTTGGTTCCCATCTCAAAGACCTTCATTTCCTACAATTCTTAAAGGTCACACATCTCAAAAAGCCTTTGGGTTGAGAACCACTGCCCTATACTTGTACAGTATTAAATCCTGTACCCGTGATGGAGAACCTATGGCACGCCTGTCGGAAGTGGCACGCAGATCCATTTCTGCCGGCACATGAGAAGTCACCTGGAAGAGCCCCACTGCATATGCATGCATGCCCCCGCCAGCCAGCTGATTGTCGGGTATCTGCTGTGCATGCGCAGGGGGTGGGGCGTGGGGGGAGTCAGGCGTGCATGCGCAGAGGCGTGTGGCACCAGGGGTCATGTGCGCATGCGCAGGGTGGCCGGGGAGTCATGCCCACATTGCATCATGGGAGCTGGTATGCACGCATATATGGGTGAGTGCACTTTCAGCACACAATGTGGGAAAGGTAAGCCATCACTATCCTACTCCATGTTACACTGTTAACCTATCAAAAGGTTTTCAGTCAGGGCATGTTCCAAATGGAGATACTTGGAAACTCACCTGGGATTTTCTGTATGTAATATATATGGCCTACCACTGAGCTATTATCCTTCCCACTATACAGCTGTTCTTATTGTATGGAGGAGACCATTCCAAACTCTATGGTTCATGTATATTGTCCACATAAAACCTCTGAGACAAGGAATGGAACCAGTAAGAGTCAGCAAAATAAAACAAAGAGTAGTGCCTTAAAACAACGATCTAGTTTAACAAGAACAGCAAGAGCAATGTAGAAAATCTCTCAGATGCAGTTCATAACGTCCAGTGTGTTTCATAATAGAAGAAAAGTTTGTGCAGGAGTCAAACCTCCAGAAACATTTAAACCTCCCACTTTCCAAATTAGGAATAGAAAAACCTTCTTTCTTGAATTAGTTAGCCATTTTTGTATATCATCTTGATGGATTGGTTGATGCCTCAAATATTACACGATATGAATTGTGTATCCTTGGCCATCAGTAAGGCCTAGTGTGATTGGGACAGAATGTCTTCAACTTTCTCTCAAAAAGTATCCAGTCATGTGATCTTTCTTCACATCCCTTATGATTCTGTGAAGCTACTGACTCTGTCTCATAGGCATCTGTGTGTACACCCAGGGGTGAGATTCAAATTTTTTAACAACCAGTTCTGTGGGTGTGGCTTAGGTGGTGGGCGTGGCTTGGTAATCATGTTATTGGCTGGGTGTGGCCAACTCAATATCACTCACATCAAGGCATGCATCTCCTCGCCTGGCCTCTCATGACTGTGGGGATGCTGCAACAGTCATAAGGGTGAAAAATGGTCATAAGGGTGAAAAATGATCATGTCACATTTTTCAGTGCCATTGTGACTTTGAATGGTCACCCCACATATGCAAAGTACCAGCAAAGGAGTGGGAGAAAAACCTCCAGAAAAGTTCCTGAGACAGGAAATCTAGTCCTGCCAAGAATGTAATAAGGGTTAACGGAGAGGCAGTTACACCAGAATGTTTCCTTCCTGCCTTCCTTACAGGATTAGGCCAGTAATTTCTTCTAACAACCTGTTCTCCCAACTGCTTAGAATGTTAACAACCGGTTCTATCGAATAGGTGCGAACTGGTGGAATCCCATATTGCTTTTCTATTGTCTATGGACAAGATGGTGGATGCTATTGCCCTCAAGAGAGGAACTAACAGGGCTGCAACCTAGCAAAAGAGGCAAAAAGATACAGATTTACAAAGCAGCATCACAGAAAGTCAGGAAACACAAAAGCTTCCATTTCAGACCAAGATTCTGAGTACGAAAAGAATTCAGACAAGGATATTTTCAGACAGGGAGGCCTCAAGGTGCAGGAAACCAATATCAAGAATGAAGCTGAGCTCCTCAATTTATCCAAGCTCTATCTTCTTACGAAAAATGTAGTTTTAAAGAGGCATCCCTCCAGGTGAAATCCCTTTATACCAGTGGGTCCCAATCTTTTGGGCACCAGAGACTGGTTCCCTAGGGAGACATTTTTCCATGGACCAAAGGATGGTCCAGTGCGGTGGCCTAGAGATGGAACTCTCGCCTCACAATCAGGAGGCTGTGAGATCGATCCTAGGTAGAGGCTAATATTTGGAATAGACTCTCTTGCTCGAGCAGAGGGTTGGACTAGATGACCTCCAAGGTCCCTTCCCACTCTTTTATTCTATGTCTTATTTTGTGTGTTGCCCGCTTCCCACGAATGGGGCCTCACTTGTTTGCATGGCCTGGTTTCTGGCATGCCGCAGCCCAGTACTGATCCATGGACCGGGGGTTGAGGATCTCTGCTTTATACAATCACTACTTTGTGAGTATATTGCCTCACTTATGAACTTGCTTGATGGACTGTAAAGCTAGCAAGGATGCTAATTCCTCGCTAAAATAGTGCTCAGAGGCTGGGTCCTTGACAGTTCTACCCAGGGGTGGGATTCTATCTGGTCGGACCAGTTCTATAGAACCACTTGTTATGATTCTGCAGTTCGGAGAATCGGCAAATAGCACCATTGGCTGGCTCCTCCCCTCTCCTCCTCACCCATTCACACCTTACCTGGTATGCGTACCATCAAACTTGCCTGCTAAGTTGCTATTTTTCCTTTCCCCCCCCCCCAACCATCAGCTGTTTTGCTGTGCCGGGAGATTTAGATTAGTTAGAAAGCAGGAAATCATTGGATTTCTTGCTTTCTAGCTAATCTAAAAGCAGAGCTGAACCTTCCTTAGGACTGAAGCTTCTATTTTTCAGTGTAGACTCAGGTAGCCGATTGCAGAAAGATAGATCTCTGAGTGGTTCTGTGATTCTGTGAGCAACTCAATCTGCCTGCCTGCTTTGCCTGCTTTGGGGTAAAAGTTGCTCTTTTTTAAATAAAAAATTAAATATTTACATAAATATTTACAATATTTACATACAAGCCACGCCCAGCCAGTCACGTGATCACCAAACCACACCCAGTCAGCAAATCACGCTTACCCAGCCACATGACCATCAAGCCACACCCACAAATTAGGCCATGCCCACAGAACCAGTTGATAAGAAAATTGAATCCCACCCCTAGTTCTACCTCAGGCTTCATGGAAGCAGTCTCAGGAGAGGGTTACGACCACAATTGAGCCCAAAATTTCTGTTGCTAAGCGAGACATTTCTCAAGTTGGTTTTTGCCCCCTTTTACAACCTTTCTTGCCACTGTTGTTAAGTGAGTCACTGCAGTTGTCAAATTAGCAACACAGTTGTTAAGTGACTTTGCTTGTCAGAAGGTCGCAAAAGATGAACACATAACCCCGGGACACTTCAACTGTGATAAATTGGAATCCGTTGTCGAGTGCCCGAATTTGGACCACCTGACTGTGGGGGTGATGCTATGGTTGTGAGTATGGAAAATGGTCGTTCGTCACTTTTTTCAGTGCTGTTGTTAACTTCCAATAGTCACTAAATGGACTCTTGTAAGACAGGGATCTGAAACCCAGGGTTTCCTCAGAATTGTACCACTGATTGTTCATGCTCTGAATGCACTAGACCAGGGTCTCCAACCTTAGAAACTTTAAGACTTGTGGACTTCAATTTCCAGAATGCCTCAGCCAGCTTAGCTCTGGCTGTTGAAGTCCACAAGTCTTAAAGTTGCCAAGGTTGGAGACCCCTGCACTAGACTGCTACTTGAAAGTATATCAGGGCATCCTTTCAGCAAGAGCAGCCCTGGGATAACAGACTTTAAACCATAGAGATCAGGGGTGTCAAACTCAAGGCCCAGGGGCCAGATCCAGCCCACGGGGTGCTTAGATATGGCCACAAGCCCGCCTGGAAACAGTGAAGGACCAGCCCGCAGTGCCTCTGCTAGCAAAAACAGAGCTTGGGGAAGCCATGTGCAGGTGGATGCACATGGCCTCCCCGAGCTCTGTTTTTGCTGACAGAAGGCTACAAGAGGCCATCACGGCCAAAAATGGAGCCCGGGAGGGCCATCGTGGCCGAAAATGGAGCCTCAATGAATGACATTGAACTGGCCATGCCCACCCTGGCCATGCCCCCAGCCCCCGAAGTCAAACACAACCCTGATGTGGCCCTCAATAAAATTGAGTTTTACAGCCCTGATATAGATGATCACTTTGTTGGTGAAATGTGTTTTCTTCATGTACCAGAAAATGGCTCTTTAGAATTGCTTTTCACGAGCACACACCTCAGATTACATGTTACTTCCTCAAACCTGAAGAGGTTTGCAGTGAAGTGCAAAATTGCTGGATTCAAATAGATGAGTTCTTTTCAACAGGTGGTATAAATGTCTGGGGCAAGTTGGGACTGATTTGAAATCAAGGAGGGGGGATGGGATAGGTAGAAGTTACATAGAATATGTGCACAACAGCTGAAACAATCGGAAAGCAGACTCTAGGCACAGCCATGAAACTCTAAGCAGCAGTTATTTGATCACACACTGGGAGGTTCTTCTGGCTTCCTTTATAGAAGCTGCTGGAGGGCCATCAAGAAAAGAAGGAAGATGAATTCATGGGGTTCAGCAATTATTCATAGTGCAAAATAATTCATCTTAATTTGTTAATAATGCAACATATGCAGTCTCAGTTTAAATAGAATATTCTTCTCCAGGTTGAACAGTGGAATTCTTGGTGCTTTCTTGTGCTTGGCTGTTTGCTTGCAGATGTTTCATTACCCAGTTAGGTAATATCATCAGCATGCTACCTAGTTGGGTGAGAAACCTCTGCAAGCAAACAAACAAAGAGCACCAAGAATTCTTATCTTAGTTTCACACACACACACACACACACACACACAAACAAACAAACAACTTTAGAATCAAAGATAATCCCATATAGTGTAGTAACTTTCCAGATATTGTAACCTGTTTTACAGGATGTAAATTAGATGCAATCTTGCTATCCAGGACACAGCTAGGGAAGATATTGTCAGCATGAGTTCTTGGCCTTTGGGGGAACTCAAATCATTCTCTGTCTCTGGTTAAGTATTAAGTATATATTAATATAGACCAGAATTTTTGTAATATTGATGATAAGCTTTAGCATTGTCTGAATTTTAACATTTGTAATCAGGTAGCTGGCAACCAGGGAAGAAACTTTCATTTATAAAATGTCTTCTAAGTTATCTTCTACTATTTTAGCACAGAAGACCTTTTGGTCTTAAGTTCATTGTGGGGCACTTTATTTACTCTGCTGAATTGTGCAGGATTTTGTAACTGTTGTTCCTATTGTTTTATGGTGTTAGTTCTGGTTTACTGTGTTTTATATTTTAATGTAAGCTGCCCTAGGTTATGCTAAAGGGAGGCATAGAACATTTTAGAAAATAAACATTTGTACAAAACCAGTTTCAGGACAAAGAATGCTCTTTTTTCATGCCTAGATTGTCAGAACAGGAAATAATTTGAAGTTTAGTATAATCTAGACAACTTATTGGTCTTTTGCCCATGGCTAATTATTGCAATGAATTAAAAAAAGAATGTAACACATGAAGTTAAACAGTAAAGATATATAAAGAATTTGCAAAAAATAGTAGAGGTTGCTATCTTAACAATATTTATATAGAGGTTCATCCCAATGAATTTAAAAATTGTTTCTTCCAAGTCAAGATTTTATCAGTGAAAGTATACCTCATTCAGCCACATCAATGTTCTTGGGGTTGTTAGCTATAACATAAATAAGGAGAACATCTGATGAATGAAGTCCAAGAAGAAACTCTGTATTGATTATAAATATTTTGTCTGCAGTTGTGGTAAAAATGCCCTCTTTAATTGAGGAAGATACATCTCCAAAAAGGTTTGGAGATGAATACAAGAAAGTATCTTTTATTGGCATGCACTAAGAGTGATCACTAAGCTCCTGGCCAAACAAATACAAAAAAAAACCCAAAACTAAACCAAGTTATGAGTCATACTATACTGAACAGTATATATCCTCAGAACTGTTACATAGGAATTATATAGCAATAAATGTAAGTCATACAGTGATATTTACAACTGGAACGTATTGACTGATAATACTATGGGATTACCTTATTATGTCAATGCCAACACCTCTACATTCATGTCTACTAATAGAATTCTAACCTGCCTAATTACAGGTGATAACACTATCTACCATAAACAATGACACTTATTGTGTGTCTAAACTACCTCCCTTTTTCATTAAAGAAAAGACAACCATCTACTTTGTTATCTTTCTCCTTCTCTCTCTTTCTCTCTCTCCCCCCCACCTCATCATCAGATAGCTTTCATTTATTTTGTTTGTTTGCCAAACATGTACAAGATAACAAGTATAAGTATGAACATAAACAAGAACAAAGGAAGTAAATACAGATAAGAGGGGACAGTAAGATAGGGATGGTAGGTACTCTGACGCACTTATGCACACCCCTCTTAAGAATGGGGTGAGGTCCACGTTATCTGTGCTCTATTTCTAACATTTGTTATCTGTGCTCTTGAATTTCTATGACTTCCCTCATGCTTATGCCATGTACAGGCTATCATACATGACAACCCTCTGCATTAGATAACAGAGACATACCAAAGAAGGTTGCAAAAAGTGTCAGACTGTGGAGATGGCATGAGGCATATTCAGGGTGTCAACAACTGCAGCTCCAAGCAACATCATAAGAAAGAGCAATCAGACTATTCAGTTGTAAAGATCAAAAATATGAAAAAAGCTCCAAATTAGTTGATACGATTTGACAACACAAGTAATGTATCTCTTAAAAGATATCCAGGGGTAATACTCTGAATATCTATTCAGACCAAAAGCCCCTGAATTCTCTGCAGCAAGGAGGAACAAACTGGATGTGTCAGAGATCACTGGAA
Source organism: Bungarus multicinctus (assembly GCA_023653725.1). Taxonomy (NCBI): domain Eukaryota; kingdom Metazoa; phylum Chordata; class Lepidosauria; order Squamata; family Elapidae; genus Bungarus; species Bungarus multicinctus. Next base: position 62,142,207 of record CM042848.1, on the reverse strand, counting down.
CAAGTTATCTATTTTAAACTGTTCCAATTCCTGCAATTATAACCACTGGTATATGGATATATCCATAAAATCACCAGGAAGCAAGCTTGACTTAAGGGAGTCTTTATATTTTACTTCTGGATACAATTTAAGATGTAGTCAGACAAAGTGGAACAGACTAGGGAAGAGATGTCAAACTTGATTTCATTGAGGGCCGCATCAGGGTTGTGTTTGACCTGGGGGGGGGGGGGGGCGGCTCAGTATGGCCAGCTCAACATCACTTGTTTCTGAGGCATCTGTGGTGCCCTGGGCAAGTCTGGCATGATGCATTGTTTCCAGCAGAGGAAGGCAAGACCATGGAGAGCACCAAACCCTTCTCCTCCGTAAAGCCTTGTCGTCTGCTGACAGCCATGTGCTAAGGCAGGACTTGCTTGCTTGCTTGCCTGCCTACCTGCCTGCCTGCCTTCATTTTCTTCTTTTTCTTTCCCTCTTTATTCTCCTTTCTTCTTCCTTCCCTTTTTCCTTCTTTTTCTTTGTCTTTCCTCTTTTCCTTTCTCCTTCCCTGTCCCTTCTTAGATGGTCAAATGCAAAAGGGGAAACATTTCTCCTTTTGTTTTGTTTTTCTTTTAGTTTTGCTAGCCTTTTGCCAGCGAAAATGGAGCCTGGGGGGGTGCACGTGTCCACCCCAAATCTCTTTTTTGCTGGCAGAGGGCCACAGGAGGCCATCCAGGCTAAAAATGGGGCTTTGGAGGACCTCCTGAGACCCTCCCAAGCTCCATTTTCACTGGCAGATGCACTGTGGGCCAGTCCTTCACTGTTTCCACAGCTGCCCTGCGGCACAGAATTAAGCACCCCATGGGCCGCATCTGGCCTGCAGGCCTTGAGTTTGACAACCCTGGACTAAAGGCAATAAAAATAATCAGGGACTGGAAGCAAAGTCTTATTACAAGAATCTGAAAATCCTTGAGAAGCTTGAGTGTGATTCTGATGAACCTTCAAAAACACGAAAAGATGCCACAGAAAAGGTCAATACCTTCTCTGTCTTTGTCATTTGAAAGGGCAGAACACAAAATAATGGGTTTGATTTACAGATAGGTGTTAGGGGCAACCTCTGAACAATAATATCACTTCAATATTGGAATGAATTCCCCAGAGAAGTGACGGGCTTCTCTTCATTGTTATGTGTTCAAGTGGGATATAAAAAGCAAATATATATATCTCCATTTTGACCCTATCCATATATTTTCTCTTTCTACTCCCCTTAAGTTTCCCATAATCCACCCTCTGCTTCTTTCTCTTGCTTAACAAAGCAATATTTATCTGCACATTTCAAATTGTGAAGTGTTTCCATCTCTCATTCTGATTCCTCTCATCTCCTCCAGTCTGGCCACTCTTACATCTGTTGTATGTCTATGGAGCAGCTCAATCATCCAGGTCGTGGTTGTCCCTGAGGTGCTTTTTAAAAGGCAGCTGGGCTTTCTTTTGTTTTTTCTTGAAAAGAAAAACAAAAGAAAGTCAAATTGCCTTTTGAAAAACGCCTTTGGGACAAGAGCCAGTTTGTATTGTGGTTAAGGCATCAGGCTAGAAATTGGGAAACCGGGAGTTCTAGTACTGCTCTTGCTATCTCCTTTATAGCTCCCAAAAAAACTAGAGAGAGGCTCTTACCCTGCCTGCTATCCAGTTGCAGATTTGGGTGACCTTGGGCCAGTCACACTCTCTCAGCTCTAGGAAGAAGGCAGCTGTCACCCTTACCAGGTAGACCAGACAGGAAACACAACTAATTCCAGATAATTCTGTTTGGTTGTAAAATTACATTAACAGAATCTTGCAAGACTGAAAGCATAGGTCTCTTGCTATCTCCTTTATAGCTCCCCAAAAAAAACTAGAGAGAGGCTCTTACCCTGCCTGCTATCCAGTTGCAGACAAGCTCTCACTGATCTGACCATCCCCTAGGCAGCATCTCTTCACCCTGTTTGCCAAGGTCTTTCCCACCTACCATCACAAGAAAACTGCAGGGATTTGTTCAGGCAGTTGCCAGGAATCATGAAAGCAGGAAGAAGAATTAAACAGGTCTGGTGACAAATGCATTCTTGTCTTGCTCTCTTTCCTATCCTGAACTACATTGTTGTTCCAAATTCGTTACTTAACAAAGGTTGTTTAATTCATTGCCAAAGCACCTCAAAAGAATAATCAGGGGCTTTGACACATCCCTTAACCTTAATGTAGACAAGACTGCTTTAGATGCAAGTAGGACATGAAAATATCTGTTGGATCATTTGGGATTCAGTAACAGCTTCTTAAAGAATTGTCTTCTTTTTGTCTCTTTTAAGATGTTAGGCCAAGAACTTGGCTAAAGCTTCCCAGTACATGATATGGCAAAGTCTAAACTGAATATTTATTATGACATCTGAATAGAAGTGGTTTTTTTTTTTTTTCAACAATTCATTGCATCTAACATAAAGCTAGGCCTACTTATATCCTTGGATGCAGTGGCTCATCGGCTAAGACCTTGAGCTTGTCGATCAGAAAGGTCAGCAGTTCGGCAGTTTGAATCCCTAGCACTGCAAAATGGAGTGAGCTCACATTACTTGTCCCAGCTTCTGCCAAGCTAGCAGTTCGAAAGCATGTAAAAATGTAAGTAGAAAAATGGGGACCACTTTGGTGGGAAGGAAACAGCGTTCCGTGCGCCTTTGGCATTTAGTCATGCCGGCCAATGACCATGGAGACATCTTCAGACAGCATTGGCTCTTCAGCTTTGTAACAGAGATGAGCACTGCCGCCTAGAGCTGGAAACAACTAGCACATATGTGCGAAGGGAACCTTTACCTTTTATTTATATCCTCTTGAATTTAATTCTACACCTTTTCTTCCCATAGTTCCCACAGAATAATGAAATATTTGTTTTATGTTTTCCACAGTCAGTTCTGTGACAATTGCCTGTTTACATTCTTGGCATTCCTGCGCTGGGAAACTCTACCTCCCCCAATCTGTAGCTAACAATTCCCTCTCTCAGAGATATTATTCGCCTTTTAAATCTATTTACTCTGTGCAGCTGAAGTATAAAAGATTGACAAAGATCAAATATAATGGTGATCAGCCAAACCCCTGCTGATACTTGTTATCCCATTAAGAACTCATACTAAATTCAAATAACTAGCTTGAAATGGAACATATACCCAAAGTTCAGTCAATAATGATTTCAAATTCAAAGCAAAGTGAATTTTTTATCTTGTTACAGCAATCATTTCAAGACTACAGTAGATGTAATAACTATTTGCAATGGAGAAAAGTATTTATGAATTGGCATGTATGAGGAGTTACTACCTGCTGTCTCTCAAAAGTGCTGGGAAAGTAATATAGTACGTTAAATATCATATTCTGATTATCCTACCACAGTAAATAAACACAAAATATTTTGTAGAATATTAGAATTTCCCCCAATTAGGAAAATGTAGTGGCACTATTAATTTTTCCCCTTTCCTATAGTTACAGTAGTTTTACACAAAATGGTATAAATTAGCTTCTACTGATTTACAGTACAAAACTGCTGTTGTATCTGTATTATTTTTTTCCAAAATGAAACCAATTATAGCAAAAACATTTCCCCTGCCAGCTTTCTAAACTAAAACAGTATATTTTCTTAGTTGGGTTCCTTTAGTACCCTTTGGGCACCTGTGATACCTAATCTAGGTGTGGTTTGCTTTTTCTATTGGATTCTTGAAATTTATTAAGTGGAACCAAAGGATGACATACTGAGATAGTGAAACTGAAACCACAGTGGAAAATGAAAGTGCGATGAAACTTTGCATATTGGGATAGTGAAAAAAATACCATCCCTGAACATACACTTTACAAAGAATTTTCCCCATTTCCATAAATTATGGATTTCCTACTATTAATTCTTCAATCCCACAAGGTGAGAAGTCAGTAAAGCCATCTGATATCCATGCAAGAGATTTTAAAGAAGTCCAGTGTGAAGTTATGTAAGACAATAGATTACTTGTCCCTAAATTCATTTTATGCCTGGTTCAACAGATAATAAATAGTATAACTGAGCATGAATCTTGTCAATGGTTTCTCCATTAAAGCCATAAGATGTTGAATCTAAATCTAGCATCTATCTATACAATATATTTCTCCTCGTATCAAAACCCACTAACCAGGCTAGAGTGGTCTTGGGCAATCTACTATTTTTCAACTTCCATTTCTTAACAATTAATATTAAATTATCCATTGAAACAGTACTATAGCTCAGGGTTGAACTGTGCTCTCTAAGCTTGTTTGTTTGCTTGCAGATATCTGACTGAAGATATTACATAGTATTGTAATGAAACGTCTGCAAGCAAACAACCAACTCAGACAGCACCAAGGATCCTCCATTAAATTATCCAGATATAATTCAACAAATAAAATCCAATATAAACAACAATGTACTCACCAAATTAGAAGTAGTGTGTAACTGGTAAGAAGCAACTCCAAGGGGAAAAGGGATTCATAAAACTGGTTTTAGCTATTCATCATTTCAAGTCTTTCCAATTCAGTATCTAGTTTTTCCTTGTTTTACTCTAGCACGGGGGTGTTAAACTTGTGGCCTGTGGGCCAGATGAATCATGCACTGACCACGCCCACCCTTGTTTTAGTGAAGCGGGGGGAGTCGTGATATGTCACGTGGTGTATCGTCATGAGTTTGACACTCCTGCTCAGGTGCTATGATATGTAATCAGGTTTTATTATTCCATCTTAATGACCATATGCCTCCTTACAATTTGGGTTTGCAAATGAGCAGTTGAGTCAGATAAATAGTGGTTTACATGAAGCTACCTAAGAAATATATTATTGAGTTGAAATTCTCATTTCCCTCATTGATATGGATTGCACAGCTTCTGTCAATATTTAAGCCATGGTTTAAAAGCATCAGACTACTGTAACCTATATTATTTACTTTGTCAAAGAAGAGGATAACTCAAGATATATCCCCACAGTTCCTTTTGGTGCTACTGCAATAAACTCAGGGTCTGACCTGGAAGAATCCTTGATTTCCCTGCTGAGCCAGCCAGCCATGGTGCCAACTGTGACAAAAGCTTTTGATTATGGACAGCGGCCCATTACAAAATGGAACAGAGCCAAGAATACATTTCATGAAGTCACCAAACAGCTGCTAGTCCATCACACCTCCTGGCTATTAAACCTTAAGGATGTATCTGAACTCCTAATGAAGAGGCAACATTCTTCGGTTGGATTGCTTTTTTTTATTTTTTGGTAAGGATGTTTATTCTCACGCATCAGCTTTTGAAATCCTCATGTAAAATAAATTGAACCAATTACATATATCCACATGAGTGTGCTTGGAATCTATACTGAAGAAGAAACAAAAATGGGGGGGACAAAAATAAAAAGTAGTGTAACTGCTTAAGATTTCTATAACAGAATCCCTACAAAGTGATCCTTTTAATACATTTGACTGGAGAGTATTTTTCTGTAGCACAGCAATAAAAATTAAAATGCAACATGGAATCATTCAGAAGCAATCTGTCTGCAACTTTCATCTAGATAATTTATCCAGCATAATTAAGAATTGTCTATACTTTGCCTGTTCTAAAAAAGAAAAAAAAAAGAAATAATACAGACAAATATGCTGCCCATCATTTTTAGCCAAACACTTTATAGGAAAAAGAAAATAATAATACATGGCTGCTTTTGATCAAAAAAAAAGGGGGGGGATGAAATGATGCCATCTCATTAATGCATTAATATTATTCCTTCCAGTGGAAATTCAGAGTCCATTTTTAAATAACCTATAACTACTAAACTCACTCTCTTCCATTTCTCCTTTTTTATTCTTTTTATAAAAGAGCTATGAATCTTAACTTAGACACAATCTAGCCTTCTGATAGGTGATATTGGATTCTGTGAACTTTCTGCTCTACTTTGGCTTTTAAAACAACTCATCACACCATAGTACTGGATAACCTGATAAAACCGACATGGCATTTACAGCACTTCTCATTTCTGGATTCTTTAAAACAGAACTATCTCACCCATGATTATCAAGCCTATGGGATAATCTGGTAAATGGGTTTTAGGCACTATAACCTTCTTGAAGCAGAGCTATAGCCTGTCATCTGCACAGGAAATGGATTTCACTTCCTATAATGTCTACCTAGCTTCTTCCATCTTGGCTAAGGGTGACAGGAGCTGATGTTCAAATCTTCTGAAGGGCACCAGGTTGGGGGGAAGGTTGGGGGAAGGTTGAAACAGTAGCTTTTCTTTGGCTTCACTATTTAATTGGAATTCATTGGCCCACTGCATTCAACAGGAGTTACTTCCAAGGCAATGCATTTAAGAGCATCCCATGATTCTAGGAAGTAGCTCAACCAAGTAAGTTTTAAAAGGAATCTCCTACCTTTAGCAATGAGTTCCTCCACATCTTGGTCAAATCCCAGCCGATGGCACTTCCTCCAAAGTCCCATGTTGGTAGAATTATATTGCCTGTTGCACTCATCAACGGCACTCATGGCAAAGAGTTGCCTCTTGTTTCTTGCCAAGAGAAGTTTCCCTTCCCAATGGTCCAGCTTTGACCTACTGGCCCGGAGGGGCAGGTTATTGTTCGAATTATAAATGAATCCAGGGTCGTTCCGCCTTGTGGTGAAGGTTTTGCATCGTTCCCGATGTTTCCTGGCATCTGTTTCATACCAATGGTCCGAGCAGATGGCCACGGCTAGCATGCCCAGAGCACACAAAGCTAAAGAAAGGCCAGCATAAAGCAGCAATCTTCCAGCAGCCATACCTTAGCTTCAAAGAAACACCATGGGCATCTTCACTTACAGAGAAAGCCCAGCTCCACGGCGGGTATCAGAGGACACCGACTGCTCTCAGCAATTACACAGAAGTGAAGGCAAAGTCATCAGTCACAGATAGGAGGGGAGAAGGGGAAACTTTGGTCCAGAAATAAACAACCTTGGACGTTCATTCACTCCTGGAGTAAGTGGGTTGTCAAGGGTGGGGCGAAGAAAAGGCTCCACTTCAATCAACAAGGTGCCCAACAAGGCAAGGGTAAGTGAGGAAGAAGTGTGCCCTCTCCGTGGCTGGGCATTTGGATCAGTCCATTTGTGCAGATTCTTCCAATTTTCCACGTTTGGAACAACCAGAACCAGCAACGGTTCTCTCTTTCTTGGTCAAGCGTTTTAAGGAGACTCGCGTTCCAGGAGCACAAGGGCTTGGAAATCAAGGTCCAACCAGCAAATTAAAGAAAGGCCTTTAAAACCTCCACGCAGCCAACGGCTAAGCTCCAGTCCTTGGAAGAGGATGCGGTGGGAAAGGTGATCGTCTGTTCCCACCCCCTTCTCTCTCTCTCTCTCTCTCTCTCTCTCTTTTCGATCCGAAATATTATTTTTGCAAGAATCCCAATAATGGTTGGTAATGATGACTCGCTTGCCAGGATGCCGGAGGGGAGGGGGGCGCCAAGGGTCGACCGCAATGAGAGGCTCAGGAACACACCCACACCCCTCCCTACCTCCCTCCTGCCACGACCCTAACGCGGGGATCCACTCGGTCCGCAGGCTTCTCGCCCGCCGAGCCCCGAGCCTTTGCAGCAACGCAGGGACATCATTGGTTACCTTCCCGGGTCCCTGCCGCCGCCGCCGCCACTCTCCCTGGACCAGTTCAAGGGGCCCCGGAGGCTTGACTTCGCCTCTTCGCCAGGGAGGAAGGCGACGCCAGGAAGGAGTAGCCCCCGGATGACAGGTGATGTGGCTGGCTTCTCAGGGCGTCGGGAGCTGGAAAGACGCAGCCCCGCTTTCCACAGCCTCTCCAGGAGGAGCAGGCGGCAGGCGGCTGGGGGGCGAGGAGCAGCCCACCCCGGCGGGCTGGGGGAAGAGCTGCGTGGAGAGCGCCGCTTCCTTCTGCGAGACCCAGCCCCGGAATCTTTTGTGTTCGGTGCGCGCCTGCTTTCCCTTCCCCTCCTCCACCTCCTCTTCCTCTTCTTCCTCCTCCTCCTCCTCCTCTCCGGCAAAATCGCCCTGCCGGCCCCCTCCTTGAGGATGAGGATGTAATGGATCTTTGCATGCACACCGGGCTCGCGCTCACAGACAACCCCGCCGCGCCTGTAGCTTTCTGCGGAGCCCGAGCTGGACCAGGCTAAGAGCCCCGATTTGCAGAGCTACGTAGACACACACACAAACACACATTCACGGGCCGCTGGGGCATGTTTGCTCTGATCGGCGGTAGCAAAGCGCTAAAAAAGGAAGGGAGGCGGAGAGCCTCCGGCGCCGAGCATCCCGGAGGAAGGAGAGAAACGGGCCGGGAATGCGATTGCGGCGGCGGTGGCGAAGCGCGGGGGTCCCGGGCCGAAGCTCCGCAGCGTTGCCCTTCCCCGAGGCCTGACCTTAGGCGCTGCCTTAGGCGCTGTCAGCGATGAGACGCGCTCCTCGGACGCTTCCGACCGTTTGCTAGGTTGGAGCTTTTCCTCCATGCATCCTTTTTTCCCCACCCCTCCCGCGGGTCTCTAAAGGGGGGTGGAGGGGGCTCGCTCAGCCGCGTCGCCCGGAGAGCGGGGGCAGCTGGAGGCGGCGGAGACAGCTCGGCCGCCTCGGGAAAAGCATCGCGAGGGTGGCGGTCGCCGCCCGCGGTTTTAAAAGCTCGGGTTTAATCGGGAGAGAAGGGAAGGGAGGCCAGGTCTCTGCTGCCCACCTGGGAAGCTTGTCTCCTCCCAACGCGCCTCCCGCAGCCTTGGCTGGAAACCGATCAGCCGGAGAACACCGAATATCGAGCCCAAACCTAGTGATGTCACCTATAAAACGTGAGCCTCATTTCTTATTTCCCTGGCTTCCTTAAAGCCACACTCCGCCGTCTTTAAGCTGCCCTTCTGCCAGGAGAGAAGAAAAAGTGGCTTCAAAAGCTCATTTGAAACCAGTGTTCCTCCAAAGGGATTGTAGAAAACATTCTGTACGTGTGTATCTGTGTACATATCCTCCCATCTCCTGCGTGTATACCTGCAGGCTGGCCTGGAAATGTATGAGTTTGGGTTCTGAAATGTACAAAGGTTCAACATAAAGCAGCAAATTACTGTACGCCCACCACTTGATTATGATCTGTAACCCATGGCTTGCTTTTTATTGAGCTCATGCACAAATTCCTGGTGTGTCCAATCACACTTGGCCAATAAAGAATTCCACTCTTTGTAGATGTGGGTTCATTCGTGAACACAAACATGAGAATATCCAGAGTTTCACATAGCTGGCTCCATTTCTCAAGCTTAGATTCCCAGCTGGGGGAAAAAAAGAGATTAATCATGAGCCCTATTAGAGTGCTAAAGTCTAAGGAGCATTGCAAATTACCATCTACAGTAAAAGTGTGATCTGCATTATTAATGTCATTGATGCACAAATATTTTCCAGGCACATAGGTGGTTACACAGACTTTCTAGCTATTCCACATGTTCAAAAAGCAGCTTTCATTAATACAATTCTCTTTGGGGGAGGAGGAGGGGCGGTATTCATCAGCAGGAAATTGTAGTTAATCTCACTGAAATGGAGTGATGGGGGTATTTCCACAATATCAGGATCTGATTAAAAGTAACCTCAGGTTTTCCACAGAGTAAGAGACAAAAATGATTCTGTTGACAGTGTGCAAACATAGAATCAAATTATTATATAGACTAGTGTTTGCATCCAGGTCTGTAATGAATAATTTATTCTCTGGAAGGAGAGTAGCCAGTTTTCACCCTTAGCTGATCGTACTTAGGAAATCACAAAATTCACTAAGTGGAAAATTATGATATGGAATAGAGCAAAGGGATTTTCAATGCTTAGAATATTTATTACTGTGTTTCAAAAGCCATAGCCCAAAATTTTGTTTGCAGTATAAGACATTATCTCAATTCTTTTCTAAACAATCTCATTTCTGGTTTCCTCCTGCACTTTCTTTTTTGACTAGCTAAGTTGATTCCATTTAGAGTTAAATCACCCAGCTCATTCATGGTCTTTTTATTCTGGATGCAGATGATGTTGTATTTCATTTGGAACTCTTCCATGCCTTCTCACAACTAGTCATATATATATATATCCAGTATGTATGTATGTATGTATGTATGTATGTATGTATGTATGTATGTATATATATATATATGTATGTATGTATATCCACTCAATTGACAAAGCAGTTGGGTAATTTGTAGAAGCATAAAAATAAGGAACTAAAAATCAAAACACAATAAACATCCAGAACAAAATATACAACACACACACACACACACTGTTCTGGGTGATTAGATAGATGGATGGATGGATGGATGGACGGATAGACGGATATAAATATAAAGATATAAAGATATATAAATATAAATTGGTGTCTCAGTGGTTAAGATGCTGAGCTTGTCACTGGAAAACCAGCAGCCTAGGTTTGAAACCTGATGAGGTGATCTTGCCCCAGCTCCTGCCCACCTAGCAGTTCCAAAACATGCAAATGCAAGTAGATTAATAGGTATCACTTTGGGAACAGTTCTCCATGACATTTTACTGGCCACATGACTCAGAAATGTCTTCAGACAGCACTAGTTCAGTGGCCTTTATGCATACACAGAGAGGAGGGGAGAGAGGGGGGAGGAGGAAGGGGTGGGAGGGGGGAGGGAGAAACTTTTAGGCTGTATGTAATACTTTCCCTCTTTTTTCCCTTTGGGCACATGAACCGTGTCAAAGAAAGATCAAGAAAACCTCTCCCCCCTGCCTTCCTCCCTCCCTCCCTCCCTCTCTCTGCATCAGGCTACAACTAGGAGAGCATGAATCTAATTCCCCCTTAGGCATGAAACCCAACTGGATAACTTTGGGCCAATCACATTTTCTTAACCCCTAGGAGAAGCAGAAATTGCAAATCATTTCTGAAACACACACACCCCCCAACAAAAAATTGCAGATTTTTATCCTGTCAGTCTCTGAGAATCAGACACGATTGAAAGGAAGGAAAACAAATGTTTTCCTACAGAAAACATGGTGGTGGTTGTTGCTCTTGCTAAACCATTGGCAGTCCTGGTTTATTGAATGTTCAGTAGACATTCTGGTCTGCTTGTTCCTATTATGGAACAGAAATAAGCTATATTTTGAGCGAGTTTGAAATGTTCTTTTCATGGATGCTCTCATAACTGAATCGATAGGGAGAGTTCTGTATGTTTACCAAAAGGCTACCATGTGGATGTGATCGTTTATGTTGTTCCCTTTTTGAAGTCCCTGAGATACTTTCTATCACATAGATCTTTCTTCCAGGTGGGTACCCACATTTCTGGATAAAACATTAGACTGCAGTGACTTATCCAATTTATTTTCTAATGGCACCTCTGGAATCTATGAAGGACCTTGAGGCACTGTTTTAACAAAATGGTTGAGGAATCCACCAACATTATTGTTCACATGAGACTGAAATAGAACAAAACCATTTTTGGGAGAGAATTCAACATCTACTCTATCAGATGGTCTTGTCCAGGGATTGATAATCAAAGTAGCAACATTATAACACAGTGCAATTTGGTTTTCTGATTTTCTTTCTACCATTAATAAAATGATGTGCATTCCCTGCATAAACAAGTCATTATTAAATTCCTTCCCACCTATCTATCCTTTACCAAGAGTTGGAGGGGGAAAGCAGGCATAATGTTTCTGGATTAGCAAAGGAATGCAAATGGGGGAAATAAAATAATTATGGAGAAGCAGCAAGTTGGGAAAGCTTTTAATATGTGGATTGGGTTTCACACAACATGAAAAACCTGGCTTAATAAAACATAAATGCTGTATTCCTATTATACTTTTTTATTCAAGCATTCATGGCAAAACTAGTGGACAGATTCCCAGAACATGGTAAGACAATGACCAGGTTTCCCATAGGACACTAAACCACTAATAAATCCAACTCTTTGGTGAATGTATTTTTATGATGACTATGATAATGATTTATCACTTATAACTTTTATATACACTGAGAGCTTATGCACTGAAGACAAATTCCTTTTGTGTCCAATCACATATGGCCAATAAATAATTCTATTCTATTTTAGACAAGCATGTCATACAATCCCAGCCTGCATCTGGCAGTTTGCTTCAACTAAGAATTGAAACTTGGATATTATATTATGGCTAAATACCAGCATAGAATACTATATTAAATGGTTTATTTGTTTTTTTAAAAAAACAAGATAATATGATGAAGAGGGAGGAAACACACAAAATTGGACAATATTTAGTTAAAACAGCCACAGTAGGTATTAATAACCAAAATAATAAAAAGTAAAAGCTACAAAAATATATAATAGGCAAATTAACTCTGAATAAAGAGAAAATGGAAAAAATTAAAACAAGAACTATTATTAAATGGTTTTGTATGTTTCCTCCTCTTTATCATATGTTTACTTTCTTATTGTAATGTTATATACTGATTTTTGATCACAATAAAACTTAATTTTAATTGTCCCTTTGTCAAGTTCAAATCCCTTAAACTGAAGGCATCAAGAATTCTATTTCTACATGTATTTGTTCCCAGATTATGATCTCTCTCTCTTTCTCTCTCTCTCTCTCTCCCTCCCTCCATTGGGTACTTAGTCTTCCAAAGTGGCAGCATATTTACTTTGAATATTTATAAGATGACTTGTTCAAGGCTGCAAAGAAATAGAAAAATAAAAAGGAAATCATAGCATGATAACAAATTGTCACTTTAAAAAAAAGTTCAAAAACTGCATTTAAATCCAGCCACCACAAAACATTGCCAAAGCCACAGCAATGAATGATCAGCAGGAAATCCATCACTTAAAATAGACTAGTATTCAGCCTTTTGAAACCCTGCTACAACTGAAGGAGACCTTCTGAACATTCATTTGGGAAAGAGTTCCATAGAACAGGTGCTGCCTCCAAGAAGCAGGAGTGGGCTGATGGGGGCTCGCAGGGGTTCGGGAGTGGCCCTAGCTAAGATTCTGTGCAGTTTGGAGAACCCCCAAATCCCACTCCTGGCTGGCCCTGCCCACCCCAACTCGTCCTTCCCAGGAGTCCCCATGTGGCCCATTTTAGATGCAAATAAGTGCAGGGTGTGCGTGGTGGCTCAGGGAGGGTGAAAAACAGGCCTTCCGGAAGTTTGGAAGGCGGGAAATGGTCCCATTTCTGGTTTCCAGAGAGCCTCAGGAGCCCAGGGAGGTCGTTTTTGCCTTTCTGAAGGCTAGAGGAAGCCTCCCTCCCTCACCGACTAGGCCACGCCCACCCAGCAAACGGGCAGAGAACCCTTTGCTAAAATTTTTGAAGCCCATCCCTGCCAAGAAGACTATGTTCCTGGTGTATGCCAGCCTAATGTGGCCTAGAAAAGGATCTTACAGCACAAACAACTTTCTATGGAGATATCTGCTACCTCAAATTACATGCCCCTCCCAAAATTGGCTTAGCCACAAAAAAGGAATACAACTACTCATTTAGTGACCATTCAAAGTTACAACAGCATTCCAAAAAGTGACTTATATGGCCATTTTTCACATTAGCGACCATTATAGCATCCACACGGTCATGTGATCAACATATGTACTCTTGGCAACTGGAGTGTATTTATGATGGTTTCAGTATCCCAGGATCAAGTGATCATCTTTTGCGACCTTCTGACAAGTAAAGTCAACCAGGAAGCCAGATTCACTTAACCATCATGGTACTAGCTTAACCATTGTAGGGGTTCACTTAACAATTGTGGCAGGAAAAGTTGTAATCCAGGGCAAAAATTTGGGGGTTCAATTGTGGTTGTCAGTCAAGGACTACCTATTGCAATTTTAACAATGAGATTTGTTGAAGCTTTGATCTAGCCTCTATTTTTGTATTTTGCTTGACAATAACAATCTTAATGGGTTGAGAAAGGATTCTATTTTTTCCCCAAAACATAAATTGCTAAGCTTCATGACTGATTGTGGTGATTTTGATGCTAATATCTTCACATGCTAAGGATGGGATGAGCTTCACTTATGGTCTTATGTTTATGCTGGGCACTTTTTAACCACAAACCTAGATTATGAAAAAAAATAGGTTCTTGTAGACTTCCATTATGAGTTTCTTTTCAGGCAAAAATAGTGGGAAGAGAATAGAAGAACAGAGTTGGAAAGGACCTTGGAGGTCTTCTAGTCCAACCCCCTGATTTGGCAGGAAATCCTACACCATTTCAGACAAATGGTTATCCAATCTCTTCTTAAAAACTTCCAGTGTTGGAGCATTCACAACTTCTGGAGGCAAATTGTTCCACTGATTATTTGTTCTAACTGTCAGGAAATGTCTCCTTAGTTCTAAGTTGCTTCTCTCCTTGATTAGATTCCACCCATTTCTTCTTGTCCTGCCCTCAAGTGCTTTGGAGAATAGCTTGACTCCCTCTTCTTTGTAGCAGCCCTTGAGTCAAACAAGCTCTAATACAGTATAAATGGGCAAGCCAATCAGACATGGCTGGCAAAAGATGATCTCACAAGTGCACAGAATGTGCGGTTGGGAGAACTTATATATAAATATGTATATTTTAGAGCCAACTGTGTCAAAATATGGTATTATTTAAGTTTTCTTATATATCATAGAGTAGGGTAGGGTAGAGTAGGGTAGGGTAGGGTAGGGTAGAGTAGAGTAGAATAGAATAGAATAGAATAGAATAGAATAGAATAGAATAGAATAGAATAGAATAGAATAGAATAGAATTCTTTATTAACCAAGTGTGGTTAGACACACAAGGAATTTGTTTCCAGTGCGTAAGCTCTCAATGTACATAAAATAGTGATTGATCATTAACATAGTCATTATAAAATACATTCATCATAAAACATTAGATACAACACTTAGTGATAGTCATGGATACTAAATAAGCAATCAACATAAATCATACTAAGATACTAAGTAAACACTATGAATCATAAGATACAAGCAACAAAGTCATAATCAAAAGAAGATAGGTAATAAGGAGGTAGGTAATAGGGAAGATGAGAATAATGAGATATAATGAGAAGATGAGAATAATACTGTCTTTTTAGATAGTTTGACTGTTGTGGGAATTAGTTGTTTAGCAGAGAGAGAGAGAGAGAGGAGGGAGGGAGGGAGAGGGTGGAGAATGATGTGAAGCTTTGATGCAATGAATTGATAGTTGAACAGCTTTGACTCACATGTGATACAGTGATATACATATAAGAATACTAAAGGCAGCCTAAGAGGGAATTTTAACATCAGAGTTGTACATATAATGACAGAAGTGACCAGAATTATGTATGTTTGACTATGTGCATATATGAAGAAAGTTTTCAGGGTGTATGCAAGCCTGACTTTGACATAAAAATGTATTTGCAAACCTGTAGAGACCTTCTTAGAAACAAATTTAATTGCGTACACTGCGGCTAACTAAATTCTATACAAATGGGTATAAGAACATACACTAGAAACGGTTACACACTATGCATATTTACTCAGAAGTAAGTATTATTAAAGCAAGTGGGACTTGCTTCTGAGTAAATATGCCTCAGATAGGCTGCCTGCGTCATGGACTTTCACTGGGTTTATTTTCCGATAGTGCTATCAGCCTAAGCAAATATAGTTCGGAGCAAAACGTATTAAAACGGGTGAAATTTTACTCCTGAGTAAATAAGTTTACTACAGTCAGAATGTCAGTGGATTTATGATATGAGCTTTTAACCAGAAAGCAAATTTTATCAAACATTGTTTTGATTGCAGCATTAAACTTTAGATTTGTTTTAGTTAACCTGTATTTTTATTTTTATTTACACACACACACACACACACACAAACACGCTCCTTTTATACTAAAATCTAAAATGACCTTCAAATAATTTTTTTATATCTTTTTCTAACATGACTTTTTTTTTTCTCTGAAAGAAAAAGAGCTCAGTGCCATCTAGTGGGGAGGGGACTAGAAAAATTCCATGCAGATTTGTCTCTCTCCGTCTACCCACCTATGAACAGTTACTTAGTGACTATAAAGCAATGGTTTAGTTGTCCCTGCTTGAATCTTGGGTGGGGGGTGGATTTAGTTCACACAGGCACAACTGTCTGTAAACTGTACCAAAGATGTATCTGCAAAAGGGATTTTGATTATCTGCTTCAAGACATCTGTTCCCTAGGATGTATTCGGTAGCTCTGATGTACATTGCAGTCCTGACAGATTGCATATGGCTTAAAACTCTTGTAGCAGGTTACTGAAGCATAGAGTCAGGACTCCTGGGTTTAAACTCAGCCTAGCCTAGAGAACGTCAGGCTCAGGTGTCACATTACTGATTAAAGTGAATGAAGGTTAGAAATGTATTTTAACATCCTTCCCTCCACGGAAGATTGCTCTGCATAATAACAGTGGTGGATTTAAGCAGGGGATTTTATGTTGTAGTCTACATGCAGTAAGCATGCACAAACAAACTTATTCGAGGAGCTGTGGTGGTGCAGTGGTTAAAACACAATATTGCAGGCTAGTTCTGCTGACTGCCAGTCATTCGATTCTGACCAGCTCAAGGTTGACTCAGCTTTCCATCCTTCCGAGGTGGGTAAAATGAGGACCCAGATTGTTGGGGGTGCAATATGCCGACTCTGTAAACCACTTAGAGAGGGCTATAAAACACTGTAACTATGTAAGTTTAAGTGCTATTGGTAAGTGCTATTACGTATTAAAGCACGTACAAACAACATTAATAAAGGGCTGAACATTTGAATGAACGTCCCTCTCATTCTTCTCCCAGCTCAACTAGTCCTGAACGTGGTTTAATTTTTAGACTATCTGCAGCTGTTTAAAGCTGCAATTGTATACATAAGCTAAATGAGCTGTTTTCATAACTTGATTTTGGTTCATTATTTTTTTTTCATATAACACGTTGAACTATAAATTATTCACACAGGTTGCTTCATATAATACACTAAATTAAAATACAGTTGGGAATTCTATCATTCTGTGCATCATGCAAACATAGTCACTGAACTGGAAATAGTGGAAGGAAGGGAGCGGATTCTAAGTAGGTTTATGGTGAGCAATTGTCACTGAGATTGTATCCAGTCCTCTGGGTGGCAAAAATCTGAATATGAATTGGAAGGGAAAAAAATTAAGAGAATTCTTGTGCTTAGTGTTATATCTTTCAACAGCATTAGACATTTAGATTTACAAATACTTCGGTTCTCATATTGTCAGAAGAATAATTTGTGGTTCCATCTTGAGCTGGGGTTGTACAAAAATGAATAAAAATGAAATCCAGATAGCTGTGAGAAAAGGAGAAATATTTATTCCCAAAAGCAAAGAGGTTTGTTTTGGGGGAAGCTGCAGGGAAATGGGGTATAGCAAGATTGTTTGATAGGGAAACTTGTCCTGGGTGTGGAAATGCCTACATGCTGATTCTAGGATGATACGTATGTGTGTGTGTATGTGTGTGTGTGTAGTTATATGTTATCAGTGATGCTTATCCTTGTGAACATGCAGTTCCATTGGGAGAACTAATGTAATTAATTCTATTTGTGTTTGATATGTGGATTGGGTCTGGATGACTTATTTGGGGGTTTGAGGAAGTCTGAGTAAAAGATTTTTCCCCATTTGCTATTTTTTACTTGGTTAGTTTCAGCTTGATTGTCAATTATCTAAGAGAGACGCTGATTCTCAGTCTTTTGTGGATTCTGTTAATGTTTTAGGTGAAGATGGAAACAGTATAAGAACAAAATATATTTTGATATAAAACTTCCCACAATACAAACCATATGGTGGTGTATGTAGATACCTGTGCAAGCACACACAAACACCAATTTGCTTGTGAAATTATTCCCTCTTACTATTACAGATGCCTTGCTTTAGCTTTGACTGGTGTGTCAGTTTGTGATATCTAATTATACACTGCCCAGAGTTGCTCTGTGAGCAAGATGGGGAGTCTCTAAATTTGATAAATAAATTATTATATTTAATCTTATTCTAGCTACTAAAAAACTTTAGAGAAATCAAAGAGAAAATATTAAATTCAAATAAGATAAAGATGAATTTCAAAATAACATTTGTGCCCAATCTTAAAAGAATGTTAAGGGGAGAAATGGTGATTAAGCATTTACCCTATTTGATTTGCATAGGCACACATAGGATAGTGATACACATTCTTCTATGACAAAATGTAAGATTTCATTGCAGCCTTGCTAAACCTGATGTATTCCAGATTTACTTGATGCAGTTCTTTGTATTTCCATTACTGGCTGGGGATACCAATAATATATGTGAGCTCTTTGAGGTAGGCCAGATCAAGCAATGGATGCCAAGGATGCTGTATCAGTGTTGTAGTATACATTAATGTCCTTCAAAGCCTGTATCTCTGCCCCATTTTATACTGAACAAAACTAAGGAGGGGGAGAGAGAACTTTGAGATTCTTTCTCACACTTTCTTTTATCTCTGGTATTCTTATTTTACCTGCCTCATTTTGCCTTCTTCAAAATTTCCATTGCACTATACTATACTTCCTTTGTACTATAGCCCAATATATCTGAAGGAACTGAGCTGGTGAAGGTTGAGCCATTGAAATAATTCAAAATAGAAGCAAAGGTGAGATCTGGCTCAAAGAGGAAAAGTACAGGGTTTAACAATTACATCAAGATTGGACCAACAAACAGGTGCATTAAAAGCAGTTGGAAATTCCCTCTGAATAATTCATGAGAGAACAATAATTCCTTGGGCATAAATACTGCTATCTTTATAATCTTGGACATAGTGCCTGGATGGCTGCAAGTAAGTGACAGCCAGCTGGTAGTCATGCCTTTTCTTACTTCATGAGTGCCTTGTTTCCCAACAGAATATCTGTCACCATGTCAAGAAGCCCCTTCACAAGAACATAAGAATTTGTAGGATCGTAATAAAGGCTTCCCTAATTCAGGATCATCTCTCTCATGAAGGAAAGAAGCAGCAGCACAGAAAAAGGAGATGAGGTAAAAAAGCGGGAATTTTAAATACACTAAGGAATAAGGTGGGGGGGAACCCACTCCCTTCAATCTTTCTGACTAATTTACACTCATTTGCTAACAAGATGGATGAAATTCTCCTTTTAAATAGATGCAATTCTGATTTCTTCAACTCAGCAGTTCTTTGTTTTACTGAAACCTGGCTTAATGCAGAAATTCATGGGGACAACACCATTTACACCCCAGGATTTCAGATATTTAGATCAGACAGAATTGAAGAGACATCAGGTAAAACAAAGGGTGGAGGATTATGTTTATATATCAATGACAGCTGGTCTCAGGATATAACTATAACATATAAGTTCTCTGATGAAAACTTAGAGTCTTTACATATCAACTGCAAGCCATTTTATTCTCCACATGAGTTCTCCTCATTTCTCGTAATAGGAGATGTATGTTCCTCCACAAGCCTGTGTAAACAAAGCATTACGAACTTTTGATGATCAAATTATGGAGGCTGAAGCCAAACACCCAGGTTCTCTTCCCATCATTTTAGGAGATTTCAATCAAGCAAATTTAAGGAAAGAGCTCCCAAAATAGTTCCAGCATGTCAATTGTCCAATCAGAGGCAAAAAATACTTTATACTACTGCTACTCAACAGTAAAAGATGCTTATAGGTCTTTACCACGAGCAGCTGTGGGACACTCTGATCACTGCATGATCTATCTTGTATCTGCCTACATGCCACGACTTAAAACCATGAAACCAACAATTAAATCAGTGAGGACTTAGTCTGATGAGGCAAAGCTGAAGCTTCAGGCTTGCCTGGATTGCACTGGTTGGAATGTTTTTGAAGATACCTCCACAGACCTAGATGAGATCACAGATACTGTAACATCATATGTCAGCTTCTGCGAAGACTTATGTGTACCAACAAGGAACCTGCAAATATATAGTAACAATAAACCTTGGTTCACAGCTAAATTTAAGCAGCTATGTTGTTCCAAAGAGGAAGCCTACAGAAAAGGTGACAGAATGCTATACAATCAGGCCAGAAGCATATTAACAAAAGAGATCAGAGTAGCAAAAAGAAGCTACTCTGAAAAGTTAAGGAATCAGTTCTCAACAAATGAACCCGCAAACAGGTAGAAAACATCACTGGCTACAGCAAACCTCTTTCCCAGGCAGAAGGAAATCAACAACTAGCAAATGACCTAAATGTGTTTTACTGTAGGTTTGAAAGGAAACTACAGCCACCTATCTCCATAACCCGGTTCTCAAACACACCAACAACAGCCAAGCCTCCTACAATTGACCCCCAACCCATTGGGTTCACAACCTCTGGTGATCACAGAAAAAGAAGTGCAAGATCTATTTCACAGACAAAAGCCAGGAAAAGCACCAGGGCCAGACAAAATAACTCCTTCTTGTTTAAAAGTCTATGCTGACCAATTGGCCCCCATCTTCACCCAAATCTTCAAAAAATCACTAGAGTTATGCTATGTCCCTTCTTGCTTCAAACACTCTATTATCATCCCAGTGCCAAAGAAGCTCTCCATCAGGGAACTATATGACTACAGACCTGTTGCTCTAACATCTGTAGTTATGAAAACCTTGGGCTGTCCCACTGAAAAACCATCACGGATCTGCTGTTAGATCCCATGCAGTTTGCATACCAAGCAAATAGATCAACAGATCTATTGCTTGGTAATATGGCTATGCACTACATCCCACAACACCTTGAATCTCCAAATACCTATGCAAGGGTCCTCTTTGTGGACTTCAGTTCAGCATTTAATACCATCATTCCAGACATTCTTCTAACTAAACTAATCCAGCTAGCGGTACCTGAACACACTTGTAAGTGGATCATAAGCTTCCTAACAGACAGAAAGTAGCAGGTGAAACTAGGCAAATCATATTTGATACATGTACAGCCCCCTCCCCAGGCTATGTGCTTTCTCCACTTCTCTTCTCCCTATATACCAATAACTGCATCTCAAACAATCTATCTATTAAAATGCTGAAGTTTGTAGATGATACAATAGTGATTGATCTCATTCGAGACAATGATGAATCTGCATACAGACAGGAGGTTGTACAACTTGCCTCCTGGTGTAACTGGAACAATCTGGAACTGAACACACTCAAAACCATAGAAATGGTGGTAGACTTTAGAAGAAACCCTCCCATACTACCACCTCTTACAATACTAAACAACACAGTATCAACAGTAGAGACCTTCAAATTTCTAGATTCTATCATATCACAAGACCTAAAATGGATACCCAGCATCAAAAACATCATCAAAAAAGCACAACAAAGAATGTTCTTTCTGCACCAACTCAGAAAGCTCAAACTGCCCAAGGAGCTGCTGATACAATTCTACAGAGGAATTATTGAGTCTGTCATCTGCACCTCTATAATTGTCTGGTTTGGTTCTGCAACCCAAGAAGACCGATACAGACTTCAGAGGATAATTAGGACTGCAGAAAAAAAAATTACTGCCTACCTGCCTTCAATTCGCGGACCTGTATACTGCACGAGTCAAAAAGAGGGCTGTGAAAATATTTACACACCCCTCACATCCCGGACATAAACTGTTTCAAAACGATGCTATAGAGCACTGCACAACTAGACACAAAACAGTTTTTCCCTGAACGTCATCACTCTGCTAAACAAATAATTCCCTCAACATTGTCCAACTATTTACAAAATCTGCATTACTATTACTGTTAACCTTCTCATCACTCCTTATTGCCCATCCCCTCCCACTTGTGACTGTATGACTGTAACTTTATTGCTTGTATCCTTACAATTTATATTGACTGTTTCCTAGTATGATTTGATTGCTTATTGTACCCTATGACTATTATTAAGTGTTGTACCTGATGATTCTTGACTCTTAACTCTTGACAAATGTATCTTTTCTTTTATGTACACTGAAAGCATTTGCACCAAGACAAATTCCTTATGGAATTCCTCACATTTGGCCAATGAAGAATTCTATTCTATTCTATTCTATTCTATTCTCACAGTGGACAGTAAGACAGTTATAGGAGGTAAGACATAACATTAATGTTTATTTGTTAGATTTATACAATGGCTTTTGCTAAGAAGCTCAAGGCAGAAAATACAATAGATAGTCCTTGAGTTACAACCATTTATGTAGTGAGTTATATTGACACTGAAAGAAATTACTTATGGATGGTGCACACACTTTTGATCACTACAATATCCCTATGGCCACATAATCAAAATGTGGGCATTTGGCAACTGGCATATTTTGAGCAGTTGCAGCATCTAGGGGTCATGTGATCTTCATTTGCTACTTTCCTAGCCAGCTTCCCACAAGCAAAGTCAACAGGTCATGTTGGCATCAATTTACTTAACTATCTAATAATCATGGCCAAAAAAAGGTTGTATAATTGGATGTGATTCACTTCCCTTGATTCAACCACCTTTCTTAGCAGCTGAAATCTTGGTCCCAATTGTGATAGTTAGTGAAAGACTATCTGGACATTGTGTTCCTTCTTTCCAGTTTTATTCACAACTCTATGAGGAAGGTGGGCCAAGAGAGAGAGTGAACAGCCCAAAATCTCACAATACAGTATGCTGTTTCCTTGCATAATACCTTACAGGCATTAGTTGTATACTGATCTGGTTCACACGTTGTTCTAAAACATGATGGGATTGGCTTGATGTTTGCCTGGGGTATTACACAAAGCCTACCAATTATGGTTTATTCAGTGAGCCATGATTAATTGTGATGTGAAAGCATCTACCTTCCAAACATTTAGGACAATTCCCATTAACTTTAGCCACCAGGGCTAGTGACAAAGAACTATGTAGTCCCAAAATTGGAAGGAATGAATATCCTTTAATAAAACTAAGACTGTAGTCATCTATGTATCCTGCAGACCCCAAACTGTTATTTAACTGTATCACATTCTTTTTCCCTTTCAATCAAATACTGTAGTATTCGTTTAGATTCATAAGCTAACCATATACATTTTATTTCTCTTGAATCTGACATCATTTAGTTTTATGGATGGCCCCAGGTTCAGAAGTTTAGGGAATCATTTTTAATTAAATCGGCTCAATGGTCTACCACTGGCTCTTCAGAGCTATGGATAATATGGAAAAGTTTGCCACTGACCAAAAGGAATTGCATCCTGAGAGTCATTAACAAGCAAAGATGGAAATCATAAAAATGATTTCATGCATCCTTTCTCAAACGCACCTGCAACAACAAGAGCTGGCTGAGAACAACAAGAGCTGGCTGTATTTCACTGCTAGAGGTGAAATACAAGCCAAATATTATTTTTAGTCAAGGCTTAGAGATGTCAGAAAATTGTTGTAGGAGGACCCGATTGAAGATTAAGGGAATGGAAAGTCCATAGCCCTAAGGATATGTAGAATTCCAGAGTTATTTATATGTACAGTAGGATAGAAAGAAAGAAATCTCATTCATTTCATCATTGCTGGCAGAAAGTCCCAACTGAGTTGCTTCACTCGATAGAATAAAAATATCCCAAAGAACAGCTGAAGCTAAGGATGAAGGAAAAACTCTATTTAAAAACAAATCCACTGCATTCTCCTACAAGTTTGTATTTCTTGGTCTCTCCCTCTCCCATTTATAGCAATATCATTTGTGTGAAAATGTATTTCGTGGACTTTATCAAAGCAGTACAACTGTACCTGTAGTTTTTTTTACCCACCCAAAATACTAAATATTGTTTGTGACTATTATAATAATTGTTATAATAATGTTAGATCAAATAAACATCAGATTATGAATGGAGGTGGAAGAAAATACAGTACATAGAAAGAATTTTGAGATGAAGATGCTTTTTAATAAAATATTCTTACTTTTCAGATATTTACCGTGTTTCCCCACTGCTCAGCTAATCAGTTATCAGTTGAGAGAGAATCAGTATTGCTGCTAAAAAATGTAGAACACTGACTTTAATAGGAATGTGAGGAAACTATTTTAATACACTCTGCTTTAAAAAGATTTTTATAATAACCATTAAAGCTTAAAGCCAATATAATTGCTGGGGTTGGTTTTCAAATCATATTCAACCATCATTTGTCATATCATTAGGTCTGCACTATATACTAAAGCAGAGGTCTTCAAACTTGACAGCTTTAAGTCTTGTGGACTTCAACTCCAGAATTCCTCCTCCGGTCATGTTAGCTCAGATATTCTGGGAGTTAAACTCCACAAGTCTTAAACTTGCCAAGTTTGAAGACCCTTGTATTAAAGTATGGTGTACACACCAACATTTCTGATTTTACACAAAGTGCTTTCACACTAAGTCTATATTCCACATCCTTTCAATTAAAGAATGGCATCTTAGAGCCTTGGTGGGACAGTGATTAGAATACAGTATTGCAGGCTAATTCTGCCACTGCCAGCAGTTCAGTCCTGACTGGCTCAAGGTTGACTCAGCCTTCCATACTCTGAGGTGGGTAAAATGAGGATCCAAATTGTTGGGAGAAATATGTCAACTCTGTAAACCACTTAGAGAGGCTGTAAAGCACTATGAAGTAGTATATAAGTCTAAGCAGTATTGCTAAATGCTATCTTATGGGATCTCTGAAAGCCATGCTTCCCAAAATTAGATTGGCCCCAATCCTGTTGGCCTTTCATAAAATACTAAAGAACTGGATGTGGTCCAGGGTCTGGGGTTACAGAGCCCATTGAGAGAATTCTTGATTGTTTATCTGGATTAAACCCTAACAAAGGATAAAAAATATTTTTTACCCTTTGTTAATATTGTTTTAATAGGTTGTTAACTGCTAAGAGTCACATTTGTGAGATGGGTGGCCATATAAATCAAAGGAAGAAAAGTAGGTAGGTTTTGTGTGCTATGCAAGCCATGTAAATTCCAGAAAGAATATTACACTGCAGATGTAGTTGCCACATCTTTAATTGGACTCATTAAGTGCATTAGATAAATGAAGTAGTAACCGTGTAGGTGCCATCCATAGCCTAGCCTGAGAAATACATTGGAAGCAAACTGTTAGAGTGAAAGGGCAAGTAAAGAAAATGATGATTTAAAGCCTGGCAGAGAGAGGAGAGGGGGAGAGGGAGGGAGAGAGAGAGAGAGAGTGTGTGTCTTAAATTCTGCAGAAGGTGATCAATGCAGGTCTCACTTTTTTGGATCAATGAAATGTTGATCCATTCTTTGCAATAGGAACTGATTGACTAGCTTGGCTGAGCCTAATACTAAGAGAGAGTTATTCAATCACCTTTCATGCCTAAGGTGAGCCTAGAATTCACATTCTCTTAGTTTCTAGCCTGGAGACCAATATCTCCAATAAAAATATTCAAGCAACTATTGAAGACAGATAGTTCTCAAAACAAAATAGTGTATTCAACACTTCAGCTTTTAGTGACTGCTTTCAAAGCCTTTTGAGTTCCTACACAGAGAAAAATATTGCAATGACCCGAAGAGACCATGACAACAGGCCTATTGTCTGTTTCCCCCAGGCATGATCCCACCATAGGAGTTGCCAAGAGTCTTGGCTTGATGTTGGCCTATAGAGAGAGCCAGCTGAAGTGCAATGTAGGATACTGAGCTGGCAGTAAAATCATTTCAGACTTTGGAGTGATTTTGTTTACTCAAACTGGTCATTAGATCAGAGTTTTTTAAACTTGGTAATTTTAAGCTGTGTGAATTTCAAATCCAAAAATTCCCCAGCCAGCATACTTTGAAAACAATGTTTCAGATTTTCTATAAATATAAGATTTGTGCTAGTAAGATTTAGAATAGAGAATAGAATTAGAAAAAGGGAAAATACTGTTACGTATATTCTTATGTGATATTTTAAAATCAGTATGTAGATGAATAGATTAGAAGTTGAAAGATGATTGTATTATGCACACTTAAATGATGTGATTATGGTTATTAGTAATGTGTATTAAAATACTGAATAATTAAATGATGAAGGATTATATACATGGAGCAAATATTATAATGTTAAAAATTTTAATTGCAATATTTATAATGTTACTATAATTATATGAGTATGATTAATGTAACTCATACAAAATCCCAAGGGAGGAGTATGGAAAATATTCCAAAAATCAACAAGAATTGAAATATTATAACAATGGATAAACATAGAATACCTACTAATATAAGATTTATGTTATTAAGATTCAGAACAGAGATAGAAATTAGAAAGGGGGAAATATTATTATGCATATTTCTATATAATATTCTAAAATCAGTATGTAGAGGAAAAGATCAGAAGTTGAAAGATGAGTGTATTATGCATAATGTTTATTATAATGATGTGAGTATAATTAATGTAACTAAGATTACTAAAACTATCAATATTATTACTATTATTTGGCATCAAAACTAATGATACCCAGATGCTGTGCTGTTTATGTATTCAATGTCAAAACGAAAACATTCAGTTTTATAAATTAGAGGAAATGAATCGTGTTTTTCTGTTACCAGCATACTTTATTTACAAAATAATTAAGAAACAAAGAAACAGCAGTACCATCCTACTAAGCAAGCAAAAGAAACTATAATGAAAGAATGAAGTAGAAGTAAAACTCCTCCCCTGCACACATGCGCAGTAAAACAGAAATCACAAGACACTCATATCTTGTTACTATGGAAACTTTGATAACCAGTCCAGCTTATTCTGTAAACTTCTGTGGAAAGCTCCTCAGACAAACAAAATAAACGCAGTGACATTCAATACTTATATATATTTAAAAATAATATATATACATATACACATTTTTTTCTATAAAGGGCTTTTTATTGAGTGGAACTTTGTCTAAAGCTTTGTCTAAGTTCTTTGGGAGTGTTTATGAGTTCTGATTTCTTTAACAACTGCCTATTAATCTGCAGTAGCTAGAATTTTTTCTCCCTTTACATTGTCTGAATAGCCACTTTCCCACCCATGATATGCCATAGTATTTCCATAGAATTTTTTTTTTCAACTTTAAAATCTCCAGAGCCTCCCAGTTCTCAGAGATGCTGCAAACTGCATTCTAACACATATGGGAAAGTCAGGTATAGAAAAGCCTTCCTTAGCAGCCACTAAACAAATATCCAGACAAATTACACCTGGCATTTCCCCTACAAAAATGTGGCATGGTTTCTAGACATTTTTAGGTACAATAAGAATTAGAGACATTAAAAAACTCCCTATAATGAGTTCCAATCACCCCAAAAGTGGGATGGCTTCAAGGAGTGCTATCTCTGAGGGGTTCTTAGTGCTCTCTGTGCTTGGTTGTTTTCTTGGCGATGTTTCATTACCTGAAACTAGGTAGCATCATCAATGCTAGTGATGATGATGTTGCCTAGTTTGGGTAATGAAACATCTGCAAGAAAACAACCAGGCTCAGAGAGCACCAAGGACCCCACATTTCAACCCTGAGTTACAAGTATTCTCCTTTACAAATGCCACAGCTAACAAGGACATATTTGCTGTGGTATATTGCTCTTGAACTTAAAGGAGTAAATTAATTTATTTTATATAGATTGGTATATATGGTATTCAAAGGACATACTGGTAGACTGACTTAGAGAAAGCATGTACATTTTTCCTGGACCAAGGGACATAACCGACCTTTAAACAGGGATCACACTTTTTTTTTAAAAAAAGGCCCTGGGTAAAACCCAGGAGAAAAACTAAATTTCACATTACTTCATGTACAATAATAAAATATAACATAAAATATAGGATTAATATAGGCTTATTCTCCCACATGCATTTAATAGTTTTCCCTTTCTATCATATTATCATTACAACAATGCAAAACAAATTCCTTGTGTGTCTTGTGTGTCCTTGTGTGTCCAATCGCACTTAGCCAATAAAGAATTCTATTCTATTCTATTTTATGTGGTAATGTTATAAGGTCTCCTGTGGGTGCACTCAAGGCTTTGAAGGGTGTTTGTGTGACCCTGAGACTCTGGGTTGTAGACCTGTAGTTTTGGGGTATCCTGTTCAATCTCTTTTACATGGTATGCTCCTGTGTGATTTCTGTACAAATTAGAATTTTAATTATTTATTTTATTTATTTATTTAATCAAACTTTTATACCGCTCCCTCTCCCAAAAAGGGACTCGGGGCGGTGTACAGCCTACTAAAAAACATACAATAAATATATAATAAATACGATTAAAAATAGATTAAATAATTTGATCCGGCTGTCTATTCAAAATTCAATTAAAAATTAAAAGCTAATAAAACCCCAATTAAAATTAGTTAAAACCACAAACACAGTTACTGGGCCAGGCCGGCCTGTTTAAAAAATAGGGTTTTCACTGCGTGCCGGAAGGTCAGAATATCCGTCATAGCCCGTATCTCCGGGGGGGAGATCATTCCATAGGGAGGGAGCTCCCACAGAGAAAGCCCGAACTCTCGGGGCCGTCAGCCGACAGCGGCCAGGCGGCGGGACCCCAAGTAGGGCAACCCTGTGGGAGCGTACTGGGCGGCGGGAGGTTGACGATGGCAGTAGGCGGTCCCGTAAGTACCCAGGTCCCGAGCCATGGAGCGCTTTAAATACCATCAATACCACCTTGAATCGAATCCAGTAGGCCACAGGAAGCCAGTGCAGCCTGCGGAGAAGCGGTGTAACGTGGGAGCTCCGAGGGGCACCCACAATCATCCGCGCGGCTGCATGCTGGACCAACTGTAACCTCCGGAGACTCTTCAAGGGGAGCCCCATGTAGAGAGCATTGCAATAATCCAGGCGGGAAATAACGAGGGCGGACGTGACTGTGCGAAGTGCACCCAGATCCAGAAAGGGCCGCAACTGGTAAATCAGACGTATCTGATAAAAAGCTCCCCTGGCGACGGCTGCAATGTGCTCTTCTAAAGACAGCCGTACATCCAGGAGGACGCCCAGATTGTGCGCCCTTTCCACGGGGGTCAAAACCTCTCCCCCCACGGCCAGCGAAGGAACCAGCTGGCTGTATCTGGGCGCAGGAAACCACAGCCACTCGGTTTTGGCCGGGTTGAGATGGAGCCTGTTACGACCCATCCAACTCCGCACGGCCTCCAGGCACCGGGACATCACTTCGACAGCTTCATTGGGGTGGCCCAGGGTGGAGATGTACAGCTGCGTATCATCAGCGTACTGATGGAACTCCACCCCGAAGCCATGGATGATCTCGCCCAGCGGCTTCACATAAATGTTGAACAGCAGGGGCGAGAGCACCGACCCCTGAGGCACCCCACACAGTAGGGGCCTCGGGGCCGACCTCTGCCCCCCTGTCAACACAGATTGCGAACGGTCGGAGAGGAAGGAGGTGAACCACCGCAACACGGTGCCCCCCACTCCTAACCCCTCCAACCGCCGCAATAAGATACTGTGGTCGACAGTATCAAAAGCCGCTGAGAGATCTAATAGGACCAGGACAGAGGAACAACCCCTGTCCCGAGCCCTCCAGAGATCATCAACCAACGCGACCAAAGCCGTCTCCGTGCTGTGCCCGGGCCTGAAACCCGATTGGAGGGGGTCAAGATAACTCGCTTCATCCAGGTACTGCGGGAGCTGATGTGCCACCACACTCTCAACAACCTTCGCAACAAAACGAAGGTTGGAGACAGGACGATAATTAGATAACAATGCTGGGTCCAGGGACGGTTTCTTGAGGAGGGGCCGCACCACCGCCTCTTTCAAGGCAGCAGGCAGCAGCCCCTCTCTCAAGGAAGCGTTTATAATACCCTGGAACCAGCCTCGTGTCACCTCCCGAGTGGCCAAAACCAGCCAGGAGGGACACGGGTCCAACAAACAGGTGGTGGCATTAAGCTCCCCCAGTATCCTGTCCACGTCCTCCAAAGTAACAGGGTCGAACCCAACCCAATTAACCTCACCGATATCCACCCCCATCCCCCCGCCCGGAGATGGCCAATCGGAGTCCAGTTCGCTCCGGATCTGAGCGATTTTGTCCTGCAGAAACCTAGAAAACTCCTCAGCCCGTCCCTGCAAGGGGTCCTCCCGCGCTCCCACCTCCAGGAGGGAGCGGGTCACCCTAAACAGGGCGGCTGGGCGGTTTTCCGCGGACGCAATAAGGGTGGAGAGGTAAGACCTCCTCGCCATCCTTATCGCCACTAAATACGTCTTAATATAAGAACGTAGAGACCCAGAGCGGCTAGCCCTCCAACTGCTCTCTAGGCGTCTTTTCCGGCGCTTCATCTCCCTTAGCTCCTCAGAGAACCAGGGAGCCACATGGGATCGGCACCGGGTCAGAGGCCGCAAGGGCACGACTCGGTCAAGGGCCCCAGCAGCCACCCTATCCCAGGTGGCGACCAAGCCCTCAACCGAGTCGTGTGTGTGAGCTTCAGGAAATGGCCCAAGCTCCGTCAGGAACCTATCAAGGTCCATCAGGCGCCTGGGGCGGTACCATTTTAATGGTCCCGCCTCCCTGCGGTCAGGGGGCGCAGAACGGAAGTCGAGCTTCAGGAGCGAGTGATCCGTCCATGACAGGGGTTCCACAACTATATCCCCCATACCCAGATCACTCTGCCACTGATCAGAGACAAAAACCAGATCCAAGGTGTGACCTCCCACGTGGGTAGGGTCCCGAATTAACTGGGTCAGGCCCATGGCCGTCATGGAAGCCATGAACTCTTGGGCAATCCCCGAGGTACCGCCGGCAGATGGCAGGTTGAAATCCCCCATGACCATAAGCCTGGGGGTCCCAACCGCCACGCCAGCTATAACCTCGAGGAGCTCAAGCAGGGCCGCTGCCGCATAGCAGGGAGCCAGGTATGTGACCAGCAAGCCCACCTGAACCTTGGAACCGAACTTCACGAAAAGGAGCTCACACCCGGTCGTCTGAGATACAGTGGCTTCCCTCGGACACAGATCCTCCTTAATAACTACCGCAACCCCCCCTCCCCTCCCCTGGGCCCTCGGCCGATGAAAGACCCGAAACCCGGCTGGGCACATCTCCACCAGAGGGACTCCCCCCTCCTGGCCCAGCCAGGTCTCGGTAACTCCCACCAGGTCCGCACCCCCCTCACAAATCAAATCATGAATGAGGGGGGCTTTATTAACAACGGACCTGGCGTTACATAACATCAGCCGAAGGCCCAGGGCCCGATTGCTCAAACCCCCTGGGGAACGGGAAATGACAAGGGGGTCGGAGCGCGCCACAGCAAACAAACAGCGAGGGCGCGCTCCCAGCACAGAATATGGCCCCCTACAACCGCCAAATCTGCCCCTCCTGCTCACCGTATCAATAGATTTAATTCCACCCTCCCCGATGACCCCCCCCCCATCCTCAATACAGTCCTGTCCGGATTCCGACTCTCCCGGCCACGCCCAACCCCCGGCCTGGTCCCAGCCTCCGGCGAGTTGTCCCCCAACTCCCGCCCGGACCTACCTAACCCCCTTAAAAATCTGACTAAAAATTTAGTGAGATACCCCTCCCTCCTACGTTTCTTAACACCCCACCAAAATTACTTGTTTGCAAGTTCCCAAATAATATTTGGTTTTAACATAGCATTTCAAGTACCTGCAGGCTTTAATAAGAACTCTATATATATTACATTATTAGCACGTAATCAGACTAGATTAGTAGTCATCTTCCCTTTGTGATTTATTTGACTTCCCAACCATTATATGTCCCCATGACACTTGGGAATAATTATGGCTGATGATACATCATAACTTAGCATTGGTGTCTAAAACTGCTCACTTCTTTTCTGGCTTCCCAGTCTTTTACAATCTTACAGTGGTGATCCAATCAAACAATTAATACAGAATAGGAACAATTTATCCTTAGGCTAGAACCATAACAGCATCATATGGTCCTCAGCAAAGAGAAGTTTGTACCATGCCATGGCCTGCCTAACTACAGTCAATAGTGGTATAGTCAATAATTTGAAGTTCAGAAAAACTATGGTTTAATGCAGTGTGAGATGGCAGTGTCATATACAGTGGCGAAGCCAAGATTGGCTTCTAGATAGTGTTTAGTCGTTGTTCTGACCAAGGCTTCCCATGACAGTAATTAAGCATGCGCTTAGTAAAAACAACTCTTGTTATATTTCAATGCTGGGAATTATTTTCATTCCATCAGTCATGCAGTCATGTAGTCAGTTATCAGCAGCACTTAGAGCCTAGAAAGCTACATAGTGTTTTTATACAATATGGGCAGCCTTCATTTATTGGATCATGGTTCAAGAATAAAATGTACTCAACCTGGATTCACATTAGAGATTAAGTTGTAGACCCAGATTACAAACCACAACAAACAATACCAAGTCACAAACCTTTGGGATTAGAGTTGTATAAATCCAGTCAAATTGATGGTTTTGGAAAAACACATGCACAAGCAAAGTTAGATATAAGCAGGCCATTCTGTAAAACCTCTATGAATCAATTTTTTTTCAGGAAAATTTTATCAGTCGTGGAATTGATGACTTTTCTTCTCCATTAATTTTATGTTTCAGTCTGCTTTGTCATAGATGGCAGCACTAATAGGAAATAGAAATAATATGTTCTTCTACTTGATTTCTTCTTCATTAATTTTTTAAGTTATAAAAAGAGACAAAGAGTACCTGTATTAGGGATTCAATTGCATCACACAATTCTATGTGTGTTTATTCAAGATCATCTTTGATCTCAGTGACATTTTCTGTATAAAACTGGATATTTTCTGGTCAAGGACTGACTTTCAGAAAGTAGGCAGAGTCAAATTGTAAAGGTGGAAGGGTAAAATAAGCAAACAAAGAAATGAGTGAAACACAAAAATGTGATGTATCTGAAGTCATTAGAATTTTTGTTTAACTAAAAGTCTGCTGTTAAATTTTGACGACAAGCCATTCTATTAAATTTCAATAGTAGCTGAGTGGGACAAGATAAAATCATTCTATCTCTCCAGGACTGCAGCCTTAATAATGTAAGCCAAAATAATCCATAGACAACTTGGAAAATCATACTAAAGCTGTACATATTGATATAATTGCACAAAAGCCATCATGACATGGGTATGAGATATCCATTAAGAAGCACCCAAATTTTGACCATGTAGATCCTGTGATATTCATAAGTGCAAGGATGCTTGTAAGTCAGATTATCGGTGCCATTATAAATTTGAACAGTCACTAAATGAATGGTTTTAGTCTAGAACAGGAGTGTCAAACTCAATTTAATTGAGGGCCACATCAGGGTTGTGTTTGATGTTGGGGGGCTGGGGTGGGCATGGCCAGCTCAATGTCACTCAGGTTGGGGGCGCCTGTGGTGACCTGCCAGCAAAAACAGGCTCCCGAAGGCCACTTGTGGCTCTCACAAGCTCCATTTTTGGCTGCGATGGCCTCCTGCAGCCCCTGCCAGCTAAAACGGAACTTGGGAGGGCCACTATCCTGAGCTCCATTTTTGCTGGCAGAGGTACCGTGGGTTGGTCCTTTGCTGTTTCCGGGATGGCCCTGTGGGCCAGATCTAAGCATCCTGTGGACCAGATCTGGGCCCTGGGCCTTGAGTTTGACACCCCTGTCTAGAACTAGCTGTAATTGCTGAGTATCCTGAAAACTCATTGCCCTGAATATTGGAGCATGGCTAAACCTGCCATGAGAAATTTTGAGTTTAGAAATCTAGAAGTTTAGGATTTTTTACGGCAGTGGGCTAACTGGAGCCACAGAGGCAATAAGTCTTTCCTTTAATTTTCAGTGCACTTTTCAAACAAAAACTGTGGGCAAATTAAAAGAACGATTTAGAAATGCTTCCTTAACATGTTGTGCAAATCCAGGTCATGTGATTATTTCAAAATCTTATGTGTTGTACGAACACAATTTAAACAGAACTGAATCTTTAAACCTGAAACTTATTTATCAGGCAACGAACCCCAGTACATTCAGCAAAATGTCTATATTGTGTAAGCATACATATTAATAAAGTGTCTATGAAGTTAAGCTTGACTGCTGATGACTACATGGGCACAGCCTCGGTGATTTCTTAGCAGCTATAAGACTTATCTTTGCCAAGACATTTTTTAAAATTGCCCAACATACCTGTAGCTCTGGGATTTCCTGGTGCTGTTTTTATCATTTATTCATTTATCCAATTTAGGAGCCACCCAAATCCACATCAACTCTGGGCAACTTTATATCCAAATATGGATTGGATCCAACTCCATTTTGGGGGTTTTAGATCAGCCAATGTAATCCTTGTGCAGGAGGCATACTAATATCTATATCATCCAATTTTAGAATATGTGCAACTGGTCATATTTTTAGGTTTATTTTAAAGTTTTGAATAAGGGGTTATTTCATTATATAATTTTAATTTCTTTTGGATTGTTTAGTAAATTGTTTATATATTTTTGCTTTAGAGTAAAAAATTACTTTACTATATTTTGTATCTGTACTAAAGAAACGTGGAAGTGTTTTTATTTTTTTTTCTTTTCTTTATTTTCTCTTGCCACTTTTTAATTTTTCCCTCCTTTGATTCCATGTTCCCCTCCTTTTCATTTTTTGTTAATTTGCTTTTTTTTAAAAACTAATAAAGTTGGTTTAGATCAGCCAAAGTCAGCTAAATGCATATCCCTGCTCTGTCATAGACATATATAGATTTCCCTATTAAAATGTCAGAAAGCCTTGATATTAACAAAATGCACAGCCTGGTCTATTGAAGCCCTTTCCCTTGAATTCAAAGCAATCAATTTCATTCCATCAGCAGCCACAGCTTTGCGAACATTGTAACATCTTTGTATTGTACAAGGCTGCCATCCTGCCCAGGCAGGTCTATTTGTCTCATTGAACTCACTGGGCATTGTTCACTTTATTAATTTATGGTTAGATTCACCTCTTGCCTTTAGATTGCAATGCAGAAAAACTATCTATGCAGTTGCTAAGGATTGCCACTGAGTTGATTGGCACATCCAGCACATGATTAAGTGACCTTAAATCAGTCTCTCTGTATTTCAGCCAACCTACCTCACAGGACTATTGTTGTTATGAGGAAGACAGAAAGCAAAAGCATTAGGCATATTTCCACTTCTATTTAAAAAGGTTGGAATAAAATATTATTATCCTATCTTTTTAAATATATAACTCAAAGTAGCAAACATACCTATACCCCTGCGTGATTTGTTGTACAATCAGGGAGATGTTTATACTGGATTTGGTATTTTTGTCCACCTATTGACTCCTATTATTATTACTAATTTATATGACAATAATTTTAATTATGTATTTTATTTAAATGTATTTATTTTATTCAATTTTATTGGCTCCCCAACTCCAGAGAACTCTTATTTATAACTTTTAGTATTATTATTTTTCTGTCAGAGCTCATGGTGGTGGATCTAGCATTGCCAAATGTCTGTGGAAATTCTCAGTCATCCATGGTTGTCCCAAAGGTGCTTTTTCAAGAGGCAACTGGATTTTTTGGTTTTTCTGCTGAAGACGTTTCGCTTCTCATCCAAGAAGCTTCTTCAGCTCTGAAGCATCGCCTTCTCCTATTTTCCCACCCAAGAACAACTTTCTGTGATGTGCTGAGGTGGCTAGGGCGACCGGGACTGTTCAAACGACATCAAAGGAGCTCCTTTGGCTGGGTCTGAAAAATATACCTAAGATAAATATAAGATACACATATAAAATAAACATCTTAGACCGACCTCTCTAAATGCAATAAAAGATTAAATCTTGGCTGCCATAAAGCTAACGCCGAATAGGAGGGTTGCACTGCATTATTCCCATTTCAGCACCAGTTCCGCGAAGAGCACCTACTCCCAAAGGCAGCTTAACACGCCTCAAACTCCCGATTCCGTACAGTGACGTCACACCCGGCCTGTTCAAGAGGGCGGCATCCACCTAGAAAAAGTCCGCATGCGCATTAGACGTACCTTCGCTTCTATGTTTCCCCCGCTTATCCGTCAGCCTACCCGGAACTCTTAGAAGGTAGTGCACTTCCTCCGGGTGGAGCGGTACGCACGTTTGAAGTGCTGAAAGGTTAGTGGGAGAGGCGAATCGTTTTGTTTTTTTCCGAGTTTTTGTAATTTAAAAGCAACTTGTGCTTCTTCTGGGTTAGTTAAAAGTGAATGTGTGTGTGTGCTTGTGAAGACGAACAGTTTTCTATTTTCTTCGTTAACAGCTGAGGCTTTCCCCGATGAATGATATAATGGGATTTGTTAAGAGATGCTTATATGGGCGTTTATTTTCTCAGAACATGAAAAACTGCTTGAAAATCTAGTCATAATGTATTGGGATATGTTGGCAGAAGATGAACTATCTGCTTGTAGGCTTTCATACATTTTGCTGCAGGAGTTAATCTGAAGTGTGGATTTCCATTCCAAGAATTCCCCAGTCAACACACATTTTTAAACTTGCTGGGATTGAAAAACACTGCTTTAAAAGCACACATGTCAGTTATTGTAGAACCAGTGCTGTTGTTTTCAAATTTTACTGTCTGAGAAATGTTTAGGAAAAGCTACGGTTGATAGTTGTCATTCAAGAGAAAAGGAATGGAGAAAAGGAGTTTGATCCCTTCCCCCACACCATGAGAACAATTTATTTAAGGGTAAAGAAACAATACCAATTTAAGGGTGTAAAAAGAATACCAATTGGAGGACTCACAGTCTCCTTTCTTCCGTCCCATCTTTGTAAAAGTCCTGTGCAGAGGCATCCATAGGATCTAACCTTTTTGTTAAAATGATGAAAGCAGCATCTCATCTTGATGTCCTTTTGTATGTGCATGTGAAGCCATAGCTCATATAGAAAAAGAGAAGATCTTATGGCATGTCACTGTTTTCATTATTTGATACGTGCAGACACATATACGTATATACCTCTATACACATATACACTTTATGCAGATACTTGGTTTTATTTGATAATTAGTTCTGACAACTTGCTCTCCACAATGTCCCTTTTAAATAAAAAAGATTTGTGATTGAGGGCTTTTCCTCAATACTGTGTTAATATGTTTCCAGTGTTTGAGTCCCCAGAAAAATATGGTAATATAAACTGCACTATTCCAGTGGCTGAACTTCAATCTGCCACAGAAATGTGACCAGGAAATAGTGATATCCTTATAGGCTTGATGTGTTAAAAGAAGCAACTGCAAGACTCCCCAGCTTTTTTTCTCTTGCACTGACCATCACTGGCTAATGAGAAAAACAAGCACCAATCACTCTTTATATGCGCAGCAACAGAGTTTAGTTGGCTCCCTGTGGTGTACGTTGGCCTCTTTTTAAGTGGCCTATGACAGGATGCCAATGAATTTAGCTGATTGCAAAGCAGTGGATTTACTATTCTTCAGAAAGAATACTATACTGTTCATTTAAACATGAAAGAATGTTAAATCCATGTTTGACAGGTCATATGTATGGTGGAGGGTCATGCACTGAAGTGGGAGAAAACTTGTCTGACAGGTGACATGTACGGTGAGAAGGGGTTCTTTCAGTAATTGGGAGAGCTACTTCCTGCTTCAGCTCATGTCCTTCCACGTTTGTTTGACCTTACATGTCAAGTAACATGCCCAGGATAGGGAAAGTAAATGAACAGAGAGAGAAGGACCAATAAGAGCCACAAGGGAATGGCAGTACTGGAAGGCTGGTTGGCAGCACTCAGAATTAGCCAATAGAGTACTTATGCGAGCTGTGATGGCACAGTGCTTAGAATGCAGTATTTCAGTCAAATTCTGCCCACAGCCAGGAGTTCGATCTTGATGGGTTTAAAGTTGACTTAGCCTTCCATCCTTCCAAGGTCGGTAAAATGAGAAGCCAGATTGTTGGGGACACTATGCTGCCATTTGTAAACTGCTCAGAGAGTACTATAAAGCACTGTGGAGTGACATATACATCTTAAGTGCTATTGCTATAAAGTACAAAATAGTATTGAAACAGCCATGTCTCATGACATGATATCTGCTTATGTAAAATGCACCTAGGGTTATTATCTCACACTAAGTCATGGTTCACTTAATTGTATTTTGTTGAACACAAATATGCAAACCTAAAACCCAGCAAGCTGTATTATGATTTAACATGATGTATGATCCTAGCTTTTACATTTTTTAAAAAAGAGGAAGCAGATGGTAGACTGTATCACTGTCATTAAATCCATGGTATGTCTTAATGCTACCTTCTTCTCTCACTTTTAGTCAAAGGAGGAGTGCATATGTCCACTTGCCCAGTTTGTACTTGGAGATGTCAGGCCCTCTTTCCAACTATGCCTTACGGATGGCCCGCCTGAGTAAGCATATATTTGGAGAAGTTGTTCGACCAACCGATTCTTCATCCATGAAAGTCGTCAAGCTGTTAAGTGAGCAGCCTTGGCAAAGCGCAAAGAAGTCTATGACTGGTATCCTCCTCACAATATCTACAGTGGCCTCATGTGGAGGCTTCGTTCCTATGGTCTCTACAGGTAATTCAGAAATATGGGGATGTGGGGAAGGATGGAAGCAAACTGGCGCAGCAACAGTAAATGATGAATCCTCAAGGGTGACTTCTTCCTTTACTTCATAGAAGTTCCATCATGATGCTACATGGCACCAAGACATCTGCCACACACCTAATTAATTTAATTTTAAAACAGTATCAGGGATGAAATCTCCACAACTAGCAACTTTTGATATTGTCACCTGAAATGCTGTGAAGTTGCATGAAAAAAAAAGTGAAATGTGTGATATTTCAAAATATTTTAGTGGGTAGAATTGAAAAGCAGATTAAACTCTGCGTATACCCACATATGTAAACCACCATCAGACGGTTTGGTTGGAATTCTTCTGTTACCAAATCTGGGTTTGCAATAGATAGATGGACATTGATTTTCTAAATGCTGTCCAAGAATTTTTGGGTATGGCACCCTGTTATGTTTTAAATACCAAGTTGAATGGAGAAATCTGAAATATTGGAAATCTGAATATCTGAAATGCTGGAAATATATATGATTATGAATATAATTGTTGATGATCTTATTCTCTATTTATTTGCTAGTAGCACTGTTAAATCAGTGCTTACTGCAAAGTCCGTAGGTGAATTATGTGCTAAATGATATAAAAGAGCCAGTTTGGTGTAGAGTTAACGCACCAGGCTAGAAATTAGAAGACCATGAGTTCTGGTTCCATCTTAGGCACAAAGCCCGCTGGATGACTCTCACTCTCTCTCACCCCTAGGAAGGAGGCAAGGGCAAGCCACTTCTGAAAGAAAACTCACCAAGAAAACTTCAAGGAGTAGGCCAGGAATAGCATAGCATAGCATAGCATAGAATAGAATTCTTTATTGGCCAAGTGTGATTGGACACACAAGGAATTTGTCCTTGGTGCAAATGCTCCCAATCTACATACAAGAAAAGATACATTCGTCAAGAATCAAGAATCATAAGGAACAATACTTAATGATAGTCATAGGGTACAATAAGCAATCATATCATACTAGGAAACAGTCAATATAAATAGTCATACAGTCACAAGTGGGAGGGAATGGGTGATAAGAAGTGATGAAAAGATTAATAGTAATCGTAATGCAAACTTTGTAAATAGCTGGACAGTGTTGAGGGAATTGCCAGGAGTCGACACTGGACTTTTTCAGTCGGGTTTCAGGCTGGGTTATGGGATGGAAACAGCATTGGTTGCACTTGTGGATGATATCTGGTGAGAGCAGGATGGAAGTATGCACCCATCCTGGCTCTCCTTGACCTTGCAGTGGTTTTTGATACCATCGATCATGGCATTCTTCGGGGATGGGTAAGGGGGATGGGGACGGATGGCAGAATGTTGCACTGCTTCAGCTCCTTTCTCCAATGCTGGTCCCAATCAATGTTAATAAGAAGGTAGAGATCCTTCCCTTGGCCACTCCTTTGTGAGGCACCACAGGATTCGGTACTTTCTCCACTTTCTCTTTTTAACATCTACGTGAAACTGCTGGGTGAGATCATATGGGAAGAGTCATCCTTAATATACTGATGATGTACAGTTGTACACCTCCATCCTGGGTGGTCCGAGCGATGCTGTGACTGTCCTTTCTCAGCTGAACCCAAGTGAGACAGAGTGGCTGTGGGTGCAAGGGACCCCTGGTGGTTTATCATCATTAACTGGATAGGGTTGCATTACCCCAGACAGATCCAGTGTGCAAGTTGGCCGGGGTGGTGGTGAAGGTGTTCCCTCTTGGACTTATGACTCCTACTCAAAGGGCAGGTGGTACTCTTGGCTAGGAGAGCCTTTGCATAACTGCATGTTGTGCACCAGTTACGCCATTAGCTGGATCTCAAGTCCCTGCGCATGGTCACTTGTACCCTAGTCATCTCATGTCTGGATGACTGCAACATATTCTACCTGGTGTTACCGTTGAAGAGTATTTGGTAGCTTCAGGTGGTGCAGAATGCAGCAATGTGCACAGCCCTGGGAGCTTCCAGAGCAACACGTGTAACACCATTACTGGGGTAAGTTGTATTGGTTGCCAGTTCACTTCCGGATCCAGTTTGAAGTGTTGATCATTATTTTTAAAACACTACATGGCATGGATCCAGGGTATCTGAGGAGCTGTCTGTCCCTGATGGGACCAGCCCACCCCACTTATGCCAGCAGAAGAGGCCTCCAATCCTGTCTGCTATGGT
The DNA here is from genome assembly GCA_023653725.1 of Bungarus multicinctus. Lineage (NCBI taxonomy): Eukaryota > Metazoa > Chordata > Lepidosauria > Squamata > Elapidae > Bungarus > Bungarus multicinctus. Next base: position 62,101,790 of record CM042848.1, on the reverse strand, counting down.
ATTGAAGCAGGCAGGATCAAGGAGAAGAGCCTTTTCTGCTGTGGCCCCATCCCGGAACATTCTTCCACCAGAGATGAGAGCTGCCCCCTCCTTTTGTCCTTCTGGAAGAGGATCAAAATCTGATTTTTCCACTTGGCCTGGGCCCCTGAAGAGGGTGCTTACCTCTGGAGGTGACTGACAGGGTAAGAATAACTCATCCCCATCCAGTCTGGCTCTTAGTTCTCTTAGCTTGGTTTTAGTTAGTGCTTAATAATGTTTTAACTTTGCCCCAGAGGTGCTTTTTCAAAAGCCAACTTAAGTTTTTTGGGTTTTTCCCCCTTTCAGGCCTTCCTGAAAGTCCAGAAATTTTCACAATAAAATCCAGTTGCCTTTTGAAAAAGCAGCTTTGGGACAACCATGATCTGGATGGTTGAGACTCTCCATAGAAATTTTAACTTTATGTTGTTTTAATCTTTTATTTTTTTCTCCTGTTTCGATGATTTGTAAGCCACCCAGAGTCATCCTTTAAGGAATATGGGCTTCATAAAAATTCAATAAATGAATAAATAAATAGAAACACTGACTGAAAGGAGATGGTTTTCTCTGTCCTAAGTCTCTATTTGTTTAACTTCATAATATTCTAGCAGTATCCGTATTATACAAAATTTTATATACATACCTCTACCATGTCTTCTTTGATTTTCTTCAGCTTTGCTGTTGTGACTGTTCTTCATTTCAGGAATTATTTTATCTTTCCAACTGCAACTTTTGTAATAGTTGTGTAGTTTGTTTGGCTTTGGTTTAATGTGTTGTGTGAACTGTAGCACTGTGGATTCTAAGCTGTGGATTTGCATGTGTGCTTATTCAGCTGTTCTAAATCTTAGATCCTACCCTTTTGTACATGGGTTGATGTTACCCATATGTACAAATGTGGATGACACATTGATAACAACATTATACCTGCGATCTTGTTGGTTTTGATAAACATGTAAATTGCTCATGCTCATACCGTGCAAAATAAATGTAAAACATAAAGCACTTTATTTATTTATGCACTCTTGCCAGCCAAAATCTTATAAAGCTGGATCTCATGATATCTTGTAAGCTTTTGAGATCCTTGCCTTAGAATGATAAATAAACCAAGCAATTTATTTAATTCAAGTTAAGCAAACTATGGCTTATGCATGAGAAAAAAATATATTTTTTGTATTTATAAAAAATGATTTATTCAGGCTTGCATGCTCATTCCTCTCTAGGATTTAAGATCCTAGTTTGTTTCCTAACTAAAGTTTCAAAAGTAAATCTCCAAGTTATTGTATAATTTGTTAAAAACCAGAAGATGCTTCTAATTTCCTTCCTCTGGCATGCACAAAAGTAGGAAGTGCATGGATCCGAAGCTTGCTATGTTTTATTCATATGGCAAGAAATTCAGTAAGCTAAAAACTTACAACAGTACATTGAGGTTTTTGTTTTTTTTACATTTAAAACATCCTGAATACTGCTATTTTTAAAACTTGTAAAATGGCAATCTAGACATGCTCTTCACGGTTGGGGAGATAATGGCAAAGCAAAGGGGCTTCCCTTTGGCACAGGAAAATATAAATTATATGCTTTAATTTTGCAAGCTTCTTTATTAACTGATCTCTTGTTCAGAAAAGCCTGCAAGGGCTCTCACTCAGAAATGTATTTGGCTGCAGGCAGTAAGCATTTTATGGAAGTGGAACAGAATCAAGGTCTGTGTGGTACTTTACGAACAGTTAACAATATTAACAGCTCTACGGCCTTGAGGAAATGATATTATCTTGCTAATGGACAAATAATGCAACTGGGAAATATGAATCAGAATTATATCCTAATTCAGTGTATGGCTCTTTAATCATACTTGGCTTTATTAAAAGGTTTTGTTCATTTTGTTAGTTTAAAGCAGAATGCTCCCTGCAGTTAAACAAAACATGTGAAAGGACTTCTTGCTGGTCTTATTTTAAGTCCTCTAGAATTATATATATGGTCTCTAACAGATCTAATTGCACCGTAAGCATTTAAAAAACATGCGGAAAACCTCTCTCCATGGGACTGGTAAATGGTGTCCAAAAGGTTGGGGGCTTCTGATGTAGACCATGGATCGAGTTGAGCAAAACTAAAAAGATGGCTTCTATTCTTCCGAGGTCAATAAAATGAGGACCCAAATTGTTGGGGGCAATATTCTGCCTCTGTAAACTACTTAGAGAGGGTTGTAAGGCACTATTAAGCAGTATATAAGTCTAAATGCTATTACCAGTATTATTTTTACCCTTCCTCATTTTGAGGGATCCTACCAATTTCTAATGTTGACATGCAGTAATGAAGAAAAACATGACCCAGCCCCAAATCAACTAGTATAGATAACAGTGTTAATTGCAGCAGATGGTTCCTATACTATCATGTTTCCCCAAAAATAAGACCTATCCCAAAAATAAGCCCTATCATGTTTTCTGCACATGTATCCAATATAAGCCCTCTCCCCCAAAAATAAGACTTACTTAAGGGCCTGCAGAGCTGCCCGGTTGCCCATTCCATCTGGTTGCTCGCGGTGCTGCTGAGACCAGGTGAGGTGAGGTGAGGTGGAGTGGAGCTGCCCCATCTGCACACCAGCTTACCTCAGGGCCTCTGCAACCAGGCCATCCATTCCCCAACAATTGCCTTGCCTTGTGCTGGCTCCAACAGCCCCATCCAGCAAGATCCTGTGTGGCCACTAACCCACTTCTTATGCTTGTTTGTGGCTGCAATGGAGTAGGAGGTTGAGCGATGCACCAGTGTTGCAGCCATGAGGCAAAGCAGGTGTCAGGGCAGGGATGGTCTGACTGTGGGGGTCCTGAGGTAAGCCAGTGCATAGGGCAGCTCCACTACTATCCCAGCTCATGGCAGCAGCACTCAAAACAAATAAGACTTTGCCCTAAAATAAGCCCTAGTACTTATTTTGCAGCCAGAAGAACTGGGTCTTATTTACAGGGAAACATAGATATTAGAAGAGTGATTGACCAAATTATTACCTCACATAGCATATATTTTATATAGCCCCTCCCTCAGCTTTTTGTAACCTGGGCTTTAACATTAAGCAAGTTGATGCCAACTTTTTGTTTGTGATTCTTTTGATTTGTTGTTTCCAAATTCAATTTACTTTTCTCATGTGCTTAATTTGGGCCCTGTATCTATATAGGCCAGGGGTCCCCAACCCCTAGTCCTGGATTGACACTGGTCTATATCCACCAGATATAGGCAGTACACAAAACCATGCCCCCTCCGGTCTGTGGAAAATCCTCTCTCTATGGAACCAGTCCATAGTGCCCAAAATGTTGAGGGCCACTGTTACAGACCATGGATCCATGTTGTCAATTTTGTGTGTATTCTGTTGGCATGGTTATGCACACCTTAAAATTATTTTGCCACTTCTATTCCTGAGTTTAAGTCAAATAAATGTGATATGCTAAAAGTCCTGCAGAGAAATATATGTGCATGTACAGAATAGTGCAGAAAGTGTATGTGCATGCATGTATTATAATCTGACACATCTATAGCTAAAGGACTGTAGTAGAAAAGGGTGGTAGAAAATCAACATTTGATTTAAAATTATGGCACAGAAATTCAGCAATTAATGTTGAAGGGAACACATGCTATAGAATCTTATAAATCTTTTCCAAGAAGAAAAGGAAGCTTTTCAGAATCTTGTGACTGAAAATTATAGGGTACAATCAGTACTTTTCTGCTGGTAAGAATAATTATGCTTTAATGAAAAGATTTGTACTCTAAGATATTTTTTTCATTACATCTGCCCACTTAAGTCAACTCTTGGCATACACTTCCTAAATGAGGGTATGAATAATTTAGGAAATAGTCACTAAAAGTGAGAATGGTCTTCTGTTTCATGTTCATATCATTTTCCTGGGCTTTAAATCCCTTACTAGTTACTAATTGATGTTCCATTTAAAAAAGAAAATATTGTTAATTATGTCTGACTACTAATAGTTCGAGAATAGTTTTCCTTTTCAAAAGCTTCTCTGTAGATACACAAAGGAGGCCATGAAGTATTATGGTTTCCTGGGTCATAGATAAGGACCAGAATCATTTTTTTCAGCACCATTGTAACCTCAAATGGTCACTAACTGAACTGTTGTAAGTTAAGGACTACCTGTAGAGGAAATCTTATCTATGGGCTAGGTTTACATATCATGTTCAGCCAAGATGTCTTACAAATTACAATGATTCAAAGAATGTTAAATCTCAAAATCACTATGTGCCCTATAGGGCTTATTATGACAAGGCTCACAATACATGGGACCTGTCATTTGTGAATATCACAGAAAGACACAGCGAGAGAAACACATGTAAATTAGCATAGATATCCCGCAGATGAATTCTCAAATTCAGAATAGAGCTGGTAGGGACTTTGGTGGTCTTCTAGCTAGTCCAACCCCCTACTCAAGCAGGAGACCCTATCCATTTCAGACAAGTGGCTGTCCTGTCTCTTCTTAAAAACCCTCCAGTGATCAAACACCCACAACTTCTGAAGGCAGGAAGTTCTGCAGGTTAATTATTTCCACTGTAGGGAAGTTTCTCCTTAATTTCAGTTTGCTTCTCTCCTTGATTAGTTTCCATCCATTGTTTCTTGTCCTGCCCTCTGGTGCTTTGGAAAATAAGTTGATCCCCTCTTCTTTGGTGGCAGCCTCTCAAATACTGGAATACAGCTATCATGTCATCCCAGTCCTTTTTTTTCTCTAGGCCTTTAATCATCTTAGTTGCACTTTTTCCAAAGTCTCAACATCTTTTTTGTAAAGTAGTGACCAAAACTGGATGCAATGTTCCAGGTATGGTCTTACTAAGGTTTTATAAAGCAGTACTAATACTTAATATGATTTTTATTCTATGCCTCTATTTATACAACCAAGGATAGTATTAGCTTTTTTGGTATGTAACTCTTGTGGTTCACTGATAGCCTGTAAAGACAGAATTGGATAGTGGGGAAGAATGAGGACCAGTCTGGGAGTCTGGGGAGGACTCGGACAAGGGTCCTCCATCCGGTGCAGAGATGGGGCCAGGACCATCCGGGAGTTGTGTGCTGACTCCAGAGCCTCCAGAGTCTGGCAGCAGCGAGGCAGAGGAACAAAGGGAGCCTGTTCCCAGTGCGCACGTGCACAGAGCTGCTAGAAAGCAAGAACAGCTAAAACAAAGGGGCGACTTGGGAGCAAGGCTTGAAGGTGATTGACCCTCCCATAAGGTATAAAGAAGGTGCAAAGGTAGAGAAACCTTTGCAGGAAGCAAAGTCGTTTGCTCTGTTTGAATTAAACCTTGAAGCTCTGTGTGGACTTTGTACTTCAGTTGGTTTTTTACACTTAATTTGGCACTTTAGTTGTTGGCAGCAATTCAAAGGAAAGAAAGGTGAGTGCTTATCTCGAGGGACTGTTTGGCACTCATTATGGGCTGAGAATGAGAATAATTCCCAGCGTTGAAATAAAACAATAGTTGTTTGGACTAAGCGTGTGCTTAATTATGGTCTCAGGAAGCCTTGGTCAGAACATTAATATTTAAGAATGTTAAATAGTGTATGTTCCTTCATCTCAGCTTTCCTGTTGGTTAAAACTGGACATCATTCTAATTTGAGATTAAATAAAGCAGACATGAACTTTGACTCATTCCTTGCATTTGCCTTTTGATTTAGGGATGAACATGAAGATTTTAAAGATGAGATGAAACGGTTGAGAAGGCTGCGTGGAAAAGGAGCCCCCAAAAAAGGAGAAGGAAAGAGAGCTTTGAAGAAGTAAAAGCACTATTAAGCCACAAATATATTTAATAAAACATCTTGGAACAGGTGGTGACTTTATTTAGTCCTTTAGTTTGAAGGGGATTTTTTCCATCCAATAGAGGGCTTTTCCCATTTCAGGACTGGAATGTTTGCCCTATGATGTCACTGTAATTAATCTGTCTTATCAACATAAATACCAAAATTACAGAGGTGAGTCCAATCATTTCAGTCTTTCCAACATATTTTTTTCCTCTGGTCAGTAGGGAGGATAAGTTGTCAATGGGAGCATTCCATACAGTTGGCTTTACCCATATAAGGCTAGTATTTGCATCATTGAAAAAAAAAAACATTTGTTAGTCAAATGCAATAAAGTTTTAAAAAGTAGTGCAACAGTTGTGATACAGTTAGAAAAAGTGATACATTGTTTATGATTAAAATAAACTAAAACTTCAAAACAAGATCCGTGTAATTTTAAACTAGTTCAGCTCTTTAATAGTATTAAATCTAGACCACATTAACTGTATTATTTCATTTTCTAAAGACATCACTATCTAAAGACAAACTTGATGTGACTTTCTTGAGCTCTTTGTTTAACATCTGGAGTGCAGATTTCATTCTACCAATGCAGGGTAATTTTGTTTTCCTAACCCCAGGGTTGATAAAGCCATAGATTATCATTAAATATTAACTTCCATATTGTTGGAATATAATTTGACATCACATATATATCTTTTATTGCTACGTTTTTCCCGAGGGTTGTATTAACATACATAATAACCAAGAACGAGTCATAAAAGAATATGCCAACTCTTATGAGTCAGAGAACTCCCAAATTTCTTACAATGCTAAAAGAAGACAAATCTGATATTCAGCATTTTTCAAACATTCTTTCCAACCCATTTCTTCTCTGGTTAGGAGGGAAGGTAAGTGTTGACTAGGAAAAAAACATGCAGGGTTTTTTTTAATCATGGAATTCTGGGATATACATTGGGGAATAAGAAGCTCTGCTAAATTCTTTCTCATCATGTTCAAAAATAAAAGATTATGGGAGTTGCAGTCTGCTATTATCTGGAAAGTCATAAATTTCCCCTTTCTGATTTATTTTCATGTAAAACACTATGCAGTGTGTTTACCCAGCCTTTGACATGGTCTGTCTAAGCTACAATTGGTTTCGTTCATTCACAACCAAACCAACCACAATATGCTACAAAAATGCATAAACTAAACCAGGGGTGTCAAACTCAATTTCATTGTGGAGCATATTAGGTTTGTATTTGACCTTGGGGACAGGGGGGGAGGGACATAGCCAGCTTGACATCACTCGTGTCAGGAGCACCTGTGGTGGCTCAAGTGCTCTGCCACCAAAAACGGGCTTCCGAGCTCTATTTTCAGCTGCGACTGCCTCTTGCACATAACCCTCCCAAGCTCTGTTTTTGCTGACAGAGGCCCTGGGGCTGGTCCTTCACTGTTTCCAGGGTGGTCCCACGGGCCAGGTCTAAGTATCCTGTGGGCTGGATCTGGCCCCCGGGCCTTGAGTTTGACACCCCTGAATTAAACCATAGATTTCTTCCTAAAAGATTCCTAAATATTCCTTTAAATAGTAAAAAGAGTACAATTCTAAAAGAGTACATTAATGAGATATACCAATGCAAAAAAATAATTCTGCTACAGAAAATCCATATATACAAGGATATTTCTATAAACGTGTATCTTTCAGTCTATCCTTATAGTGCTGGTTGATTAGCTTACTTTTTGATAGGAATATGTATCTGAATAGAGCCAAAAGTTACTTATCTTGTAGGATGCTTATTTCAACCAACATGTTGCAGGTTTACTCAAAATCAATACAATGAAACATAATAAAATATTACACAATATAATAGAAAAGCAACTATGATAATGTACAACCATATAAGTTATTAGATTCCAAATGCCTGTGAAAGAGCTTGGGGAGATCCCAGAGCCACCCTGCATCTTACTTGACCAAATAAAGTATCCTAAGCTTTGCCACCTGGATTAAGGATGGTAGGTTCTCACTGGAAGAAACAGCCCTTAAATATCTTAAGGCATATAGGGCATTAAGACAAACTCTTAACATTTGTAGCACAAGTGTTATGTAGCATATAATGGCTTTCACCTGTCAATATTCATGTTATATTTTGTACAAACTGCAACTTTTAAGTTTTCAAAGGCAACCTCATATTTAGCACACTGAAATAGTTCATATGAGTACAAGAGGAACAATGTGTGAATTACTGCCCCAGGGTCTCGTGCTATAGGTAGGGGCTACAATTGGTACACCACCTAAAGATTGGTAACAGTTCCCCAGCCACAACATCTACCTTTGCACACATTTATAATTACACCTACATCCTTACTTGCCTACAAGTTTCCATCCATTTCTATGCATCGGCAAGAGAGGGAAAATAACAAAATGTATGTCATATCATCACAATGCAAAGATGTGATTGGGATGGTTTTGTCCAGTGTTGAGATACAAGTACAAAAGACTCAAGTTTGCATCATTAGGTTGCAATGTATATTTTATCATATTGCTTTGTTTATTAAAGCATTTAAAGGTACAGAATAAAGAGTGGTGTCTTCCAGAGTAATATCACCTTTAGGCCTCCATATATTTCTGCATACTCCACTTTCTATCTGCCTGGCAAGGAATGGAAAAGTAGCAAGCGATCAAGGTATCGTTGCTAAGCGAGAAGAAAGGAAATGCCAGAGCAAGAGAGAAGAGAAAGTGGGATGAGGGGAGGTTGCTGATCAAAGTAGTGGTTGTGATGATGAAGAGATTGAACCAAATGTTGGGCCAAATGTTCTCAATGGTTATTCCACCAGGTTTTTGGGAAATACTGTTCGTTTCTGAGGAAGCAGTTGTAGTTGTTTTTACTTAACAGAATTCATTAATTTGATTATCCAGGTTCTGTATAACCTCCAAATAATATTTGGATATTATTTTTATGCATGGTTTCATTGTATTGTTTTACTTAATATATGGAATGCCACTCAGGGACATTTGCAACTTGAGTAGCCTGTAAGCTCTGCAAAATGCTAATACATACAGTACATGCATGCATGCACACTTTCTTAGCAATGTATTTAAAGTATCACCTCAAACACAGTATTTTTTCAAATAAGCAATTCATCTCGAAATAGGTTATAGTCATCTAGGATAATCAAGTACAGAAATGAGAAATAATTATGAACCAGGTGACTAAATTATTTTCTCACACTTTCATGTTTTTTAAACATATTACTATAATCTTCATAAGAATAGGACACAAATGTCAGAAGTCAATCTAAAATGTTTTATTTCCACGTAGCTGAAAATCAATTCTTCAAATCACGGAGACTAGGCTAGGAGTCTGTTGAGGCAATATATAAGAAAACTCAGATTGTTCACTAATATTCTCATTTCAGAGCGTGGGAGATTTGATTGCCATGTTTCAGAACAATGCTTATTTCGATTCTACGTTTTGGGAGAATGCTCATTTCTTAGCTTTAACTTGTTAAACGTTAGTTAAAGCAGCGCTTTCTCACTAAGCAGCATCTGGGGTGATTTGATGCGGGTTGCGAAAATTCGGAGATCGCTAGATGGCAAAGAGATAGGATACGAACACCTCAAAAACTCTTTTGCTGCCATCCGGGGGTCGCCCAGATCTCCGCAGTCCAGATCTGGTAGATCTATCACAGTTCGCTTTTAAACGGTGTAATTCAGCCGATGGGCGAAACAAAAAAGTCGCCTAACTCCTAACAAACGTGCCCAGATGGAGGGGGGGGGGAGGCGTGGCGAAGCCATTCCTCGCATCTAAAGGTTTCCCTTGATGACGTAGAGAAGAGGGGGCGCGTCGTGATGTCAGGGTGTTTCCTAGGTGACGTTCCGCTGGGCATGCGCACCCGCGCCGCGGCGATTCTGGGTGACGTCACGCTCAGGGCGTGACGTCGGCTGCTGCTGCCTCCCTGTCTGGAGGATTGGGTAGCTTGGTTGAGCTTCTTCTGCCCCGTCCTTCTGTCCCCCCACGCCTCTCGTTCCATCCTCTCCCCCACCACACACACACTTTCCTTCCGCTACGGGTCGCATCTGGGGGCGACCGGGTCGAGAGGAGCGACACGGCCGGGCCTCCCCTTCTCCCTCCTCCTCCCCGTCCCCCCTCTTGGCCCCCCCCTCCTCCTCCTCTCCCTCAGCGCTTCGATCCAAGATGGCGGCGCTGAGCAGCAGCGGCAGCGCTGAGGGGGCATCGCTTTTCAACGGAGACATGGAACCCGAGCCGCCTCCGCCCGGGCCCTCCTACGTCGGGGGTAGCGGCAGCGCCGGAGGCGACTCTGCCATCCCGGAGGAGGTGAGGGCTGCCTTACTGTGAGGTGCGCGGGGTGGCGGGGAGGGGGAGGCGAGGAGAGGCAAGGCCGGGCTTGGCATCTCAACGCGCCGTTTTCTCTGTGCTCGGGGAGTCCCGGGAGTGGAAGCCCGTCTGCAGGGGCTTAAGCTGACAAGCGGCGATAAGGCGTAACGAGTCGGAGTTTATAACCCGGGGAAGGATGTTTGTCCGACGGCTCTGCGAGGCGATGGGGCCAAAAGCAAGACGTTAAGGCAGCCAGAGATGCTTAGACGGGAGCGGGGGTTCGATATCGTAAACTGCCCGCTTGCCCGGAGGGAGGGGACGGGAAAACTTCCCTGGCCTGATTTACAGAACCTCCGTCGCCAGGAAAAACCGTCTCCGGCTAATACAAGCTTTTCCCGATCTGGTGCCGTCCCGTTTTTATTGCACTGCAGTTTCCATTAAGCTGTCTGCAGGATGACAGGGATGTATGGAAGCTGTCGTCCAGTTTCACAGGAGGGCATCAAGTTGAGGAAGGCTGCAGTTAGTTGCTGCCCCCACTGAACTGTTGCTACAGATGCAGCATCAATAGCCCCTGGTAACCTTGGAAAAAAGTTGCTTTGTGAAAATACAGTAGTGAAACCTTCAAAAAAGTTTAATTTGGGGACTTTCAATAGAAATCACCAGGCCAAATGAAATATTGCTGATTTGTTTGTTTTGCTACATAGTAGAATGCTCTGGATTTGTCTTCTCAGACTTTTTTTTCTTCCCTCTGCGTGATTCTTAATAGTAATTGTCTGCCAAGGATAGATGTAACTGCAGGAACTATGTCAATAATATTATCCTATCAGTTCTTCATCTCTTTTCCCCACGCTTGCCATAATGACTTCTTTTGACCCTAATGCATTACCCCAAGAAAATAAGAGAAGAGATACCTATCTGTGTTTTGTATAGATTTTTCAGAAGTGATTGGACTACTGTTTGTCAGAAATGGTGTAGGGTCTCCTGCTTGAGTGGGGTTGGACTAGATGACCTACAAGATCTCTTCCAGCTCTGTGTATCTGTATCTCTGTCTCAGATAAACAGGCAGGGGAGGGGCTGTCTTTCAACAATTTACGGAATTAAAAAAAAGGTGGAATTGCTACCTTAACTCAGAGACATTAAAAGTTACCAGTGGATTGCTTAATTTTTTTTCCCACAAGTAAGCATTCTCAGGTGCCCTCTGAACAGGACCTTAGCACAAATGGGACAAACCTCTTGGCATTTGGTTTCTTGTTGGCAAAAGATGTAGCAGATTGTTCATAGTACCCTAAACTGGATTCAGTGCAAAAACCTGTATTGCTCCTTTTAAAACAAATGTTGATTAATACTTTATTCATCTGAATATTTTTACTAACTAAGTACTAAATACCTAGTTCTAAAATGACATACTGGGGCAGGAATAAAAGAGAATAGTTTTATAAATACATGCAAGTGTGATTTGCTGAATTATTTTTAGATACAGTTTACTTTTTGCATAACTACTTAGTAAGAATTTCATTTTCCAAATATGCATCAGTTATTTTTGTATTGTGCTGTGAAGTTTCTCTGGAGAAAACCAACATAGCTTTTAAATTATTAATTATTAAATTATATGCAGAATGTGGTTGGAAAAAGATTTACTTCAGGTTGTTTTATATATTTGATATTTTTAATTACAATTTAATAACAGATATCTATGCTAACAGAATGATAAGTACTGTAATAGGCTAAAGACAATATTCATCCAGCTTTTTCTCACAGAAGCTTACTAGCCTCTGAGGTACCAAACAAATAGCAGACATATCTCTCTTCTGCAAAGTAATATTTAGATCCATGCTGCCCCAGCCTAGTGGTCCCATTAAATCTTCAAGGCTAATAGCTCTCAGTAGGCCTGTCCTCCTTGAATTTATTCAAACTATTTTTAAAGTCATCTGATAAATGGTTATAAACACAGGTTAATTATGCACTGTGGAAAGTAATTTTTTTGTTCAAAATATCTTCCTTTAAGTTTCATTAGATAACCCCTGGTTCTAAGTGTTTTAAAAGAGGAAGAAAAAATTTCTGTCCATTCTGTCCATTCTGGCTCGCAAATGTAATAAGTAAACTAATCATGTCTGCCCTCAGTTATCTTCTCTCTAAACTGAAGTTCCAGATGGTCTAGATTTTCTTGTAAGGAAGATGCTTGAGTTCCTTGATGATTTTCATTGTCCTCTTCTGCATTTTTTCAATTTTGTTATAATGTTTTTAAACTATTCCACCATTCTGTATATTTGAATTATATTGTTGATAGTTTTGTTTTCAGTTCCTTTCCTGATGAACTCTTTCATATGGAATTTGCCTTTTTATCTTGCTGCAAATTGATCAGCATCTTCATTGAGATATCCAACATTACTTCAAGATTTTTTTCCTGTTTTTTAGAACAGAAAACATGAATTGGCTTTTGCCCCTATATGTACCATACTCTACAGATAAATTGAATCATGTTTGCTGTTTGATTGATCATTTTCTGAGTCTAAAGAAGTCCTTCTAGAGCTTCTGATGATTATTTTGGTTAATAATAATTAACCTGAATAATCCTGAATAATTTAATATCATATATATTAACTAACTCATTTATCATCAGTCAAAATTATCTACTATCTATTATCTACATTTGCTCAATGTAGATTCTTGAAATATTCTCTCTTAATTCCCTCAATTGAAAAAAATGCCTATTTCTTCCTGCCTCTTGGCTTTGTTTTATCCATTTAGAAATTTATAAAATAACAAATCATCTTATATCCAAAGTGCCAAGTTTATTTAACAGCCTTTGATGAGGAATTTTTGCAAAGAGTCTCTGAAATTCCAAGTGCACAGTGTTGACAGGTTTGTCTGCAAAATCATATGTATTCTTTAAAAAAAATAGAAATTGGTAAGGCAAGATTTAGTTTTGCAGATTCCATGCTGATTCCCTTAAGCAAGACTTTTCCATGTGTTTAGCTTATTTGTTTTTTGATGTTAAACTAACAGGTGTATAATTTCAAATGTTAGTTGGCTGAGGAAAACTATTGATTCATGTTGTTTTTAGAGATAAAATCTATTGACTAGTGAAAGGCTTGTTTTGGTAAAACAATTTATAATTATCCATAAATACTTTCCATATGACCCTATATCAGGGTTATTATGCCTTTCAAGTAAATTCAGCTAATCTTTTATTTTGAAGCTGTGGGTGGATTATTTGAGTAATAAATGCATGTGATTCCAGAGAATTTTGCTTTTTTAGTTATGTTTAGTGATGTTATATGTTTGTTTTTTGGTTTGATTTATCAATATGATGATTAATAATGAACAACATGCAGTACATGATTTGAAAAGGACATCTTGATTGGGGCCTAAAGAATGTTTGCATGTGGATTCTATAACTAGTCTGTGTAACTAAGGATTAATCTTTCCGGATGTACCACTGATGGAATGTTGTCTACCTGGTGTTTGATAATCTACTTGATTAGCCCTGATTTGTCAGCAAAACCAGGAGGCTTATCAAGTTTCCAGGATGTTTCTGTTTGTGGCTTTCATTTAGCTTGATAGTTGTGAGTAGTGTATCCATGATGGATTGAGCTCAGCCAGACAGTTATTGAAGGGCCAAGAGTATTCAATAATCTACGGTATGTCTTGGAATGAATTTCTTCTAGTTGATACCACCTGAAGAATGTCTGAACTGGATTGGTAATTGAAAGCTTGCCAACTCATCTTGATACTGTAGGATTATTCAAGTAATAAGTATACAGTTACTATTTCATAATAAACCTGCCATGCACATGATGGAAATTATTGCAATGATTGGGGAACTAATTTATTGTTACATGCAATTATGATGGGTAGAGCTAGTCCATCATGCCATTAAAAGTGAACAGCTGTTTCTTAGCAATTCTCTCTAACTGAATTTCATCTAGGATTCAAATATATATTTTGGAGAACAGAATAATAGAATTGGAAAGAACCTTGGAGGTCTTCTAAGCTCTAAGATCAGTGCTCTAGCAGGAGACCCTATACAATTTCAGACAAGTGGCTATCCAGTCTCTTTTTTTAAAAGCCCTTCCACTGGTTAATTGTTTTCAGTGTTAGGAAATTTCTCCTTAGTTCTAGGTTGCTTCTCTCCTTGATTAGTTTCCATCCATTGTTTCTCGTCTTGCCTTATGTTGCTTTGGAAAATAGGTTGACCCCCTCTTCTTTGTGGCAGCCCTTCAAATATTGAAACACTATCATCTCACCCCTAGTCCTTCTTTTCATTAGATTAGACAAACCCAATTCCTGCAGCCATTCTTACTCTGAACTAAATGTGTGTAAATATAAATTCTCTTTATCTCATTCAGATTATTTAATAAAATGAGTGTTTTAAATGGGAGATGTAACAGTCAACTAATAATTCAGTAAACTCTTGATTGTTGTATCAGATGACTACCTTGTCATCGTGCCTTGTATACCCTTCCTATAAATAACTTGTATAAAAATATAACAACTATTGATTCAATATTGAAAATATTACACTTGTTTGTGGAAGGGGTTGTACTCTCTTTGAAAAAAGCAGGTGTTTCTCAGTGACTAAATAGCAATGGCTGTAAGTCCCTTGGTCCAACTTATGTTTTTATATCAGCTGTTTTGAGACTGTTCTTATTTTGACATGATTTCTTCCACATTTATTTTGGGGATAAATATAAATATTAAATATTATTGCCACCATCCTCATATGATGGAAGTCTGTTCTTTTACAATTTTGTCTTTTTTTCACCTCCTGGTAGTGTTATACACAGGGGAGGGGAGCGTTATATAGTGTTGCTCATTTATTTAACAACCATTTATAAACAGTTAAAGTTTTAATAATAACCTGTGAACAAATAATATAGGATAGAAATTTAGAGCTATAGAAATAAGAAAGTTAGTTATCTTTTCACAAAGGTGGTTGATGTCTTGGCCCTTTCCTTTCCTTTTTTTCTCCTAAATGTCAACTGTTTCTTTTTTCACACCTCCTTTTCTCCTACTACCATGCCCCAATTTCCATATTAGGAAGTGTCCAGTTAACTCCTTACTTACTTTAGTAAAATGCAAGAATATTTGGCATGGTCTTTCACACACACATTCTACAAAGACAATGGAAATGTAGAAAATAGTAGAATAGTTATGTGGCAGAATGCTTTGTTTATGTATGCACACTGATTGTTCACCTATGAAAAGAGGAATCTTGCTTGGTCTGATTAAGTTTTGATTCTAAACATAGTATATAAGGGTGATGAATATAAAATACTGGTGTCTATCTCAATCTCAAGGAGAACAGGTTTAAAAATACAGTGTTATGGATGCTAGAAAGTTTTCTTGAGAAAATCATAATGCTATATGTTGTAGTTAAGTGATTCTTTGTTTTGAAAATGTTAAGATCCTTATCTCAGTACAGATTGTCATCATTTCCTCATTATGCAATTAGCTCTGCACATTATTTCATAGCAAATTTCATAGTTTGTTTCAAATATGGGTTTTTTATTCTTTACAAAAAAGGTTTAGAATATTTTAAAAATATCCTGTCATACAGGTCCTGAGTGGAAACTCTTTTTGTTTCTTGCAACAGAATTGGTATGGATCACTAAAATCTTGAATCTTTAAGATACCTAAGACGTTTATTGTAAATTGATATATAGTGGAGGCAATAAATTTCCATTTTTAATACTTTATTGTTCTGCTTCCAATTACTGTAACTCTTCATGCTCAAATATTATTCCTGGGGTAAAATATGAATCACTACTGAATATGTATTTGTGCCTTTCATAGAAAGAATTATTTCTGGATTTCTCTAAATACCTTGCAATGTAAATGTGGTTACAGTAAAATTCAAGCAAAATTATATTTATGTATACTTTTAAACATATTTGAGACTGCTAACAGAATGAATTGCACTGAGCAAAATAATTATTGAGGTTTTGATAAAATTTCTGGCCACACATTTATTGAGGTCTCTGTTTTAAAGGTTTCTTTGCTTCTCTAATTGTCTAGCATATAGAAAGAGTAATAAAACATGTGAATCAAAACAAGCAAGTTATGTAGTCCACACTTGTATAATTAAGGGTTCAAGTATTTTTCTTCCTGCAACAGCTGTTCCGTTTTCTAGATGCCCACATTTTCTCATAATGATATCTATGTTTACTGCAATATAGACATTGAAATAACTACTTTCTTTATCATGGTAAGAGTGTCACATGGCATGTCCTTGCAGTAGAAGTGAACAGGGCTAGTTAGTGAGGTAAAAAGTGAGTGTTTACATTTTCCAACTATTATTGGAAAATCCCCCTGCATTTTGTTTTACATATTTTATGGCTATATTAAAATGCCTCAGTATGCAACATTTAAAATTTATAATGCTTCTGACTGATCATCGAATTGGACGACAAAGCTAGGAGCTGCACATCTGCAAATTCTGGAAATCTATAGGCTCTCACACATTTGTTTTAGCTTACAACCATACTTCAATAAAACTTCATTTTAACCATTAATTTCAGTATAACAGTGTGATGATATGAAGTATGATAACCTACAGTGGGGCAAAAAAGTATTTAGTCAGCCACCAATTGTGCAAGTTCTCCCACTTAAAAAGATGAGAGAGGCCTGTAATTGTCATCACAGGTATACCTCACCTATGAGAGAAAAATGTGAAAACAAATTCAGACAATCACATTGTCTGATTTGGAAATAATTTGCAAATTATGGTGGAAAATAAGTATTTGGTCAATATCAAAAGTTCATCTCAATACTTCGTTATATATCCTTTGTGGGCAATGACAGAGGTCAAACGTTTTCTGTAAGTCTTCACAAGGTTGTCACACACTGTTGGTGGTATGTTGGCCCATTCCTCCATGCAGATCTCCTCTAGAGCAGTGATGTTTTGGGCTGTCGGTGGGCAACACGGACTTTCAACTCCCTCCAAAGGTTTTCTATGGGGTTGAGATCTGGAGCCTGGCTAGGCCACTCCAGGACCTTGAAATGCTTCTTACGAAGCCACTCCTTTGTTGCCCGGGCGGTGTGTTTGGAATCATTGTCATGCTGAAAGACCCAGCCACGTTTCATCTTCAGTGCCCTTGCTGATGGAAGGAGGTTTGCACTCAAAATCTCACGATACATGGCCCCATTCATTCTTTCCTGTACACAGATCAGTCGTCCTGTTCCCTTTGCAGAGAAACAGCCCCAAAGCATGATGTTGCCACCCCCATGCTTCACAGTAAGTATGGTGTTCTTTGGTTGCAACTCAGCATTCTCTCTCCTCCAAACACAACGAGTTGTGTTTCTACCAAACAGTTCTACTTTGGTTTCATCTGACCATATGACATTCTCCCAATCCTGTTCTGGATCATCCAAATGCTCTCTAGCAAACTTCAGACGGGCCCAGACATGTACTGGTTTAAGCAGGGGGCCACGTCTGGCACTGCAGGATCTGAGTCCCTGGTGGCGTAGTGTGTTACTGATGGTAGCCTTTGTTACGTTGGTCCCAGCTCTCTGCAGGTCATTCACTAGGTCCCCCCCATGTAGTTCTGGGATTTTTGCTCACCGTTCTTGTGATCATTTTGACCCCACGGGGTGAGATCTTGCGTAGAGCCCCAGATCGAGAGAGATGATCAGTGGTCTTGTATGTCTTCCATTTTCTAATTATTGCTCCCATAATTGATTTCTTCACACCAAGCTGCTTGCCTATTGCAGATTCAGTCTTCCCAATCTGGTGCAGGTCTACAATTTTGTTTCTGGTGTCCTTCGACAGCTCTTTGGTCTTCACCATAGTGGAGTTTGGAGTGTGACTGTTTGAGGTTGTGGACAGGTGTCTTTTATACTGATAACAAGTTCAAACAGGTGCCATTAATACAGGTAATGAGTGGAGGACAGAGGAGCCTCTTAAAGAAGAAATTACAGGTCTGTGAGAGCCAGCAATCTTGCTTGTTTGTAGGTGACCAAATACTTATTTTCCACCATAATTTGCAAATAAATTCTTTCCAAATCAGACAATGTGATTGTCTGGATTTGTTTTGTCTCTCATAGGTGAGGTATACCTATGATGACAATTACAGGCCTCTCTCATCTTTTTAAGTGGGAGAACTTGCACAATTGGTGGCTGACTAAATATTTTTTATTTATTTATTTATTTTATTAAACTTTTATACCGCTCCCTCTCCCAAAAAGGGACTCGGGGCGGTGTACAGCCTACTAAAAACATATAATAAATACTCAATAAATACAATTAAAATAAATTAAACCAAATTGATCCGGCTGTCTAACCCAAAAATAGAGTTAAAAATTAAAAACTAATAAAACCCCGATTAAAATTAAGTTAAAAACTAAAATACAGTTACTGGGCCAGGCCAGCCTGTTTAAAAAATAGGGTTTTCACTGCGCGCCGGAAGGTCAGAATATCCGTCATAGCCCGTATCTCCGGGGGGAGATCATTCCAAAGGGAGGGGGCTCCCACAGAGAAAGCCCGAACCCTCGGGGCCGTCAACCGACAACGGCCGGGCGGCGGTACCCCGAGGAGGGCAACCCTGTGGGAGCGTACTGGGCGGCGGGAGGTTGATGATGGCAGCAGGCGGTCCCGTAAGTACCCAGGTCCCGAGCCATGGAGCATTTTAAATACTGTCAGTACCACCTTGAATCGAATCCGGAAGGCCACAGGAAGCCAGTGCAGCCTGCGGAGAAGCGGTGTAACGTGGGAGCTCCGAGGAGCACCCACGATCACCCGCGCGGCTGCATTCTGGACCAGCTGCAGCCTCCGGAGACTCTTCAAGGGGAGCCCCATGTAGAGAGCATTGCAATAATCCAGGCGGGAGATGACGAGGGCGGAAGTGACTGTGCGAAGTGCGCCCAGATCCAGAAAGGGCCGCAACTGGTAAATCAGACGAATCTGATAGAAAGCCCCCCTGGCGACGGCTGCAATATGTTCTTCTAAAGACAGCCGTACGTCCAGGAGGACACCCAAGTTGCGCGCCCTTTCCACGGGGGTCAAGACCTCTCCCCCCACGGCCAGCGAAGGAACCAGCTGGCTGTATCTGGGCGCAGGAAACCACAGCCACTCGGTTTTGGTCGGGTTGAGACGAAGCCTGTTACGACCCATCCAACTCCGCACGGCCTCCAGGCATCGGGACATCACTTCGACGGCTTCGTTGGGGTGGCCCGGGGTGGAGATGTACAGCTGAGTATCGTCAGCGTACTGATGGAACTCCACCCCGAAGCCACGGATGACCTCACCCAGCGGCTTTACATAAATGTTGAACAGCAGGGGCGAGAGCACCGACCCCTGAGGCACCCCACATCGTAGGGGCCTCGGGGCCGATCTCTGCCCCCCCGTCAACACAAATTGCGAGCGGTCGGAGAGGAAGGAGGCGAACCACCGCAACACGGTGCCTCCCACCCCTAACCCCTCCAACCGCTGCAATAGGATACTGTGGTCGACAGTATCAAAAGCCGCTGAGAGATCTAACAGGACCAGGACAGAGGAACAACCCCTGTCCCGGGCCCTCCAGAGGTCATCCACCAACGCGACCAACGCCGTCTCCGTGCTGTGCCCGGGCCTGAAGCCCGATTGGAGGGGGTCAAGATAACTCGCTTCATCCAGGTACTGCGGGAACTGACGTGCCACCACACTCTCAACAACCTTCGCAACAAAGCGAAGGTTGGAGACAGGACGATAGTTAGACAACAATGCTGGGTCCAGGGACGGTTTCTTGAGGAGGGGCCGCACCACCGCCTCTTTCAAGGCGGCAGGTAACAGCCCCTCTCTCAAGGAAGCGTTTATAATACCCTGGAACCAGCCTCGTGTCACCTCCCGAGTGGCCAAGACCAGCCAGGAGGGGCACGGGTCCAGCAAACAGGTGGTGGCATTCAGTCCCCCCAGTATCCTGTTCACGTCCTCCACAGTAACAGGATCGAACTCAACCCAATTGACCGCACCGATATCCACCCCCGCCCCCCCGCCCGGAGATGCCCAGTCGGAGTCCAGCTCGTCCCGGATCTGAGCGATTTTGTCCTGCAAAAACCTAGAAAACTCCTCAGCCCGTCCCTGCAAGGGGTCCTCCCGCGCTCCTACCTCCAGTAGAGAGGGGTCACCCTAAACAGGGCGGCTGGGCGGTTTTCCGCGGACGCAATAAGGGTGGAGAGGTAAGATCTCCTCGCCATCCTTATCGCCACTAAATACGTCTTAATATAAGATCGTAATAGTGTTCGGTCGGACCCAGAGCGGCTGGCCCTCCAACTGCTCTCTAGGCGTCTTTTCCGACGCTTCATCTCCCTTAGCTCCTCAGAAAACCAAGGAGCCACTTGGGATCGGCACCGGGTCAGAGGCCGCAAGGGCACGACTCGGTCGAGGGCCCCAGCAGCCACCCTATCCCAGGTGGCGACCAAGGCCTCAACCGAGTCGTGTGTGTGAGCTTTGGGAAATGGCCCAAGCTCCGTCAGGAACCTATCAGGATCCATCAGGCGCCTGGGGCGGTACCATTTTAATGGTCCCGCCTCCCTGCGGTCAGGGGGTGCGGAACGGAAGTCGAGCTTCAGGAGCGAGTGATCCGACCATGACAGGGGTTCTACGACTATATCCCCTACACCCAGATCACTCTGCCACTGATCAGAGACGAAAACCAGATCCAAGGTATGACCTCCTACGTGAGTAGAGTCCCGAATTAACTGGGTCAGGCCCATGGCCGTCATGGAAGCCATGAACTCTTGAGCAATCCCCGAGGTACCGCCAGCAGATGGCAGGTTGAAATCCCCCATGACCATAAGCCTGGGGGTCCCAACCGCCACGCCAGCTATGACCTCAAGGAGCTCAAGCAGGGCTGCTGCCGCATAGCAGGGAGCCAGGTATGCGACCAGCAAGCCCACCTGAACCTTGGGACCGAACTTCACGAAAAGGAGCTCACACCCGGTCGTCTGAGATACAGTGGCCTCCCTCGGACACAGATCCTCCTTAATAACTACCGCAACCCCCCCTCCCCTCCCCTGGGCCCTCGGCCGATGAAAAACCCAAAACCCGGCTGGGCACATCTCCACCAGAGGGACTCCCCCCTCCTGGCCCAGCCAGGTTTCGGTAACTCCCACCAGGTCCGCGCCCCCCTCACAAATCAAATCATGGATGAGAGGGGCTTTTTTGCCCCACTGTAGCTCTTAAATCATGATTTGAAAAGAAGATCAAATATTATTTACTGTGGATTTCCAGGAAAGAGTAAATATGAATCTATTTAAAATATGTTTAAGTATTTTTGTGGCTCATCTTCTTTCCTTTCAGATGCCATCTAAGAAAAATCAAGATAATAATAATGTGACCCCTCACATTATTAACCTTATTTTTTAACCCAGTTGCTGATAAAACATCTGTTACACAGAATTTAAACAATGGTAAAATCATTGAACTTTCATATACCACAAAGATCTGGCTTCTCTCCCAGGTCTGTCTTCCCTAAATTCTGTGGGCTGGAATTTTACCATTCTTCTGGTCCTTTTTGTTGGGCCACATCCCCAGAATAGGAGACTATTAATTGATACCTAGAACATTGCGGTATGATCTCCCAAAGGGTTCCATCTTATCCCTCAGGCTCTTTAACGTCTATATGAAGCTGTTGGAGTAGTTTGATAAACAGTGCCATCGGTATGTTAATGACAGCAGCTCTATTGGGTTTCCCATTCAGTTCCAAGGAAGCTATTTGTCCCCTTGAAAGTTAGCTGAATAATGCGTCAGAGAAGAGAGGACAAGATTATATTAAATCTGAATGAGATGGAGGTTGACAAATAGAAAACTGAATTCAAAGATCAAGGATGGCTTATACTCATCCTAAAAAAACATGGTTCTTAGTGTGGAAGCACTCGTTAATTCTCAGCTGACACCAGACTCAAAATAGCAATAGCACTTAAACTTATATACCGCTTTACAGTGCTTTAAGCCCTATCCAAGCAGTTTACAGAGATAGCATATTGGCCCCAACAATCTGTGTCCTCATTTTACTGACCTCGAAAGTATGGAAAGCAGAGTTAACCTTGAGCCTGGTGAGATTCAAACTGCCAAATTGCAGGCAGGCGGCAGGCAGCAGAAGTAGCCATTCTAACCATTGTGCCACAGAAGAGATAGCTGTAGCAACTGTGAGGTTGTCATGAATAATATATAAAAGTTGAATAGTTGTAGAGTATGCAGTTGGCAAGTTAATACTAAGTAAATGTATGTAGTAGACAAGTTAATACTAAGTAAATGTTGCTAAGATAGATGAATGAAATAATCCCTGTACTGAAAGATCCCTGTACTGTGCTGCTTGTCAGTGGCCAGTTTTCCTGATAGGAGGAGAGGGCAGCCTCAGGCATTGCACTTGGACTGGAGATGGCATTCTGTCAGGAATTTGGTTTGAAGGCCACTCTCGAGGGTTTGAAAATTTGGGAAGTACCAATAAAGGAGAATATTTATACTTAGGGTTGAAATGAGGGGTCCTTGGTGTTCTCTGAGTTTGTTTTCTTGCACTAGGTAACATCATCTAAATAACTATCAAACTAGGTAACATCATCAGTGCTAGTACTTTCTCCAGGCTTTTTAATTGGTAAAATTTAATTGGTAAAATCATTGATTTTAGTATGATTTTTCCATTAATTCAGTTTAAAGCTATGTTTTCTTTTAAAATTATTACTAACCATCATTAGTGCTCACCAGAACTGAAGGATAAGATGTTATTCCAGCAAATAAATAGTTTTAGAGTTCTGTTCTCCATAATTTTGACAGATGGTTGAGTCTCTGGTGATTGCATGAACATTCAGTGTACTGTTTTTTTTTTCCCCAGAAGCAAGTACTTACATTCTTAGATGTTGTTTTTTGGCTAATCGTTACTGTTTTTACATATATTTTAGAAATAGCCCCCTTTACAGTACCAAAGTAATAATCATATCAATGTTGACAAGAGAATAGAAGTAGACATGATAAGAAGGTTTACATTATTTCTTACAGAAATTTATTTGCAACACAGTTACGCATTTATCCATACTTTGGACTCT
The DNA here is from genome assembly GCA_023653725.1 of Bungarus multicinctus. NCBI lineage: Eukaryota > Metazoa > Chordata > Lepidosauria > Squamata > Elapidae > Bungarus > Bungarus multicinctus. The sequence continues at coordinate 62,078,666 of CM042848.1, read as the reverse complement.
CAAATCTAGTCTCGATGATTACATGGATATATCTGTATAGGTAGTCTTCAACTTACAACCATTCATTCAGTGACCATTCAAACAGCACTGAAAGCAGCGATTTATGACCATTTTTCACACTTAAGACCATTGCACCATCCTCGTGGTCACATATCAAAATCTGGATGTCTGACAATTTATGAGGGCTGCTGTGTCCTGGAGTCGTGATCACCTTTTGTGACCTTCAGTGTCAATGGGAAGCCAGGTTCAGTTAACAACCATTTTATTAACTTAATAACTACAGTGGTTCACTTAACAACTATGTCAAGAAAGGTCATGTAATGGGGAAAATTTAACAACTGTCTTGCTTAGTAACAGAAATTTTGGCCTCAATTGTAGTTGTACGTTGTACCTGTATAGTTTTCTTGGCAATAGAGAAATAATTGGCCATAGTTGCTTTCTGGGATTTTTGTTTGTTTGTTTGTTTTATTTTTACTTCTCCCTATAACCTTCCAATAGTTACTCATGCTCTTGATCATCTGCGCCACACATTTGCATTATGCACTTTTATGAGCAGGCATTGAGTCTTGCTCTCAGCCACTAAATATATTGCTGGTTTTGTTGTGTGCTATACAAGTGAAGTTTGAGAGATAGAAAATTATTGAGCAGTTGTTTTAGGTTGCATTATATATGTAGTGACTAGACATAGGTGCACACACATCATAGCTAACAACATTAGTAAGTGAATTGGTTATCAGCATATATTTGAGATATTTTAGAGTGCTGAAATATTTGTCATTTTTTTCTAGGTGTGGAATATCAAACAGATGATTAAGTTAACCCAAGAACATATAGAAGCTCTGCTAGACAAATTTGGAGGAGAACACAATCCACCCTCGATTTATTTGGAGGTAAGTACTAAGTTGGAAATCATTATTGTTGCTATTATTACATAGATTTTCTGCTTATTAAAAAATTTCAAAGTACTTATAAGTTTATATTGTTAAAGGAGGCGGGTATGCATGACTGATAAAGCAGAGATAAAGCCTAACAACAGGGTCTTCAAACATGTTTAAGACTTGTGGACTTCAACTCCCAGAATTCCTGAGCTAACATGACTGTAGGAGGAATTCTGGCAGTTGAAGTCCACAAGTCTTAAAGCTGTCAAGTTTGAAGACCTCTGGTCTAAGGTTTAGCAAGAGACTTCCACACACCAGAGGATATAAGAAAAGATTCAAATATGAATTAGGTTTGGGTTAGTCTAAATCTCCAAGGCCAACTATCACAGGGGCTAATTCTTTCTTACTGTCTAGTGAATTCTGAGCATTTACAGGTTTTGGGCCACTTCCCATGCTTATTCTTCTTTTGAAATGGCATCCTACCAAGGGATTTAAATGTTGAAATGAGTGTGTAGAATGAACGATGAAGGAAAAATAGGACAGAAAATGAAGGCAGTAAGAATCGAATGAGTTGGAATTAGATAGAAAGTTAAATGGTATAAAATAAGATAGAATAAGATAAAATAAGATATAAAATAAGATAGATAATAAGATAGAGAGAAAGTTAAATGGTATAAAATCATTTCTATAGGTGGGGGGGAATAGGATAATAAGAACAAAATTTTAAAATGGTTAAAAAAAACAACTGGTGAGTGATGTGATTTGGGGTTGACATGGAGTTGTCCTTCCATAACAGCAAAGATTGACAAGGCACAGAAATAGAAATAACTATTGCCTTTGGCCAGTATCTTTTAGGAACTATAAGATAAAGTGGCAGCTGCCATTTGTGGCTGAATAGCTGCTGTTTTATCTCATCTGCTGGAGAAGAGAGGTCATGGATTGGAGAGTCTTATAAAAAGCAGTAACAGAGGTAAAAGCTAGTTAGAAAAACAGAGGTGATTGACATGGCAGATATGGGTGACCTGGGATGTATGTGAGAACAGTGGAGGTGTCCTAGTTGAAAAACATGGTGCCTGCAAAGTTCTCTCAAAGCTGATCTGTAAGTTGTGCATAGAGAGCATAAACAGAACATGAAATCTGTTGGCCAAAAGATCACACTGTTCAGAAGCAAAAGCAAACTGGATACAATGTAAAAACACTGAGTGAGAATGGATTCTTGGACTGTGACAATAGGGGAAGGAATCTCCCAAGTGAGAAGCACGAAGGATTTTTTAAATAATGAAATAGAAAATGTAATTGTTGAAATTGAATAAAGGTAATGCTTATATATTGTATGACTGGGAACTCAGAGAATTGTTGGGTTTGATGGGTTCAGTTAGAGTAGAAAAATTGGTCCACATACTATGATCTGATGAGCATACAATTGCAGAGAGATACAAGTGCAAGCAGGATGGGACTGGAGAACCACATTGATTCAATTTTTTGCAAAGGAAAATATGGCTGACAGAACTAGGACAACACCAGGGTTTCAGGCTACTGCTGAAATGCAAGTTAAGATGGCATCCAGTCATGATCTAATTTTGGATAAGTTTATATGTATTATTGAGGCTTGGCTTCATAGCAATAGGGATATGCCCTGTCATAGATTTGCCTTCCTGGGTTTCAGGTCCTGCAGCAGCCACAATGCTAAGATCTGGAGAAGTGTTGCTGTGATCATTCAGAAGACTTTAGCAGTGAGTGAGAGCACACTTCTGGCAATAACTGGATGTGAGTGTCTGTACATGATCCTAAGCCAGGGCTTAGGCTTCTGTATATGTTCTGACCACTCTGCTATCTAGCAATTGTCCTTCAGAAGCTTTTAGACTTTCTTCCTGGACTGATGCTAAGGTCACTTGATGTTTTGGAGGGACTTCAGCCTCCATACTTTAGATATGGAGTTTGGATTGGCTTGAGAATGGCAACCATGAACTTGTCCTGGTAATCTTAGTTCCAGCTCACAAAGATAGATACACACTTTAATTAGTTTTTGCTCCAGGGCAGATGAAACTGCGCAAAATGTAATTACCAAACCGGTAGTAACCCTGGTTGAATCCACCCCTGGGTCAGGCTACACATTTTGAACATCCTGGATATTTGTGAGAGCAGTGGACCTATTAAGGTGGTTTGTCTCAAAATCTTGATAGATGCTGAGAGTTTTCTGAAGGTTATGATGTTAATACTAGATGTGCTTCTGACAATCCTCCAATCATGGTTCAAAGATCTAAAATGTACATTTTTTCTTCCAATTAACATATGATAATGCTTTTTAGTGCTTGTTAACTCTTATCATCTGAATTGGTAAACCATGATAGAATATTTCAGACTCTGATTTTGTTTCTGGTTTTGAAGATAAATTGCTGATGTGGATATTGCCTTTTAGCAAAATTCATAGTTTCTGCAAAGGAGAAAGAAGAAATGCCTGGAGTACTAGTAGAGGAAGATGAAAAGTGAATCTGATAGAGCATGAGTAAGAACTTATGTTAGGGCTTACATTATGGCAGTAAAGGCAGAAAAATTGTGTTTTCTTTGCCCTTATTGTTTTTGCTGGTAGCTGCGCAGCAACCCAGTTCAGGGAGAACAAATCCCTGCTGAGAAGGGACAGATTGCAAAGCATATGCAAGGTTATTGTGAGGAATATTTTTGCTATTTGGCAGATAAAATTGCTTGGATTCACTCAGAGTTGAATTCTGACTGGTCAGTGCCCAAAACAAGGCCTTTTATAGTTATCTAGAGCAAGTTTTATTCTGTGACTCTCAAGGAGATGGACAGGAGTTTTCAGTCTGTCAGCTAAGCCAACTGCTTGTTAGATCCAGGTCCTTCCTAGATAAACTAGACAGGAACTATGATTAGATGAGCTAATTCTACTTTATTGTAAGGCTACATAACAGAATCCTGCAAGTTTAAAGGTGCAAACAACTGTTTTGAACCTCCTGCTTAATTAGGGCAGTTTCTTCCTCTGACCCTTAAATCACTAGGGTTTCTGGCTCCCTTGTCTGGTTGTTTCCGAGGCAACATCTCTTCCCCTCGTCCCTCAAGGTATCCACACATTTCATTTCGTTATTGTAGTCTGGTCCACGTGGTGACATCAGTTTCTTTGAGGGAGATGGTGATCCCCTCAGCATTGAAGAAAGCTATAGTTCATTTTGGTATAGAGTAAGGAAGATGACCTTGACAGAAATATGCAACAATTGTTATCTAAGTGAAGAAGGCTGAAACATTTTTTAAGTCCTGGGTGGTGGGAGGCAGCAGGACAAGATATTTATTCAGAAGTTTGTCTAACAAATGCCTCCCTGATTCACTAGGGCACCGATTCTTGAAGTATGGGCCAAAGACCCTGGGGATCTCCCAAGACCCTATCAAGGAAGCACAAAAAAATCAAAATTATTTTCCAAATATTGTAAATATTTGCAATTTTTTTTAAAAAAATCTCATGCTTTTCATTGTTTCTTACTTGTTAAAAAAGTATTGTGATTTTTTATGAAAAATATTTAGATTTAATATTTTTATATGATTCAATAAATATTCTACAGATAATATCAGTTTGAATTTTTAATATGGTACTGTAAATATTGATAAATGTAGCCCATGTAGGGCCCTCAATAATTTTTAGAAGTGAATTAGGGTCCTGAGAAGAAAGACTTTCAGAAACACTGCACATGGGTATAAGTAGGAAAGGAGATAAAGCACAATCAGACTAAGTGGCTATGTCTATCTGAGCCCTTAAACCCAGAGGCACTCCATTGATTATTCTCAATGGGGTATCAGCCTTATGAAATAGACCAGACAGAAACATGACCAGATGAGCTAATTCTACTTTATTGTAAGATTATATTAATAGAAACTTGCAAGTCTGAAAATATTTCCTTTCCCTGTCCCTTTATAGCCCAGATAGCTATAGCATTAGATTTACATACTGCTTGAAAGTGCTTTACAGCCCTCTCTAAGCAATTTACAGAGGCAGCATATTTCTCTCAACAATCTGGGTCCTTATTTTACTGTCCTTGGTAGGATGGAAGATGAGTCAACCTTGAGCCAGTCAGGATCAAAATACTGAACTGCTGGTAGTCGGCAGAATTAGTCTGCAATACTGCATTCTAACCACTGTGCCATCACTAGGGAAGATCGCTTTTGAGCCTCTTGTTCCACCCACATTCTTGATGTAGGCTAAGCTGCCTTTTATCTTGTCTTTCAAAGTCATTCCAACATACCATTGTGGGGCACACTTCCACATTTGAGACATATGCAGTGTGGGGTTCCTCTTGGATCCTCAGTTCCTACTTATAGAGCAGGTAGTAGCTGTGACCAAGACGGTCTTTACACAGACCCAGGTAGTATACATATTACCCTAGTCACCACACAATTGGATTACCGCCGTGTACTCTATCTGGGGCTGCCCTTGAAGATCATTTGGATACTACAGCTAGACCAAAATGTGGCAATGCAGGAAATGTTGGAGACGTATAATGGCTAGCAGTTTGCTTCTTGGATGTAATTCAGGGTTATCACTTCCAGGGTTATGGACTTCCATTCCACACACCCCTGCTGCAGGGAGGCAGGGCCAACAAAATGGTACCGCCCCAGGCGCCTGATGGACCCAGATAGGTTCCTGATGGAGCTTGGGCCACTTCCCGAGATTCACACACACGACTCGGTTGAGGACTTAGTGGCTGCCTGGGATAGGGTGGCGGCTGAGGCCCTTGACCGGGTCGTGCCCTTGCAGCCTCTGACCCGGTGCCGATCCCGAGCGGTTCCTTGATTTTCCGAGGAGCTGAGGGAGATGAAGCACCGGAAGAGACGCCTAGAGAGTGGTTGGAGGGCCAGCCGCTCCGGATCTGACCGAACACTATTACAATCCCATATTAGGGCTTATTTAGTGGCGTTAAGGACAGCAAGGCGATCTTACCTCTCCGCCCTTATTGCGTCCGCGGAAAATCGCCCGGCCGCCCTGTTTAGGGTGACCCGCTCCCTTTTGGAAGTGGAGGCGCGGGAGGATCCCTTGCAGGAACGGACCGAGGATTTTTCTAGGTTTCTGCAGGACAAAATCATTCAGATCCAGGATGAGCTGGACTCCGACTGGGCATCTCCGGGCGGGGGGGCGGGGGCGGATTTTGGTGAGGTCATTTGGGATGAGTTCAATCCTGTTACCCTGGAGGACGTGGACAGGATACTGGGGGGGCTTAATGCCACCACTTGTTTATTGGACCCGTGGCCCTTCCTGGCTGGTCTTGGCCACTCAGGAGGTGACACAAGGCTGGTTCTAAGGAATCATTAACGCTTCCTTGAGAGAGGGGCTTTTACCCGCTGCCTTGAAAGAGGCGGTGGTGCGGCCCCTCCTCAAGAAACCGTCCCTGGATCCAGCATTATTGTTGAATTATCGTCCGGTCTCCAATTATCGTCCGGTCTCCTTCGCTTTGTGGCGAAGGTTGTTGAGAGTGTGGTAGCACATCAGCTCCCTCAGTACCTGGATGAAGCGGTATATCTAGACCCCCTCCAATCGGGTTTCAGGCCCAGGCACAGCACGGAGGCGGCGTTGGTCGCGTTGGTGGATGATCTCTGGAAGGCCCGAGACAGGGATTGTTCCTCTGTCTTGGTCCTGTTAGATCTCTCAGCGGCTTTTGATACACAGAATCTTATTGCAGCGGTTGGAGGGGGTTAGGAGTGGGAGCACTGTGTTACGGTGGTTCTTCTTCTCCGACCGCTCGCAATTTGTGTTGACGGGGGGGGCAGAGGTTGACCCCGAGACCCCTATTTTGCAGGGTGCCCCAGGGGTCTGCTCTCGTCCCTGCTGTTCAATATTTATGTGAAACCGCTGGGTGAGATCATCCGTGGGTTCAGGGTTCCATCAGTACACTGATGATACTCAGCTGTATATCTCTACCCCGGGCTACCCCAACGAAGCTGTCGAAGTGATGACCTGGTGCCTGGAGGCTGTGCGGAGTTGGATGGGTCTTAACAGGCTTTGTCTCAACCCAACCAAAACCGAGTGGCTGTGGTTTCCTGCGCCCAGATACAGCAGCTTATTCCGTCGCTGGCCGTGGGGGGAGAAATTTTGCCCCCCATGGAAAGGGCTCGCAATCTGGGTGTCCTCCTGGACGTATGGCTGTCTTTAGAAGATTACATTACGGCCGTCGCCAGGGGGGCCTTTTGTCAGATACATCTGATCTACCAGTTGCGGCCCTTTCTGGATCTGGGCGCACTTCGCACGGTCACTTCCGCCCTCGTCATCTCCCGCTTGGATTACTGCAATGCTCTCTACATGGGGCTCCCCTTGAAGAGTATCCGGAGGCTACAGTTGGTCCAGAATGTGGCCGTGCGGATGAACTTGGGAGCTCCTCGGAGCTCCCATGTTACACTGCTCCTGTGCGAGCTGCATTGGCTCCCTGTAGCTTTCCGGATGCGATTCAAGGTGGTAGTGATCATCTTTAAAGCGCTCCATGGCTCGGGACCTGGGTACTTACGGGACTGCCTGCTGCCACCAACGGCCTCCCGCTGCCCAGTGCGTTCCCACAGGGTCGGCCTCCTCATGGTTCCACCAGCTGGGTGATGCCGGTTAGTGGCCCCGAGGGTACGGGCCTTCTCTGTGGGGGCTCCCTCCCTTTGGAACAACTTGCCCCCAGAGTTACGGGCCATCACCGACATTCAGACCTTCTGGCACGCAGTAAAGACCCACCTTTTTCAACAGGCCGGCCTGGCCCAGTAATAATTGTGGGGTTTTAAATTTGGTATTTTAAATTTTTTACCTGTTTTTATACATTTTGATAATTTTATAACTCGGCCATTAATTTAATCATTTTAAATTGCTTTTAACTGTACAATTTTTATATCTTGTTTCTATTTTTATTTGGCTGTACACTGCCCCGAGTCCCTTTTTTGGGAGAGGGGCGGTATAAAAATCTAATAAATAAATAAATAAATCACCTTTAGCACCCTTCATGGCAAAAGATCTTGCTACCTCTATCTGCAGTTTTCTCTGCCTTTCAAGTAAGGTCAAACAGGAAGAATAATTGGCCCCATCAATTAAAGCATATCATTTTGCCGGACCCAGAAAGCATGCCTGCTATGTTGCAATTCCTGCTCTCTAGAATGATCTTACCCCAGAAATTAATGTGATTTCCCCCTCTAATGTTGTTGAAGAAATTATTGAAAACCTGGTTATTCTCCCCAGGCCTTGGGAATAAGGTGAATATGGAGCCTGGTTTGTATTGGTTTGGGTATTTAACTCTTCTGGTTGGTGCATTCTTATATGTTGCTTATAAGTTAGTTGTTGTTACAGACATTTAGGAATTGGGTGGAAAAAGAATGTTTATTGGGAAAACAGTGTATGAGTTGGTAGCTAATCACAATGTTTTAGGCAGTAGAAAATGAAAACCATCAGTCATTTATCTGTTTAGCTGTGGTGTGTGATTGACTTGAATCCAAAATATATATTTTTTAAAATGCAGTCTGTATATATCCCCCAAATGCTGGTTGGCATAAATCAGGGCCTTTGCAGCAAGAACCAACTTTCAGTGCCTAGGAAAGACTGCTGTAAAATCGTTACACATCTCTTAATTGCTTACGCCCCTACTGGTGTCTGACAGTTGGTGACATAGTCTCTTCATTCTAGCAGGAAGGGCTTAGAAGAAGCTTTTGGTAGGGTGTGAATTTGAGGGACTGGAATGGTGCAAGTATTACTGGTGCAAGAAAAATATTGATTCAGATGCTGTATATTGAAAACGTTAAAGTCTATAGATTACATAGAAAAATATCAAACTACAAATGTTTGTTTACAAAATGAGTGAATGATTTGTTTAATGGTTGTGTTAAAACTATTTCTCTGCCCGACAATTGAAATAATACTATTACTGTTTCCTTGTACAAAAGGTGAGTAAAGGCAAAAAATTAATTCGTTAAGCATGCTTGAGAAGGATGCTTGGTAGCACTTCATTGGAAGTGCATAAAAAGTGACAATAAAGTTTGTTTGGTACAGATTTATGTTAGGCAGAAAATGAACAAATTAGGTTTTTGGCCTGCATCGGTTATTAATAAATGCATGCATAGAAAAAGAAAAGTAAGACAAAGCATGTGATAAAATGAATAGGTTGAATTATGGACCTTTTTGTATAAAATTTGGAATAAATAGTTGATTTAGAATAATTATGTTAGGAGCAAATCAACTTTATATTGCCACTATGAACTATTTAAGCTCATACATTTTCTCCCACCCTCCATGCACCCAGCTTTCCAAGCAGATTAGAAGTTTCCAAACCATAATATGCTATTTGCAACTTCCAGTTGTAGAAAGGTGCATGTGATTATGAGGCTTAAATCAGAGTAGCTTATACCAATGGTTTTATTTATTTATTTATTAGTATTCAGATTTCTATACCGCTCCCTCTCCCAAAAAGGGACTCGGGGCGGTGTACAGCCTACTAAAAACACACAGAATAAATACAATTTAAATACAATTTAAAACTAGATTAAATAAGCAAATCCGGCTGCATCCCATCCAACTACAATTCAGACATTTAAAATCCGGGATTGATTAAAAATTTAAAAAGTATAAAATTTAACAATTAAAACCCAAATTAAATTTAAAACCCATAGACCATTTACTGGGTCAGGCCGGTCTGCTTGAAAAATAGGGTCTTAACTGCGCGCCGGAAGGTGAGGATGTCCGTCATGGGGGGAGATCATTCCACAGGGAGGGGGCTCCCACAGAGAAAGCCCGCACCCTTGGGGCCGCCAGCCGACAACGATCAGGCGGCAGCACCCCAAGCAGGACAACCCTGTGAGAGCGTACTGGGCAGTGGGAGGTTGTTGATGGCAGCAGGCGGTCCCGTAAGTACCCAGGTCCCGAGCCATGGAGCACTTTAAATACCATCAGTACCACCTTGAATCGAATCCGGAAGGCCACAGGAAGCCAGTGCAGCCTGCGGAGAAGCGGTGTTACGTGGGAGCCCCGAGGGGCACCCACGATCACCCGCGCGGCTGCATTCTGAACCAGCTGCAACCTCCGGAGACTCTTCAAGGGGAGCCCCATGTAGAGAGCATTGCAATAGTCCAAGCGGGAGATAGCGAGGGCGGAAGTGACTGTGCGAAGTGCGCCCAGATCCAGAAAGGGCCGCAACTGGTGAATCAGACGAATCTGACAAAAAGCCCCCCTGGCGACGGCTGCAATATGTTCTTCCAAAGACAGCCGTATATCCAGGAGGACACCCAGATTGCGCGCCCTTTCCATGGGGGTCAAAACCTCTCCCCCCACGGCCAGCGAAGGAACAAGCCGGCTGTATCTGGGCGCAGGAAACCACAGCCACTCGGTTTTGGTTGGGTTGAGACGAAGCCTGTTACGACCCATCCAACTCCGCACGGCCTCCAGGCACCGGGACATCACTTCGACAGCTTCGTTGGGGTGGCCCGGGGTGGAGATGTACAGCTGAGTATCATCAGCGTACTGATGGAACTCCACCCCGAAGCCATGGATGATCTCACCCAGCGGCTTCACATAAATGTTGAACAGCAGGGGCGAGAGCACCGACCCCTGGGGCACCCCACACAGTAGGGGCCTCGGGGCCGATCTCTGCCCCCCTGTCAACACAAATTGCGAATGGTCGGAGAGGAAGGAGGCGAACCACCGTAACACGGTGCCTCCCACCCCCAACCCCTCCAACCGCCGCAATAAGATACTGTGGTCGACAAAACATTAAAAAAGAAGGAAGCAATACAATGTCTACTTTGGGCAGTTTTTTTAAATAGGGGACAAAAGGTGAGTAGAAGTAATGATTTCTAATCCTTATTGATTCTTCTAAGCCAATTTTCTAGTGCATGTACATCACTTGGGGCAGAATAGAATTATAAAAGGTAAAATAAATTAATCCTCAGCAAATATCTGTACTATATAATAGTAATGTCATTTTCATATATAGAAGAGGGGCTTCACCTTTCCCTTATAAGTGATCCTTTCCAGTAGTTTCTATACCAACATTTTCACCAGCTGGATCTATTTTCAGTCTCAAAGCCTACGTGAAGTCAGGGGGATGGGACTTGGCTGGAGATAAAATATGCAAGGGAAAAATAGGAGATTGGGAAGGACCGATCAACTTTTATTGTCCCCAAAACATCTTCATCCACCTTTAAATTAGTGTTGTGTTGTTGTGTACAAAATAAATCTGCATATTATTGTAATACATAATTTTGCATTGGATAAAATGTATATCTGGTTAATTGGCTGAGTTTCCCATTAGCTTTGTCCCTCCTGTGTAGATTGCATAGCACTGTCTTCTTTAGACTGATGTGCAAAATGCCAGGCAACTTTGCTGTCATCACTTCAATAGAAGCGGTCAACAGGTCTTAGGAGATAATGAGAATTGTGTTCTAGTACATGTGGAGATGCCAAATTGAGAAGGGTTAGTACTATTGTAGGTTTAGTAGTCGATTTGCAAAGGTTAGAGAATTACTTAATTATTCAATTTTTTTTCTTATAGGCATACGAGGAATACACCAGCAAGTTAGATGCATTACAACAAAGAGAGCAACAGTTGTTGGAATCAATGGGAAATGGAACTGATTTCTCAGTCTCCAGTTCTGCCTCAACAGAAACAGTTACTTCATCATCATCTTCTAGTCTTTCTGTAGCACCTTCATCTCTCTCTGTGTACCAAAATCCTATAGATTTATCACGGAGTAACCCAAAATCTCCTCAGAAGCCTACTGTTAGAGTTTTCCTACCCAACAAACAGAGGACTGTGGTAAGACCTGAACAGCTGTCAATATTTCTCTTTCTAATATTGCCAAAGATACATGTCTATGGCTAAAACAAAGTGAGTCACAGGATTGGTGATGCGTCATTCATGTACGTTTGCTGCTGATTATTACATAGTCAAATAAGGAAAGTATTGTCCATAAAAAATCCCAAATATTGTACTGGGTTAGAAATGCAAATAAAGGGCTGGAATACATTATCGATGGTAGCTTGGCAAAAAGGAGCAACATTAACAACTTCTATTTTGTACAGAATATGCAGATTTTTTTTCATTTTTCATTTATTCGTTTACTTATCAATGATAACGTTGTGCAGCATGTAGAATGAATGTATGTATGCTCAAAGGGCCAAACTATAAAGTCCTTGTCATGTTCTGCTCCAGGTATGCTGGGGAAAAAAGATGTTGAGGAAATTTGCATGCTGTCTTTTTAATATCATCGTACTTCCAATAGTTTGCCAGATACCTAGATGATTATGAGATTAAAACCTCTCTGCCCAGCAGTTAAAAATTACATATATTCCATTCCTGGGATTGTGAGACAGACAGACAGACAGACACACAGACAGACAGACAGTCAGTCAGTCAGTCAGTATTATAAAAATGTGTTACTGCTGCATTTGTTAATCTTTGAAGAATTCTGCATACCAATATGGCTCACTAACCCCAAACTCCACATATGGGATAACAGTATTTTTATAGCAGAACCTAACCATTGATAACCTTGAGCGGAACAACGGAGAGCCAGCTTGTGGGAAGAAGGGATTGTAATACAATGTATGTTGAAGGTACTACACTTGGGATATTTGTGTTGGACTTTTAAGTCTTAAATAGGAAGTGGTTTTTATACACAGCAATGACATCATGCCCAGTGATAATCTTACCTTCCTTTCTAATAATTTGTTGAACATATTTAGGCTTGTTACCAAGGATACCATGGAGGCTAGGAACATGGGAGAGGAGTTAAGAGAGATTGTAGTTTCTTTCCTCAGTGGGAAGAGAAGGAAGGACAGGCTACACTAAAAATATAAGATGACAGGATCTGAAAGAGGAATTACCAGGAGTGTGCATAATTACCAAAAGAACACATAATTCAAGGGGGTGGTATAGCAACAGTGTCATTTTAGGAATGAGAAAATTAAGCATAGCAGCACAAAATAGAAGGGGACTTCAGAAGGAATATTAAATGCAAAGGCTATTCAAAACGCAAATTTCAATTTAGCACAGTCTAGCAGAAGCACCTTTCAGTGGGAGAATTGAGCATGTTTAACCCTTTTCCTGAAACCAGAATAACTTAGCAGTACTTGACTGTACTACAGTCCTATAAATGTCTATTCAAATGTGGCATCCACCCAGTTTAGTGAGATTAAATTTCAGATGTGCAATATAATTTTAATTGGATTTGTAGTTGTATTTAATTGTCAATTGTTTTAGCTTTCTGCTATAGTTTTAATGTGTGTCATTTTATACCATGTGCATGTTAAATTTTGATCTGTTTTTGGAGGGGCAAATATAATACTATATTTTACAATAAAGGGTGAGGTTTTTTTTACAACTCCTTAATAACTTAACCAGGATTTTAAAATAGTTTTAAAATATCACATTATATTACAAGAAAAAGTAATAAAGTTACAGAATAGTTTTACTGTCTAACTTAATTTTTTAATATCAAACTTCTAACTAGCTAAGTATCTAGAGAAACAATCAAATGAACTAAAATTGTTCTCCAGTCTTTGGGGATTATGTTCCAAAATTCCTTAGTATGAGAATTGATGCCATACATTTCTAATATTATGGTTTAAAGTACTAATTTTACTACTTGAAAACTAAAGCTTAACACTATTTAGGACTTAGAACTTCTGAAAAAGTTCTTTAAAAATCTGATATGTTTTCAGGTATATAATATGTATACTTTGTGATGCAATAGTTGGTTTTCCAGATTAAAATTTGTTTCTTCCCATTACTAGTTTCTAAAATAAAAGCTGAGAAGGGAAGATGTGATAAAATAAATTACCCTAAGAAGGGTATTTTGCAATTGCAGTGCACAAACAATTCCCTAAACATTAGAAAATTGTTTGCACAGCATACTATTAGTACTGTCTTCTGCAATATTCTGTGTATACCATTGCTATTCCTAGCACAAAATTCTTCTCTTGCCCTCTAGAAGTAGGCAATATATAGTAGCAGCAATGGCAGCTTATAGTAAGAAGATGGATTCCCAGGAGGAGGACATGTCCACCAGAGTAGTAAGGGGCAAACTCAATCTAGATATTATATGTAAGATAAAGAGGATAAAGATAGCCCGTCCCTAATAGTTCCCAGAGTTTACTATAGATGCTGATAGTAGAATACTCAGTCTAGCAAAATTAATTCCATTGGTGTGAAACAATAAAAAAGTCCTTTGAAAGAACCACCATCTTTCTTGTTTTGTGGCCTGACAATAGCAGAATCATGTACTTGGTGGGGAAGATGTAAACAATAGAATAGGGCAGGCAGATTTAGGGCAAATATTTCTAGGAAATTTACTTTTAAAAAATTGAAAAATGTTTTCAGTAGCCTTGGTATTGGAATCTCAGCAGTTAAGATTTCAGTACTTGTAAGTTATGCTTTGCATGTAGATGGGTGTATGGTAGCCAACAAACCTCAGAGGAATTTATGTCTGGAACAAGTGGTAAAACTTCAATAGCAGGACAGTATGGTTAGTTTTTCTTCTCCTTTTATCTTCTGAACATCCTATCTATCTGTTTGGCACTGTTCAAAGATAGGGTAGAAGTTGACATGATTTCATTGTTGTGTAAATAAGTATACAGTACACAAAATTTAAGTCCTAACATGCAATCTACTCTGATTTATAAATATGCAGCCTAGGAATCTCTTGATTGTGTTAAAAGTTTGCCATGCTGCATCTGATCCTTTGGAAATAACAATAAAATGTAGGTAAAGCATTAAAGATAAAATGTTTACAATTTATCCTTCCATTAATGAAAGACTAGATGCAGAATATTAAGAAAAATCTAGATGGATAGGGAAAGATCTTTTCTCAGATGTAAGAAGTCATCTTGCTTTCATATTATGCTTTATATTTTATATCCTTTACAACATATGTTCTTCTACACCAATGTGTCCATTTAGGTATTTGTATATTTATGTGCATGTATGTTATTATTATATAATTGCATGTGTATTATTTTCTATAGCAAATAGTTTAAAAATTATACTTCCAAAAGTATTTGGAATTTTAAAAGTTAAGGAAACTATTTAAAGGAAAATAACCTTTTGAACAGGTATAGAAGAATGAAAAAATTATTGCTACAGTTGCATAGAATTATTTTCTTTCCTCACATTCTCAGCAGTTAACAATAACTACACAATTTTTAATATAAACAGGCTGTTCACAACAAAGCTTTGCAAAGTTTTCAGATTAACATATCTTCTCCATTTATTTATTTAGTGTCATGATTTCAGTTAAAACCCATGAATGTATGTAGGAATCTGAATAC
The DNA here is from genome assembly GCA_023653725.1 of Bungarus multicinctus. Taxonomy (NCBI): domain Eukaryota; kingdom Metazoa; phylum Chordata; class Lepidosauria; order Squamata; family Elapidae; genus Bungarus; species Bungarus multicinctus. Next base: position 62,063,510 of record CM042848.1, on the reverse strand, counting down.
AAGTATGTTCCATTTTCCTCAAGAGGAAGACTCTTGTTTAGTCCTTAATTCCATTCAGAGTCACCCACCTGTTTTTCCTGAATAAATAAAATAACTTGAGAACAAAAATATGTAAATAGAAAGTGATAATAATGACAGTGTGTTTCTTTTGTTTTGTTTTGTTTGCAAATTGATTGACAGGATTGTGGTTGCTGGTTATTTTGTGTTCCAGCAGAACTGAAGAAAAAAGTATTGTAAGGATTATTAATCTATTTTAATGTTATAAGTAAGAAGAAAAGAAATGGACACAAGTCTCTTAAAAGGATGTTTGTATTAAATGTCAGGCATATCATTTGATGTGTATTACAGGAATATTTAAGAACTTTGGTAAATGCATATGTAATAATAATTATACTGATTGACAATAATTATGCTTTGGGATTTTTTTGTAAACCATCTTCAGGAAGCATCCCAAGGAGCTCACAAAATTCTGCCGAGATCTGGCATATTCTCAGAGGAGTTTTTCCAATATCTGTTATCCATTACAAAATGAATTTGATTCTTTATATTCAAAACCAGTAGATTCCTAAACACTGTTTGGTCTATTTCAGCAGAATTCTTAAACTTGTAAACATTAAAATATATAAATTTAAAGAGAGTACTTTTTTTAGAGTTTCAAAATATCTTGCATGATATACTACATTGAAATTTAAAGCAGTGTTGCTGTTGTTGTTTTAAAAAAATTGTAGGTTCCAGCACGATGTGGAGTAACAGTCCGGGAGAGTCTAAAGAAAGCTTTGATGATGCGAGGTCTTATCCCAGAGTGCTGTGCTGTTTACCGTATACAGGATGGGTATGGTTTGATTGCAATATGGCTTTATGGGAGGTGATCACTTGAGAGAAAAATACTAAAGGATCTAATTCCAGGTGTCTGAGAATATTAGCTTTCAATATTTCAAAGCAAGTGCCTTCAGAAATATGAGAACCTCCCAGTAAAAGCTGATCAGACTGTGGGAGGGCAGATAGTAGGAAGAGAAGAAGAATTCATTCTCTGGATTCATTAGTTGATTTATTGGAGGATGGTTTAATGTGATCTCTCCTTTACATTATAGTGTATCAGTTTCCAAATTGTTTCTGTCTCTCTGGCTTTCTGTGGAGACTACTCTGGCACTAAACTGGTACATTCTGGACATTGTCATGTGATCAGAACAAAGTTTCCTTTAAAAATGTTATATTAAGTTTCTATGAGGAAAGGGCTGGAAAATAAATATTTGGTATCACCGTCCTCTGACAAGCATATCTACATCATTAAGATTGGAGTTTAGAAATTGTGTTTAACTTCAGAAAACTTATTTACACTGTAGGGAAAAGAAGCCCATTGGTTGGGACACAGACATTTCCTGGTTGACAGGAGAAGAACTTCATGTAGAAGTCTTGGAGAATGTGCCTCTTACGACACATAATTTTGTAAGTCTTGCAACTTTTAAAAACCACATTGGTCTTAAACCTTCCAAGCGAACTATTTACATTCTCTGATAACTTTTGCAAACCGCAGTCATAGCACACTCTTGATCAAAATTGTGTCAGTTTCTTATTTATATGTCTTAGGAAGCACAGTCAGAAAGCTGACAGCAGAATTAATTGTGAAAGATTATTGGATTATTTTTCCCAATTTCTTTTAAAATTTGCAACCAGGTCTCCCTAATTAGAAATTGCCATACTTGGCGGAAATATGTACCAATTTGCTTGCAATCTGGCTAACGTAATCTAGAGATATAATAATTTGTGGTGTTTAAATTTAGCAGAATGTAATTCTACTTCTGTATGATATTCATGGTCAATTTTTGATGATCTACAAAAATTTGACATCCCTAATGCTTACCAAGTACCCTGACAATTAGGTTGCATTGATTTAAGAGATAATTACAGTTCAAACAGATATATTTAGAATTGCATATGGAATCGCTCTCATTTTGCTTTCATAAAAGTTTGTGTGTATGTGTGTGTATGGGTGGATGGTTATGTAGGCTTTAATATGCATAAATTAAAGTCCTATTACGCATTTAGAACCCATATTTCTTAATAGTGATGTCCACCTCTGTACAGAGAAGTAGAAAGAAATAGGGCTAGGCAAAGTGTTTACATTAGAACAGAAAGGAACAGCAAGAATACCTGTTTTTCCACCATTGTATGACTTTTTCAGTGTCTGAATAAAACTTCAGCAGTTAAACTGTTTAACTGAATTACTTCGTATGGGTGATTGTCTTCAAATCTTGAACCCATTTTCTTTAATAAGAGACCTTGTAATAAAATACAATAAAAAGTCAGAACATGAAGTTGCTAGTTTAGGCCTGAAGGCAAATAGCTAATTAATGGTAAGAGAGAATATCTCATTATTTTGTATAAATGAAAATTGTATTTTGCTTAATGCAGATAAACATTTAATGATACAGCATTTCTTTAAGCAAATATGCTCTAAATTTTGTTAACGATAATAGCATGCTTTATTTAGTCATACATTCTTCTATGTTTCTAAAGCAGCTTTCCTAACCTGATTCCAACGGTATCTGCTGGCAGGAAGGAAGAGAGGGCATGATGCAAATTCTTTCCTCTAAATGCTTCTGTGTGATGTTGCAATACAAGTACAAAAAATGAACTTTGCACTGTACCATCATAATGCACTTTTCATAACTTTGGTGTCATGGTTGCTGGAATCCCCTAATCAACATGCCGAAAGACCATGGGATTTTTGGAATTGTGAACTATACACCTGATATGTTCTAGGTTTTGCTTTCAGTATTTCAAAAACACTCTTTGCTTCAGAATTGTTGCTTTCAGTGTTTCAAAAATGAACTATGATCTTCACTTATAGAGTAATATTGAAATGAACCATAATCAAATTAAAATGTAGACAGTTCTTTTTTGGTAAAATCATATTGAACAAAATAGCATTTTATCTCTTCTTTTTTTTTGATGCTATAGGTACGGAAGACATTCTTCACTTTAGCGTTTTGCGACTTCTGTAGAAAGTTGCTTTTCCAGGGATTCCGTTGCCAGACCTGTGGTTACAAATTTCACCAGCGTTGCAGTACTGAAGTGCCACTAATGTGTGTGAATTACGATCAGCTTGAGTAAGTAACTGGAACCCCATTGCATTTAAATGCCCTAAAGCATTGATGTTTGCCAGTGCAGAACTCTAGGAAAAATTAATGGGATATAGTGGCATCCTTTGTAGTACAAAAGTAAACTATGTCTTCTGATGATGTCTTTGCCATAAAGAGAGGTGCTTGCAATATAACTGAGAGCCAATTTGGTTTAATGTTAAGGCATCAGACTAGAAACCAAGAACAGTAAGTTCTAGTCCTATCAAAAAAAAAAAAAAATCAAGACAGTCCAGTTTCCTCCTGAAAAAAGCACCTTTGGGACAACCATGACCTGAGAATCTCCATGGACTTTTATCTATGCATTTTGGGATGAACACCCTTCGAATGGTGCGGGAATATGAATGGATTTTCCAGAAAAACTTCAGGCTACAGGAACCATTTGCACTTTAATTTGAGATGCAGACAACACACTCTCATCCCCAACTGCCTGACTCTGTCTTCAACAATTGAAGGGACACAGCAGAAAACATCCTGCAGCCAAGAAGGCTCCACATACATTTGCACTACTCAGGTGTCCCTGAGGACACAGATAAATCTCCCAAGTGGTCTCAGCAAATCTCTAAAAAGAATGCAAATGACTAGCTGTCTACAAGGAATATAAATCCTTCCATTCCTCACCATCTAGTCAGATGGAAGAAGCTTCTTGGATGAGAAATGAAATGCCTTCAAAGAAAAAACAAGAAAATCCAGTTGCCTCCTGAAAAAAGGACCTTTGGGTCCTACCAGTCACTGTCTCTCAGCCCCACTCATTTAACAGGATTGTTGCTGTGGAGAAAATAGGAAAAAGGAGTATTAGATCAGTTTGCTGTCTTGCGTTGTTTGTAAAAAAAAAAGATGGGATATAAATAAAATTATATTAAATAACTGGCTGACTGCGATGAATCATAACAATAACAAAGGTGCAGAGGAGTACAAATCTAAATATAAAAGGAAATGATCAAGTGCATACATGTTTTTGTATCATGGAAATATTTATGTTGGACCCATTCTGCTCCAGCTATATTTCATATGCAGTGCTCCCAAAATCCAGGGCAAAATGACAAGCCCATAAAATTTTGCATTCAATTTTGCGTGACTGGCCAGACCAATAGAATTGTCATTTGGAACACTTTGTATAAAACAGAGTTACATTGGCAAACTTTATGTAATTATTTATTTATAAAATTCCTATCCTACCTTTATTCATCACATCATAAAATAAAAGGATTTAAAATGCTGTGACAGAAAATGCTGAGTCTTAATACATGGCTTAATATAAATACTGAGAAAAGCTTAACTTTCATTCTTAGAGCACAAAGATTTGTTAATGAAAAGAATAATGCATTTTGTTCAGATTAATCTGAGGAATAGTCTTTAAAAATCAGAAGCAGTGCTTAAACAAAATGTTTATTGATGGTATTTCAATGATTTAATAAACACAGGTATACAGTAAAAGGATACCATAATGAACTCATATATCCATTCAGCTGCTGGCTTATTCTTGGCAGAAGGGATTCCTTTACCTTATACATCTTGTTCTCCATCAAGCTGAGACCAATACCATTATTCCAAAGACTTGCTGGTGTGGCAAAAGAGAGCTTTAAAATGTGCATGGGGTAATTTATCTCCATTACAGATGTAACATTTTAGCCTTACTTCTATCACACAGAAAAGCAGAAAGTTGCTTAGATCAAGCAGAAACCAGATCTCTACTATTCTGACTAATAAAAGGAGTTTAATAAAGTGAGAATTCCAAACTATTTAAATTTAAGTTTCCTAATTGGGTATAATTTTCTATTGCATTCTTTGGGGGATTTGATAATAAATTTATAATATTTTCTTTCTCTTATGTTATTATTCTTGTTCCACAGTTTACTTTTTGTCTCCAAATTCTTTGAACATCACCCAATACCACAAGAAGAGACCTCTGTAGGGGAGACCACACCGGCATCTGGATCATATCTTTCAGTGGCTCTTTCAGATTCTTCCGGGTACGTTCTTAAATCTTGGCCGTTCTAATCATACTAAGATTTTATTTATAAGTTGTCTGCTTCAAAATCCTGTTTTGCATCTTGATTTGGTAGATTATGGTTTGCTACTTTTGTACTTAAAAGTTGAGCATCTGGATTGAAATTGGGAACTTTACAGAAGATGGTTGTTTTTGAAAATAAAACTTCAGGTTGCAGGAGAAAATGGGTTAATATCTCACCCTGAACATCTAGATGACCTCTCCCAGGATTTCATGCAGATGTTGAGTAGGCTAGGGAAAAAGACTGAACTTCTGGCACTCCATACCAAAGTACCTGGGAGTCTGACCTCTTCTTGTCCCAGCCCTCCTCAATTATCAAATGGATTTGCCTGCTCAGGTAAAAGCAGAACTACCCCTGCAAATCCTAACTCTTATAGGTCCAAAAGAATACTGTAGTCAACTATATCAAAGGCTGCTGAGAGTTCTAGAAGAACAAAGGTGGTCACGGTATTTCCAACTAAGCTCTCTGAAACTGCATCTCCACTCCTTTTGTTGCATTCAGACCTGACCTCCACCACTTTCTCTTCTCTCAAAGAGTTGTTGACTACTCCCTGGATCCAGTTTCTACACTCTTTCCCTGCTGCTTTTAATGACCAGGTGCGGCAGGATCCAAATTCCCAAATAGCAGAGCCAAGATCACAGAGGTCTTTGCCTATTTCCTTGGGATCCTCAATCTCAAAAGTGTGAGTGTTTTAATCCACCAAATGTTCAGCCAGGCAATCACTACTTAAATTGATTGGATTTTATGTCCCATCCTTCCCCCATAGTGTTTTTTGCACCTTTTGAAAAAGTGCAGCTGCCTAACATTCTGCAGGCACAATAAGAGTTGAGGAGTAATTACCCTTCATTGCTTTTATTGTTACAAGGTAGGCTTTCATTTTAGCTCTTCCTCATATCCAGACACACATTTGTTTTTTGTTTCCCACCAGCATCACTCTAGGTGTTTCTTCATCCATTGTGTTTCCTAGAAGCCCAAACAAGGAGATACATCATAGACAATCTTATTGAACAGCCTGTTTGCCTTCATTCCCTGCATATTCCAGAAGTCAAAAATCTGCTCCACAAAACATCCTTTCAGATCACTGGGAAACTCCCCAAGCTCTATTAGAAAGCCAGTTGGACCCATCAGATGATCCATTTTAATTAGCCCTACCCCTTTTCAGATATTGGTTGGTACAGTTAACCCTATTGTCCCAACAAAGTGATTTATCCTTTGAAAAAACCTGAAAGCATGTCCCAGAATATTTCTGAATCTAAATCATATTCAATTTCCACATATGGGAGAAATCTTTCCAGCGGGAGAGAAAACACCATCGTAAGACACTCATATAAATATAAAGAAGATTCCATTATTTAAAAAATTCTGTTATTTCTTTAAATGTCTCCTGTCCAAATACTAATGTGCATGTGTGCACACACACATACAGACTTCAGTCCAGGGGAGGGATTCAAATTTTTTAGCAACCGGTTCTGTGGGCGTGGCTTAGTTGGTGGGTGTGGCTCGGTGGTCATGTAACTGGGTGGGCCTGGGCATCTTGATATCACTCATGTCAAGGGCGCTTCTCCTCACCTGGCCTCTCATGACAGTGGGGATGCTGCAACGGTCGTAAGTGTGAAAAATGGTCATAAGTCACTTTTTTCAGTGCCATTGTAACTTTGAATGGTCACTAAATGAACTGTTGTAAGTCAAGGATTACCTGTACAAAAATACTTGCTTGCAAAAAGCTTCCCTAAATCCCAATCATTAGATTAAAAATACCTGCAAGCCAGAGTTACAAATCAGGCAGGGTGCACCTTGAGGAATTAAAATACCTAAAATGCAATGAAAACTATCAGCAGCCAACTCTTGCTCATAAAGTGAAACCCTTTAGCAGAGAGGTCATTTAAGCTCTCCAGAAAGAGCATGCCCAGGAGAAGCAATCCTTAGATCCATTTGCACCACTTAAAGATACCAGCTGGTCTCACTCATCTCACAAAATGTCCTAAGGAAATCATCCAGATTTAAGGAATGGTCACAGACCGCCCCAGAAAGGCAGTAAAAAATCAATGAAAAGCTTGCATCCTGCCTCTTGGAAGAGCATCCCAAAAGGACAGTACCAGATACCACTAAAGCAATGAAGGAAGACCCCCTCCCCCAGATAGAAAAAGAAACCATGAGGCAGGAAAAAAATTCAAACACAATACAAATAATTAAATCACAACAGTAGCTGTTGTTTGTTAAACCAATTATCAGAAGAAATAGACAGAGGAACTAGCAGATTTCTCAAACCAGTTTCTTTTCAGGAACAGAGATTAATTTTTTTCCTTCCAAACAAAGCTGAATAGGGAAAATTATCCCATCAATAAACACAGGATTAAACGTCACCAAGCACAGAATTAAACTTCATCAAAAACCAGTTTTAGACCAAAACTCAGAAAGGATATGTAAACTCATGTTTGAATGTCAATCTTTCTAGCTAGCCAAGAAGTATTTGCAGGGGAGTATTTCCTCCCAACAGCAGTGTAAAAAGCTTAAAACAGCCATTCCCCTTTAAGGAAAAAAAAATCTCCTTCGCAGACAGTAAGTCTCGGCCAGGGGTCACCAACCTTTTGGACCTCAGTGACCACCAAACTCATACTTTTAAATCCTGAGGACCACTAATATGATTTTTTTTAAAAAGATAATATATTTAATATAATTTTTTTTATTTTTATATTAAATAAAATATAAATGTACTATTTAAAAATTATATATATATATAAAATATAAAAATACTTATTTAATTATAACAAAAAAAATACAACAAGAAAAGCAGAGCCCCCACACACAGTCTGGCCTCCTGTCATCTCATATCTCTCCCAAGTCAGAGGAAACCTCTCCCTCCTTTGCCAGGTGTGGCTGCCTGGAGTTGGGGGAGGGAAGGAGGGCTGGAAGCCTCCCTCCACCTGGAAGCCTCGCCCCCACCCTGGGTCTTTAATACCTGGCTTGCTTTTCCACTACTGCCTCCTCCTCCTCCAGCACCTCCTTCTCCGGGCAGGGCGATTATGAACTAACTTTTTTGGCTACACGGATACTCCAGCTGCTCTCTTTCCCGTGATAAGACTGGCGTGTGGAGAAAGGAGCTGGTAGCTGCTACTTGGTGGTCTTGCGGGCGAGGCGAAGTCATCCCGGTCCCAGTCAAGATATACCAGTCACAAACCTAGAGTCCAATTCGAGAGGGTGCGGGTGGTTCAGCACAGCGGGCAACCTCCACTCTGGGATGACATGCCACGTGCTGAAGACCAGATGGCTGTCAGGAAAGTGGGGCAATAGGGGTGATACTGGCTGTGGATGACTCATACACGTGAGAGATCATGGCATAGGCCTGTACTGTGAGTGGGTGGGGGTGGGGGGAAAGGAACCTCTGAACTGGTGTTACCTCCTGCCTCTTGCCTCCACACATCAAGGAGGTTGAGCATCTGCCAGTGATGCCTTCAGGGGAAGATGTTGCAAGGGGACGCTCAACACCCCCCCCCCAGGAGCTTCTCTTCCTCCTCAGCAGAAGCGTTCACACGCAAATCACTCACTGCCCCTCTGGCCCCTGACAAGCTGCCTGCTTCCCACTGAGTGCTTCTGGCAAGTAGGAAGAGAAGCTCCTGAGGCCAGGGGCGTGGGAGATCACGGCATTGGAGCACTTCCTGGGTGTTTACTGGCCTGCGAGGGGAGGGCGCAGTCTCCTGCCCCCCCCCCCCAGAAGCTTCTCTTCCTCCTTGGCAGAAGCACTCACACGCAAAGCGCTCACCGCCCCTGTAGCCCCCGACAAGCCGCCTCCTTCCTGCTGAGCGTGTGAGCACTTCTGGCAAGGAGGAAGAGGGGGTCGAGCCTCCTCCTCACAACATCTTCACCTGAGGGCAGCTGCTTCCTGCGGCTCAGGAGGTCCGTGCTCTTCCCGCTGCTGCTCAGCCTCCTCGATGCACTGGGGCAGGAGGCAGCAGCCACAACACGGGTTTGCTAGAGAGACTGCAGGATTGTCCCACCTCCCCATCTCAGCATGCTGTGGCCCACCAAAATTTTCTCACAGCCCACCAATGGGCCGCGGCATTCATCTGTCTGCCAAGAATGTAATAAGGTTGGAAAAAACAAAAGGAGATTTCTAACTATCTGTTCTCCGAACTGCTTAGAATGTTAACAAGGGGTTCTATAGAAACGGTCAGAACCAGTAAAATCCCACCCCTGCTTCAGTCCCATCACTCAATAAAGGCAATGGTGATGTAGATCATAACTATGTAGAAGCTGAATGTAAAGAAAGAAAAGCTGGATTTCAGAGTCCTGTTATTACTGTTTCTCATACACAGAATCAAAAACCATATAATATATTGTCCTGCTGAATGAAATAACTAAGATACTGTTCCAGTTTTTTAAAAAAGTCCACCTATTATTTTAATTCCATATACAAAGTTACAAGTAACCTTGAATGTCAGTTATGGCTTCTTTTCAAGATAAAATTTATCTCCAATCAAATGCACCACTTTGATAATCAAACAATATTTGATTTCTGACGAAAACTCTTTTCTCAGAACTAAAAGTGCTTTCCTAATAACTTCTCTCTTTTTTTCAGAGAATACACAATGTTTTTACCATATATGTTCTCTTCACCCTGTTAATTCAACAAATCATATAATCATCAGTAAAGCCCCTCAGTAACCTCTCTTTTGACTAATGTGTGCTTTGGGTCCACATTTTGGACTCCTTCTAAAGTGTGCTTCTGGTAAATTTCATGTCCTATGGATTTGTGTTTTACATCTGTGTATATCATATGCTTGTAAGTATTTGTTCCTTAGATTGCGAATGCAAGAATATTGGTGTATTAGGGCATCCTATACTTAAAATCTCTAGTCAAAATTAACAGGTGAAGGAATAAGTTTAACTTGCACTGGAGTGTTCACCAACTATTTCATGATGTACAATGGTACACAGGTCCTAATCCTGTGTCAGAAGCCTGTAAAATGCATGGAAGGTTATTACAGTTGCTGTGAGATACGGATCAGTGGGAATTGTTTTTGTCACATCTGTGAAATGAAGCCCTGTAGATCTTATGTTTTTTTTTTTTAATGTCTTGACTTTCTCAGCCCACCAGTTCTTCCCAGTCCATCTCCTTCAAAATCCATTCCAATACCTCAGCCATTCCGACCTGCAGATGAAGACCATCGAAATCAGTTTGGTCAACGTGATCGCTCGTCATCTGCCCCTAATGTGCACATCAATACAATAGAGCCCGTCAATATTGATGTAAGTCCCAAACTAACCATTTTTTTAATCATTATGTATTTATTTCTTTATCCCAAACATTTAGAGGCAGGTGTAGCAAGAAAAATTCTACGGACAACTGAGTACTTTCTTCAAAGTACTGCAAGTATATCTTGATATGGGCGAATGTCTTTTGATACATCACATACTATAAGAATCATAATGATTTTTTAAATAACTTCAACCAATCGTTGTAGTTTCTCAAATGCAATCTAGCTAGTGAGAATATAGGACTTCTTTGAAAAAATAAGAGTAAAGGGCTTACCTTTATCTGGCATTATTAAATGCTACATGTATCTCTGCCCAAGTTAACTATTGATTTTATTTTGCCTCATAGTTCAGTATTTTATTTAAAAGCTTGCTACTTTTCCATTAATGGAAGTCGGTCCATATGCTAACACCTTGGCTATTTAACACTGCTAATTGATTATCACTGTTTCCCTGTATCTCCAATCAGTAGGCTTCATTTTCCTCCTTGCCTCTCTAAAACAATGTTTAAAGTATTCATTAGACCTAGCTTCCTCCAAATTGCTGCTTGATAGTTCACATCCAGGCCCAAAAGAGCTTAAGCACTCTTTATTAGAAACCTCAGTTATTGGCAGATAAGGGGATGTTTTATAGGTTGATAGTAAAGTATGCTGTGTCTTTGCAGCTGCTTTCAGTATGCTTTTCTTAGTTAAATGAAAAAAAGGTGCTAGCTATATCACCAGTCCTACTAATGACAAGCAACATATATAACGCATGAATAAGGTGCATATAGTTTTTGTTTTTGGTTTGTAGGACTTGATTAGAGATCAAGGGTTGCGAGGAGAGGGAGGTAAGTTACTTTGTTCTCTTGCATACCCAATGCATTGCTTTGCCTCCTCCCCTTTATACAACCTCCTTTATGCAAAATACAGACACAGGAGAGAAATATAACTAGTGCAATGAAATTCGGTTGTACTTGCTTGTCCATGACATTTAGCATTGTCTTATAAAAAATTCACCAATTCGCATTTGAATGTGGGTGAAGGGAAGATGAAAACAATATGCAAAGTGGTAGCCAGTATTTTAAAAACAACAGATAATTAGAAATAAAAGAAGGCAATAGGCCTTCAGCTGATCCTCTTCCTCCTTGTGCCATAAAAAGCTTAAACCTGTCATCTGATTCTTTTTTAAGATGTCTGTCAGCTAGCATAATTTCTAAATTGACAACTTAATATACAACAAGAGCATCTAGAAAAATACCTGTATTTCCCAAAAACATAACATCTGGAGCTATTATGTACATTCTTGCTGAAAAAGAATTGGGTATTGCCAGGCTACTAGAGTGTGTGTACATGTATACACATATGTATACTGCATATTTTTAGATAAATTCCACTACTTAAACTGGCTAATTAATCAGTGAAAAACAACTCTGAACAACTCTTCAAAGAGATTCCCTAGCAAATATTTATCAGTTGCAGGTGCTTACCAAATAATAAGTATGCAGGATAAAGAAAGATACGCTTATACTTTCTGTGCTTTTAATTTATAGAATGAATGATATGAATGATATTATGAATTATGATTATGAATTCATTCATCTGTAGAATGAATGATAAATGTTAATTGATGCAGATGTCTTCAGTCCAGTCATCATGTTTGCTGTCCCCTCTGACTTTGATATGCTTAAAATATGTGGACATGTATGATGCTCCCATGGTGTAAGAAGCTTCCAGATTGTAATGCCAGGATCCATGGTCAGGCAATGCTGGAACTTTGGCAATTTGTAAAAAGTCACTTCAAGTTTTATCAGCAGGTCTAGTAAAGAGAAATGTCACTGGCAAAAGTCATAACTGCAGAAATGTGTATTTTCCCCACCGTGTTACATGGTGGATGTTGCTGCAATAGCTACAGATCCTGTTCAGGATAAGCTTCATTTAATGCTTTGACTTGGCTACTATCATTTGAATATATGGTGCAGGCTGTACCATGCAGTACAGGAAAGCATGTATCCTTAATCAGCTGGCCCTTTTGCTTTCCATGACATTTGTTTGTTGTTTTCTTTCTTTTTAATACATTTGCAACCTATGCCTTCACTACAACATTTAGTAGAGACTCAGTTTTTAGTCAGGATTTTGTTTCTTCTCCCTCCCCTCCTTTCCCAGTTACATCTAACAAACTGGCTACTACTTTGCAAATCTGAGACTGCAGGTATGACTTCAAGCCATGAATGCTGCCCATTACATTGCCCATTTGACAATTGCATATTTCTAGGGAGCTGTGGCTTTTGGAACCGTTTTGCCCATTCTGTCCAACATTTAAGTGTTGTGTATTAGTATGTCATTTTAAATTCTGGTCAATAGGCTCTCTCTGGGGTTTGCCAATTCCCAGCCTTTTGAATAATATGCTGTATTTTGTTTTTGAAATGGAATCACAAGTTTCTGCCCTGCAAAATCATAAGCAGTCTGTGCATAGGAGTCTTAAAGCACCTCAGTTATGTCCCATGACTTTCATTTCTTCTGTGTGTCTGTCTTCCTGTCTCTGCCTGCCCGTCTCTTTCTCTCTAACAGCCCCTATGAACCAGCTGATGCGCTGCCTTCGGAAATACCAATCCCGGACTCCCAGTCCCCTCCTCCATTCTGTCCCCAGTGAGATAGTGTTTGATTTTGAGCCTGGCCCAGTGTTCAGAGGTAGTTGGGCTCTTCTTTCTCATTTTCACCCAAATCAAACTAAATAAAACCACAGATGCTGTTTGTGCCTCACCCTCACAGCGTGTGTATGTAAGTGTGTGAGTTTATCAAAACATTATCATTTTTATTTATTTATTTATTTTTTGGCTTAGCCTGGCTGGAATGCTTTGAATGTGCTTTTTTCCACTTAATAGTCACTCACTCTTAACTCACAAATTATTCTGTGTTGGACATCTGTCATAAAGCTGCTGGAGCATTACGTTATAGAGATAAGGTTTTTTGGACTATCTTTTTTCGAAGTATTGCTTGTTTTACAAAGTCTCGAGTTACAGTATGAAAAACAAGGACAGGACAAGTACTACAGATAATTAACATCTGTGCAAAACTTTATTCAGATTTTTCTGAAGTAGGGTTGCCAACTGATGCAAAAGGGGGGGATCAAATTGGCCAGCTTTCTTTATTTTGTAAGATAAAACTTATGCCATTTTGCTGGCCCTCCAGCCAATTAATTCATAGATCCTGAAGTGAACTTCAGTGCAGAAGTTGACAACTCTGCCTGGATTCCAACAGGACCATACTGTTGTGCATGATCTTGAGGCTTTCCAGGATTTTGGAGTATTTTGACATTCCTGATTTTCTTGTCTGTTAGTTTTAACTTAATGCTTGAGCAAAATCCTATTTAACACTGTCTTTCAGAAATCTGTTGCAGAGCTAATGATTCTGCTAGCAATTTTGTTAATTATCTGGAATATGATTTACCTCAATTATATATATTGCTGCTATGACTAATCTGTAAATTAAAAGGATATATATTATTGTGCAGTATGGTTCAGCTAAAGTCAAGATCACTTTGAGAACTAAAATATAGCAATATTCCACTTTACCTGAGATTATTGATACAAAAAATATTTTCTTCTGGGCAAAATACCAGAACCACAATTCAGGATTGGAATTAGACACAGAAACAAGTTCCTCCACTTTGATTGAATTATACTCCAGAAACTAAACTGAAGCATAAAATGTTGATATAAAGATTCACTGCAATACATCACTGCAATACAATTTGTACAAAGAAAGACTTGTAAATGTAGTTCTTCAATGTATACAATTTATTTCTTAGGAAGCTCTATTCACCTTATAAGTTATATAATTAAAAATAAATACCTTTTAGAACAAACCAGCTTAAACAATTAAACCAAGAACAGGCATTATTTAAGCATACTTTCTTGTTTTCTCATAGATTAAAATGTTTCTGGTTTATATTGTTGGAAAAGATACAGCTTTGTTTAATAAATTAATATAAACAGATTTCAGTTACTGTAGTCTTTATTTACTGGTTTTAGTATTTGATTGTGACTTCATTAATACAGGATCTTTCAGATATATTGAAGCTGTATCCAAGAATTTCCAAAAAGTGTAGTCCAACACTACTGTCCAGAAATTTTGGCATTTATGCTTTCTGCACATCTAGAAGATGCTCATTTGAGGAAAACTGGCATAGATAAACCTATACTGTATCTTATTCCAACATTTATAACCTTTTCTCCATGAAATACAAGTATGGCTGCTTAGGAAACTAAGCTTGTGTTCTATTGCCAGCTTAAATGATTTGGAAAGGAGAAAGATAAATATTCCTCCCTACCATTCCTTTAAAGTTTTAAATTTCACTGAACCCTGTTTTACAATTATAAAAAGTACACACACATGCAAATTAACATCTGCAATGCAAATTGCAGGATATATTCTTGAAATCTGATAATATCTCAGGAGAAAGAAAATTCCCTTTTTGCTACATGGACATTTGGAAAATAAGCTAAAAGAAGATGAAAAAGGAAAGGAAAGGAAACCAGTGAAAAATAGCTTTCCAAATGTTCAGTCACAAGCATAAGAGAGAGGTCTGAGGTTTTAGGAGGTCTGCTTAGCTCCTTCAGTATGAGCCACCAAAAATATCTCTTCACTGGTGTCTTAAAATTTACATTATTTTTTTTAATGCATCTAGCTTATTATATATACCTCTTTGGAGTTTATAATACTTTAAACAAGAAAATAAATAAAAACTAGGCTCAGGAAAAAGCAAAGTAATATAACAAGCAAGAACCCTTTAAAAACAGTGTAAAGAACTATACAGTTTTCAGAAGTGGCTAAATTATAAAAAGATACTGAATCCAGTATCTCTTTATAATTTAGCAACCTCTGAAAACTCTATAGGGTGCAAATTAGTTCTTTCCCCTTTTATGAATTAAAGTCACATTCTAACTCCATCTGTTGGCAAAAGTTTTATAATTAAATTGAGCTAGAATTGCACCCTGTAATATTTATTAAATGCATCTGGTTTGCAAGTCTTAATCCTTATACTTAATTGTCTGTTGTGTTTAGAAATACTGCATCTTATACACAACCTTTGCAATTACTGTTTGCTAATTAAGTCAATGTTTCTTAAAAACCTGGAGCTGTTTTTTGACCTTTAATTACAAATGTAGGCTCAACTACAGGATTGTCTGCCACACCACCTGCATCTTTACCTGGATCTCTCACTAATGTGAAAGCATTACAGAAATCCCCAGGGCCTCAGAGAGAGAGGAAGTCCTCGTCATCTTCTGAAGACCGAACTAGAATGGTAAGGACAAAATTAGCTTATTAGCTACCAGCCATTTGAGATTCACTATGTAAGCCAAGTTTCTTGATCTCTTTAAGTATGGATAGGAGATCAAAGTGGGCCCACAGCCTTTCCTTCTTTGTGTATGCAGATTCACCTGAAATGTTCAAGTCTTGATGTCATTATAACATGATGTACTATGTTTATAAAATGGGTTTAGGCTAATTGGGGCTTTTAAAAAATGTAAAGGTAAGGCTATTTCACATTCACCATGCATACACTTTTTAATAAAAAGATTTACGGAACTATAAAAGTGCTTTTCTTGCAGAAAACCCTAGGTCGACGAGATTCAAGTGATGACTGGGAGATACCAGATGGCCAGATCACAGTTGGACAAAGGATAGGCTCTGGTTCATTTGGAACAGTCTATAAAGGGAAATGGCATGGTATGTAACTACCACAGCAACTATTTTTCATTAACATGTGTGTATAATGAGATTTTATGGGACAATCAGTATTGCCCTCTTATATGCTAAATACTTAGTCATTTTATAAGTGGCATGCTTAACTCACTTTAATTTTTGAGCAAAATATCCGTAATTCACGTTTTGAAATTCTTTTTTAAGGTGATGTTGCAGTGAAAATGTTGAATGTTACAGCTCCCACTCCTCAGCAGCTACAGGCTTTTAAAAATGAAGTAGGAGTTCTCAGGTAAGATTATATGAATTAAATACAGGTGACACAGCCAGAAAAACCACTAACTTAAGAATTCATTTAGATAATAGCAATAGCATTTAGACTTAAATAGTGCTTCAAAGTGCATTAGAGCCGTCTTTAAGCAGTTTACAGAGTCAGCATATTGCCCCCAACAGTCTGGGTCCTCATTTTACCAACTTTGAAAGGATGGAAGGCCGAGTCAAGCTTGAGCCATTCAGAATCAAACTACTGGCCTGCAGTACTGCATTCTAATCACTAAGGCACCACAGCTCTTAATCAGAAATGACCTCTGCCTTTCCTGCCCAATTGTTCCATACATGTACTTACTAATAATGGATCCTGTCCTTCTGGTCCCTCACTTTTTTTTAACAGTGAATTGAGGGGGTGATTACTTAGGTACTTTATAAAAGCAGGGCTATTCAACCCGAGCAAAACCGAGTGGCTGTGGTTTCCTGCGCCCAGATACAGCCAGCTTACTCCGTCGCTGGCCGTGGGGGGAGAAATCTTATCCCCCACGGAAAGGGCTCGCAAACTGGGTGTCCTCCTGGATGTACGCTGTCATTAGAAGATCGCATCACGGCCGTTGCCAGGGGGGCTTTTTGTCAGATCCGTCGGATCTACCAGTTGCGGCCCTTTCTGGATCGGGGCGCACTTCGCACGGTCACTTCCGCCCTCGTCATCTCCCGTCTAAATTACTGCAATGCTCTCTACATGGGGCTCCCCTTGAAGAGCATCCGGAGGCTGCAGTTGGTACAGAATGCGGCCGCGTGGGTGATCTTGGGAGCTTTTTGGAGCTCCCATGTTACACCGCTCCTGCACGAACTGCACTGGCTCCCTGTGGCCTTCCGGGTGCGATTCAAGGTGGTAGTGCTCCATGGCTTGGGACCTGGGTACCTACGGGACCACCTGCTGCCACCAACGGCCTCCCGCTGCCCAGTGCGCTCCCACAGGGTTGGCCTCCTCGAGGTGACGTCCGCTGGACGATGCCGGCTGGCAGCCCCGAGCATACGGGCCTTCTCTGCGGGGGCTCCCTCCCTCTGGAACGACTTACCCCCGGAGATAAGGGCCATCACCGACCTTCTAACCTTCCGGCGCGCAGTCAAAACTCACTTTTTCCAACAGGCCGGCCTGGCCTAGTAATAATTGTGGGGTTTTAAATTAGTATTAATCTTTATTTGTTTTTATGTGTTTTATGTGTTTTTATAAAATTTTATCTTTTGGCCACTAATTTAATTATTTAAATTGCTTTTAACTTTTATAACTTTTATAACTTGTACGGTTTTTATCTGGCTGTGCACCGCCCCGAGTCCCGCTTTTGGAAGAGAGCGCGGTATAAAAATCCGAATAATAAATGAATAAATAAATACTTAGAACAAGAAAAAAATGGGTTTTATATCTGGGTGGCTGACCTTTTAAGAGCAAGGAACAATAAAAAACAGATCAAGTATGCCCAGAAATGAAAACCATGCAAAACAACAGTGGTAGAGTTCTATAACCACCAGTAGGAGAGTTTTATTCTTCCATACTTCATTTGCTGGCATTCTAGTGGTATCTAATTTGATCTAATGAAGACTAAAATGTCGGACTATATATGATTTGATATTTAAGTGAGCACTGATTTAAAGTTTTAATCTCTAGAAATAGCATGTTATTGCTGGATTTTTTTCCCCCAAGTAATTTTAAGTTTTCCTTTTTTCCAACACAATAGGAAAACACGACATGTGAATATATTACTTTTCATGGGTTATTCAACAAAGCCACAGCTGGCTATAGTTACGCAGTGGTGTGAAGGGTCCAGTCTTTATCACCATCTACACATCATTGAAACTAAATTTGAAATGATCAAGCTGATTGATATTGCACGCCAAACAGCACAAGGAATGGAGTAAGTTGGGTATGATTTGCTGAGCAATATGGAGCAGGAAACCTGAACTAGTTCTCTATACTGAAATAATTAATAGGATGTTTCAATGGACCAGTGGAGATTACATTTGTTCAAGATGATATAAAAACAATCAAATACGTTGATTTTTCAAATTATTGCTGAGTTTAAGGAAATTGATCTATAAATATAGAACACAAACACAAGTGCTTGAGAGTTTTAATCTGTGCAATATGTTGATTGATTGCTAGATGATCAAAGACCAAATAGATGATAAATAAAAATTCATACAACATAAGAGACATTTAGAAACAACTAAAACTATAAATTTTATCTTTTAGCAAGAATTGCTGTGACAAGTCAAATAGCTTATACGGGAATTAATGAAATTTTAAAGTAGGCAACATTGGTTGGGCTTCATAAAAAGTATAGAACAGAGTCTGAACTTTATTCATTGTTAAATATACCAAAGGATTTCTAATGGCAACAGGAATTTAAATCCTAATTTCACAAGATAAAAGTAGTACTGTATGAGTTGAGTGGAAGTGTGTATATGGCAATCTTTTCTAACTTAATCCAAGTTGTAGGTTCTTCCTTCCAAAAGGAGTTTGTAGAAAGAGCACAAAATATGTTCATGGTAAATATACACAGGATTACAATCCAAGTCTAAAATTGTGAGGAATGGAAGGTGCTGATTACTTCTCTGTAACTAATTATCTTTATTATGACTTAATTTCACCTGGCTTTTTGATAATTCCTTAAGTGGCATGATCAATTCACTGTCTGTTTTGTTACTTTGCAGTTACTTGCATGCCAAGTCTATCATCCACAGAGACCTCAAGAGTAATAGTATCCTTTAAAAACACTAACTTTTATCATTCACCTTCCTATTTTCAGAGTGAGTAAAAGAAGGGGGAAAAGTAATAGTTGGGGTCAGTTGAAGATTCATATGTAGATATTGGAGTAGGGTCAACCTTAATTATTAAAGAAAGCAAATTTATATTCTGTGCTTAACTAATTATTGTACATCTAAATATGTTTGGAGATGGTCATCCAGATTCATATGTCTTGGAAAGAGTGTGAATGGCATATCTATCCTAAGTCAAGTTTATATATTCCATTATATAAAATCAGTTATCTCTCATATAAATATGTGATCTGTATGAAACTTTCAGAAGCTTTGGAGTCTCAGTGTCTGCATGGATGTCTATTTTGTAACCACATTGCTTTAATTTATCATCACTAACCAATGTTAGAAATGCAATCTAAAAGTTCTCTTAGCTGTATATCAGTGTATCATATGGCCTGAAACATGCTTTTAAAACTAAAACGTTTATCGTAGGAAAGCTTAATGCTGGTTGATTTCATAGACATAGCCATTTATTCATTGGTAACAATATTGAAGTGATTTGTTGTCATCTTCTTTCAGGATGGTTTTTTTTTTTCATCTTTTCTATAAAACTTCAATTCCTGGTGGCCTCCCATCCAACCGCCAGCCAGGTCAGATCCTGCTTAGTTTTTTTTTTCCTTTACATTTCCTGTCAGATATATTTCTTCATGAAGACCTCACGGTAAAAATAGGTGATTTTGGTCTAGCAACAGTGAAGTCACGATGGAGTGGATCCCACCAGTTTGAACAGTTGTCTGGATCTATTCTATGGATGGTAGGTGAAGGGAGTATTTTCCAAATTGTTCACCAAAATTGCACTAATCCCTTTTGCAGAGAAAGGAACATTTCTTATGTCTTTAGGATGGAAATAAATGTGTAGCAGAATATCACCCCAGATGGAATGGTTGGAAGCCTTTTGCTTTCTATCCAAGACTTTGTCCTCTCATTGAATATTTGAGTGCAATCAGTGCCCAAGTTGTCTTATGTTTTTTCCCATAGTATCAATCCCCTTAATGTCAGTGAAAGTCTATCAACTACCATAATCATTACAAGGAGGTCATGACTGTATTGCATACAATTTGACCAAGTCAGTATCTGCTTAGAAATTACTTAATTTCTATTAATGAGGATTCAGTGAGGATAAATATATAGCTTTTATTTATCCTTTTAGATACTAACTTCATGTTTGAGGATCTGAGATATATAGATAAAGTCTGCGATTGCAACAGATTAAAGCAGTTTGTTTTCTATGTCATAGGCACCTGAGGTTATTAGAATGCAAGATAAAAATCCATATAGCTTTCAATCAGATGTGTATGCATTTGGAATTGTCCTTTATGAACTGATGACTGGGCAGTTGCCATATTCCAACATCAACAATAGGGACCAGGTAAGTTGGGGTTGGAAAAGGTGTTATATCTAAGTTATAGGAAGTTTTCAACTTATGACCACAGTTAGAACCAGAATTTTTGTTGCTAAGCAAGTTGATTATTAAATGAATATGCCCGATTTTACAACCTTTTTTTTGCCATAGTGGTTAATTAAATAATATGATCATTAAGCAAATCCAGCTTCCCCATTCACTTTGTTTGTTAGAAGCTACCTGGGAAGGTTGCAAATGGTGATCACATGACTCCAGGATGCTGCAATCCTCATAAATACATGCTGGTTGTCAAGCACCTGAATTTTAATTACATGACTGTGAGGATGCTGCAACCATGATAAGTATGAGGATTGGTCATAAGTAATTTTTTTCAGTGCTGTTGTAACTTTGAATACTAAACAGATGGTTTATTTAAATTGAGGACTACCAGTACCCATCCTTTTATACTGTAGTACTGTGGTACTGACAGATTATTTCAGCCTTTTGCTATGTTGTCTTGTACACATTTCACTGCTTTCAGTTTCAGGTGGACTTTTTTAGGTGTGGCATAATCTGCTGGTATGTTAGGTGACTTAAATATCTACATTCAGAGATCAGTATGTCTTTTGTACAAAATAATGTGATAAATTGCAATTATTTGACAACTTTCAGCGAACTTTTTCTTCATTTGAGAATCAGCACGATAGTTAATTATGTAACATTATCTGGGTTACTCAGACATATACAGGTTTCAAGGCAACTTAAAGAAAATGGAATACTTTTTAAATATTCTGGGGAAAAAGGATAAGAGTTACAAAGGCAACTTTGTAATCCTGTTAGCAAAAAATGAAATCCCCAACTAGTATCTTCTAGGTATGTTAGCCAAAACTTCAGTATTTTTAGCTGGAATCTGGTATCAAGTTGCAGAAAGCTGTTCTAAAAAAGGAATATTGATTTTTAATATGTTTTTGCATTGAGATCTTGGTTCTTGGGATACCTGAGTCATCTTGAGGGAATCAGAATTGTAGATTTCTTTTGAGTGTAATCGAACAACATGATCTCCCGATTTAATGAACAGAGCAATTAATTCAGTGTGCCAGGAGAAAAAAATGTGGCTTACTTGTAACAGTAGCAATTTCCATCCTATTCCAAATGATGGTCTTTGAAATTGAGAAGGTTTTCAAAATAATTAACAATGTTGGGCATGCTATCTGCTTTATAAATAAGACTTTGAAAGTCAAGAGAGTATGCTCAAGTTAGATTTTGCTTTAAGTAAATGTGAATCCCAGTGTTGCTGACATATAGTACAGTGTATTTCTTTTATGTAATAGTACCAAGTAGGCACCTAATTTGTAACAATAATTTTGAGACTTAGTAACATTTGGTAATTTTTTCTGAGTACTGTAGTGAATTGTGGTGGGTATTGACTGCCTAAATGGTCCTTCCTGTTTCAATTATTGTACTTGCTGTAGAGAAGGCATAGATTAATGTGGTGTCTATCTTTGCTTATTTAGAATTATTGAGATATTGGACCAATGTATTTAATACAAATGCCACTTTCGGAATTATATGCAATAGATGCAAAACTAAAATTGACGGATATGTTAAGATTTCCTGTCAGCCTTTTACCTTCCAGCGTGGAAAAGAACTAAATTGGTTCTATTAAACTTTTGAAATATACCTAAAAGTATTACGTTTGTGCAACATTTATGTTCAGTGTCTGAAAAATGCTTTGCAATATGTAGCAACACAGACTTCCCAGGAAAAGATGCAGTTTCTTTAAGATGTCTCAGTCTGGTGCCAAACTCACAGTCCCATGCATTCTGAAGCATTTTTTTGAGATTTTTAAATCCAAAGCATTAAGCAACCATATTTTTTTAAAAAAATCACAATAGATGAAATTTGGTTTCCCCTTTTTCACTCTCTCTCCCTTTCTACAAAGATTATATTTATGGTGGGACGAGGTTATCTTTCTCCGGATCTCAGCAGAGTGCGAAGCAATTGTCCCAAAGCTATGAAGAGACTAATGGCAGAATGCTTGAAAAAAAAGAGAGATGAAAGGCCTCTCTTTCCCCAGGTAAAAATTTCTCATATTTGGGTTAGCATTTAGCAACAGTAGCACAAGACCATTACAAGAGCAAGTTGGCAATGCAGCTGGATTTCACCCAGTTAGGTTGGCCTGTTAGAAGATAATAGCAGGCACACATTATCTAGACTTTCTTCTCAACTGAAATACCAATCTCATACCCCTTTTGTCTATGATACTAATAGGAGAGCCTTCATACTTACATCCTAGCGTATGCACGCCAGGTACATATTTAGCTCTGCATCTCACAACAACTCCAGCCAAGAATAATCTAATCTTTGAAATCTTAGGCCCATAAACAAAATGGTGTAACAGACATATATAGAGGTAGGGCTTTCTAGTTTAAATAATTCTATTGTTACAGGGATAGCTTTAGTCCAGTGATGGTGAAGTATGAGGTTCCATGATAATGGAACCAAGGTTTGACTTTAATCTTCGACTAATCCCTCCTTGATAGTTAAAGTGTTGTTCTATTTAGAAGAGGCTGCTTTGATAAATAAATCTGTCTTCACCCTGAAAATATATGTTTCTTATCCAGATGTTTTGACAATCAATCCCAAAGTGAAAAACCACAGGCTAGAATCTTTCGGATTTTATTGGAAATCCTGCAGAGTTAGGAAGAAAACAATCAGATTTAAATAATTTAACTCCCCCCCCCCCTTTTTTTTTTTTCAGTCAAGATTTTCAGCAAAATATAACACCTTCCAACTCCTGGCTTGCCTTTCTGACATCAGGAGAAGAGACTGAGGAAGGATTCCCCACCATAGAATAGTCTGTGAAATGTTTATGCTTGAAATTCTTGTAAAAGCAGCAGTTGCAATTTCAAGGTTATTTGGAATGAGCTTCTAAATGGTTTCAGTGCTTCCCTTGGGTTTTGCCTTTGTAGCATTCCACTTGTCCTTTAGGCAGTACACTGTCTCAAAAGACTTTGATTTTCATTGAAAAGAGACAGTAAAGTACCATATTTTTCACTCCATAAGATGCACTTCCTCCCCCCCAAAAAGTGGATGGAAATATCTGTGTGTCGGTGTTGGTGCTTTGATGAAAGCAGCTGGACCATGGCGAGGGGGTCCTTTTACAGTGCTGAACCCGCCTCTTCTGTCTCTTTTCCGTGCAGGGGTCAATAAACAGAGCTGGCACATGAGAAGATACCTATCTGTGGTCTTCTCAGGCTCCTCCTGATATTTTTTTTTTCTTGTTTTCCTCCTCTAAACCTAGGTGCGTCTTATAGTGGGAAAAATATGGTAATTAGCCATATTATCTCTATCATGTTTGTAGGAGAATGGAGTTAATTCTTAAAATGGCAACTTCTCTGTTTATTAAATTTGACAAGATTCATTAAATACAGTACATCTAACAGATTGCAACTTTAAATATTATTTGTGATAACATTGTGTCCATATAAGTAATTCTAGGTTTTCCTTTGTTTTCAGATCCTTGCCTCTATTGAGCTTCTGGCCCGGTCATTGCCAAAAATACACCGCAGCGCATCTGAACCTTCCTTGAACCGGGCTGGTTTCCAAACAGAGGATTTTAGCTTATATGCTTGCACGTCTCCAAAAACACCTATCCAGGCAGGGGGATACGGTGGGTTTTTGGTAAACTGAAAACAAATTGAGAATTGATTTCTAATTTCATTAAGCAATTTAAAATCCTTGACAAAGATGGACTGGCTGATTTAAGGGCTTATCTAATCCTGGGCTTGCTAAATTTGCTCAGATTAGCTATCTGTTGCTGGCAACAGAGGGTCCTCAGAATTGCCATCCTAGACAAGCTCATGAATGCCTCTTCAGTAAAATGATTCTCAGAAACTAATATGTATCCATTTGTGTTTGGGTTATAGGTGAAATGTTTCTTTTTTATTTGTTTCATTGTTGTAGTTCAATTTGATTCTAAGTAGAGTTTTTTGTTTGCACCTATCTTAAAAGTATTTTGTCATTCAATGGCAACAATTTTAGATCACAACATTGATGGCAATGCAAAAAACAGTAAGATAAAAGAGTGTAAAAGAGTGTAGAGCATCATGAGGCTAAAATACTTGAAGGGGCTTTAAAGGCAGAAAGAAAAACAGAAATATGTCTTGTTTTTGTCTCTACAAGTGTGTTGAAATGGCTGCTATGTATTAAAACAATGATGCCCATAATGGGGTAAAATAGTCTTGTAAAAGCAGAGTAGTAAACTTTAAAAGTTGTTTAAAGGTGGGATATAAAAGCTTTACCACCAGTTTTCTCTCAAAAGTCAATGGCTTTGCTGTTGCTGCTCAATATTTTGTAGGTTAATGTTTCCTCTGAAATCTCCTTTCTGTGGAGAAAATGTTTCATGCTTTTGTATGGAATTTATCCAGTTAAGTTCAGATCTCCAGTAAAGCAAATTGTAATTCAGGATTTCTTGGACAAAATTACTTCATTTTTCTCTCCTCCCCACCTTTTTTTTTTAAAAAAATATCTATTTCCAAAAGTAAATCCTCATATTGCCATTATTACATTGCCCTTGGCTTAAATAATAACCCTTATTATTTTCAGCATTGAACTTTTTGTCTAGATCTGTCTTTCTCAATTTTATGCCCCCTTAAGATCTCCAGGATAAATCTTGGAGATAGGAAAACTGAGAAAGGCTCCAGATGGGTTGATATTTGCTGTACTTTATTGTTTATGACAAAGAATTGGGTACCTTCCTATATCTCTTAGAAGCTGCCTTATTTTTTTCTGTCGAGTAGAAGCATTTGGTTTTCCAACATAATATAGCAATGATCATGTTGGCTAGGATTTCTGAGAGTTGCAATCCTAACAAATCTGGGGTTTGGATAAGGCGAGCGTTACTCTCAGAGACTGGGAGACAGGTAGACCTTGTGCTAACAAAATAGCGTTGATTTCTAATCGTGTTTGCTAGAGGAGGGAAAGTCTTCCATAGTAGGCAGGCCTCTGTGGCGTATCAAGTGGCCACTTAGACTTGGAGCCATCTTTCTTAGACATTTGCTGACCTGATGCCCCTTTCTGACCCTTTCTTCTATTTTGTATGTGGTTGGTTTGAGATAGTAGTAAAAAGTTGCTTAAGGTTGTTTTTTTTTCTAAATCCTATAGTAGAATAAAGCTTATATAATTACTGGTTGGGATTACTGATGGCATGCACTAGCATGTTCCTTTCTTGTTGGATCTATTTAATTTATAAAAGAAAGTTAAAGTGGCAAATCATCTCTCGGCAGTTGCAAACCCCTATACTTTAGCAACATTGAACAGTGAAAGTTCAAAACAACAGTTAAGTGCAATTGCAACTAAGCAAAGAATAAAAGGAAAGAAACTTGGTATGTTTATAAGAAGTTGTTGGGACTTAGTAGCAAGAGGTCTGGTATCTCAACATTTTGGCTGTTTCTAATCATGCAACGGTCACCCAGCTTTGTGGTGCCTTTTTTTTTTTTCTCATGACATTTTACAGAACATATATTAAATTTACGTTGCTCTTCATTTTGTTATATCGCCTATGAAATGTTTATTGAAGTATTGGCAGTTTTTGATTCCAGGGCAGTTTCCTATGCCTGCTTAGTGAACAGGATGTACAAAACTTTGGTAATATTGGGTTGAATTATTCTTACTGTAGGACACCATTAGATAATTGAAGGAATTTCTAAGAAACTGTTTCTTGTATAGTTCAGAAAATATCAGAATACAGTGGTCTGATTATCTGTGAACAATCATAAAATTAAACTCTCAAATACTCTATTCTTGAATCTGAAACCAAAATGGCTTTTAATATGACTTGACATGGCCCTCGTGCTTTGAAAAGAGGAACTGAACACACTGCATGCCATGCTTATATGACTAGATGAAATATGAAGCTTTTTGTTCTGCAACCTTGCCTTTACCATTTCCTATCACCATTCAGAATTGTTAATATAAAAGAGCAGCAGGAACAAAATTATTAATATAAATTAATTGTTAACCATAAGCCTGAATACAGATTCAAGATGACTGAAAAAATACAGTAGAAATGGGTAGGAGACCATAAATATTATTTGCTCCCTATTATTTGCTCCTTATTAACGCAATAAATTCAAAATCTATCTATGAACATTTATCTTTTTTTAAGATAAATGGCAGTAGGGCGTCATGTAATAAACTAAAAAGTAGCATGTATATGTAAAGCATTCTTGTGTTTTTGTATTATTAATGGACTAGTAACATTGCAAACTATTTACATTTATGCTAATAGGTAACTGCCATTCTGGAATCAAGCTATTAAAGGTGCACTTTCTAAGTTTGCATAAATATACTGTAAATGAAGGGATATTCCATCTATTTTCTGACTCCTAAATTACTGACCGAAATGTTGGGAGTTTAGAGAGCTCCTACTATTCCTTTTAATATTTGGGCTTTAGGCTTCAGCTACCATTATGTTAAATCTCCTAACTTTGTAAACTAAAAACATATGAATAGAAATTGTAGAAATATATAGGTTAACATTGTCTGCTTGCAAATTGATTAATAGAACCTCTTTTACAAGCTCTTGTAAAATGGGTCACGTTTATTTTACTGATTTTTTAAAAAGTTTTTGTTTGAGTATGCTTTTATTCCATAAGTTCAAAAGATCCTTTGGCACAATTAACTATTAACAGTTTCATTTCTCCCTAACAAGATGTCCGGTGTATGGCATCAAATTTATACTGGATAAAGTTTCTGTCTTCCTGATGAATTAAACCTAACTTTTAAAACTTGATTCTTATCCTCCCTCTACAGGCGAATTTGCAGCGTTCAAGTAGCCACAGCATCACTGGCAGCAAATCCACTCTTATTTTTAAAGTCTTGTGTTCCAACCATTTCTTTTTAGAATATTCAGACTCGCTTGTGCTCCTCTAAACACTGCAGTTTAGAAAAACTATAGATCTATACACTTAGATCAGATCAGAAGGGAGCTCCCAATCCAACCTTGGGTGGAAGGGAAAAGCTCTTGTTTGGGACAAGTGCTTTCCGCTGCCTCTGTGTCCCCCTCCAACAAAAGTCATGTGCATTTGAAGATCTCTAGTGGCTGCCTGTACCGTTGGCATCATTCCCAGGAAAGAGGGAGGGCTGCGCTTTGACTTTCTGGTGCTGTGGCATGATGAAGTTGGAACTCCTTCTGCATCATAGGCTTGGGATGATCTGCTGGCCGGCTTTCTCCCTCTAACAACGATTCATCAGAGGCTGAACGTCTGATGAGACAGAGCTAATCAAAACAATCATCCTTTGGTTTGATTTTATTTTGTGTGTGTTTTTCCTTCCTGGTGTGCTTACTGATCAACAAAATAAGTGCGGTGTTTCCTTTTCAATTGAACTTCGCTCTTTTGATTTCACAAAACGAAAATTCAGAAGAGTCAGAGTCATTTGAAAAGGAAAGGCGATTCTGCACTTTCCAGAATTGCTTTAACCTCCTATTCAGAGCCATCCTTTTCCACATCTTTTCCTTTTTGTATACTTTTGGAACGGGTTAGGAGCTCTTTTTTTGTCGGTCCAGCAACAAATGTTTTTACAAAACTGTAGCAAAGCTCAACACGCGTGGCTTCTTTTCATTTTGTATTGCAAATCTGAATCTATGTTTTGTGTGTTGAACTTTTTGGGGATGCCCAGAAAGTCTAATACAGACTATGAATAACAAGTGTACCTATTTTAAAAGGTACAAGGTAGTGTCAGGTACCTAACGTTTCATAAGCAGACATTCTCAGGTTGAATTGAATACATTTCAAAAATGAAACCCAGCCACAACCTTCCCAAAAATTAGACATTCCAAAAAATGTGCTTTGGTACTTTTTTTAAAAAAAGCAGAACTTTTAATCATGTTAACTCAGCAAACTGTGAATGAACATTGTGTGCATGAGAGAGAGAGAAAATGCAGCAAATTGGCTTTAATGGCAATTTGCTGTTTGTTGTTGTTTTTCTATACAAATGGTACTTGCTGGATCAACACTACTCACCTTGCCTATCCTTACCTTTTCCCATGCAATTTCTTTTCTTGCCCTTATTTTGTATCCTTGGTGATTGCATTTTGCTTTTCTCTTTATGCCTTGCCCTTAAATCTAATTTGCAAAATGGTTTCCACTTCTTGTTGTTATCAAAACAAGAGAAAATGATACAAAAATCATATGTTAGGTTATGTCTAGTAGAATTATGAAGCTGTATGAATTATGAAGTAAGCAGAATTCTCTGTGGTGTGGTGATTTTCTTTTTTTTTTTTTTGGCAAAAAATAGTTGCATGCCACTGGAATAGAATTCATAAAAAAAGAAGCCTTATTACTCTGTGCTGCCCTGTGGGAGGCTGGAACAGCCCCTGTGCTACTATAGTTTCTAGTGGATGAAACTAGATTATCTATGAAAAAGTCAAAATTCAGAATTCACATGTTGATTCTCCAATACTGCAGATCTGTTACTAAAAAAGCCAATGAAAGATTATTTTTTAGTAAAGCTTTGTTCATAAAACTTGGGTTTTTTTAAAAAAAATTACCTTCATGGTAAAGAAACTATGTAATGTATTTTATTTTATTTTTAATTGAACCAAGGGTCTTAGAGAAATGGGAGCAAGAAGCATAATGAAAAAATACTGTGTATTCAGACACTAACAGGATAGTGAATAAAATTGCTTGTCATTATTTCAAGGAAGGTGAATTTCTGCATAAGAAGTGAAGTGATGCAGGAAGTTATAGATGTGTTCTTGAATGACTCCTTTTCACTTCAGTGATTGGCCTGCTTTGAGGAAGCTTCCTAAGAATTTATTCAGAATGAGATTTTTAAAACAACTTGTGTCATCTCACAAAAAGTATACAAGGTTTGTTACAAATGTAGAGCACAACTCTCATGATGGTCTGCAGTAATTTTTAAGTTTTCAGAATACAGATTCTCTTTTCAGCCCACCTCACCATCCCCCACCATCAGTAATCTGTCCTAAAAGGTGAATATCACATGCAGTATGTTGAAGCATGTACAGTATATTGTGTTTTGAAGAGAGGAAAACTACAAGAAATCTTTGCTGTTCTAAATTCATGCAGAGAAAACATGATGAGGTAGTAAACTCTTTGAAGCCAATTTTTCTCAGATCCCAATAACGTTTATTTATTATTAGATTTATATCCTACTTTTATTTTGTACAGCTCAAGATGACATATAGCATGCTGGGTAACAAAGAGCATTTTTGGCTCCATAACACTCAATACAAACCAGTGTGGATCATTTGCTAAAGAATATTCAGCCCACTCATATTCTGTTGATTGATGGCTGGCAAAACCAACATTTCTTCAGACTTCTTTCCTTCTCCTTAAATATTCTGTGTTTCCCAAGGAAGGCTGTCCAGTAGTTTATTTGTGGGGGTTATTAAATATTGGCATGAATAAAAATACCCATGTTTGGCTTACATGCCATTAAGAAGTCTGAAAAATATAAGTAATCTAGTTGTTTCATCAAATTATGCAGCATTGGGTTAGAGGATAAAAGTTCATTAAAATTCTAATTACACTGACTATATTATTGCTCCAAAATAATAACTTTAAGATAACCATTTATCAATACCTCTTCACTCTTGAATCCCAAATGATTTGATTTTAGATATTCTATGTGCATCAAAAAAACAAAGAAGCAGCACTATACACCAATCACATTTCAGTTGGTTGGTTGGTTGGTTGGTTGGTTGGTTGGGCTGGTTGTACTTACAGCCTTATCTTTTCCTGCATTTATGTGTTCTGTTTCATCTTTAGGTGCTAGGATTTATAGCAATTGTTTTGCTTCCTCCAAGCAGCATATCCATGTCATTCCCATAAACTTCTCTAAAATATTGGATGTTGACATCTCTTCTATACAGGGTTCCAGTATATTCTTTCCATCTTCGTTTGATCTTCTCTAAATAAATTACTGTCTGCCACTGATACCTTTTAAGTGAGCTATTTGGAATCCAAACTTCCTCCTGATTTCAGAGATCCTTTGGAAAACTTTTCTTATTTTTTGTGTTTGTTTCCATCTTCATTGTCTTCACAAGTGTAGCAATAACACTCCTTTATCTTTTTAAAAAGCTCTCTAAAATTCTTCGTTAAGTTTCCTGAGATTTTTATCTTGGCTTTGACTTCTCTTGGCAAGTCCACCATTTGTTTTGACACTTCATGTTTTTTTTAATTTTGTTTGTTCTTTGTCCCCCCCCCCTTTTTTTTTTCTTTTTTCCTTTTGTTTTTGTTTTTTTTCGGGGGGTGGGGGGGCAGTTTCTTTTCATGTTCAGTAACTTTATTTCACTCCACAATTCCTCTAAATCTATATCAATGAGGTCCAGGACTTCAAAGCAATTTCTGATATTCTCCTTCAAAATGATAGGTACATACCCAAAATCATTTTTCCAAGTCTGACTGTCTTTATTCTTCCACTTTATCTTGGCTTGCAAAGGTTTGTGATTTGTTCTGTAGTCAACCCCTAGCCATGTCTTTGCTGAGCTAATTCACCTCCTTATGCCAGCAATGCAATCAGTTTGATTTCTTTGTATTCTCTCCGATTATGTCCCTAAACATAGGAGAGGATTTTGTTCCTTGAAGAATGTCTTAGCTGCAAAGAAATTACTGGATTGCTAGAAACTGCTAGATTATTTTTCTGTTTTTAGTTTTCTTGGTCATAGCGTCTTTAGTTTTCCTCACTGTTGCCAACTATGCTGTTCTAACCATAAATAGCACAACTTTCTTGCATGTTCTAACAGAATAATAGTTGGGACATTCTCATCTTCTAGTCCAACCCTCTACTCAAGCAGGAATTCCATAATATCCTTTTCTGCATCACTGTTTAATAACTTTATTATTAAAGGGCTGTCTATGAAGACTAT
This sequence comes from Bungarus multicinctus, assembly GCA_023653725.1. Lineage (NCBI taxonomy): Eukaryota > Metazoa > Chordata > Lepidosauria > Squamata > Elapidae > Bungarus > Bungarus multicinctus. The sequence goes on along the minus strand of CM042848.1, from coordinate 62,032,092 downwards.
CTCGTATTTTTCAGTCATTGACTGCATTATATCCAAGTACTGTCTTTGCTTTCCTTCTTTGTTTTTCATAGCGTGGGTGATAAATAGATCTTCTGACTAAAACAATCCAATTCCTGTCCATTTTAACTCACTGATGCTTAGGATTTTAGTATGTACTCTGTGTTGAGCTTTTCCATGTTCATGCTTTTCCATGTTTTCATGTTCAAACATTCCATATTCTCACTGTAATTCAGTCTGTACAATTTTGGACTTTCCTTTCTTGTGTGGCAACATCTACAACTAGATAATGAAGAAATTATGTTTGTTGTTTTCACGAAATCATTCATGTATTTCTAGCATCTAATTATATTGCTGCTCCCTGGCATAGATACTTGTTTTAGCTAGGTATCTGAGATGACTTCTATACCTTAGATTTTTGTTTAAATCTCATATTTCAAACATATTTTTTTCTAAGTAGATATTCACCTTTTTTATTCATTATGACATCATAAAAGGCCCAGTCCTTTTTGTATATTTTCTCACCCTCCATTCATGCTACCCAAAAATATATTCTCCTCTAGTTCCCCTTGGTTCCAAGTATTCACTGGTACATAAGTTGGAGTTATTACAAATTTATGTTTTATATATATCTTCAATAACCCAGGTGGTGCTAGTCCCTTTAATTCATAATTAAATCCATCATTATCAACTCCACAAGATTCACACAGATTACTCAAAAATATATCATTTTCATTTTTCTTAAGACATAACAATATACCTATTTTTCATTCTTTTCATTTATTAATTCATGCTCTTTACAGTTTACTCCTTAATTCCAAGTTGCAGTTCATCCCCTTCATAATATTGGACCATCTAGGATGCTTTATAATGAGATAGAATAAGACTAAATCAACTGTAGTAATTGTGCCCATGTCATATTTTATTTTTATTTTTTTAATTTTATTTGTCAAACATGTACAAAATAACAAGTATAGGTATGAACATAAGCATGACCAAAGGAAGTAAATAGAGATAAATGGGGACAGTAAGACAGGGACGGTAGGCACACTGGTGCACTTTAAGGACCTCTTAAAAATGGGGTGAGGTCCACAGTAGACAGTTTGAGATTGAAGCTGTGAGGGTTTGAGACTGTAACAACGGAGTCGGATGGAGCATGCACCATTTTCTGCATAATACTTCAGTCATATTGACCAAAGCATACATGCCAGAAGTGCAACCAGATTCTAGGTTTACTCCAATGCAAGGTAAGATCTGTAATCTAGATACTGCCTTGCAAATCATTTATAGGAAGTTATAAGCATGGGTATGCTTTGATTTTGTTCATCTAAGGATAAGGCAAGCCATTGATTTTTTTTCCCCCAACGTTTATCTTCTACTGAATGAGCTTAACCTAATTGAACACAAAATTGGAATGGGAATATGGGAATGATTCAGGTCCTGCATTTAAAAAGAGTGTACTTTGAAGCAATTAGGTCAGATTGGTAAATTAAACTCCTATACAAATCATTGCCCGTCCAGAAAGATCTACTTCAGACGCGGAATTCTAATTTTCTAGCACAATATTATCCTGTTTTCTGGACGCAGTAAATAATGTACACAGTAAAATCATTTTAGTATAATATTATATCTTATTCTTTAATCAAGAGATTCATTATAATATCCCTTCAATTGACATTTGAAAGATTTGAAAGTTTTAACCCTTTGTTAGCGTTTGCCATTAGAAATGCCATTCTAACAGATTTAACAGATAATCAGAATTGGAAGGGACCTTGTAGGTCATCTAGTTCAACCCCCCCCGCCCAAGTGGGAGACCCTACATCATTTCTCACAAATGGCAGTCCAATCTCTTCTTGAAGGTCCCAAGTGATGGCGCTCCCACAACTTCCGAGGGCAAGCTGTTCCATTGATTTGATTGTTCTCACTGTCAGAAAGTTTCTCCTTATTTCCAGGTTAAATTTCTCCTTGTTCAGTTTCCATCCATTATTCCTTGTCTGGCCTACAGGCACTTTAGAAAATAGCTTGATCCCTTCCTCCCTGTGGCAGCCCCTCAAATATTGGAAGACCACTATCATGTCTTCCCTGGTCCTTCTCTTTACTAGACTAGCCAAGCCCAGTTCTGCAACTGTTAGTTGTATGTTTTAGCCTCCAGTCCCCTAATCATCCTGGTTGCTCTTCTCTGTACTTTTCCTAGAGTCTCAACATCTTTTTTATAATATGGTGAACAAAACTGGATGCAGTACTCTAGGTGTGGTCTTACTAAGGCTTTATACAGTGGTATTAGTACTTCCCTTGATCTTGATTGTATCCCTCTGTTAATACAATTTAGGATTGCATTAGCTTTTTTGGCTGCTGCTGCACACTGCTGGCTCATATTTAGCTGGTTGTCTACTAAGACTCCAAGATCCCTCTCACAGTTCTAAACACGCTTAACCTGAGAATTAGTTCAGTTAAGAACAGTAAAACTGATTTCTGAATAAGAATCAATTTACAAATTGATTTTAACATTATTACATTAAAATAGAAATCATCCTGGTCTTTTGAACGAGAATAACTGCATTCAATACGTTAATTCCAAATTAAAATTTCTTAAGAAACCAAAGGATCATAGGAATGTGTCCTTATACAAATTTTCTTGTGGCTGAACAAAATGGAGGGCTACCTAGTCCAGAATTAATTTTTTTCTTAATATGCTGTGTTGAAATTGTGTTCATTAGCTAATCATCCCAGGGGCAGCACTTACCTCAACAAAGGCTTATTCCAGTTGAGAAATTCCACAACAAATGATAGAATGATAACATTCCTAGGCTTCACCTGACCTTTGTTTTTGCGCCATAAACAGCAAAGCCCCAGCACTGTTTTTAGGCTGGCTATGAGAATACTTAGATTAATATGTTGTGAATTAATGTTTCTGACTATCATCCTTACTGTATTTTAAAGGCTTTCCAACATTATGATATTATTTCTGGCAGTACTTCACCCAAAAACACTAGACAGCTATCAATCCTAACATCCAGCTGGTAGTCTTTGTGAAAGAAAATTATCTCCAGTCTTGTGCTGCAATTTTCACTGCGAAACTTCATCATGTTTTGTCTTTTAGTTATTTTTTTAAATTAGATGTTTCAGTTTTTGCTTTGCTTTTAAGGAAGCGAACAGTTTAGGTAAGCATGCACATCTTCTGTTTCATTGTATTCTTTTTTGAACCATGAATTCAGTACATGGTTCTAAGACTAAGCAACTTTTGATCCATTGGAAGAGAGGAACTATCTCTCAGAGAGAATGCTGCACAGCTGATCCTGAGAGAATTTATTCTGGATTCAATCTAAATAATTTATTTCACTAGAGAAGTTAAATCTAATCTAGATTTAATTATTCTATGAGTTCCATTTCTTTTGTAAGCGTATCACTCATATTGGATAGGAATTTGTACTGTTAAATATAATTCATGTTTAATCACCAATTGTATATGGAGGAGAAAGGCACCAGTTTTTCCACAAAGTTACTGTACACTAAACCAGACGGCTTTTTATCCTTTAGAATGTTGTTATTTCACCTCATTTGTAGTAAGAAACGTCATCAAAGCATTGCATATTTCAGTAACACATACAACGGAAAGTTATATATTAATTTACAGATTAACTATAAAATGGCTAATAGCCTTTAAAAAAGAACAGGATGGTGCATAGATTGTGAATTATTTTATTGAAGTTTGATTCAATTTTCCAACTGTGGGAATAACTAAAAATGTTTGGTGCATCATTCTTGGTTTCTTCATGAAGTTTCACTAAGTTTTATTTGCAGAATTAGACGATCAGCAAAACATTTATTTTGCCTTGATTTTTGTATTGTATCAGCCTTGTCTATGCTTGCACAAATGTTAGTAAATACATTTTGCTTTATAATGGATCTTTCATGTTTAATCTGGGAAATTTTCCTTAACAATTTGCCAAATGGTTGTGCCTTTTAAAAAGCAAAAAAAAAAAAAATGACCACAATATTGAGATGCTTATATTACAGGACAGCAAATTTACTTTGACTCCCAATACACTACAGTTTCAAACTTTGGTAGAAATACAGAAATTGTGCACAAAGCAGTCTCCTATTTAAATCTCAATAAAATGAATAGCAACTGGATCTCCATGACTGCCATTGGTCTTTTCAGGAATGTTCCAAATATACTGTGTTTGTGTAGTATTTATTCCCCAAATCAGTACTATATCCCAAGTTAATTGAAATAATAAACTTATTATTTATAACACTATAGGAAAAATAAAAGAACCATTTTATAAAGAAAGAACATTAAACATACCTTTGAGGAAGGGTAAAATAGTTCATGCAATTATATGTGCTATTACCCCTCTAAATATGTTGGGCTATAATTCTTACTACATTGATCAAAAATAAAGGAGGTCTGGAGATTACTATACTCTGTCTGAAAGTTGTCAAGGCTCTTAGTGAGAAAAGCATCAAAGATTTGCTTCACTTGTTCTTCAGGCAACTTGCTGAACTGGAAATCTGAAAATCCAACCTAAATATAGTTACTATTTTGAGATAATAAACTAGAAAAAATATGGATAAATAGCCAAGAAACAGTACCAGGAGCTAATGTGATTTGGTATCCTGTTCCAAATTTTATATTTATGAAGACGGGTTTCAGTTTTTTTCTTGGTCCTATCCACCCTCATTGGGCTTTAAAAAATATTAAATCCACTAGGATATTAAATTTTACAAATACTTAATATCAACAGGCCAAAATACTTTAAAATAACAAAATAAACCTTCTGTCGCATAATCTTAAGCATTTCTTAAAATGTGAAAGACCCACTATTCTTAAAGACCTACTTCAAGATAAATTAGCATAAATTGCAGCAATTATATATTGTAATCCCTATTTTGACAGATGGAATTCTGAACCTGGACATTTATTTTGTAAATGTCAGAGTGATTATGTTTACTATATTCCAGTTAAAATATATTAAAAAGTAAATCTTAGAATTATTTCTGCTTCCTTTCTGGATTAGAAAAATATTAAATGGGTGACAGTTTTGAACAGTTAGGCTTTCCCAGATTCTGTTTTCTACTTATGTTCAGCCTAGTTATAGCTGTCTACTTTTTTCTGTAGTGTGTTGGGATTCTGCTAGAATGTTAGTATCTACATAGAGGATAACTTGATAGGGAAACATTCATTCAGGCCTGTGCTGAAATGGAAGAAAAATGAACCAATAGAGAGAGAATGGGAACAGTGAGAACTATTATTTGCATTCAGAGTCTGAGTTTAAGTTAACTTTTGATTTAAAAGATAAAAATAAAAACTTAAGTGCAATAAGTGTACTTTGAAATTTAAAGCTGTGAATGGTTAAAGAAATCCACCTCATTCCTTCCAGATTGTTTTTTTCCTTTTGTTTTCTGTGATTAAAGTGGCAGTGATCAATATTATTTAGGGTCATTCTCTCTTGGCTTTGGGGAGAGTTCATACATTCACGACAACCAAACTCTTTGGCTCACCCATAATCCTTGCTTTTTACTTTTTTTTATAAAATCTGTTGTATGACAGCACCTATCATCCCAAATAACTGCTATATGGTAAAGCTGGTGTTGCCTGTTGGTTGTCAAGAATGTGCTGAACACCCAATTTTTACAGAATAAAATTGAGCTTATTGTATTCCTAATGTTGCTCTATATTTCAGTACTGAACATGAGGTTATATTGTGACCGAATTACATAGTCATTGAGACTGAGCACTAGAGGCCCAACTACTGGACTGCAATAGCCCTTCTGGCCTAAATAGAGGAAGTTTGCTTTTGTAACCAGCACCTCTTTGGGCTATTAGGGACCAGTGATGGGTAAAAAGATAGTTTCTAAGCAGCTGAAAACCATAAATTCCCCGATTTTCTGTTGTCTCTGGAATACAAAAAGGCTTTATCTTCTTTACACTATTTTCTTAAAAGAATTTATATAAAAACTGTTAAGTGCTTGATTATATGGGTTGACCTTTCCCCCTTTCCAACTGTACTGCTTCTCTTCAATTAGGTAGGGAAATTGCACTAACTGAGTGGTGAGAGCATCACTGGAGAATTTCATTCCAATGACTTCTTACCACATGCACTAAGTGTTCTCGCTCTGTGTTAACATCACTTCAGGGATTTGCAGTCATGGAAAACAGTTGTTCATGATTAGGACTGTTGTATTGATAGGAAATGTCTATACAGGAGTGTGGAGATGTTATAGATACTAAGTTCTTTCCATAGGCTTTCTCTTACAACCTTTAAAGTGATGAACAAGAACCTTTGTGTAGAATTTGTCCAGCTTAAAATACTGTAAAGTTAGATCCTATGGAAGTGACTGCAAAGATCAACCAAAAAAAATGCTGAACAAGGTTATTCTAACATGTTACTGAAAAGGAGAAATATGTTTAATTACTGCAGTGAAAATTTATCTCAATATTGTATTCCTTCAAAAAATTTTCTACCACAATGTTTCATCCTCCCAAACTGCAATTTTGACTTTTCCTCTTGAAGAGACAATATTTGGATTTTTTTTAAAGTAACAGTTAAAAACCATGTTTATGAGGACTGCACTTATTTTTAATTCACAGGGAAATATATTTTCAGCTTTGTTTTATTGATCACTGCATTTTCCCATCACCCTAGCCTTTCCTTTTCTCCAGTTGTTGACTGTAAAAGCTTATACAGATTTCAGTTGTTAGAATCCTCTAGCGTAAATTCCTTTCATTTGTATTTTGAGCTTTTTTCTCTCATGTAAATTTGTACAGTGGGAAATATTGTCCAGTTTGGTTTAGCGAGCATGGAGACATACAATTAAAAAAATGACAGCTAAAAATTAAGACTGAAGAATTATTTGTGTAAAGTTATTTAAAGAACTCTGTATTATATAAAAGGTTAAAGTTATATGTATTTGATGTGAATACTGCTATAATAAAGATTGACTGCATGGAGAACACTTTGCATGAAATCTTATCATTAATATAAAAGAATTTGCAACTACATTATGGAAACTTCAGAGCATTAATTGTATTAATGAAATTGAGCTCTTAAGCAGGAATTGGATGTATAACCAGAGAATTAGCTTTGAATATCTCTGTTCTTAAATGCAACACAGTAATATATTGGTAGAAACATAGTGTAAAATAAAACACATGATCTGGCTTTATAGTTTATTAGTTAAAATTCACACTCTTACGTAAAACAAAATATTTTCTGTATATATCTTTCCAGAAGTCTATAAGTAATTAAGACAAATAATTTAGATGAATCTCTTTTGAGTGCATTTAAATGACTGTTCAAACTACATTTGAACAAGACAGGCACAGTCTGGCACAACTCCATTCTTGAGACCAGATTCTAAATACTGCTATTTAATTTTTTAAAAATGTATGTTGATGTTCCACATCTGACTAATTCCTAGTGTTATTAGGAAAATAAATAGGTTGAAACAAAATACAAGGTGAAACAAGATGGTGAAATATGCCCCTACAAGTGGGAAATAAGAAATAGCACTGCAGACATTTCTGGTGTAGTTCAATTTTAATGTTATATTCCTTATTTTGCAACAGGTCTTAATTAATGCTTTCTTACTAAGCAAGTATCCTATTTTAAGATTCACTTTGAAATCACATGTTTATTATTCATCATCTGGAGGAATTCCTAGCTCTTCATCTGTCCACAAAGAAGGATCTGGGAAAGGAAAGTGACCCTGTTAGGGAAAAATAGATAGTTTAACATTTTAGGTTACTTTCCAAACAGAAAATTGTTTCACAGCCTTGAATCAAGCACTTCTGCAAGCAGACAAAATCAGATAATCCTAGCTTTGGAGCATTGCTATAATCCAAAAATACTTCAAGGATCCATAAAACTTATATACAGCTTTGTTCCCCTTCCAAATACAGCCTCTCAACCAAAGTTGGGTTTTTTAGAACTCCCGTCAAAAGATCACTCAGTATGACAAAATTGGCATCTTGAGGAAAAAAGTCTAAATCTATTTTGCATTCCAATTTTAGGGTGCCTAAATAATCTTAAAAAGCCATATTCAGCATTGTTAGGAGAAGCATAACAATTCTCCAACTTGTGTTTCAGTAGCAGTTTTCTCATTAAGATATGATCTTATTTAGTCAGTCTTGGTCTGGACAAGCTACATTACATAAAGTCTTATTGGTCAATTTCAATTAGTATTGCAAGTGTCTAAAAATAGGATTGCAACTATTATTTAAATGTTCAAGTCTGAATGCTATCTGCTGAATTCTCCCATTAGTAAAGATTAGCAAATACAATCTAAGCCATAAGTAAGGAACACCATAGAAGAAGCTAGAAGCCATCACTGTAGCAGGAGGAATAAAACAAAATATTAGCTGGTATGGGAATAACAATAAGAGGACACGGCATGCAAGACTTGAAAACAACTTTGTCCATGCTTTGGTATTTTACAAATTCCCAGAGAAAGAAGCAAGAAATATCCATATATAATCAAGGAAAAGACTTCTTTTCCTAAATCTAACACTGTTAGTAATAAGATATGCAGGAAAAAGGAATCTTATGTGCATAAACCAATAAATTGCTTGTATGCCATCTCTTAAGAGAACGCCCTGCAACTACAAAACACTTTCAGCTGTTTGGGATTTTTTTTCTGTATACTTCAGGTCACTGTTTCTTATACTCTTGTATATAAGTGATCCCCATTTAATGACCACTCACTCAGTGACCAAGCTTAAGATGGCATTGAACATGTAGTTGTGATGATGACCTCATACAGGTAGTCCTTGACTTACAACAGTTCATTTAGTGACCAAAGTTACAACAGCACTGGGGAAAAGTGACTTATGACCATTTTTCACACTTACAACCATTGCAGCATTCCCATGGTCATGTAAAATTTGAATGCTTGGCAACAGATTCACATTTATTACAGTTGCAGTGTCCAGGTCACCTGATTTTTGTGACTTTCTTATAAGCAAAGTGAATGGGGAAGCCAAATTCACTTAACCATGTTACTAACATGTCAGTTAAAACAATCTATCTGTTTTAGTTCTAGAATTTTTGACAGACAAATAAACAGAATTGTCAAAAAAGACAATCCTTGTTGACGCTGATGAGACTTGTATAATCCAAAAATGGTCTAAATTGGGGTAAACTTCACTAGAAAATTGTCTTTAATACCCCCAAAGTCCTCCTAAGAAAGACTGTTAGTGAGGAATATATCAGCTTACGTTGGGAGGTGCATAGGGATGATTATTATTAGCTTGATGCTTCAGATAAGGTTAAATAGACAACATGTTGCATTAAGTGAGCTCCTAGTCTGAGCAGCAGGATTCTACAAAGCTCTTGCATCTTGAGAGATAGAACATGCTCCTGTGGTTCATATGTATTAAAATAAACATGTGACACAAGTAAAACAGAATGGGTTTTCACCCAAGTATTATATTACAATATATTCTGTGTTAAGAATGCTATTGCTTTACAGATGCTTTACAGCCATTCTAAGAGCTCTTACCAGTACTTCATCTGAGTCATGCCAGAAGCGCCACAAAATCCAGAACCACATGAAACCAGGGGTTGCTTCACCAAGGACTACTGAGAACAGCGGTGGTGGTACAAATTGGCGGTATTGAGTATTGACATGTACACCTTCACTTGCTCTGTAAGACAAATATAAAGTCACTTCTTTGTGCAAACCAAGATGTTCCTTCTACTTTGTGGCTGCCCTGGATGCATATAACTAGGTCTAAATGTATATTTCCCTCCATAACTTTGGCAGAGAAACAATCACCATATATCTGACATCCAAAATATTTATGCCTTTTAATATTCATTACCTGATGTATTTGTGTGTATGTGCACCTTCAAATCCAACTTTGATTCCTGCCAACTACCTGGACTAGTTCCTGAAGGGTTTTTTGACAAGGTTTTTCAGAAGTGCCTTGCCATTGTCAGCTCTAAAACATGAAGACTAAAACTTAAGGGTTACAGGATTAGGATTTGGCTAGTTTAGAGAAAATAAAAACTAGGGGTGACATGATAGCAGTATTTCAATATTTGAGGGGCTGCCACAAAAAAGAAATTAAAAATTATTCTCCAAAGCATCAGAGTGCAGGACAACAAACAAATTTTGGAAACTAATCAAGGAGAGAAGCAACCTGGAATTAAGGAGAAACTTCCTAACAGTGAAAACAGTAGAACATCTTGTCTTCAGAAATCGGGTGCTTCATCACTGGAGGTTTTTAAGAGACTGGACAATCACTTGTCTAAAATGGTATAAGGTCTCCTGCTTCAGCAAAGCACTGGACTAGAAGACCTCAAAGGTCCCTTCCAGCTCTATTCTATTTATTATTTATTTATTGAATTTATATTGCCGCCTATTCGCCCATGGCAACTCAAGGTGGCTTACAGAATATAAAACCACATTTAAAACAATAAAACTAACAAAAAGAATCAAATAAATTAATATAGTACTATTCCTATTCCTAAGCTCCCTAAGTGACTAGGCCATGGTCAACCAACTAGCTTTATTTATTTATTTTATTTATTGGGGTAAACTTCACTAGAAAATTGTCTTTAATCGCCCCCTCTCCCAAAGGGACTCGGGGCGGTGAACAGCCAGAGTAAAAATACACATATGAAACATATATACAATATTACAATATTAAAAATTAAAAGAATTAAATATAATTGGCTCTACAAAAAATTAAAACAAGGGGATTAAGAAAAATTAGAAACCAGATTAAAATTTAAAAACCCCTAGGCCAGTCCGGCTTGCCGAAATAAGTTTTTAGCGCACGACGGAAGGTCATGAGATCAGGGACAGCCTTCATCTCCAGGGATAATTGAGCTTTGTGTCTAAGGCAGGACTAAAACTTCTGGTCTCCCTGATTCTAGCCTATTGCTTTAACCATGCACAAAACTGGTATTCTCCTCTTTTAATACAAAAAGTTTTTTCATAGGGGAGTAAACCAGGCCCCCTGCTTTCCAAGTTTACCATGTACAATACATTTCTGGAATCCATAACTCTGGCTTTTTCCTTCCCCATCAGAAATGTTAAAAATTAATCCCTTCAAATGCTTACAAGAAACAAAAGAATCCATGAAGCAGCACACTGATCTCTACTGTCATTGTTTTCTTTTTTCAACAATAACCCTAGGCCTAGTATATATGTATTTCTTTGAATGTATTTCAAAGAATTTTATTTATTTGAAATTATTAACACTCAATTCCCTTTTCAACAAAACTGGGTCGCATAGGTATTTAGAGTTGCTTCGAAGTTTAATAAATAAATGTATTTGAATGTATTAGCTGCCCAATCACAACAGGGCAGCATCTCGTTAGCATTCTTAGCACTTAAAACAAAAGTAGCAAGATGTAGTGAAAGTAGGAAACAAGATATTTAAAATATGGGGGGGTGGAGAATGGGGATGATAACAAGGTCACTGGTATTTTGATCTTGGGGAAAACCTCGAGGACTTTTCTCAAAATTATAGGGACCAGTCATATTAGTCTATTATGAAGACCAAAAAAAAAATCAGGTAAGAGTCTAGTAGCAGCTTGCCCAGCGAGATCTATCTATCTATCTATCTATCTATCTATCTATCTATTTATTTATTAAATGGTTTTATATACCGCCCTTCTCCCGAAGGACTCAGAGCGGTGAACAGCCAACTAAAATATATATAAATTACAAATACAAATACAATTAAAAGAGAATTAATACAATTAAAAGAGAATTAAATTATAGGCTGCCATTTAAAATTTAAAACCCCCGATTAAAAATAAACTAAAATTTTCATACCCCAACCAATCAATTCTAAACCCCTTATTTAAAATCCCATTTGAAGTCAGCTCATTATTAAAAGGCATTAAGGTTTTTTTTAATAGAAAGTTTTAAAGATGCCTTTTAATATTCCTTAATGAAAGCAATCATGCCTTACATTTTATGCCATTTTTTTAATATGCCTTAGTAGTGAATTGCGAATCTGCCTTAAAAGCTTATTATGCCTTGTTGATGAACTGTGCTGGCTGGGAAAGGGCAGCTCAGGTGCCCTGCATCGGATCAATCCCACGAGCAACTCACGCCCGGGGCCCAACCTTTCCTCTTTTCTCACCAAGCTGCCCCACTCACCGCCGCACTCCAGGGCGCGGGCTTAGCTTGCCTCCGGGGCGAACCAGTCGACTCAGCAAGCTCAGGCCTCCCGTCGTTCGGCACAAAGGCCCGGCCATCCCGGGGGCCGCCGAGACCTCCTCCTGCCGCCAAGGTTACTTTACGGTAGCCAGGTTGCCGGAAGCTCCCGGTAACCCTCGCTCTGATTGGCTGGAAGGACTGTCCGTCTTTAGCTTGCGCTCCAATGGGAGTTTCGGAACAGAGCAGAGAAAGTTTTCCTCTGACGGAACTGGACGCAGGTTTTTTTCCGAGTCTGACCCAGGAAAAAGAGGGAGCAGGGGAACGTAAGTGATGGAAAGTAAAGCAAAGTTTCTTTCAAGTTGGCCTTGGATCCCTGGAACTGCACGGACACAAAACTCCACTGAAGTCTACACCGAAGCTCAAGTCGCTTTATTGTAAATAAATTTTTAAAAGCCACCTCCGATCATTTTTTTTAAATAAAATATAAAGCGCGCCGAAAGAGGCCTCCTCCACGAAACGTTTGCAAAACCAAATTGCCAACCAACAGCATAACTACTAACCCAAGCTACTAATATTCGAAGGCATTTCAATACAATTTCAATTTAGCCCTAGAACTTCCTCCCACCCCACCATTAACCCGGTCCTATATTCGGCTTTGCTTTTCTGGGGGTCCGTCGAGAGGCTGGTTCTGCAGCGGGCGGGACGTTGTTGCAAAACATGCAGCGGGTTGTACCTCCCAATAGAGGCGCTAGAAATGGTTTAGTAGCCCGCGGTGCCTTGTGGTTGCTAGGCAGCGAGGTTGTGATTTGGATTCCAGTGAGTTGGGAGAGACAGGCAAAGCAAAGGGGTGACCGGGAACAGCAGCCTACAAGAAGGTGAGAAGCATTAAATGTGCCATGTGCAAATATGATGGGTGAACAGTAAGCACAGTACAACAAGATACCGGTTTGTTTCTTAGAAATAAAAAGATACAGGTATATAATCGTTATGGATAAGGAAACTTCCCAGTAGCTTCTTTCAAATGATAGTATCATTTGCTATTGTATTGTACTGTACTGTACTGTACTTTACTGTATTGCATTGCATTGCATTGCATTGTACTTAGTCAATCGGTTATTCTGGAGGATGAAACATGAACAGTTGCAGGAACTGGGGATGTCTAGTCTAAGAGAAAGACTAGAAGTGACTTGAGAGCAGAGTCTTCCAAGATCTGAGGAGCTGTCACAGGCAGAAGGGGGTGGACCTATTCTCCAAAACATCTGAGTGCAAGACAAGAAGTAACAGATGGAAAATTATCTAGGAGAGAACCTAGAACTAAGGAGAAATATTCTGATGGTGAGAACAATGAATCAATAGGTGCTCTGTCACTGGAGGTTTTGAAGAAAAGATGGACATCCATTTGTCCAGAATGATTTTGGGTCTCCTGCTTGAGCAGGGGGGTGGAGTAGAAGACTTCCAAAGTCCCTTCCAACTCTGTTATACTGTTATTGTCTTAGTTAGTTAGTTAGTTAGTTAGTTCGTTAGTGTCATGCCCTGGTGGAGACTGACTCTGAGGGAGAGGAGGAACAGCTGACAGGGAGTGGAAGTGTGGCCCCGGAGGTTGTGGAGGAGGCTGGGAAAGGGCAGAGGCCGGCTGGGCAATCAGAGGAGGACCCAGGCCCATCCCCTCTCCATCCTAGGGCATACAGGGAGGAGAGGATAAGGGAGAGATGCGGTCTACTTGGGTGGAGAGGGCCTTGATCCTCTTCATGGGCTGCAGCTGTGACAACTGAATAAGAGGACGGACGTGCATACGGGCCAGTGCTGAAAACAAAGCATGGAAATATCTCTATGGTTCCTCTCTTGAGTTTGGCATCCTTCCCAGTGTGTGTCTGATAACTGTGGACGTCTTCCAGCCCTTATCTTGCCTGGTTTGTGTTGTCTTTATAATTTAAACTGCATTTCCTAGTTCTTGTAACTGTTTGTGTGGGAGTTTTTTGTCTTCAATCAGGGATATTCGGAGGTTGGAAGCAAAGTGAAGGAATAAAAGGGGATTTATCTGTTTTTTGTGATTGTGTTGATTTTGTATCCCATTCTGGGTCATCACAGTTAGTTAGTTAGCATGTTTGTATATTCTGAAATGATTTTTGATGGATTTAAAAAATAATAATATGTAAATATTTTTATCTTTTAATGGAAGAAATGGTCACGGATTATGGTGTTGGTAGCACCCAGGACCAGTGATGACTATTCCACAGTGATTCTAAAAGCATCCAGGCGGGTGCTTTTAGTAGCTTTTAAACAAGACACGATAATGAAATAAGTCTCTTTGCTATTGACTGTGTGTCTGTCAATAGCAGCAGTCCTGTCCCTGATTCTAAGACTCCACTTATTTGATTTGATGGTTATTGACTGATGAATAGAGCAGTCCTAACAGAATCAAGTGACAGATCCAAAAACAGCCTACGAACTTTAGCTGCTCAGGACAAGAATTTCCAAACACAAAGAAATTAATTATAATAGTTTTCAGAGAATGTGTAGAGGTGCACAGACCTGGTCTCCCTCCCAGCAGATTCAAGGCTGACTTCATCCATGGTTCAGTATTTATCAATGGCAAGAAGCTTTATATCTGTGCTGCATGAATACACCAGACTTAAACCAATAGAATTCTGTTCTTGCTCCCCGACTTGAAAATAAATCAATACATAAAATCTTACTGTCTTGTGGCAATAAATTTCAAGTTTATCATTCCATGATTCCATAATTTAATTCAAAAGAGACAATTTTTATCACTATTGGTATTACAAGTTACCTTACTTTTTGAGTATTTGAAATGATTTACAGGAATTCTCATTTTGGGAAGAAGAAGGAAAAATGCATGTGAATGCTATTTAAATTTATAGTGAAATTATATAGGGAAACAGGGAGAATTTACAATAATATAAATAGGCAGGAAATTTAGGATAATTGAGAGTAATGGATTAGATTTAATCTTAAATTGAGCAGAGAGAAATGAGTAGAATCTAAGTTACATTTATAATAAATTCCATGAATTTCAACAGATCTTGAGTAAGCCTGGATTCATCCCATTCTTGGAATTCTTGGAAGCAAAAACATTGTGCAAATATTTGAAAAATTGTTGAAGTGATTACATATTTACAAATTTGTCATTAATTTTTATTTTCTGTAATTAATGTTTGTGATGTAGGATGCCTCATCTCTGTCACACTACTGTACCATTATTGGCTGGCATTCATGAACGTAATGTGGTTTTTGTCATATATACTTCAGAATGCAATCCTTGCAATCCATGTGTCATGAAAGAACTTCTTATAAGAACTCTATATTCACTGGGTAGCAGACTAATGGATTCCATGTTCAATATCATCTGGTGTTCCAGTAAGGTAATGTAAAAGTTATGAAGTGGAACAAAATAGCTATTTCATTCTAGAGCAGGGGTCCCCAACCCCTAGGCCACAGATCACTACTGGGCCTTTAGTCATTCACAACCGGGCCGTAGAACATACATGCACATCTCCACTTGCTCAAGCAGTGTGGTGAATGCATGGGTGTGGCTGTTACCGCTCGTGCATAACTATCCCCTCTTTTCTTCCTTCCCTGCTGGTCCACAAGGGTGGAAAGAATGAGGAACTCTGCTCTAATGCTATTTTTCAATGTATTTAAGAAGAACAGATTGATAAAGTGGGCTGAAAAGCTCAACCCCCTCCTAAGTATGCCAGTGTGCTGCAAATTCATTGACAACATCCATTTTCCTCTCTCGGTTCATGGAGACCTAATCCTAACCCTAAGTGGGTTTACCCTCCAATGGGATTTTGCCATGTATATAACATGAACCGGTAGAAAAAGTATACTAAAAAACTGAGCGCCCGCCTTAGCCTACCAATGTGCTGTGAATTCCTTTGCTACATAACTGTTACTCTAAGTGGGTTTATACTGCAGTAGCAATTGCACTTAGACTTATATACCACTTCACAGTGCTTTACAGCCATTTACTGAGTCAGCATATTGTCCCCAACAATCTTGGTTCTCATTTTACCGATCTCAGAAGGATGGAAGGCTGAGTCAAACTTGATCCTAGTGATATTTGAACTGCCAAATTGCAGGCAGCTGGCAATTCAGCAGAAGTAGCCTGCAGTACTGCATTCTAACTGCTGCTCCACTGCGGCTCTTATTAGGACAGGGAAGGGGGGCGCTCGCTTAAAAATATGTTCAAAATATAGCAACATTTATTCAAGGGTGTAATGTTTGAAAGAAGCAACTTTGCAATAGCATTTCTGTTTTGATCCATTGAAGAGGCAACCGATTTCTTCTCCAGGTATTAAAATGGCAGAATGAATTGGTAGAATGTTCCCTCACCAACATCATGGATGCAGCTTCTTGGATCAGAACTCTGCAGATGAATAGCAAAGGAAAAGCCAATGCTTGGAATGCCATTGAAGAAGCAATAGAAAATCCCAGCTGCCAAGCAATATATCTGTTCACTAGCGGATTGCCCGAAGGCCCTGTGGAAGAAATCTGTAGCCACTTTAAAGAGACAAAACAATCGTGTCCAGTGCATATTGTGCAATTGATAGAAAGTAGAGACGGCAATAAAATTAGCGGTCAAAAGCTATTGGAGAAAGTAGCCAAGATGTCTGGTGGTACTTTCCAAGCAATTGATGGAACTTCCTGTGAGGTAAAATGATAAGTGTGGTCATTCTGAATCGGATCGTCTGATTTGGGGGAACTGTGATAACTATTGGTTAGCTCTTTGGTTAGCAAAAGAAAAGTAGTCTGACTTGTTAAACTGCATCCATTTGATAACATGAAAATTTAATCTGTTGAGTTAATTCTATAAAGGCTCTTTTTATTTCTTTCCTTGATATATTTTGATGCTTTTCTGAGGCATGAAAATATGAGTTATAAAGAACAAAAATAATCACTAAAGTAGAAAATAAAATCATAATTAATGAAAAATTGTAAAAACTATAAAATTCATATTTAATAAAAACAAATATAAAGATACTATATATTAAAAGGTGGGAGGAAAAGAGGAGGACAAAAATGGCAATACCATAGGAAGCTCTAGTTGAAGAAGTAACCCTTTAGTAGGCACCTATGAATCATGATAGTAAATCCTTCATAAGCATCAGGGAGTCAAAGGAGAGCATTCAGACATATTGCAGAGAAAAATTGTCTTGTAATTCATATTATGACCCTTTGATATTCTTAGTCACGAAGGAATGAACACATGAAATCAAATAGTTGGAAAGGACTCAAATACTGTGTAGTTTTACCAATCTCAGTTCCCAGAAGAATGCAGAATTATTGCTCTCTAATGTCTTCCATCCTTTTAGGATAAGACTGGCTGTAATTTAGGTTTTCATCAGCCTGGTAGCATCTGCAATCATCTCAGCTTCCCTCCGCTGACGGATCATTGCACAAAACTGTAAGTTTAGGCACCAGTGGATTTTAACGTTATTATTAATCATTTTACCAACGTTAGAATGGAGCCGTAAGTGCCAATAGGGTTGATACTTATTATTAATCCATTTATATCAATCCCAATTCTCTGGTGAGTGATCTTGCACTTCCCAATGCCTATTGCTTTCCTCTGTCGCAGGTTTCCTTCGGGTGCATGGGCTCCAGATACTTGTAACACATGTCTAAGAAGTTCCAGACAAGAGAATTTAGGGGATTGTTCCACAAACAGCCATCATTTGCTGAGGGGAACACGAGTTCTTGCCAGAAAACAGACAGATGGCTATTACTATCTCAGTCATATTGTCCAAAAGGTGAAGGTAAACTGGTTTGCCTGAATTAGTATTTTTCACTAATCATCTCAATACGTAATTGATTTTCTGTAGAGAACTATAGATGCTGCTCCATTGACTTCTTCCACTTTTTCCAGACATGATTATTTATTTGGCTTGTGTCTTATACAAGAGTACCATTTTATAGATGTCTCTTTGAACCACAGTGGTATGATTTTAAAAGGTGCTGGTTTAGCCATTATTTTACAGCACAACTTTCTTCATAGAGCTGACACTATAGAAATCAAATTGGAAATGGGAGCTCCTGGGATAGCAACCTAATGAATAAAACACAATGCATATCATAAAAGCTTTGGGGGACTGTATTTGTATTAAAGGCCAAACTAGACAAAGCTTCTGCTATTACTGAGGAAGGTAAAACAGGAAAGTTGCACATTTTTTCTTCTTCGAACTGCCATGGGACGTTCAAGAGAAATAATCTTTCTGGAAAAGGTCTATAGAGATTTTCAGTCATCCAGGCCATGGTTGTCCTAAAGGTGCTTTTTTCAGGGGGCAACTTTCTTGTTTTTTTCTTTGAAGACATTTCTCATCCAAGAAGTTTCTTCAGCTCTGACTGGATGGTGAGGAATGGAAGGATGTATACTCCTTGCAGACAGCTCATCATTTGCATCCTTTTAGAGGGTCATTGAAGCACTTGGAGGTTTATCTGTGTCCCAGGGTCATCTGAGTAGACAGGACACAGATAAATCTCCAAGTGCTTCAACAACAATGAAAAAACTACAGAATAAAGTTATTTGCTAAGGCTCAGATGAAATGTCACCTACTCTGTTTACATTTCTTCAGTTTGATGGTTGGGCTGTACAAACCACTTTAAGAATAATATACTGTAAAGAACAAACAAGACATAAACTTAGTGTGTGCTTTGCTTTGAAACTGAAATATCATGAATATCTCTATTTATATATTGGAGACTTGTGCTTCAAAATGAAGGTGGTCAATATAAGATAACGCTATACAGGGTTAAGGGGCACGATGGCTTAGTGGTTAAAGATGCTGGAAAGCTGAAAACCCAGGTTTGAGACCTGAGTGCCGCATGACAGGGTGAGCTCCCATTACTTGCCCCAGCTCCTACCCACCTGGCAGTTTGAAAGCATGCAAATGTAAGTAGATGAATAGTTACCACTTCAGCAGAAAGGTAACAATGTTCTGTGTGCCTCAGCATATAGTCATGCTGGCCACATGACCATGGAAGCATTTTTGGACAATGTTCGCTTCCTTGGCTAAAAAAGAAGATGAGCATTGCCCACCTAGAGTTGGACATGAATGGACAGGGGAAACATTTACCTTTATACAGGTCTACAGGGTGGTATTTCTGGCTTCATTTCACAGAATTCCGACAAACATGTCCTAGTTGAGTTTGAAAGATGCCAGCGATCACGAAAAGGTAAGGCTCCATTTCGAAGACAAGAAACGCCTCTCTATGACATCATTCATTATGATGATGCCAGGTGGCAGCCATTATCTACAGGAGATGGGACCCTTGCTCCATGGGACAAGAACGGCAAACGATATGGCCCAGGCATCGTTCTCCAAGTAGCAGAAAGTTCGGATTATTCAGGTATGGCTAAATTTTGCCTTCTTTCCATTAAATACCCATTGCATTTTTTTTAACAATCCATGACTACCCTTGACTTCTTTCCAAAAGGGGAAGGGTATGCTTGGAAAAAGAAAGTAGAGGAAGGTGGGGAAATGGGACTGCAACTGCTACTTTCTTTCCTGTTACTTTTCCTCACAGGCATCCAAAATGTATTAGGTTTACAAGGGCATTCAGAAAAGGACAGTGGTTACCTGGAATAAGTTTTATCAATGGTTACAAAAGGGAAGGTTGGAACAAAAAACAGTTAGGATGAAATGGACCTAGACTGTGAATACTGCAACAATAATATGAATGTTAATGGTTTAGCAATATCTTTGTATGTATGGCAGAATAATGCCAGAACGTTGCACTGTGATGTTTGATATTTATAGTTGTACAATAAAAAATATACTTTAAAAAAGAAAGAAAAGGACAATAGTGTTTCTTTGCAAATGTTACATGGATTTTAAAATAGCCAACTGTAGAATAGCTGATTATTATATAATTTAATTATAAAGAAAATATATCCTTGGGTAGGAAATACCAATGATAAAGTAATTACACTCTAAAATACTGGCAGACAGTCACTAAGGCAAAAATACTCAGCCTGTTTCTTGCTGAGGAGAACGGGTTGGCAAGTCAGTGATTGAAATGGTTAACTTAAAACTTGTGAAAACTTAAACAATTCGTTCTGAAGACCCCCCTTCCCCCCACATTGCTCATTAATTCCGGTGACACAATTTTGGGTAGGGAGAAAAATGTTACAGTATAAGACAGCTATCTCTCCCTTATTGACTACCCCTGCTTTAAAAGAGTTCCACATGGAAAGCTGCCAACTGAGAGATGAATCCACAGAGGAGCAATATCTACTGATAGGAGCGGCTGGAGCCCACCTCTAACTTAGTAACGAGACAGATGTTGTTTCCTTCTAAAATATGGTTCCCTCTGTGTTTCCCTTTACAGCTTTCCAACATAACGAAGTGCTGATTAACTTCTGGAATGGCCGGACCAAGACAATATCAGCAGATGTTGCTATGAGGATCTCTCTTCCGTTATATGAGCGCATTGTACTTGAGCTTCAGATGCCATTGAGAGCCAGGCAGCTGTTGGTGGAGCAGAATCCAGATTATCCTTCTGTTGTGCCACCTGGATACCGGGCTTCTGGAAGCTTGCAGGCATAAGCATTTAGCTTGGATGCCTTGGCCTCAGACTCAAAAAATCCATTGTAATGGAGTCTGCGGGAGCAATACCTATTTGCCTCCTTGGTCTTTCTGCTGCCCACTACAGAATCATAGTACATCTTCAATAAGTTCAACATGGACAGATGATACTTGGATAGCAAAAGTCAGCTCATCAAAAGAGGAGCTGAACAAGAAGTTAGAAGACCAACTTTCAATAAGCAGACCTCCCACTTTGGAAAACAATAAGGATGCAAAAGGAGATAGCAGCAACCTAAAGAAGGAAACAAATTTAGCAGATGCAAAATCTTGGGAAGAGAATGAAACCAAAGTTGCAGAACCCAGTGAGGTACAAGATTATGTTGATTAGCTTATAGCTCGCTTCTCCAGCAAGAAGTCTCCCCACTTTCCCATTCCTCAAAGCAATTATAAGCTTGTTGTTTATTGTTAAAAAAATTTCCTAAGCTGAATATTCTAGGATAGTTAAGTATTTCCATCCTTATCATCTTTACTGTATTCAATGGGACTTTTTTTATTTTTGATAGGATCAGAAAGTGATGGATTCAGAAGATACAACGAACAATACTGGAACCATGGTTGATATGACGAACCAATGCAAGCAAATGGATGACTCAACAAAACCAGAAATGTGTGCAACTATATTAAAAAAGATGTGGGGAGTTTTGGTGACTTATTGATAGATACTGAAACCAACGTATCAGCATATTTTACTCTAATCTTTTGGGCACATTCAGCTCTTTTCTGCCAATAATAAAGAGAAGGTCAGGAGATCTGGTGATGTCACTAATCATCAGAAGGGTTTCTATTGCCCTCTCTCAGGGGAACAATATTTCTGTATATCTAGTATCAATGAGGCTCCAGGGATGCTAGCCTGAGCATCCTTTTGTCTTTGGATTTGTACACTTATAATATTGCCATGGCTACATCACATATTGTTGTTATGATGCAAATGTTTAGTTTAGTTTAATTGCACCTTGTACAATGAAATCAAACACCATCTTCAGTGTACATCATGACCATGAAAATAAACACAAATACACATCTTTTATACTCCACACATTGAATTGAAAACCCTTGACACCACACCAACACTGCACTATACAGTAGAATTCAACAGAGCTACTGCCCTGGGATAGCTGTTTTTCAGCCAATTTGTCCTTGTTTTTATTATTCTGTACCATATGCCAGATGCTAATAGTTCAAAAAAAGGGTGCCCAGGATGAGATGGATCTTGAGAATGTTTTGAACTTTCTTAAGGCAGCGGGAGCTATAAAGCTCTTCCAAAGGGGAGAGGGCAACCAATGATCTTCTGGGCAATGATGTAACCCTCTGGAGTGCTGTCCTATGTGATATTTTTTGTACTCATGTTCTTTTCTGATGAATTATAAGATACAATTATCCCTGAGAAAAAGCTTATTGTTGAATTGGTCCTTAACCTCAATGTTTTTTAAGAGACACCAAGGGAAGGATGTTGTATTAAAAACAGAAGACATTCAGGAATAACCAGTACTGTAGAAGCACTCTCATTTTTTTAAAAAGGGAAAACTACACTAAAGCGAATTACTGTAAGCAAGAGTAGGAGACACACAACCTTCAATTATCAACTAAATCCTGAGACAACAAAACCAAAGGGGAGGAATACTGGTGGTTGTCACCAGAGTAATATCTGAGGAGCCAGTTTTTTTCATCTCTTCAGAGACATCAACCACATAAAAGGAACGTACCTTAGACCAAGTAGACATCTATAGCTCCATGATGTTTCCCCTTTTCAGATCAATGTCTTCATATTATCTACACAATTATTGTTATTGTTACTGTGCAATGAATGTAATTATTTTCTATGTCAGTTTTTTTACAACCCAACTTGAATGGATCTTCAACCCAGCTTTCCCAAAGAAATGCTTCTCAGAAAATTTACTTGGCCAACAATTCCAAACTCCAGGCAAAGCTTGACTGGGTGGACAAGTCACTGAAGAAAGATCGTGTAGCTATTGAATCTGTTTTGCACATGAGAAGGAGCTACAGTGCACCACCATCTGGACAGGTGAGAACACTCTTCCTTTCATCTATATTTTTTATTTATTTATTTTGTCAAGCGATTATAAGATAACAGGTATAAGTATAAACATAGTTATGAATCCATGAAATGGATACATATAAGAAAAATAAAAAGAAACAATAGGACAGGGATAGTAGGCACGTTGGTACACTTATATACGCCCCCTACAGACCTCTTAAGAAAGGGGTGAGGTCAACAGTAGACACTTTAAGATTAAAGTTTTTGGGGTTTGGGGAAGAAACCACAGTGTCAGGTAGAATATTCCATACATTGACCACTCTGTTGCTGAAGTCGTATTTCCTGCAATCAGGTTTGGTACAGTGGGTTTGTATCTGTTGTGTGCTCTTGTATCGTTATGGTTGAAACTGAAGTATTCATTGACAGGTAGGACATAACAATATATAATTTTACATACTATACTTAGATCGGACCAAAGGCGGCGTAGTTCTGAGTTTTCTAGGTCTAGAATTTCAAGTCTGGTGGCATAAGATATTCTGCGACGAGTAGAGGAGTGGAGAACTCTTCTTGTGAAATATTTCTGGACTTTCTCAATTGTATTAAATATCAGATACGTAATGCGGGTTCCAGACTGATGAACTGTATTCAAGTATTGGTCTAGCAAATGTTTTGTATGCGCTAGTTAGTAGTGTGATATTACCAGAGAAAAAGCTACACAGGATTAGGTTAACAGCCTTTTTGACTATGTAGTTACAGTGGGCTCTAGCACTTAGATCATTAGAGATGAGTACTCCAAGGTCCTTGACAGAGTTTGGATCATCAACAAGGTCTTGACTATTCAGCTTATATTTTATTTTCTGATATTTTTTGCCAATATATAAGACAGAACATTTATTTGTTGAGATTTGAAGTTGTCATTTGTTTGACCATTGTGATAATATGATTAATATGATTAATATGAATCATATATTGCAGGGAAGGGCAACTTTTGAACACAATTGTGTACAGTTCATTTATGAAATACTAGGCCTAAACTGGCTGAGGGACATCTCAGCTTTGCTTTGAAGTGAAGACTACGACTTGGAAAAACTTACCCTGCTATAAAGGGGTCTTTTTTTCAGAAATTACTGGAGAAGGAAGCCCCTTGGGATAGTCCCAGAGAAGTGGATGCCAACCCAGCTAAGATAGACTTCAAACGGCAGAAGTGGGAGCAGAGACAGCTTAGGAAAGAGCAACAACAACAGGACATCCATCTCAAAAGAGAGATGCGGCTTGAAAATAAGAGGTAATGGAGTGATGTAACTCCCAAATTGGGTAGAAGAGAATAAACTGAAGCCACATAAATCTGGGGTGTCAAACTCACAGCATCATGGCAGTGTCACGTGATGTATTGGGACTTTTTCCCCCTTTGCTAAACTGGGTGTGGGCGTGGCCGGCGCATGATGCATCCGGACCGCAGGCCGGGAGTTTGACAGCCCTGACATAGAGGTTCTGTGTCTTTTGTTTTCAGTTCTTGTGACTTATGAGAGATAATATTCTTTACAAATAGTATGGTCTTGCTTCAGTCATAGAATGGGAGATTAAGTTCTACGTATGTCAAAAACTTGAGATCTCTTAGTCCTCATTGTAAAAATTGAAACAGTGTTTATCACACATCATTCATATGTTGGTAAAAATATATGAAAATGGAGCAGAATTGTTAAAGGAATAGTAATCCATTGTCTCAATTGCTGTCCATGAACAAGATTATTATGGTTCCAATGTTGTTAGATTTGATCTGTTCCTATTTAATATTTCCCTATGTATGCATGCTTTCCTGGGATTGCATGAATCCTGATCATGTGAAAAATTAAACATAATGATGTTCTCTGAAATGATCTCATGTGAGCCTAACACTACAAAGACTTGCAAACTTAAAATGTGGATTCAGGAGTAAAGTTTCGTAGCTCATTGTTTTATTTAGCATGCTAGGATGTGTTTATAAACAGGATCTATTTAAAAAAAAAGCTAGCTCATTTCTTAAACAGACAGCAGTCTCTCCAGCGGACATTGCAAGGCTCACAAAGGACTTCAGGAGCAGAGTGACAGAGCTGAGCAGCATCTGGAGCAGCTCCGAGGGGCAAAGACAGAGAGAAGAAGGCAGGAATCCCATTTTCAGGAAGAAGAAGGAAAGAAAGAGAACCAAAGGATTGAATTCTTAAAGGCACAGCACAAGCAGAGAGAGAAGCAGCTGGCAAAACATAATCAAATGATTGATGATCAGGAAAAGAAGAGGCTGGTGAGAGCACAAGTCTGTTTTGTCTTTTCCAAAATTATGAAAATGTTCTTCGGGGGGCGTGGGGGGAATAAATTAAGGATCAGGCATTATCAGGAACAGTTGCCACTTTTGCCAAAGAAAATATAACTCTCTGCTCAGATAAATGTTGTAATGTAAATATATGGAGAATCAGATTCATTTTATAGATTAATCTGAGTGCATTTGAGGGCTCAGAAGTTGAAAGTGGGATGGAATTGAAATGTAGAAAAGAAATAAAATCATATGAATATTTAAAGAAGCAGGTGGCTTTCTTAATTTCTAATCAGAAATTCAGAACCCAATGCTTGGAAATGTTGAGAGTTAATTATTCAGAACCAAGCAAATTTAATTTGTGTCTGTGTCTGTGTTTGTGTGTGTACCCACAGATGCACATATATACAACTACAAATATGTATATAAATATCTGTAAACTCTAATTCTCATGACCTTTAACTGGGCAAAATGGTGCATCATAGGGCAACAATTTTTGAATCAAACTACCTAAATAGACTCTTTTAAAGAATGCATCCAAAATCCAGGACCCATGACTTCCAAGGATTGAAATTTGAGGCAGTTTCGGCTATTTCAATGCTACAAGCTGCTGCTGGAGTCACATGATTTTCAAAGTTCTGTGACAGTTTCCCAGCCAGTCTGATAATCCCTGCTGGGGATAAATGACTACTCTGCTGGGTAGGAAAGGGAAAAGAAGGGAGAAGGAAGGGGGGAACAGCGCAGTAAGCATAACCAAATTCCTGCTTAATTACTACTCCAAAGCGTACCTTATTACTGAAATTTGCTACTCTATGTGTTCTAGCAGCATTTGAATTAGTTGGAACGTTGAAGCAGCTTAGCCGATTTGGGATGAGTTGTCTTCTTCACCAGTTAAGCTTCCATGCTATGTTTTTTTCATTTATTTTTCTTTCAGTAATTTTTAAAAGCTTTTTATCCTGCCCTTTTTATATACAAATCAGTGTGGCAATCATACCAATATTCCTTCTTCTTTCCCACAAAACAGTAGGGATTATGCGAGATTAGTTGGACTAAGAGAGAGACTGGCCGAAGTCACTCAATCAGCTTTCATGCCTAAAATAGTACTAGAGCTCTTGGTTTCTATGAAAATTATGAAATCACATTATTTTGTTAACAATACGGCCATATGGCCAGTACGCTCCCATAGAGTCGGCCTCCTCGGGGTGCTGCCGGCTGGATGGCTGGCGACCCCGAGGGTGCGGGCCTTCTCGTTGGGGGCACCCTCCCTCTGGAACGAATTACCCCCGGAGATGAGGATCATCCCTGATCTCCTGACCTTCCAGCGCGCGTTGAAAACCTATCTATTTCATCAAGCCGGTCTGGCATAGGGTTTTTTAGGATTTTAATTTGGTTTTTATCTAGTTTGGCTTTTAAACTTCTTATAAATTTCAGCCTTTCATATTTGGTCTTTTAACTGTTCTTAATTTTGTATTGTTCTCTGCATTTTAATTTGGCTGTGCACCGCCCTGAGTCCTGTCAGGGAAATAGGGCGGTATATAAGTACAATAAACAAAAGAATGAATGAATGAATGAATGAATGAATGAATGAATAAATAAATAAAAATAAATAAATAACAAGTTTGATGCATTAAAATATTTTTTGAAAAGAAGATGTGATAGAAGAGCTGCAAGTATATAGAATAATTAATCTGGTATCCTTACGGTTTATATTGACTGTTTCCTAGTATAATTTGATTGCTTATTGTACCCTATGACTATCATTAATTGTTGTACCTTATGATTCTTGACAAATGTATCTTTTCTAAGAGTATTTGCACCAAGACAAATTCCTTGTGTGTCCAATCACACTTAGCCAATAAAGAATTCTATCTGTCTGTCTTAAGTAATCTTATGTTCTTTTCTGTAGGCACTTCTCAGGAACAGAAAAGAAGTCAGGCAAAAGAATGCAGAAATCGCCCTGAAGGAACAGGTTGCAGAAAATAAGAAAAAGGAGGCTGTCAAATGCCAGTTGTCCCATAAGCGAGAGCAGGTTTTACAGAATAAAGAAAAGGAGATGCAGGTGCAGAAAGGACTCCTACAGTATCTCAGGGAACATGATCTCTTATTGCTCCGTGCTTCTATGCTACCATAGAATAAACCAGTTTTTGCAATGAAGGTACTAAAAGTGCTCACAGACAATGCATTGTGAAATAGTTCTGAGTCTGAAGCTGACGCTTAAGAACTGGAGAGGATGTATCAAATGATCATTGCTTTTCACCCCAATTTTAATTTTCTGTTTCATCTTAGTTATCTTCAAGCCATTTTTTTCTGATTTTCATATTTCATTTCAATTTTGCTTCAGCTTATTTCTTGAGAAACTGCAAAACTTCCTGCTCTTTCCAATGCCACCCGAAGCACCTTTGAAATACATATTAAATTTAGGAAGTGGAATAGCACCAACCTTTTGAAATTTAGTCTTGTCCACAGATGTATCCCAATATAAAAATAAATCCTTCAGATGTATTTGACTGGATTGTATCCCAATATAAAATTAAATATTTCAGATTTATATGAGTAGATTTATTTGCTGTCAATACAGTTCAGCTGTTTTCCCCTTTTTAAAATTCTTTTGGGAAGAATGATAACATATAAATGTGCAGGTAGAGTTTTTAAAAAATGTATTTCCTTTTCCCTTCTCACACTACATTAAAGTTATTTCTCCCCTTCAGATTATCCTTTTAATCATCAAGGTATTTTAAAGTAACTTGCCTGGAATAAAACTGGGTGATTAAAAATAATATTCCCTTCCAATCACTAAGTGCATTAAGTGGCCTTAAGTCTGTTTCACCTTCTCTCAGCCAAACAGCAGATAAAAAGAAGGATAATCTTAAAATGTACTAAAATTAACAGGGTATGCCAGGCCATATGCTTGATGTTAACCTGCAAAGGTCTTAATGGTTTGAGATTAGAAGCACCTAATGTACCAATTTCATCATCTGTCAAGACATTACTCTAATGCTCCTGCATTTTGGAGATTACTGAAGCTGTTATTGGCAACAAAGCTTTATGCTGCCTCTTGAGTTGGAATTGTCTTCGTTGTTACAGATTTCTAATGGTGTTCATCTTTTTCTCTATTTTGTATGCTAAAAGTAAAATCTTCTCTGTCAAGGGAAAGCATGCCATACTTGTGAGCAGGATCACCAAGCAGACAGAATTCTACACAAATAGGATTGACTGTGAGCAAAAAGACATAGCCCTATTCCTAATTCTATAGGCCAGTGTTTCTCAGTATTAGTAACTTTTACAGAGTTCCCCAGCCAGCATTGAGAGTTTCCTAGCAATTAAGTGAAATTGTGCTGCTCTGGTTGTCAATTGTCTCTCTTAAGGGTAATATTAGTTTGGACTTATCAGTGGGTCCTTTGGGCCTTTGAGTAGTTTCCTGAAAGCCAAAATTTAGATTAAAGATTTCTAATGTGATATATGTTATATTGGTGTCTTCCCTGGACTTTGACTGCACGTCCCTAAGAGTGGTTCATAAAATTTTATTATACTGCTTTCATTGTTCACTTGTGTCCATTTTTGTGTTTGGCTTTTTAGGGGAGATGTAATAGCAAAAAAAGTTTAGGAATCTCAGTTCCTAAACAGAGCCTATACTATGCTGTGTATTCATGTTACAACTGTTTGCATTGCAGTTTACTATATTAATCATATTTTTATGGGTGCACATTTTTAGGTTTCTATTGTCTACCAGAAATGCACATTTGGTTAGAAAGGTGGAATATTCATTTTAAATATATATATATTTAAATGTATCAGACTAATTTCCTTAACTTCTTGCCATTTCTAGAATGAGTTTGTAATGTCATGCTTTTGACCTGAAAAAGCAAAATTCAAACAGGAAAATTTAGAAAGTCTGTTTTTTTTTTCATTTACCCAAAACCAGAAGCACCATGAAAAATAGTTTCTTGCCCAAAAAAATTTATTAATTCATCCAACTTTCCCAACATCAGTAGATAGAGTTAGACGTATTTCCTTCTAAAATATGTCTCTCTATTAGTAAAAACAAATTTAACTAATATTTTGGAACATAAATGACTGCATACTAATTCACTGGAAATTACAATAATCATTTAACCATGTTAAATCTTTGATGCTTTCCAGACCAGTCTCTTTACAGCTAAGAAAGCAGAATGCTGATAGGAATGAGGGAGGGAGGGATGGAGGGAGATGACTAATACATGCCATCTTGTTCTCCATTGTCTTGAAATGGGAGCTGGACAAGTATTGAAGCTGTAAACGGATTTGATTTCCTTGACACTGGTGCAACGTAAGGTATTTTTCTGTGTATCAGGAGTCAGAACAAATCATCTGTTGACAGAAAAACTTGTAGAATACATCTAGAGATGCATTTAATATCAGCATCCTGAATCAAATTCTTGCAGTTCTTTCTTACCAGATGACCAGAACAGTCCTATAACTTCGAACTGAAGCAGATGAATACTCCTTAAAGGATTAGACCTTAATTTCCAAATTCAAAGGTCAAAGTGCTTAGCATCTGAAGAGGTTCTCAGTTTTCAAATGTAAACACCGAAAGCAGCTTCTCACTAAGGGGGGGGGGAGTCTTCTTTCTAATTTGGTGGGTTGATGAGAAGAGGTTTAGCTGCCTTCAGAACATCCAGATCAGGGTCTAGGGAGCGACCAAGACCTTCTAAAACCATTATGGCAAAAACAACACAGGCAAAGTTGCTTTCCAACTTGACCTAAAAGCACAAAGATAATAAATAGGTGGGGGGGGGAGGAAATGGAACTCTTTGTTATAAATAAAAATTATAATCATATTGTTCAGACTGCTTTTTGTAAAAATGTTTACAATAGGAATCAAAACAAATACAGTGGCTTGTAGTTTATTTTCTGGGGAAACTGACTGAGAAGACTGCAAATAGCAATTATATAACCGTGGGGGTCTTAGCGACTTATCATAGACACAAGCAGGTTCCCTGTTCAATCACATGACTATGGGATGGAGGCTATACAGTGATATTTTATGCCAGTCACAAATGCTTTATGACCTCTAAGACACCCTTTTCCAGACCATCATAACTGTGAATAGTCATTAAATAACCAGTCATAAGTTGAAGGCTACCTGTATTGACTATTTTCAACAGTCAACATTTTCTGGTACTTTCAGATTTTGAACTACAGCATCCAGAAATGCTGGATGAGCAGTCTTTACACATGAGAGATACACATTCTGCTTATTACATGGCTTTAAGCCACTGTGAAAAAGTTCATACATGTAAATGATCTCACCTGATGGGTCATAAGTAACTTGAAAACACTAGACAATAAGCTTCCAACCTGAAACTAAGAGAAAAAAATTAAAAATACAATTCAATTAATCAGGGCACCATAACAAGAATCACCAATTCAAATATAGCGTAGAATCATGCCAAGAACTGGATAGCAGATTTTCAACATTACTAAATTGTGTTTAGATTAAGTATTGTAATTTTTGTCAGGTGAAGAGCCAAAAAAGGCTTTCTGCATCATTCTGAACAACTGAACTCAACTCCCAGAGTAGGGCCCAAAATAGGCTTTATTTTCTTTTCTTTTTTTTGGGTGGGGAAAGTGTGCTAAGCTTGTCCCTTAAATCCCCCTCCTCAAATGCAAAAAAATGGATAATTGTCTGACTCTAAAGTGGCAGCCCCTGGTGTGTACTTTTGTATCCCTGACTTAGATTATAGGAAGCTATCTGTATACTCTTATCAGATTGTGTTCTGTGTACTCCTGCATGACTGACATTAACTGGCAATAATGCTTTTTAAAATATTTTTTATTGAAGTTTAAAATCATGAAGATAAAAAATGAATACAAACTAAGACGATTATAACCAAGAAAAAAATAGAAAGTGCCAAAAGGGGAAAAAGATGGAGAGGGGGAAATATGAAAAAGTATGGAAAAAAAATATGAAATCAAATTAACCAACAAAATGAGGGTAAGGATTGGCACCTAGCAATGGAGCCATCTGAGCTTATCTCTGGTTCCCTGGGAATCCCAAGCCTAATTATGTAACCAGGTCTTGAGGGATTTTCAGGATATCAAAAGGAATGGAGGCAGGGGTGGGATTCTACCTGTTCTGAATGGTTCGGGCGAACCGGATGTTAAAGTTACAACTGGTTCACCAAACCGGTATTTCAACCAACCGGCTGGCCCTGCCCCACCCCGCACCTCCCAGGAGTCTCCACGTGGCCCATTTTCGATGGCGGTAATGCAGGGTCCGTGCGGAGGCTCTGGGAGGGGGAAAAACGGGCCTTCCAGAAGTCTGTAAATGGGCCTGTGTCCAGCTTTCAGAGGGCCTCCAGAGCCCAGGGGAGACTATTTTCGCCGTCCTAGAGGCCCAGGGGAAGCCTCCAAACCCCTGGGAGGGCAAAACAGCATCCCCTGGGCTCTGGAGGCCCACCCGAAGCCGGAAACAGGAAATTCCGGCAGGCCACGCCCACCATGGTCACGCCCACCCAGCAACCGGGCAGCAAACCAGTTGCTGGGATTTTTGAATCCCACCCCTGAATGGAGCGAATTAATTTGGGAGGGGGGTGGATGGGAAACGTTCAGTGTAATGGGGAAGGCCACACACTGCTCAGAGATACATTCAACAAAAGACCACACTGAAATAGATAGCTGACCTTCCCCAGTGCAACAGCATTGTTTCTGGCCCTTGTCACCAGCTCTGCCATGTCAGCCTTGAATTTTTCCACATCTTTGCACTGGTTAGCTCGGGAGTGATAGAGAATCAACTCAGCCACTTTTTCCCCCTATGGAATAAATCAGATTTTATGAAGGAGGATTCAAGGCATGATATTTGCTAAGCAAAGCTTACCACTTTCAAGGAATTTCTCCCCCAAGCCCTGCCGCTCTCCAATATTTGTCTTTATTGGAGTTCTTATTCCAACGTAGATCAAAATATAACAGGCCAAGTAGAGCCGAAGAAGCTTCTTGGATGAGAAGCAAAACGTCTTCAAAGAAAAACCAGAAAGTCCAGTTGCCTCTTGAAAAAGCACCTTTAGAATCTAAAGAGTTTTGGTACAAACATAGCTACCCCTGATTTTTTTTTAACTGTGGAGTAAATCCTGATCCATGATTTCTGACTCTACTTGAAGGGTTTTTGGTTAGTTTAACCATAATTAATACTCATTCAAATACTTGTTGGATCCTCATCTATTAGTAAATTATAACATGCATTTTTTGCTTGATTTTCATTAGAACGCAATGGAAATCCAACTAATAATTCTGGCACTCAGGATTTATCATGTGCCAGCCCTGCAAAATATAATATATTCAAAAACCTGTATCTCAATACAATGTGTGAACCATGCTTCTAACTCAACATAATAAAAATTTTATGAGGTACAACAGTGGAGAGGTGAATCAGGAAAAGCATGCTGTACTTTTCAAAGACTAGATATTTTCTTCTGAACTTTCCAAACTTTGTAAGTCACAGTTAAACTCAGGACTCACCTGCCCTAATACAATGCCAGTGAACACTGCCCGGAAGTTCTCCAGATCTGTACTCTGCAACTCAGCCACAATTCCTGCATCCAGAAGCACTAGTCGGAGTGGTGAGGGAGAAGGTTGAAATTCTACAATTAGTGTATCCAACAAATCCACTATGACTGTCCCCTCTTCAGGACGATCACCAAAGTGTTCTGCTCCCTGGACCAGGATATTTCCAGGATGCAGATCAGCATGGACAAAGTTATCAACAAACACCTGAATGATTGAAAAATACACCTTATTGAAAAATGTATAACTTCTCATGGCAAGTAAATCATATTAAGAAGCCATTATCTAGTATAGAATCACTGTTTTCAACAGCATCCACTGCCATTGAATGCTGGGGTTTTTTTTAGTTGATTTGGTGAGTCCCCTCTTAAGGCTTTTTGCTAAATATTTAATGTATTTAAGCAAATTTCCTATGGGAAATTAAGGAATTTCCTCCAGATCTCTGACTTCTATCTCTTGTGAGTGTGGATTTAAAAAAACTGGAGTTGTTTTAGCAACATAAGCAAGAACACACCTACTTAAGCAAGAGTAGCAGAGGAAACAAATGGGAGCCATAAAAATGTCTATTTTCACTTTAGATTCCAAATGCTCTTTTAGTCCCTGCCCTTTCAGTGTTTATCCCCATCCAACATGTTTCATTGTCAATGGGCTGTTTCTTTAACATCCATTTAATGTTTTCCTCCCCAAATAGGGAATTACTGCTTTGTCATGCCAGCTCCCAGACAAGATATATCATGCCTGGTTTGTACTTGCCAGCAATTTTAAGACAAGAATTCATTATGCAATATAGTTTATTCAGATTGCATCATTGGGATGACTTGATTTTTTAAAAATAATACAACATATGACTTTATTACAATATAAGCTAAATTGAAAAAAACGCCCAAACTTAACTTAACAATATTTTCTTACCATCTTTAGAAGCATATCCATTCCCATCTTGGCTATTTTTTGCCTTAGTTCCCTTTTGGTTTCTATGTGCAAATAGTGGGATATGGGTTTGCTCTCCTTAAACAAAGATCAGGAAAATAAGAAAAAACTGTACACGCTTGCCAACAAATCTTTCAAGAATATTCTCTATGATGCAACATAAGCTCTAAAACTCTCATCATTGACAATGATAAAGATCATTGACTATGGGCTGCAGGCTTCTTCATCAAAATATTAATTGTCAGCACTGCAAAGATACTGCCTCTCAGCACTAGACATATGCAGTTATATTGGCATTCATTTTCAGTGTGGAAAAACCTTTAAAAGCTTAAGAAACTTTAATGAATGCAGTTGTTTATAGATCTACTTCTGCAGAAGTCTTTTTCTTTCATGTATCCCTAATCTTGTAATCTTCTTTCAAGGAGCTAAACAATTATTTATTTCATCTTGAGTAACAGACACCCAATCCCCAAATCACACATAATGAAGTCTATTTAAGTCAAGGGTGTACCAATATCTGTGGAGATTCTCAATCATCCAGGTCATGCTTGTCCCAAACTTGTTTTTTCAAAAAAGGAAATTGGACTTTCCTGGTGCTTTCTTTGAAAACATTTCACTTCTCTTCCAATAAGTTGCTTCAGTTCTTCAAGAAGCAGATTCTGGGATGAGAAGATAAACATTTTCAAACAGAGGGTTCTCCTCTGTCCTGGTCCTATTAGATCTCTCGGCGGCTATCGACCATAGTATCCTATTGCGACGGTTGGAGGGGTTGGGGATTGGTGGAACCGTCTTCCGATGGTTCTCCTCCTTCCTCTCTGACCGTTCGCAATTCGTGTTGGCGGGGGGGGAGAGGTCCACCTCTAGGCCCCTGGTTTGTGGGGTGCCTCAGGGGTCGGTCCTTTCTCCCCTCCTGTTCAACATTTACATGAAGCCGCTGGGCGAGATCATCCGTGGTCTTGGAGTGAGGTGTCATCTGTATGCAGATGACACCCAGCTGTATATCTCCACTCCGGACCACCCCAACGATGCTGTGGGGACTATGTCTAGGTGCCTGGAGGCCGTGCGGGACTGGATGGGCGGGAACAGGCTTCGGCTCAACCCATCCAAGACCGAGTGGCTGTGGTTTCCGGCGCCCCGATATAGCCAGCTGACACCTTCGCTGGCTATTGGGGGGGAAGTTCTGCCCCCCACAGAGAGGGCTCGCAATCTGGGAGTCCTCCTGGATGTACGGCTGTCGCTCGAACATCACATCGCGGCCGTCTCCAGGGGGGCGTTTCATCAGATCCGTCGGATCTACCGGTTGCGGCCCTTCCTGGATCGGGACGCCTTGCGCACGGTCACTCAGGCCCTTGTCACCTCTCGCCTGGACTATTGTAATGCCCTCTACATGGGGCTCCCTGCGGGGAGCATCCGGAGACTCCAGTTGGTGCAAAATGCAGCCGCGAGGGTGATTATGGGGGCGTCGCGTAGCGCCCATGTGACGCCTCTCCTGCGCGAGCTGCATTGGTTGCCGATGGCTCTCCGGGTTCGCTTTAAGGTTCTAGTTTTGACCTTTAGGGCGACTCATGGCATGGGACCAGGTTACCTTCAGGACCGCATTCTACCAACGTTCTCCAACAGGCCGGTGCGTTCCCACAGGGAGGGTCTGCTCCGGGTGCCGTCGGCCGCTATGTGTCGTCTGGCGGCGCCAAGGGGTAGGGCCTTCTCTGTGGGTGCCCCCGCCCTCTGGAATACTCTGCCACCGGAACTTCGTACCGGCACGGACCTGAGGGCCTTCAGGCGCGCGTTAAAGACCTGGCTCTTTGAGCAGGCCGGCCTGGGCTGAGATAATGATTTTAAATTTGATCTCCTTTTTAATTTTAAATTGGGTTTTAAGGGTGGGGGGGGGTTTCTTAATTTTAGTCTGCAGCTAATTCTAATATTTAATTACTTTTTAACTTTTGTATTTGTGGGGTTTTTAGACGAGCTGTTCACCGCCCTGAGTCCCTTGGGAGAAGGGCGGTATATAAATGTAATTAATAAATAAATAAATAAATAAAACAAAATGCCAAGAAAGTCCAGTTGCCTTTTAGGGGGAAAATGATATTTGGGCCAAGGTTATACCCTTTCAGACTAAAGATACCTTGCTTCCTTCAAAAGCTTAGGTACAACACTGGTTTATCTTTGAAAAGGTTGCTACTGAATAGCCATCAAAGTGACAGAAGAAGAAAAAGTATTAAATAACGGGAGATACTATTCACATTTAATTAAACTTAATTTAAATTAAATATTTTCTCTGTCCTTTTTATTATTTTGCTGTTATTTTTCAGGCTGTCTCTTTTTTTGTAACAGTCTCCAGCTTAGAGAGATCTTCCATCAAAGTTGGATGCAGACATAGTTAGAGCATTTAATCAGCACTCTTGTATTTAAATAAAGTTTGTTAAGTTTCTTAACTTTCTGCAATCCTGCCAAACTTTCAGGCAGGTAACAAAATTTGGGGGGAAGGGAAGTGAGAATCCACTGATACCAATGCAGTAATGAGCTTTCATGACTTATGAGATTAACAGTTTCTAACTATTCATAAAATCGGTTAACATATATTTTTGCTAACTGACAGAGATGGAACAGTTGATCACCCAAAGTCTCAGTGGAAATTACAGATGTTGCTGAACCATAACTCCCAGTGTCTCTATTAGGCTGGGTAGAGGCCTTTCCCTGCTTCATCTAACCAGTATTCTTACCTCAAAAGTTTCCACTAGGACATTTTTTGTCACAAATGGGTGAAGAGGAAGGGGAAATTTCACATAATCTGTACCCTTGAAATTCAGATGGAAGCGTTCTAGGTTTTTTGCTTCATAGCGCAAGTCAATCTAAAAGAAATGAAGAAAAAAGGATAAGTACAAGGACTACACATTCTTATTACATTAAGATAACCATATGCAAATCCTAATTTAGTCTTAAAATTATGCAGGAGCTGTGGGCCAATGTTACCTAATAGACTAACCTTCTTTAGAACATTGTAGCTTTCATACTTAGAAATAACAAAATAAATAAAACAATCTTATGAACAAATACCAGTATTCTCTTGTGCTACCCTCAGTAATAATATGGATGACAAAGCTGAATTATCTTACAGATTGCTGAACAGAATGCATCTTGATAAAAGGTTAAATAGGTGGAATAAATTAGCTGGATTCATAGGCTTCTGTTTCCATCTACAGCAGAACAAAAATGACTCAATATGCAGCATGATGTCACAACAAAAAATCTGCCTTGTAGGACATCAGGATTACAAGTGTCAAATTGTCCAAATATCTTCCCTTCTGTTTTCTAGAGACATTTATAGTTGGTTTTGGTCTCACAAAATACAAAAAATGTTTGGTCGTATTTTCTCACTGAAATCTTAAGAAATGTTTTTTTTTAAATATGGAAAGTTCAAAACACAATTACATGAAATAAAATATTCAGTTTTAAAACCAGTCTGGGGGAAGTTATAGGTTTTCAGGAGACCAAATTTGTATTTAATTATTTACTAATAAAACCCCAATAAATAGGGATGGAAAGAACAGCCAAAAAGTTGATACTATGCAAGGTACTGGTTGACGGGGAAGATGAAGAAAACCAAAATTAAGGAGTACAGAGATTGGAATACCAAACATAAAATTCTTCTGAATTTATTCTATAGGCACTATTTATTGTTTACAAATATTAAATCTATGTCAGTTGCAATAATGTAAAATTAAATTCCACAAATTGAAGGTTGTGAAGTATAAATAATTCTTCATTTAGTGTTTCTCAACCTCAGCAACTTTATCACAATTTGAAATCCACGTACCTTAAAGTTCCTGAAAATGAAAAACACTGGCCTAGAAAGGCACAAGTGCAGAAAATAAAATAATAAAACAAAACTATAAGCTACAGTTCAAGGCAAACTGTTTCTACCTGCTGAATCATGAGTTTCTCAAACTCTTCCACAATCTCAGTCACACTGAGCCACTTAATTCCAGGGAAAAGCTCAAGAAATCGACTGCCAATTTTCATGAGAAATAAATCCATGTGGACCTGCTGAACTAATCCAGGATGCAGCACCTAAGTAAGACACAAGGCAAACAATCTCTTATGAACAAACATCTACTCATTGCAACAATTCAGGTATTGTGATGATATAGTCCATACTTCCAGATTTTATTATTTATTGTATGGGAATATAATTATAAAGCTGCCAGGAAGTTTCTCTGTTCTTGTGAATTCTAGTCTTTATTATCTGTGGGACAAAGTATCTCATCCTTGGCAAATTGAAGATGTGGGGACTTCCAACTGCCAGAATTGTCCAGCCAATGGAAGGTTGAAAAACAGTGGTCTGTATTATTGGAATAGATTTATAATTTTAAAACGAGCTAAAAAGATGCCTCTGAATAAACTGGGAAGATTTCAAGAATATCTTATTTAAAATCAACACAACTACCAATGCTCACAAATTTTTTAGAATAAACAACCTGCACAACTTACTGTTGCTTTGATGGCTGGGCATTCAGAAAACAGTGCAAAAGATATTGCTGGGGTGGTAACATACCAGGGGAACAAATACATTCTCTCTGTTCCTCAGCCATCTTGTCTTTTTACTCATATGCATATTTAATTAATCTATAAGGGATAATGAACTAAGGCTTTATTTGGATTGCAACAATTGATCTGGGGATATAAACTCCTGAATTCAACAAAACACAGTTCTGAGTACAGACACAGAGTATCAAATCATAACTTATTTTGAGATAGGTATTTGAAATTGCACCATTCACTAAATACATTATTACAGTTCTAAAACTGTAACATTTATTTTAGTTGCAGACGTATTACATTATTCAGGAGAGCTCAAAAGTATCTGTGATTCATAATGGAGAAAAGCAATGATAGTCAAGGAGCAAGTTACAACAGTTCTACACAAGTTTATGTTAACATTACTCCAATTATATTCAATGAACCTTACTCCTTGGTTCTTGCTATATATACTCCATGAACATTTTATTGCATTTTAATGTTTGCTTTAAATCAGGGGTATCAAATTTGCATTGTCGTGATGGCATCACATGACGTATCGGGACTTTTTCCCCTTTTGCTAAACCGGGTGGGGGCGTGGCCAGCGCGTGACTCGTCCGGCTCGCAGACTGCGAGTTTGACAGCCCTGCTTTAAATGCTTACAATTTATTTTAAAAGTAACAGATCCAGTGACTACATGAACACATCCATGTAGTTTTCTTGGTAACAAAAATTGTTGCCAATTGCCATTTCTGGAATTTCCCAATT
The DNA here is from genome assembly GCA_023653725.1 of Bungarus multicinctus. Lineage (NCBI taxonomy): Eukaryota > Metazoa > Chordata > Lepidosauria > Squamata > Elapidae > Bungarus > Bungarus multicinctus. The sequence goes on along the minus strand of CM042848.1, from coordinate 61,993,328 downwards.
CAATATCATTCTGGGATTATGTGATAGCCCCACCAATAACTAAGCTCCACCAGGCACCAAACAGGGCCCGAGCCTGTTTAGCTCTCCAAGTTCTGCTAAAATAACTACCACAACTTGCATTTCAGGAAAAAAAAATAGCAAATTGTTTTTTATGCTTTAAACCTTAACCGAATCCATCTATCCATTTTGTTATGTGTTGCTAAGTAGGAATGAATAGTTCTGCAGCCATATTACCTTAATGGCTACTGAGAAAATATGGTTCCCCTTGGAAAATAAGGGTGGGCGTAAACTTCCAGAGCTGGAATTCTGTACGACGCTTTCATAGAAATCATATTTATGAAGTGGTTGACCGTCACTTCCCAAAATATCTTTGTGCTTCCTCCACCAGAACCATCTGAAAAGTCCTTTAAGACCTGAGATCTTCCAGACTTCCAGAGCAGAATCCAACACAGAAATCTTTGTGCGTTCACTCAGCACTGGATCTTTTAACGTGGAATTATCTACATACGCTTTGTATACTTGAGCCACACACCCAGATCCAATAGGTTCTCTGCTTTCAAACATGAATATCTTCTCCCAGACTTCTCCAAAGGCTTTATCTAAGGAGCGTTTGGTGTAATCCCATGGGTGAGGAATCACTTTGATGTGAAGCTTGGAGAACTTGACACAAAACTCTTCAGAAAAAAGGTCCCGCCTGGTGCTTGCCCACTGCCCCAGTTTGATGAACGTGGGACCAGAGGACTCTGTAAACTTAAGAAGTAGGTGGAGCCAGAGTGCAGCAAAGCTCGGAGAAAAATAGGTAAAAGGATAAAACCAAACCAAAGGGCTAAACTTCAACAACAAGATGAAACCTCGGATAATTACAGAGAAGGCAAATCCAAGATCCCGAAGGAAAGCCACTGAAGAAAGTCTTGCTTGACTAAGAAGACCACCAACGTTGGTGTTGATAATTTGACCAGCGACACCTTCGCACTTTGTCTTCCGAGACAATCCTTCAGCCCCCCAGCATACAAATAGGATCTTTGCCACCGCCTGGCATCCAGACCAGTTTTGAATATTAACACGAGTGAACCGAGTCACCCGTGTTTTCCTCCATTTTCTTACAAAACACAGAGTTTTCTTCACAGTGAGGATTCTGACACTGGGAAAGAAGTTCCGGGCAGTCCAGTAACAAAATATACTCATCCTTACCGAAGTGGAGATATTAAGGATCTGGGAAAGAAGGCGGGTTCATCTCCTGGACTTCAGGAAACCATCTGAGAAGGTAAAGGTGGAGCACTCAGCTTTCCAAGAGGCAGGCAGACCGTTTAACGCGGGAGGATTAGAGGACTCGCCTTTCCCACGGGAGACTTTTGCTGGAAGGGACATCAGCCCTCGGCCCTCCGGCATCTTTATATCACACCCAAGTCGAACAAGGCGGCGTATTTAGAGAGGCAATCTCCCCCGCGGGTTTGGTAATCACAGGGCACGCAGCGGAAATCCTAGCCAGCTGTAGCTAACGTGAATTCACGTGCCTCCGATTGCTCACCTAAGGTGGGGTCCCCCGTCCTCCCCGATCGTTGTTTTCTTTTCTCTTTACAGTAATTTGCAAAGCGCTCTTGTTTTCATCTCTGGCTTCTTTCGAGGGGAAAAAGGAGAAGATTCATCGGCTCGGCAAATTTTCCCCTTCAGTTGCTGGCCGGATGGGTTGGGGACGCCCCTGTAGAAGCTCAGATACCTTCAATGGAGCGGCCGCTCCAACGAATCTGGCGGGAGGGCAGGTTGGAACGAAAACAAGCGACAGCGTTCCATTTCCAAAGGCTTCCGGGATTCGGGCGGGTGAGGTTCCCGCCTCTTAAAGAGACAGGCCGCGAACAATAAGCTCGCAGAGTAGCATCTTCGAAAGCGCCTACGTTGATCGTCACCACGCGCGGAAAAGAGAAGGAAAATTGGGTAAAAGTGTAAAAAAGGTAGAAATCTTGAGCTTGGCCCTGGGTTTTGGTTTTTAAAAATCAAATGCGTATCAGGCCATCTTATGTGAACAGGCGATAAATCCTCCTAGAAGCTAGAGGATGAAAACCGAGGTGGAAATAGGTCATTTAAGGATATTATAAAATGCAACTCAAGTATAGTTCCGGTATTGCAACAATGCTGAGGTTGGTTTTCTTTTTTTCACATAGCATCTGGAACGAATTAACTGTAGTTTTGGCCTTATGTTTTCTTGACAAACCCCATGGTCCCCTATGCTTAGGGTTCAACGTGTCCCAAGAACTCAGAAAATAGGGCTGAAGGAACCACAGTCCATGATTGCAGATAAGCTTATCAGAGGAGATCAGGCTAAGAAAGTTTAGGCCACCATATAAGAGGATTATTACTTGCAATCAAGGCAGGCAAGCTCATTGGAATTTATGCTTAGTCTTTTTTTAAAGTACATTTCTCAGTGGAAATTGTATAGGTAGTCCTCGTTTATTTATTTACAGTGGCATTGAAAAAAGTGACATGACCATTTTTCACACTTACGATTGTTGCAGTATCCCCATTGGTCATGTGATCAAAATTTAGACACTTGGCAATTGGCTCTTATTTATGATGGTTAGAGTGTCTTGAGGTCATGTCATCACCAATGGTGGGATTCAAATTTTTTTACTACCGGTTCTGTGGGCGTGGCTTGGTGGGCATGGCAGAGGAAGGATACTGTAAAATCTCCAGTCAGAGGTGGTATTTGCTGGTTCTCCAAAGTACTCAAAATTTCTGCTACTGGTTCTCCAGAACTGGTCAGAACCTGCTAAATACCACCTCTGGTCATCACCTTTTGCAGTCTTCTGGTCAAGCAACGTCAATGGGGAAGCCAGATTGATTTAACAACCGTTAGTAAGTGAATCAACTGCAGTGATTCACTTAACGGTGAAAGGCCCTTTCAGCTTAACACTTAACGGCAAGAAAGATCACAAAACGGGAAAATTCACTAAACAACAGTCCTAGCAACAGAAATTTTGTGCTCAATTGTGGCCATAAGCCGAGGACTTCATGTGTTGACTTCACTGAGAGTTTTGTGTAAAACCCATCCTTGGCCTCTGAATGACATCCAGAAGCAATCACTTTTAATTTCAGTAATTGTAGTAATTTTTAATTACCATCTGAGGAAATTCAGAGGGACTGCAATTGGTACACAAGATGGACCTGTGCAAAGGCTTTTCCTGGCCAAAGCTGCCATTCTTCTTTGAGCAGTAGCTGCATGTCCAGGAGAATATCCAGATTGTACACTAACCTAAAATGGGGAAATGGAACATCCTCCCTTTAAGCCACTCAGATTTGGCTTACACATGCCAGATTAGCACTCTCATCCATAATACAATCAAGGGCAAGGGCAGGCATATTTCAAACCAACTTGGCATTCATACTAGGGCCCTCATAGGATCCAGTCACTTGGAACCAAGGCTGAATATCGAGGACTAGATCTCCAGATCAATACTTTGTAAAAGAAGCACCCTAATGTTAGTCTATGTCCTGCTGAACTCAAAGTAATTTACTTCTGAATAAGCCCATATAGAATTATAGTCCTGTTCCCATGTACTTAACCGCAGATAAGTGTAATTATCTGGATTAACCTGCTCTGCTTCTTAAAGTCAAATTGCAATGATTTCTCATTATGCCTCTTTTCTTTATTAAGAAAATGCCACATACTGTAGTTGCCTTGTACACTATTTTTTGATATAATTATAATATAATCTCTTGATCCTCTTTTTTGTCTGAATGAGTAAACAAAGTCTGGTAAAGGAGACATCTTTCTTTTCAATTAAATATAAAAATTAGCTGCTGCAGCTTGGAGGGAAGGAGTTTTTCTTTTTTAGTTTCAGCTGATTTTTCTATTTGGGTATCTGCAATAATTGCCACATCAGAAAGCTTTTAAATGTTCAGTGTTTGAAGAAAATTATATTTTTAGAATTCTTTAAAATATGTACAATTTTAGAATTTTAAAATATGCAAAAGGAGAGCTTGTGTGGTCTGGTGGTGAAGGCATCAAGCTAAAGACCAGGAGACTATGAGTTCTAGTCCCACCTTGGACATGACAGCCAGCTGGGTGACTTTGGGTCAGTAATTCTCCCTCAGCCCAATCCATCTCAAGGGTGTTCATGTGGGAAAAAATAGGAGAGGAAACAGTATTATGTAAATTTGCTGCTTGAGTTACTTATAAAATAATAAAGGTGGTATAAAACTCTAATAAATAATAAATAAAATTATCCCCCTGTAAAAATAAATATGTTTCTCTATACTCTTTTGCTAAAATATCCTCTAGACTGGTTGTATGACTGGCATAAAATGTTTTCAAATTCTCAGATTGTTCTTGTTTGAAAACTACTATATTGCATCAATGTAACTATTTGGAATTAATAACAAAACTGGATTATGTAAAATCATACTTTAGGGCAATGTGCAAATCCACTATAATAAAACATTTGTACAATTCATAAATCCAACTCATGTTAAACTTGCATCTGGTAGCAATTGTAAAAAGACAAGTCAAAAATTGTACGGCTCGTCTAGAGTCAAACTCTATTATCAAGTTTTTCCATATCAGTTGTAAAACAGATCTATGGAAGAGATTTGAAACTTTGGCTTTGCATGATGGTATTGCCAATTTTATCACTTTGCATTGTTGCAGTTTGTGCCAGATTTCTACACAAGCTAAACACAATGGAAATAATTCTGTTATACTATTTTTCTCGATCAATTGTGGCATTAGAGTTTAAATATTGCATACAGTGTAGCACATTGTAGGATCTATCATGCTATCATGATTTGTAAGCCGTGTTTCTTGGCTTAGCATGGAGCAGGACCCGAGTTATTGTGTTTATTTTTAAATAATTTGGTTTTTTATGAAAAGCTAGTTAGTTTTATGTTTTGTAAAGCTCCAAGATCCTTGGGGCAAACATACTACAATTATCTGACACAATGAGTTTTTGTCTATGATGTATATTGTATCCTAAAATATGTCTGAAATGTTGTCAGGCTGAGCTTAAAAATCACCTAGTCATGAAGAAATGTCATTATGTTCCAAAAACAGGATAGCCACGATCAAACAAATATTTTCCAATTCAGACCTTGCTAGTCTAGAACCATCCAGATAACCTGGATCTATTATCTAATGAAATCTGGCTGTGCAAATTGGGGGTGTTGGCGGCTATCCTGTGTTTGACATGCATTTTTTAAATTAACACCTAGACAAGAGGCTTAGACAAACTAACTCTATTTACTGTTGTAAATTATGAGATAACAAATTTTCTACTCTAAGGTCAAAGGGATAATTACTTCTCTCTTTTGTTTTAGGAGGTGCCCAATGCCTCCTAGACACTTAATCCTCTGGAATATGTAACCTTCCCTTGTTGATATCTAAACTGAGAGCTTTGGGATGGAGAAGATGACAGAGGTTGAAAGGCTATAAATCTTGCTCAGCAAAAGTGTCAGGGAATTTGTTCAGCCAGCGTCCAAATGCAGTCATAGACCCTGACACAAACTTGTGTTTTATATAAATAAATATATTTACATAAAACAAGATAGTCAGGCAGACAGGAGCATTGTCAGGTATATTAAAAAGCAGGGACATCGTGAGGTAAATTACAGGGCACCCAGAAGAAAAAGGGGGGAACCCTCCCACACCACATTAACCAATCACAGTGCAGATTGTGTTAGGTAGGAGCCAGCCCTCTCTAACAAACCACAACTGTTTGTTGTGGCTCACTGCACAACTCACTGTTCCAGCTACTAAATACCTTAACAAAAAGCAACCGCTTTGTGAGTTGAATTCCAAGCTGTCCCCATTGCTCAGGCCAACTGCAGCAGATTGAGGAAAGACCTCAGGTGCTGTTAGTAAATGAGACAATTTTAATAAATATGATTCATTTTATGGTTTCTGGAAGCCTTCTTGTTTGCACCATGAATATTCTGAATTAGCTGAGAACCCAAAAGTTTTAAAAAACAGCCATTGTAGTCCAACTAGCAGCCTCCAACTTGAGAAAGCTGTCCTGGACTTATATCAGAAATACAGAATCCACAGGTTTGTTATGAGTTCAGAGGAGTCTGTGCAAAAAATAATAAGAAGAATTAAACATGCCTCTACCCTCCGACATTTCCCAGACTTGAAATTAGGAACACCTCACGAACAAAGAAAGGGATTTTAATGTCCTCCCTTCCTCAGCCCTTAATGGACCTTCTGCTCAGCCTATTTTAGGCTGAATTTGTTTCCTCCAGTCATGTTTAATTTAAAAAGAAGTCATCAGGAGTCAAGCTTAATCTGCTGGAGACTTTGCCTTTTTATTCTTGCCAATCCAGTAGGATGTTGGAAATTATGTAAAACATTACATTTTGCAATATACAACACCTTGTATTGATGTATTTTTAGATGTCAGATGTTAGAGGCAAGAAGCATTCATTCCCCAGTAAGACATTCGTTGTGATATTCTATGTATGTTGCCTTAGTTACAATGCAAATGCAATATAATTTTGTGCAGTTCAAACTCTAATGTGCTTGGGAAAATATTGTAGATCCTTGCAACAAATGTTTAACATTATTATTGTATTTTTATCACCTACATGCAAGGGAGGCCTTTCTGGACTTTGGTGACTGAGGTTGTAGGGTGTTCCATGCCATAGGAACAAAATAAATTACAGTTTTTCTTGAGAAAGAGTCCAGTTGGTCAGCCCAAATGGGAAGACACAGGCCCTGATTATGTAATTTATTCTTTGCTCAGTAGGTGGCAGTCATAGAACTTACATGGAGATTGTCTAAGCGTACACTCTTATTGAATAGAAAAACCTCTTTTGGGTCAGGATTTCCCACTTTTAAGGAACAGCATTTCTATTTAGTTGTCCCCTGATAATTGAAAGAGGCAATATGTAAAAATCAGAAGTTTCATTACCATTTTTGCCATGGTTAAGTGAATTATAGCAGTTAAGTGAACCACATTATCTTAAACAAATCTGCCTTCTCCCATTGATTGATTGTCAGAAGGTGGCTGAAAAGATTGCAAATGGCAATGAAATGACTCTAGGATGCTACAAATGTCATAAAACATGTCAATTGTCAAGCAACTGAATTTTGATTACATGATCATGGAGATGCTGCAATTATTGTGTGAGTAGTGATTGTAAGTCACTTTTTTTAGTGTAGTTGTGACTTTGAATGTCACTGAATGATTGGTTGTGGGCTGCAAGGGTTCAGGAGAGCTCCTAGCTAAGATTCTGTGCACTCCTGGATGGCCCCGCCCACCCCTCTCCTCCCAGGAGGCCCATGCGGCCTATTTTGGATGCAGGTAAGTGCAGGGCGCACGCGGGGGGTCAGGGAGGGTGAAAAACAGGCCTCCCGTAAGTTCAGAAAGGCCAGAAATGGGCCTGTTTCTGGCTCCCAGAGAGCCTTCTGAGCCAAGGGAGGACAAAAACACCCCCCAGCCGTGGTGCAGGAGGCTGACTAGGCCACACCCACCATGGCCACGCCCACCCAGCAAAATTGCTAAAATTTTTGAAGCCCACCCTGCACAGAGAGCCAGTTTTGTATAGTTAGGCTAAAATGGTGAATTCTGGTTGTGCCTTAGGCAGAAAGCCAGCTGGTGACCTTGGGCCAGTCACTTTTTCAGCCCTAGGAAGAAGGCAAGTCATATCTTAAATATAGCCAAGAATATTGCAAGAATTAGATCAGGCAGTTGCCCGAACAGTTGTGAGAAGACAAAAGCTAACTCAAAGGCATCCCCTTCCCAAAATTTTGGTAGGATGTATGAATTTATATCTTTTTTTATTAAATATTTTTATTTGTGTGTCTGAACATTCATCACCACAGCCAACTGCCATAGGGTAAAATTCAAGCATTTTTATAAACGGACTGGACACAAACATCTAGAAAACAAAACAAAAAGACCCTAAGACAATTCAGACATACCACCTGGTAAATTAAGCGTTCTGCAAGACAATTTGATGAATGAGTCAAATTCCTTCCTTGTATCACCAGTAGAGCTTTTTATTTATTTATTAAACATATTTCTATGCAGCCACAATCAAAACAAGTCTTGGCAACTTACAAAGAAAACAACACAGTATAAAATACAGAAATAAAAAACACAAAATCCTACCACATTACAAAGAGAAGAAAAAGACAACACATCAAATCAAAACAAAACAAGAGAAAGGTCCCTGAAAATGCTTCAAAAACTTTTGGGAGAAAAGTTGATCTGGGCCTCATGAATCCAAGGAAAAATATCCTATTCCATCCCCTCTGCTTCCCCCAAAAGTAGGCATGGCTCTTTTTTAGTAAAACTAGAGTCATTATTTTATATAGTTACTGGAAAAATTACTGTCAAATTTCCTTGTACAGGTGGCTACAGCATTTTGAAAGTAAATGATAAGAGGAGAAATTATTTGGTGCTTAACTTTGCTAAGCTTTGATAAAAAAACACTGACTACAGTTGTAATGCTATATGAACATATATCTGTAGCAGTTAAGCTGAATTCCTATGTTCTTTTAAGCTATGATTTATTTAGCTATAAATAAATGATTTATTTATTGTTGCCTTAGTTGTAACTAGTTAACATACTGTGCTTGCTTGAAAAGCCATGGTTTGCCACTCTCAGAAGCACTGAAGGCACTAGATTCAATCACATTCAAATAAAGATAGAATGATTGATTTTTTTAATGTGATCTCAGTCACTTCAAATTAATAAATTTGGGTTGTGTGCTATTTGTAAAACCAGATAATTGTACTTTGACAACAAACTACTGTTAGATAAACAATATCTTAATACAATCACTCAGTTAATAGGTATGGGTGCAATTGTGTGACATTCATTTGGACAGGATTCACACAGCACACTAAGCCAAAATGCTGAATAAAACTTGAAACTCAGCAATGCGATTTCTCTAAACATGATTTATGACCAGGCATGTTGTGTGAACCCAGCCAGTTATGGTTTATTCAGCAAACTGTGATGAATCTAACTTACCATGTTGTACTATTTTAATTCTTCTGCTTTCAGTCCCACAAGGCACTCACCTATAACACACCACCTCCTTTGATAGCAAAATCAGGGGGAATGTTTTAAAAATATGATTTTTCTTTCTTTTTTAAAGAGGAAAAGTCAAGAGAATTGAGATGCTTCTCCTCTTCAGTGCATCCTCACTTTTTCACTCAGGGGACCCCAAACGTCTCCGCAGCTCTAACAATACCCCCTCCCCAAATTCTCCCGTATCCGGGGTTTCCATAGAAACAGGGCCTGTTTTTCAGCCAGCAGTAGATTAGCTCACTGGAAGGGAGTCAAGATGGGTCAGGCCGGGGAGGGGTGGGAAGAAAAGGCTTCGGGGGAAGAGGCGGAGGGGAAAGAAAGGGTGGTATTAACATCCTAAGCTTTGAAAAGGGAGCGAGAGCGCGCCGCACGCTCGGGGCTTGGGGGGCGGGGAGCCCAAGCGCCGATGGTCGCGGGGAGGAAACAGCCGCCGAAAGACGAGAGAAATCCGGGCAAGGAAGCAGCTGCGAGAGACGGAAAGCGGAGCGGGACCCTCGTAGAGCGCCCAGCGGAGAAGGGCCAGTTCGCCGAGAGCCGGAGCGGGAGGGAGAGGCGCGTCCTTCGGAGCCGCAAAGGGCTAACAAAAGGGAGGGAAGGGGGGCGGGCGAGCGAGCTATGCGATCCAAAGCTGCCGTGGCCGCAGCCCCGCTGCCATTGGAGCGCCCCAAGATGAGGACGGAGAGCAGCCCGCGGACACTCGTGGAGCAAAGTAAGTCGGCACCGGGGCTGCAACCTCGCGCCCTTCTGCGCTCGCTGCCCACGTCGAGGGAGGCGGGGGCGGCGGAGGAATCCCCCACGGACTTTTTGGGAAGAAAAGGAAGGGGGGATTTTGTAATTTCCTCCGCGCGGGGAAGCTTGACTGGTGGGATCGATGGGTTGCGGGGGGGGGGTGTTTTCTGGGTGAAGCCGCGTTGGAGAAGCGGGCGGGCGAGCGAGGTTTTTACGCGCAGGATGGCGCGAACGGAGGAGCTTGAATAACGGGGGAAAGGTCGCGGGTGGTAGGACGAGGGGTGCCCTCGTAAAGTTGGGGTGATCTTTGGGTACCCCGTTCCGGGACTGACGGATGTCCGGCCTCTCCGGAGATGGAAGGGCCGAACGTGGGATAGAAAGAGGATGGTTTGGTGCATTGGATTCCCCAGAGGCGAGAAAGAGGGACTGGCTGCGAAAAGATGCGGGCGCTCCTGCTGGAAATGGTTAGTTTTACTACGAGATACATGGAAAGGATTTGGTTGATTGGGGAAGGGAGGGGCTCTTTGTGTCTCTCCATTCCGTGTTTCCCCAAACAGCTCCCTCAAATATACTAAAACTTTCTAGGGATCTCTTTAAAAAGCAGTTCCAGGGTTTGTCTGGTTTGCTACAGGCCTATTGGGAGACCATTTGTATTTTGCTACAGTACCCCCGAGTGTCAAAATACCCCCCCACACACACACACACATGGAATGGGACTTGCTTCTGAGCCACATCTGTCGAGTTATTCTATGCTTTTCTATAAAATTTTCCCCTTTCCCTGCCTGCATTAAATAATTTATTTGGCCTTTGTGTTGCTTTCAAGAAGTCGAAGGGAGGAGTGGTGGTGAATCTAAATTTAAAAGGAGAAAAGCTTAGCAAAGAACTGGAGTGTAGTGAAAAAAATCAGATAATTCTTTAAGGTGGGTAATGCTTTGCTTTGAAAAGAGTAGTAAGTACAGTAAGTGTAAAGAGTGAAAAATTGATTACAAATTCATAGGTTGTTTCTTGTTAAGGTTATTGGATAATTCTCTATTTCTTAAGGAAAACGATTTCATAGAAGGGAATGTACATAGCTCAGGACTGAATGGTGGAGCTTGCAGACATTTCATTACCTGGCTAGGGAATTTAATCAGTATTAGTGGGGTCAATAGACACATAGAAATAAACCACATTACATACAGTAGAACCTCTGGTCACGAATTCTTCTGACCATGACCAAATCAGGTTCTGATCAAAAAATTCACAAAATTTTTGAATCTGGTCATGAACACAGTCTCAGAGGGTGATCAAACATGACCCCTGACCCAGAAATTCCTGAAAATGAAACATTAGAAGACAAAGAAATTGCCAAGGTTATAGAACAAATTATGGTTGTGACCAGAAGTTCTACTGTATCATTCAAGTGAAATAAAGAAAGAAATAGACCACAATATATCTGCTCCAGCAATTAGCACCTAGATAAACAGAGATTAACACCAGGCAAACAAGCAAAACAAAAAACAAAAACCCAACAGTAATACCCCAGCCAGCAGAGATGGTATTCAGCAGGTTCTGGCCAGTTCTGGAGAACCGGTAGCAGAAATTTTGAGTAGTTCGGAGAACTGGCAAAAACCACCTCTGACTGGAGATTTTACAGTATCCTTCCCTTGCCACGCCCATCAAGCCACGCCCACAGAACTAGTAGTAAAAAAAATTGGAATCCCACCACTGTTAGCTAGGGAACTTTTTTTTGCTTTGTTCAGCCAATAAACATAAGCAGGGATTAAATGCCAGACAAACAAGCAGGAAGCAATACTTCAATGAAGGACTTTTTTCTTCGTTCAATCCTTCATATGTGTCTGATCCTGAGAGACTTCCAGTGAAGTCCCTGCAGTTTTCTTAGAAAGGTTTTCAAAGTAGCTTGCCATTGCCTCCTTTCTAGGGACGAGAGAAAGTGACTAGCCCAAGATCACCCAGCTGATTTTTGTGGCCAAACTGGGACTAGAACTCATGGCCTCTGAGTTTCTAGCCTGATGCCTAAGTCACATCCTCACCAATAATGACAAGGCAAACTACTGTATATAAACAAGGAACAAACCTCATGCTGATTTGTACTGTTGATGTTACCAAGTTGAGGGGTGAAATATCTGCAAGTAACCAAGCTCAGAGACCATTAAGGACTCCACAAATAAACAATGCAATCCTGGAAAAATGATGGAGAACTAAATTTTGTGGTGACAGTTTTATTCCCACTTGAGCCACCTGTACATTCTTTTGTCTGTTTCTGTATCCAGACATGTCGGTATTCTGACACACCTATTCTTGCTCACCACCTCATCAGGCTGTCTGTTGGTAGGTAACGATAAATCTAGATTGCAGTCATACTTCCATAGTGAAATGGAGAATCACTGGATAGTTAGGAGATGGTTCATTTCAAGGTGCTGGTTATTAGACTATTGTTTGTAAATAGTTGCCATCTGGCAATTACCATTTAGCTTTTAAGCAACGGAAATATGGCAGTGTTTTGATCTGAGACACCCATCCAATCTTTTGTGCCCCCTCCCCAATATTATGTGTGTTTGGAAATGACAGGTTTTCTTTGACTAGAAAATTGTGATAATTGTTGCATTGTGTCAGAGCTTTTTGGATGTAGCTATGAAATGTTCCATAACTTTGTGCAATGTTTTAAATTTCTAGCACCAGATGCCTAAGTAGAGCAACAGAGAGACACATTTTTCCACTAAATTATAACATTACAGGAAAGTGTGTGTGTGAATGGGGTGGGATGGGATGCGATAGAGTGAGGAGGAAGAAGCCAACACATTTCTGAGACCTGCAGCAATGGCTCATTTCTATCTTTATCTTTCTACAGGTCTCAGTTGCCTCTTTTTTTCATCTTCAGGTACATGCCTTATGCTTTTTAAAAAAAAAAAATCCTGGAATTTAATTTTAATCCTCCCTGTCAACATTAGACAATTTAGAGGCAGAAGTGAATTTAAGATGGAGGCATTGCTATTTTAAAAATACATAGTGAGGATGTCTATTAGATGCTTGAACTGAAGAGAAGGTGGTACTCTTACAGCAGATGCTGTCTTCGATTACCCTTCAATATTTGCTTCTGATGTATGATTTTTAAGAGGAAATCTACCATAGAAATACACAACCCAGATGCCAAATGAGCCACACACCCCTTCCCCAAGGACTAGATCCTCAAACAGTTGCCAACAAATTGCAATAATGTGACAGAAAGGAGATTATTAAATACACAGAATCATATTTTCAAGCATGTTTTATGAATGTAATGCAAATTATATATGTTTTGGTTCTGCGCCACCCACCCACCCCCAGCCATCTTTATGTCCCAGTCTGTCCTACTCTTTAAGTGAATACTTCTGGTCTGGTATGTCATCAAAAAGATAAATTCATTGTCCCAAAGAAGTTGGTGTATATTGTATTGTACTAGATTGGGTGCATGTGATTTCTTTCTTGAAGGTAGGGTTTTCCTGCAATCTGAGGAAGCATTTTGTAATTTATAGTAGCGCGTTCCAGATATGTTGGGATGCTACTCTGGAAGTTTCATTCTATGCGTTTTGAGAGCTGCAATCTCAAAATTGACCTAGAAAACCTTTCTCTTGCTTAGTATTCTTGGTGTAACCGAGTTGTATCTGCAGTAAAATGCGTGTCTCTCTGGTCTACTTTGCTCGTGTAATACAGGTAGTCCTTGACTTACAACAGTTCATTTAGTGACCATTTGAAGTTACAACACACTGAAAAAGTGACTTATGACTGTTTTTCATATTTACGACTGTTGCAATATCCCCATGGTCACATGATTAAAATTCAGATGCTTGGCAACTTATTCATATTTATGTTTATCACATATTTGTGTGATCACCTTTTGCAACCTTCTGATAAGCAAAGTCATTGGGGAAGCCAGATTAACTTAACAACTGTGTTACTAAGTTAACAACTGCAGTGATTCACTTAACACCTGTGACAAATTTCGTAAAATGGGGCAACATTCACTTAAGAGCTTTTCACTTAACAACATAAATTTTGGGCTCAATTGTGGTCGTAAGTCAAGGACTACCTATACATTTATAAAACATATGGAGAAGAAATACAGTTTCAGAGATTGTCATTAAAGAGAGCAAGGAATGGTTAAAATTAAATGGTATGGAAAATGCAAGGGCACTTTTGCTGGAGATAAAAAGAGCTTAGGAAGTATCTGAAGACAGCTAAACAAGGACCTCCAGCAGTGTAAAATTAATTAATAGTAAAAATGAAATCCTGCACAAAATTTCTTCCGATCAAGTTCATATTTTCATCCACTGCCTTTCCTATCTAATAATCTGGGTGTAACTTGTGCAATTACAAACAGTTGTGCAGCCAATCCCTCCTCTTCTTGCTACTCCTGCTTACAAACGAAAATCTCACTAGCATTTTGAGAATGCATCTTGAAGCGTTTAGGGAAAAGGTCCGTGAAAAAGCTTCTTCCCTTCCTCCCACCTCCATAGACATTCCACATAACAGTCAGTAGCATCTGGTTTGTTCCAATGGCAAGTTAAATTACCAGCTTGCTGGGTCTTCCTCAAAGGCTCAACCTCAAAAGACTTTTGAAGGTTGTAATTTCTTTAAGATGAAATAGTAGTGGGATGGTTAACTAAATGATTTGAGTGACATAACTATTGTAAAAGTTAGTGTGCCTTCTGCTTGCTCCTTTTCCTCTGTTTCCCCCCCACCCAATTCTTGGGAGTTACTTGGTAGGTGTATTAAAGGCCTTGGTTCAAAAAACCCCCCTACTGTTTTCAATATTTGGAAGGAGCAGATGTGGCTTCTTTAGTCTGTTTATATCTCTGCTGTTCTTGATAAATCTTGAAAATCCTCTGTGTAAGAGTGATAAACCACAGAAAAGTATTCCAGGTTGCACCTGGACAATGGCAACTTAACTTAATGTTTGTTGACACTTTTGTGATTATGTCGTGTGACTCTTTTGCTCCCTGGTGGTTATGAATGTACTTCAGGAGAAGTTTGTGTTACTGTCTTAATAAAACATGCATGACTGTTTTTGTAGGGTTAGGATTGCAGCAACTGATGTGGAATTGTATTTGTGCGAGTTCTCCGGCAAATGCTAGAATAATTTTTCATAAATCCCAAGAACTCTTTCCTTTTTAGAGGGCATTTCAAGGGAGGACCACCAAAAAAAGTCAAGATGGCAGCCACAATCATGTGGTGCAGAAACCCCTGATCCAAGATCTGTCAAGTGTGAGAAAACTCAATCCTACAGAGCATATTTACAAAGCATTGCCATGCCCTGATTTCTATTGGTGATACTTTATGCTTTAGATCTTTAGAGACAAGAAGCTTTTATAGGCTCCTTTGTTGTACATTCTTTCCTCAGGCATAATAATCGATTAGCAGGCTTCCAATGATTAAAAAGTAGCTTTGTTACCCATATAACTATCCAAAAAGGGGCCTGTAATGTTAAGAAAAATAATAAAGCATATTTTCTGTTCAGTTATTTGTATGGCTGCAACCTCCCTCCTTCTTTGTGTGAAAAAAATTCAGTCTGGATTGATATAATGCATAAAGCTGTAACGGGTGTATTGGATTTTGACTTAGTGGGTTGCATGAACCAAACCAGAATGCATTACAAGACATGTGTTGGGATAATGATCCCCGTGAATGATTCCTTCTGCTCTGAGAGATGATTCCGTTTTCCCCACAATTAAGTTTGAGAGCACATTTCTCACTCTGTGAAACCTCATCCAGCCATCATATGGAAGGCTGCCAAAAAGCCTAAGACACACCTTCTGCCACTAATATTTAGCTCTTCTGTTGAGAAAAATTGTGTTGATAAAGAATTCAGATTAATCCTATTGGTCTTCCAACAAAAGTATTACTGAGGACTTCCCTCCTTCCTATTCCTCCCCCTGTATTACTTTACATTGTAAGTTTAAATCAGCAACGAACACTTTTTGGATAGTATTTGTAGACTTTAGTGGAGAGTAATGCTTTTTCACACTGGCTCTTCCTTGAGTGACCAAGAGTAGCCAGTCTTTTGCAATATTGTTTAGTCTGATTTAATTTAGTAGAAATGCTAGATACAGACTTGTTCACCTGGAAAAAAATCATGGCTTCCTTTTAAGTTATTTACAGAGATGGCTTTCCAGGCATTGCTGAACTGTAATTTTGACTCATGTTCTTTTTTATTCTCCTGGATAACTGAAGCCATCATTAACATTCATGCATCATCCTTAACTTAACTAAATAATTCAAAGCAGTTCCTTCATTGTACCTATTAATAGAAACCAGTTATTACAAGCAGGCATCTTCAGGGCTTTTTCAAAAGCTTAGGAAAACTATATCTTATTCTTGATTGGGATTACTACCCAAATGCCATAGGTGGAATCCAATCACCAAATGTTAATTGGTTTACAATGTTAGGGTCGTGGTAGAGATAGAAATGAGAGACATGGTAAGCAGACATCTTTAGCAAATGCAAAAAGAGTTAAACATTTCTAGTTGACAAATTGATGAGATCGTGCAGGAATAGACAAAGCAAAGTCATAAATCATGGGTGTCAAACTGGATTGGATTACATGATGTATGTGACCTTTTTTTTTGCCTTTGCAGAGCTGGGGTGGGTGTGGCCTGTGTGTGTGTGTGAGATGCATCCGGCCCATGGGCTGCCAGTTTGACAGACCTGACATAGATGATGCTCTTGTACTAGTTTGTTCCTAATAAGATACTGTATATCTTCTTATTCTATATCTTTTTTTTGGGGGTTTGTCAATTGCTTACAAGATAATAGATATAAGGAAAAACATAGTTATGAATATATGGATATTTATTTTATTTATTTTATTTTAATCGTACTTTTATACCGCTCCCTCTCCCAAAAAGGGACTCGGGGCGGTGAACAGCCCACTAAAAACATACAATAAAAATATAATAAATACTATTAAAAATAAATTAAATAACCAAATCGGCTGTCTATTAAAATTTAAGTTAAAAATTAAAACTAATAAAACCCTAATTTAATTAATTAAAACCAAAAAACATAGTTACTGGGCCAGGCCGGCCTGTTCGAAAAGCAGGGTTTTTACTGCACGCCGGAAGGTCAGAATATCCGTCATAGCCCGTATCTCCGGGGGGAGATCGTTCCACAGGGAGGGAGCTCCCACAGAGAAAGCCCGAACTCTCGGGGCCGTCAGCCGACAACGGTCAGGCGGCGGCACCCCAAGTAGGGCCACCCTGTGAGAGCGTACTGGGCGGCGGGAGGTTGTTGATGGCAGCAGGCGGTCCCGTAAGTACCCAGGTCCCGAGCCATGGAGCGCTTTAAATACCATCAGTACCACCTTGAATCGAATCCGGTAGGCCACAGGAAGCCAGTGCAGCCTGCGGAGAAGTGGTGTCACGTGTGCGCTTCGAGGGGCGCCCACGATCACCCGCGCAGCTGCATTCTGAACTAACTGCAACCTCCGGAGACTCTTCAAGGGGAGCCCCATGTAGAGAGCATTGCAATAATCCAAGCGGGAGATAACGAGGGCGGAGGTGACTGTGCGAAGTGCGCCCAGATTCCAGAAAGGGCCGCAACTGGTAAATCAGACGAATCTGATAAAAAGCCCCCCTGGCGACGGCTGCAATATGTTCTTCCAAAGACAGCCGTACATCCAGGAGGACACCCAAGTTGCGTGCCCTTTCCACGGGGGTCAAAACCTCTCCCCCCACGGCCAGCGAAGGAATAAGCTGGCTGTATCTGGGCGCAGGAAACCACAGCCACTCGGTTTTGGCCGGTTTGAGACGAAGCCTGTTACGACCCATCCAACCCCGCACGGCCTCCAGGCACCGGGTCATCACTTCGACGGCTTCGTTGGGGTGGCCCGGGGTGGAGATGTACAGCTGAGTATCATCAGCGTACTGATGGAACTCCACCCCAAAGCCACGGATGATCTCACCCAGCGGCTTTACATAAATGTTAAACAGCAGGGGCGAGAGCACCGACCCCTGAGGCACCCCACAAAGCAGGGGCCTTGGGGACGATCTCTGCCCCCCCGTTAACACAAATTGCGAGCGGTCGGAGAGGAAGGAGGAGAACCACTGTAATACGGTGCCTCCAACCCCCAACCTCTCCAACCGCTGCAATAAGATACTGTGGTCGACAGTATCAAAAGCCGCCGAGAGATCTAACAGGACCAGGACAGAGGAACAACCTCTGTCCCGAGCCCTCCAGAGATCATCAACCAACGCGACCAACGCCGTCTCCGTGCTATGCCCGGGCCTGAAGCCCGATTGGAGGGGGTCAAGATAACTCGCTTCATCCAGGAATCGGGGAAACTGACGAGCCACCACACTCTCAACAACCTTCGCAACAAAGCGAAGGTTGGAGACGGGACGATAATTTAATAACAATGCTGGGTCCAGGGACGGTTTCTTGAGGAGGGGCCGCACCACCGCCTCCTTCAAGGCGGTAGGTAGAAGCCCCTCTCTCAAGGAAGCGTTTATAATACCCTGGAACCAGCCTCGTGTCACCTCCCGAGTGGCCAAAACCAGCCAGGAGGGGCACGGGTCCAGCAAACAGGTGGTGGCATTCAGTCCCCCCAACACCCTGTCCACGTCTTCTATAGTAACAGGATCGAAAATATAAGAAAAATGAAAGAAATAATAGGACAGGGACGGTAGGCACGTTGGTGCGCTTATGCACGCCCCCTACAGACCTCTTAGGAAAGGGGTGATAGTTTAATGTTGAAGATTTTGGGGTTTGGGGAAGAAACCACAGATTCAGGTAGAGTATTCCAGACATTGACTACTCTGTTGCTAAAGTCGTATTTCCTATAATCAAGTTTGGTGCGGATTATCTTTAGTTTGTATCTATTTTGTGCTCTTGTATTGTTTTGGTTGAAGCTGAAGTATTCATTGATAGGTAGGACATTGCAATATATAATTTTATGTAATATACTTAGATCGAACTGAAGGCGGTGTAGTTCTAGGTTGTCTAGGTCTAAAATTTCAAGTCTGGTGGCATAAGGTATTCTGCTACGAGTAGAGGAGTGGAGGACTCTTCTCGTAAAATATTTCTGGACTTTCTCAATTGTATTAAATATCAGCTACATAATGCGGGTTCCAGACTGATGAGCTGTATTCGAGTATTGGTCTAGCAAATATTTTGTATGCTCTAGTTAGTAGTGTAATATTACCAGAGAAAAAGCTACATAGGATTAGGTTAACTCTTAATGCCTTTTTGGCTATGTAGTTACAGTGGGCTCTAGCACTTACATCATTAGAGATGAGTACTCTAAGGTCCTTGACAGAGTTTGGATCATCAACAAGGTCTTGACTATTCAGCCTGTATTTTATATATCCCTGGTTGAGCTGCTCTTTCTATTTAGGAGTAAAAATCTCACAGGCTTCACATCTCACATTCACAAAAATCTCACATTCCTCAGCCATTAGGCATCTTGCTCCATTGTAGTCAAACACTTTTCTATCTTTAGCTCTCTGCCTCTTGAACTTGAAGTAGGTATGCCTCTTGAGATCTCAGAACCTGATGAGATCTCTGTCTACAGGATTATAATTGGTTGTCCGCACTCCAAGTGTTATTGGAGATATTCTTGCCACACCATCATCATATATTCTGACACAGGATTTAGTGGGTTCTTCTCCACCTTGGGCAAGAACTGTCCTACAGTGATTGGGACAAAGTGTGATATGTAATCTCTGAATCTTCTTGTATTTATATTGCTTTGCCTTTTCATTCCTTTTTGAAAGCAGTGGGCTTATTGCTGTCCTTCGTTTGAGTAATGAAGGCTTAAGTAGAACAAAAGAAATATTTTTCCATTCAAATATGCCAATAGTGGATGTTTTGGATGTTCAAGAGTGGGTTGCATTTTAAATAAGGTGTCCAGAGTACTGGAGAAATTCATTGATTGTAGAATGTACAAGCAATCCTTTAGTTTATGAGGAGGCTGTAAACTGTGTGATGTAGACTTCCCAGATTAGATTTTAAAAATGGGATGAAGTTTGATCTGCTGCAAAGAATTGGTAAAAGCAAACTTGGATTGAAAATTGGGCTGAATGAGGCTGGGTGTTGCAGAGAAGACAGATTCCCCAATACATCTCAGTGGTTAATGGCACTGATTCAGAAGGTTGCTGACTCCTCCCCCTTCTTGTTTTCTCCTGGTCCTATGATTCAAGCTAATCTCTTATACAGCATTTGGAAAGAATTTCATATTTATGCTGTGCATGCTTGCCCTACCTCATTTGAAAGGAAATTTTTGAAAATTAACTAAAATGTGGTCTTCCTACATGATTTTCTAAACACGCAGAATTGCAAAAGGCACAAGAAATGCACTTCTGTAACTTGATGCATAATGCTCTTATGATTTTGATCTTGCTCAGTGATAGGACTTCATGTATGTGAATTCCATTGGATTCGTTGGCATAGCTCGTAAAAAGGAGAAGGCATCGTGGCTGGGAAAGATGATTACAGCTGGGTGGATGGGTCTATTTTTAATTTAAGAGCTTCTAATGAAATATTTCCATACTATAGTCTGCTACTGGAATTTTCTTCCTGTTTTAATATGGCACCACAGTACTCTTAATGCATATAACTGATTGACACCATTTACTGAGAGGCCTGGTAGATGGAACCCAACTTTCATTTTCTAAAAAGAGGTTTTTCCACACGATTCCGGTTACTGAAAAGACACACAAATCCATCTTATGTACCAGTTGCACACATTCCTGGATCAGGAGGCCCTATTCACAGTCACTAATGCCTTCCTTGTTTTTTTATCCGGATTACTGTGACCTTACCTGCCAATCAAAAGGCTTTAAAGACATGGTTTTCTCTGGGCAGGAGATTTTGTAACTCATTTTGACTTTCTCATTATTTTTGGGTCTTTGAAGTTGCCCCTGTTGTAATATGTTCTAATAGTGCATTTTATAATAGTGCATGCTACCCTGAATTGCAAGCCAAGGGGGCAGGTACATAAATCAATTTTATTTTCTTATTTATTCATTAAATGCATACGCTGCCCATTTCATTGTCAGGTGATTCTACCCAAACAAACTAGTGAAAACCAGACTGATGCCCTTTAGATCAGACCAGTAACGGACTTTAATTCTCATCATTCCCAGTAAGTTCTTATTAAAGTTTATAGAAAATACATTTCAACACATGTTGACAGTCGGCACATATGGTCAGCATGATAAAACCATGGTTGCAGATTCCATCTCTTTCTTGAAATCTTCAATGGCAGTCTTCATTAGTGCAAGCTGCTAGAGTGAGCGTGATGGTTTCTTTGCCAGCACTGTATAGGAACAGCAATGATTACATCAGCTGGTTAGTATGTTGGACTAAGAGGCAGGGGTGGGGTCTGCATTACCTCCTTTTCTACTACTATATTAGAGCCCATTCGGCAGATTTTTCATTCCTTTTGATGATACCCAGATACATCCTTATTCCACCTTTTCTTTGTACAGATGGTGCAGGCTATTAGCTTTAGTTATTCCAAGCTTTCACCCTCAATTTGAGCAGCTGTTGTCATTTTTTGCAATGGTGCTTATACAGAGAAATGCCATCTTTTCTTGGCCAAGTCAGTGGTCGCTGATAAGCAAGATAATGGATTCTGCAAGCAAATTGTAATGTGCTTGATTTTGTCTGGAGGGGAATACACTATCAATTTTGCCAGAGTTGAGGTGCTTATCACATTAATTAATTAAAGCAAAAAGCCAGCTATTACATAAAAGTTCAACTGAAAATATATAATTCCTGACTAGGAGGGAAAAAAATGGACTTCAATGTTTCCCATTTGCCATTCATGTTTGACAGTGTGCATTACTTATAACTTGTGAGTTTGCATGAGACCCGCCCCCCCCAATTCATGTCTATCCCCCTTAACCATCTGAAATTGTACTGGCCAAATTTGGCCTCAAAATTTGTGAAAATGTAAGGATAAAAATGAAGCAGGTGGCAGAAGACTTCCATCTTCTCCCTTTAACCCTCCAACATGAGAAGCAGTGCAAAATTGTGCCCAGAGTTCAGTTTTGGCTTGTTGTCAGTAACCACCCGTGGGGCAGAGGGACTTAAAAGGGGCTGGAGGGGGAGGAACAGCAGCTTGTCTTCCTTCCTCTTTGCCATTCCCACCTTTAAAATCACCTTCCCCCCCCCCCCCCCCATGGGAAAAAAATAAGTTAGATTAGCAATTCCTCATAGCCTTCTGCAGCCCTCTGAAAAATGAGCAGACTTCACCACTCAGATGTCGGCCTGATGCCTTACAAGGCTTTTTTTTAAAAACAAATTCTCCCTCTTAAATTGGGGGGGGAAAGGCTCAAATTCCACCCACTCTGGAGGACACAAGGATGCTGGTTTGGGCATAGAATGGTCACTTAGATGCTAAACCTATTGGCTGTCTGGTGGGTTGCCTTATAACCCACTGGATGCCTAGCCAGGTTGCCACGTCTGGAGTTGCAGACTGACACATCTGGGAGAAGCTTGGTTGGGGGTTGGCTGGTCTTGAGGACTGGCTTCTGTGCCAAAGGAGAGACAAGCCTTTGTAACATTCAAGCCCTTCAAACCAATCCAGAAAAGAACCTTTCCTCTCCCCCCACCTTTCTATTTTGCAGATGTTTAGTTGCTTTCTTGCCAAGGATTTTTTTAAAAAAATTCTGCAGCAGTAATAAAGAGAGGAGTATACGATGCATACATCTGTGAATAGGATAGGAGAGCTAAGGAAGAAGGGTGGAAGTCCTTTGAGGAATACTTTGGAATGATTTATTGTTTCTGCTGCATTTTAAACACAGCAATATTTCTGTTTATTGTTTGAAGCAGAGCAGAACTTCATGGAGCAGTGTTGTAGGTTGGGGTTTTTTTTTTGAGGGAGGTGTCTTCAGTATTGTTTTCAATGGCCAGCCTCAACTGCATATTATGTCTTAGGATTTAGGACAACACCGTGCAAAAAGCAGTGTTGAACCAGGACCAAGAAGATGGCGGGACACTATCCTGCCTCTCTCTTTCTCCCCCTCCCCCCCCTCTCATGTGTGTGTGTGTGTGTGTGTGTGTACTATCTCTACACCCGTGCTTCGCTACAAAACTATGTGATTGGGCTTAGTTTTTGCAGAGGAAAATAAGGGGAAAGAATTGTGCCTCTGCCTACCAGCATCCATCGGTATGCATCTGGATAGCATCCTGTCAGTGTGTGAGAGAGTTAAGGGCTGTTTGGAAACTGAAACATGGAAACTGAAACAGTATTTGCTGTGTGAGCAAGAAGGAGACAGCAAGGAGCCTGGGCGTGGCTTAGCTCAACTGTTCTATACTAAAGCTGCTTGCTGCTGTGAAACTAAAACTGAAATCAAAACTCCTCTCCTCTGCTTGTGTTTAGCATTTGAAACAGATTTCTTTTCGGGTGGGGAGGGGGAATAGAACTCCTTAGCATCAGAGTGTGTTAATAATAATATACGAAATACTAATGCTCTGATGATCATTTCGAAAAATCCTTTCTTAGTGAGCACCTAGAAGCCAAGAGGAACATACATGCCAAATTTCAAGTTTGTAGGCTTTATGGTTCTGGAGATTTGTGAGTGATATTTCACTCATGATGCATGAGTGATATTTCACACACCCAAACACACACACTTGTGTGTGTGTATTTGTGTGTGTGTGTGTATTTGTGTGTGTGTGTGTGCGTACATGCCTGCAGGTGCATGCCATAGGAGTGGGGGGAGGAACTTAGATACTATCATTTTCTGTAATTTTCAAAAGTTACCTCAGCACATTTTTTATAAAGTTCACCAGAATGAAATGGAATTGCATCATTCTCGCTCCCTGGTAGTTTATTCCCTGGCTCTACTGGGCTGACTCAGAAATGTCACAACAGAATATACATCCCATCAATTTAACAGAGCCAAGCAGCCCAGAAGTGATGGGATTTGTAGTCTGATATAATTGGAGAGAGCTGGGCTGGAAAAAAATGTGGTCAACCCTCGGATAGAGTCCGAGAACATATTTATGCTGTGTCACCTTTTCAAACTCTGAGGATCAGTTTAGGATGGCTGTTTTTAAAGAGATGCTTGTAAGCAACAGCAAAGCCTTTCTCCTTTCTCCTGTCTTTGGAATTGTTTCCAAGTGGTTATTAAGGGGATATTTCTCTCTGTGTTATGATCTGGAATGATCTGGAAGAACATTCTCTGCTAGTACTAAAGATCAGCTGGCTAGGATTACACGTCTAGGTTCAGTTCTTTAATATAAAAATCTTGGTTTCTCTCTTGCACATTCATTGGTATGTTTACTGAATTTTTATATGCATACATATTTTTGGGAAGCCAACATATTTTGTGGAATATCAAATCCTTTACATTCCTGGATAAAAGCTCAATTTTGCAATCTGTATGTTTTCCTAACCCTTCCAACTGATTTCATTTTGATCATCTAGACCAGGGGTCTCCAACCTTGGCAACTTTTAAGACTCGTGGACTTCAACTCCCACAAGTCTTAAAGTTGCCAAGCTTGGAGACCCCTGATCTAGACCAGAGGTAGGGAACTATGGCCCCTTTATGACCTGTGCACCTTAACTCTCAGAATTCCCAAGCTACCATAGCATGATTGTCTCAGGAATTCTGAGAGTTGAAGCCCACAAATCATAAAAGGGCCATAATCCCCATACTCCTGGTCTAGATCACTGTTTCTCAACCTTAGCAACTCTAAGATGTATAGACTTCAAGTCAGAGGTGGTATTCAGCAGGTTCTGACCGTAGTTTGAAGAACCGGCAAATACCACCTCTGACTGGCTCTGCCCCCATCTATTCTCTGCCTCTCTAGTGCCAGCTGATCGGCTGGGTCTTCTTTTGTTGCCCTGCACAGGAGAACAGAGCTGGAAAGCAGTTTAGTGGGTGGGACAGAATGGGGATTTTGCAGTAACCTTCCCCCAGGAGTGGGGAGGGAATGGAGATTTTACAGTATTCTTCCCCTACCATGCCCACCAAATCATGCCACACCACGCCCAGCAAACCATTAGTACAAAACCAGAACCAGTAGTACAAAAAAATTGAATCCCATCACTGCTTCAAGTCCCAGATTGGTTGGTTGGGGAAATCTGGGAGTTGAAGTCCATATATCTTTGAGTTGCCAAGTTTGGAAAATACTAATCCAATCCCCTGTCAGTGTGGATTTAGTTCCATATTTGGCTGAAGATTGCTCTGGTCACCCAGAGTTCTGAAGGAAAGTCAGGGAGCACAACCTTGTTGATATTCCTAGATATTTTAGTGACATTTGTTACCATTGCCTTGGAGCACTTGAATGTTAGAGACAGGAAGTCCTACTTTGCACTGCTTCTATTATTTATTTGGTTGCTGTCAGAAGGTGACACTGAGAGATATGCACACGAAATCTTGGGAATTGGGAGTGATTCTATTTTTCTCTTCCATATTATTTAATGTTTATGAAGCCACAGGAATATTCATTCACAGGTTTGTCATTTAACATCTCTAGTTGATACTTAGCTGTACTTCTTTTCTGCAAGCTGAAGATTTCGACTTTTTTTTTTTAGAATCTCCACTTAGATGTTCATGGACTGGATGTGGGAGAACAATGTAAAAATAACAAGATGGAATTGTTTCTGATTCTGAAGATGGCAATCCAGTGTTGACGTGATATGGTTGTGCCGGATGTAGCTATTTTTCTGCTTAAGAAATGGGTTTGCAATTTAGGTGTTCTTTGAATGGAGAACTAATACAGATAGTCCTTGGGTTATGTCCATTCACTCAACCACTGTTCAAAGTTACGACGGGGCTGAATAGAGTGGTGTTGATGATTGGTCCTTGGTTTTCTGGCCATTGCACTGTCCCTGTGGTCATATGATTCCATTATAAGAGTTTGGCACCCAACTCATAACTATAATGTTGCAGCCAGTCTGATCACAATTTCTGAGGTTCCCTGCCAGCTTCTCATAAGCAAAGTTAGTGAGAAAACTGGCAGAAAGCCTGAAGTTGTAATCGCACGAGTCCCACACAGTCCTCACTTAATGACAACTGGAACTGCTGTCACTAAGCAACATAGTCATGTGAGATCACACTTTATTCTCAACAATTATAATTCCAGTCCCAGCTGCTATTGTTTGCCAAAGACTACCTGTTCTGGATAATCAGATAAGAAAAGTAACAAGTGGCTGTTACCAGCTCAAATGATTAAATAAAAATCGTTTATATTTATGTTTAATTGATACTCTGTTAATGTTATTTAAGTTTTTTTTATTGTTTTCTTTTACTACTGTGTTTCCCTGAAAATAAGACCCAATCGGAAAATAAGGCCTAGCATAATTTTGGAGCTTATAATATAACCCCTACCCCCAAAATAAGCTCCAGTTAAGATCATCAGCCAAATGGATGCATTTCATACTGTCTTTTCCTGAAAATGAGACTTAACCAGAAAATAAGCCCAAATGCATCTTTTGGAGCAAAAATTAAGCAGGCTACTTCTTCTGACTGCAGGCTACCTGCAGTCTGGCAGATCGAATCCTAGAAATTTCAAGGTTGACTCGGCCTTCCATCCTTCTGAAGTTGGTAAAATGAGGACCCAGATTGTTGGGGACAATATGCTGACTCTGTAAACTGCTTGGAGAGGGCTGTAAAGCACTATAAAGCGGTATATAAGTCTAAGTACTGTTGCTATATACTGCCTAGGGTCATGTTTGTGAGATAGGCAGCTTTATAAATTTGAGAAATTAATAATTTAGCTGCACTCCTGCCTTGAAATCAAATGTGAAAGATCACAGACTGAACAGGCATATATCACTGAGCAGATCCCAGCTATTTGCTACTCCATTATTAATCATATTTATGATTACTAAATGTGGAGGGAAAGCATCTGGGTAAATTTTATATATATAGTAGATGACCATTGATTTCCCTGCACTTGATTTGCAGTCACGTGAGAAAGAGTCATTTCTTCTTTTGTCTTGCTGGGGACATACTACCTTAATAGTGTTTCAAGCTAAAAGGAAACAATTAAACTTCAAAATCAGAATGAATGATTTCCCCAGTGTATCCTTTAGCCCCAGGATTTTCTGGCAGCCACACATCCCCACACTAACTAAGCTAAGCCTAGAACACATAGCAGGTCTGCCAGATGTTGTTACCTGTTGAGACAGGAAGAGGGAAAAAAGCACTCATAGCACATACCTTTTGTCAGGAACATGGCTTTGCCTTGTTGGGTTCCAGCAAAATGGCTCAATTACCAGCAGCATCTTGGCATTCTTCCTGGTGTAAATTTTATTTGTCGTGGCATGATTCACATGCACATATTTCCTTCAGGTGCAGTGCTTCTGGTGGTATGCTGCTTTTGGGGTAGGCAGAGCTGTCCTTTTGGTAGTTGCCAATAGTTTGCTCTTTCTGACCAGCTGAAGTTCAGTGTTGACGCATTTCCCGTCCATACACATATCGCTGTGTTCCCCAAAATTAGCATTTCTCCCACAAGATATGAAGATTGTCTTGGCTAAGTTGCATTGCAATGGTGCAGATATGTAAATTAGGGAGGTGTTTGTGTTTTGTGTGTATGTGTGTGTGTAAATAGCAATCTGCCAAAGGTGTTTTTTCAAAAGGCAACTGGAGTTTGTTTTTTTCCTTGACGACGTTTCGCTCTTCATCCAAGAAGCTTCTTCAGTTCGGGGGATGCTTCTTCAATGAGAACTGAAAAGTCTTCAAGGAAAAAATAGTCCAGTTGCCTTTTGAAAAAACACTTTTAGGACAACTATAACCTGAATAACTGAGAATCTCCATAGACAAATAGCAATCTCGTTTACTATCTGTTTATGTTCTGGATAAAGTTTAAAAATTTTAATTGAGGGCTTCTGGTGGAAGGGTGCCTAATTATTTAAGATCTTTTCCTCTGCTAACAATCTTTGCTTAAGATTTCCAATCACTTTCTGACAATGTCTGAGCCTGTTTTTAGAAGCAGAAAACATTCAGTCTTTTAAGGTTGGGCAAATACTTTTCTTGTATTGCTTACAATTCACCATAATTCATAATGAAGAGTAGATTCCAAGCACCATGTTAAACGATTTCCAGAATCTTTTCTTTTAAATTGATAAAGAGCTCAGAGCTCATTAGACTACCTTCGCAAGACTGTTTGTCAAGCTGTTGGCTGACTGTGACTGAAATAAATTCACATTAATGTAATAAAAGAGGTTTTTGCCGGGACTCAGAATTGACTTAGTGCTTTTTGGGGAGGCCTAGGACAGAACAGCTGGGGAAGAGTTATAATAACCAGCTGAGATATAAATACAATATAAAGATATAATATTAAAGAAACAATATAAAGATATTGTTTAAACCACAGGTGTCAAACATGCGGCATCACGTTGCCGTCACATGACATTTTGTGACGTTTTCCCATTTGCGGAGCTGGGGTGGGCGTGGCCTGAGTGTGATGCAACTGGCGCACAGGCTGCCAGTTTGACACCCCTGGTTTAAACCAAGTGTTTCCTGTGCTTGGGGATTTTTGTGTCTCTTGGCTGCTACTACTGCTTAATTTGCAATCACTGTCTTCCTTTCTGCAGTTGGAAATTGCAAAGTAAAAATTGATCATACTGCAAAGAATACCGGTCATTAGGTAGCCATTTAGACTCTGCTACAGCGATCAATATGCAAGATGTCATGTTTGGTGGTTTGTGTTTCAAGCCCTCTGAATTTGGAGGCCAGGCATACATTCAGATTGTGTAATTGCAATAATGGGTGTCATGAAATAGATTAGCCCAAATAGTGGTTTGACATCTTTTGTCTCTTCCCAGATAAATCCATAGATTACAATTCTAATCCTTCCTGTGGTTGAAGAAAAAAATTGCTGCACATACATATGTTTGCTTTGCTTTTCTTCATTTCCTAAAACCAACAGCTTTCATTACACCATCCGCAAGAATATTTGTTCATCTGGGAAACTTTGGGTCTGCCCCTTCTGATTCTATACAATGCGGGTCAAGTCTTTTTTTGTTGTGACAATAGAGGAAATGGATATTTTGACCTATGTGTGTGCTTCCTAAGGGGAAGCCCCCACTTTCTGCACGCAGAACATAGTAATATTTTGTGAATGCTTCCCTGACACAGGAAGTGCTGAAAATAGAGAAAAGGATGAGATGGAACGAGTTTGGGTTTATGTTTTCCCTGATGGGAACCCAGGGTTGCTCCTGGTTTTCCTGTTAGCGTTTTGTCTTCTGGACATCCGTCCTGTTCATTGATGCTTATTGTTGTCTCATTTGTCACTTTTTAAAAAGTTTCATTGTTTGTTAATCTTGAGGTTGAAAACAAATCTGTTTCTGTAGGATTCAAGTGATGATGTGATGAAATGGCTTAACATTTCATCGCAGTTGTAACTGAACAATTGCTAAACAAGATGGTGACTAAACAAGGACTACCTGTATTTCATGCACGTTTGAATTTTAACTGCCATTTTTCTAACAGTTATCTGAATTTTGTTTCATTTTTTTCCCCTGAAAAGCACCATACATTTTTAGTAGACATGAAACAAATACTGGGATTGATTAATTGCAATTTTAAATCTACAGAAATACAGTGTGAATGCGAAAATTGACATACACTGATATTTATCTACTGAACACTCCTAAATGTGTAATCAGGATGCACATACATTAATATACTATTTTTAGGGGATTCTGGCACCATAAAGTTTGAGAAACCTTGGATATTAGAAAATACAAACGCTAGAATAAATACCTTTTTAGACTGATAGATATTTGGAATGCTGAGAGCATGTCACGGGAGAGTGTCTCAATATAGCAGTCCTCTAGAGTTCAGTAACAACTGGAAATGATCGTTCATAAAATATCCACTTATTAAAAGAAAAGCTGCTGATGTTCTATCAGCCACTGTCTCTAGCCCCCTTTCCCCTATCTGCTTCACACCCCCAAAGGCTGTCTACCACACCTGTTCTGTCCTCACTGC
The DNA here is from genome assembly GCA_023653725.1 of Bungarus multicinctus. NCBI lineage: Eukaryota > Metazoa > Chordata > Lepidosauria > Squamata > Elapidae > Bungarus > Bungarus multicinctus. The sequence goes on along the minus strand of CM042848.1, from coordinate 61,963,640 downwards.
ACATTAGTCTGCATGAAGCTCAAAATGCAGCTAAACTCACCTATCCACCAATAAAATATACCATGTGCGTAGATCTGAATGCTTTATTGAAAGAACAGGATAGGGTGAAACTGGGGAAAATAGGAATACATATAATGAGAAACAAATACAAGATAGGCAGTACTGAGTTACTGATGAACATAACAATTAATAAATACAAGCAATCTAAATCTCACTGATGATTCTGTGTGTGGGATGGAGGTTTGTCCTTAGATGACCATGTGCCACAGATTAAACACAGATAGTGCTTCTGCCTTCTCCAAATGCTGAAGGAAATGGAATCTGGCTTCCCAGCATGCCCTTGTTTTGAGAGTACAGGCTGATTGGTAAAGAGATGGTGTCAACTTCAAACAATATACATGATATTTGTCTCTCCGGCCACTAGATGGGGCAACCACAATATATCAAGACTGTATGTTGGGTCATATCCCTCCGGCCACCAGATGGGGCTAGAGAGCAACAACGGTATATAAAAGTTATATGCTGGGGCATGACAACACCAACTAATTTGGTCTTGATTGCTGGTCAGAAGAACCAACTTTCAGCTAAGTATTTTCATACAGGCAGTCCTCAATTTACAACAGTTCACTTAGTCACCATCCAAAGTTACAAAGGCATTTAAAAAAGTGATTAATGACCGTTTTTCACACTTGCAGCATCCCCATGGTCACATTATCAAAATTTGAATGCTTGGCAACTGACTCATATTTATGACAGTTGCAGTGTCCCAGGGTCATGCGATCTTTTTACGTAGCCTTCTGCCAAGCAAAGTCAATGGAGAAGCCAGATTCACTCAACAATTGTTTTACTAACTTAACTACTGCAGTGATTCACTTAACAACTGTGGCAAGAAAGTTCGTAAAATAGGGCAAAACTCACTTAACAGATGTCTTACTTAGCAACAGAAACGTTGGGCTTAGTTGTGGTCATAAGTCAAGGATTACCTGTACTGCCTCCAGATTATACTTTCTGATATTATCCATGGGTCCCAGAGACAGTCTTCAATACAAATTAATTTGATTGCTGATTTTGCTTTGCGGCTTGCCATGTTTCCATTTAATATTTGTGAAAGGGACGGAAAATCTGACAGAAACCAACAGTTCAACTAGTGTGTTGGTTCTAAGGATACAATATTAGGAAGCCCTACCTGAACAAAGATATTCTGTTCTCCATCAATTAAAATAAACAATAGGCATCCTAAAACATTGGTTAGAATTGAAGCTAATAGAATAGAATAGAATAGAATAGAATAGAATAGAATAGAATAGAATACTTTATTGGCCAAGTGTGATTGGACACACAAGGAATTTGTCTTGGTGTAAATACTCTCAGTATACATAAAGAAGGAACATTCGTTAAGAATCAAGAATCATAATGTACAACACTTAATGATAGTCATAGGGTACAATCAACATCAAATCATACTAGGAAATAGAGGATACAAGCAACAAAGTTACAGTCACAAGTGGGAGGGAATGGGTGATAAGGAGTGATGATAAGATTAACAGTAGTAGTAGTGTACACTTTGTAAATAGTTGAACAGTGTTGAGGGAATTATTTGTTTAGCAGAGTGATGGCTTTCGGGAAAAAACTGTTCTTGTGTCTAGTTGTTCTGGTGAGCAGTGCTGTATAGCGTCGTTTTGAGGGAAGGAGTTGAAACAGTTTATGTCCAGGATGTGAGAGGTCTGTAAATATTTTCACAGCTCTCTTTTTGACTCGTGCAGTATACAGGTCCTCGATTGAAGGCAGGTGGGTGGTAATTGTTTTTTTTATAAGGTGATGGAGTGGGCAGAAATGGCAAAATTGACTGCTTTAATTAAATAGAATAATTTATCTAGTTTTGTTTCTACTTGGAACTGCTTTTGGACTTTGTGCTCGAAATTGAAGAAGTGAAGCTTTGATTTTAGGTTTTGATGACTAGATTGACTAGAAATAGTTTGAAAAGGTTGAGGTCGTAGTTGGTGTATTTTACTGCACTGAAAAAGTCAGAACTCAACAATTTTTTCTTTCTTTTTTTTTGCACTGTTTTATCTTTCCTGACTTTTGTTTCTAATTGCATTTATCTCATGACATACTTTAATAAAGTATTAAATGGAGCTAATGCCTTTTGACTGAAATACTCCTTGATATTCTTCTGCTGTGTTTTTATAGTTCAATTACAGTTTTATAAGAATTGATTGAAACTATTTACACTACTAACCTGCCCATAATATGGGTTGCAATTATGGGGGAAGAGAGAATTTAGAATTTGCCCTTTCAGATCCACATGTCCTTAATGCTTTTTCTGTAGCACTTAATTTTCTTGACTTCTGAGACATTATACACACCTATCTTCCAGAGTATGTTATGATTTTTGGTAATTTTTAGTAGTTATGGAAAACACACATGCACGAGCATACATAGTGATTGCTATATTCATTGCAAATTGAAAAAGAGGATGCAGGTCAAATGATGGGGGATTTTAGATTGCTCAGAAGAACTACCCATAGTTTCCACTGGAAAAGACTCCAGGATGTGGAGTTCTGAGAAGCCACAGAGTCATTGTGGATCTGGACAGGATTTGAAAGCAAAGCAGAATTAAGCATAGGCAATCACCACAAAATAGCAGAAGAGTAGGAAGATCGTAAAAGGGAAGTACAAAGAACTTCCTTGCAATTGCCAACTTCCTTGAAAATGACATGGATAACTCAAAGGAGACTTTAACTTTTAATTGTGAATTATATGTTACACATATGTTATTTTTCACTTGAAACTCCTGTTTCACATTGCCTATATATTGTTGTTTTTAAATGTTGCTATCAGCCTTCCCCAGATGGGTATACATTTGTTTTATGATACAGCTCCAGAAGTCCTGTTGACTTAATTGTCAGTTTAAGTGGATTATTAATATTTGATAAGGAGTGTATTATTCCTGTTCAGCACTACTTTGGATTCATACCAATGGAAAACAAAATGCGTTCCTTTCTGGACCATCAAGTATCATCTGATTTCTATGAAAACTGATGCAATATTGTGCATAGTTTCACTGCATTAAGAAGATCTTTGAATTTCCTGCCTGTTTAATTATGCCAGTTGCAGGAGATCTTTAATTTGCAAGGCTAAAAGTCATCTTTGGTGAGATGGGCAGCAATATAAATTTGATTAATAAATCATAAAAAAAGTTTCCTTTATGTTTGAGGGGAGGATGAAGGAAAGATTGGCAGTAACTGAGACAGGTGCCAGTTTTGTTTTTTAAAATAAGTTTGGGCAATTTCATAGAATCCTGATTTTTCTTTTAGATAAATATATATTTTTAAAGATTGTGTATCTTTATTCTGGTATGCTATATATTTTCTTATAACAAAATGCAGGGAACATCTCGCTGCTCAGTGAAGTTGAAATGATTTGAATAACGTTTTGCTTTGTAGCATAAATTAGATAGTTGCTTCTCAATCAGAAATGCATAGCAAGCAACAGAAAAAGGAGATCCTGGGTTGTGTATTTTCTTGGCCATACTTGCCGAAAAATTATACTATTTTGTTTTGTTTTTAAACATACAGTACTTGAATATTTTTTCTTAGTTTAAAAAAAAACTTGAGCTGGTGGGAAAATAAAGCTGACTTCAAAGAATCTCAGCTTTGTTGTCTGAACAACTTCATATAGCCTTTCCCTATACTTGGTGTTTTCCTGATATATTATATTGCAGTTCTCATCAAAAACCATGTTTACTGGAGGTGATGGGCTTGAAGTTCAATCCCATATTGGGAAGGTAGAGAAAAATATGTAATAACCTAATATGAAGCCAGGAGCACACCAAAAGCTTCCTCAGGAAGCATCCAAAGCAATTTTCCCTTTGGAAGAAAAGAAATCCATCCAAGATTTGGTTGCTCAGGATAAGAAAAAATTGAAATTAGAAAAGCAGTCAAAGAGCAGCTGCTGGTGAAAGGTGATTACAGCTTATTTCAAGGCCATTTCCTGCATGCCAGCGATAGGACAGTAAACAAACGCCTCTTCAGAAGGACGAAAAACCAGGCAGAAGCTGATGTGTGGAAGGAAAGGGTCAACACAGGGTCTTCTTCTGCCTGGCAAGAGGAAGTGCTTGATCACGGGGCCCTGGGAATCCAGAGCAGGCGTGCCTGTGAGGGGCTGTGCTCAGCCACTTGCCGTCCTGAAGTTTTCTTCTTTTTTAGTGTCCTTCCCACCATCTATCTAAGAGCTTCTTTGCTTCTTTTTGTATTCCTTTGGATAGCAATAGCACTTAGACTTATATAATGCCTTCACAGCACTTTACAGTCCTCTCTAAAGGGTTTACAGAGTCAGCATAGTGCCCCCAAACAATCTGGCTTCTCATTTTGCCCACTTCGGAAGGATGGAAAGCTGAGTCAACCTGGAGCCAGTGAGAATCGAACTGCCAAAGAACAGTCAGTAGTCAACAGAATTAGCTTACTGCATTCTTACCACTGCATCTTAGCGTACTGCATTCTAACCACTGTGCCACCGTGGTCTTCACCATGGTTGGTTGTGCTTTGTGCCCCTTCTTTTTGTCAAGGTGGGATTCCTAAGGCTATTGTGCTGTTTAAGGGATTCAGCTGTGACTTGACCCCTTCCCCTCTTGTCTGTTGAAATCCCATGGAGGCTAACCACAGGACCATCCAAAGGTGGTAGTAATAGCAATAGCACTTAGGCTTACATATACTTTACAGCTCGCTCTAAGCAATTTAAAGAGTCAGCATATTGGGCCCTCATTTTACTGATAGATGGAAGGCTTAGTCAACCTTGAACCAGTAGTGAAATGCTACCAGTTCGGCCAAACTGGTAGCTCCGACAATCAGCTGAGAGGAGAAAGAAGAGAAAAGCTTCTTTATCCTTTCAGCTCTTTGGCACAGCAGAGCCTCAGCTGGTGTTTGGAAAGCTGTGTGTGCCCCTTAGGCGCATGCATGAAGTGCTTGATCACCGAACCATTAGGGAAATTGGTAGAATCCCACCATTGCCTTGAACCAGTGTGAATCGAACTATTGGCAGTGGGCAGTGAATTAGCCTGCAGTACTGCATTCTGACCACTGTGCCATCACGGCTCTTTGCTTCCTCTCTTCTCTTTCTCTGAGTTCCCATCATGATACAATCTGTTTTTGCCTTTGTAAATTGTTTTCCTTCCAAACCTCTGATGGAGGTCTGAATTTTATCTCAGGGCTGCGGTCAGAACATAGGAAGAAGCTGTAAAAGCTAAGCAGGCATTCTGAAATAGTAGTAGACACGGTGCTAAAAAGCATTTAAAAATAGTAAACTTGCATGGAACAAATCTCTTCATGTATTATGATTTTGAAGAGACCAAGCAAGAAAAGGGAATTTGAAACAGTTAGGTCTCTTATGAGTCTTCCATGAATGTTCTTCATTATATATTTCTATGGTGTCCTCTTGGTCATTTGGCATTGGGGGAGGGGGGTTCCATCTCATTGCCAGCTTGTAGATTTTATTGTTCTCTGGCAGTGGTGGGATTCAAAAAACTTTACTACTAGTTCTGTGGGCATGGCTTGGTGGGCGTGGTGTGGCTTGGTGGGCTGGCAGGGGAAGGTTATTGCAAAATCTCCATTCCCTCCCCACTCCACTAACCTGCTTTCCAACTCTGTTCTCCTGTGCAGGGCAACAAAAGAAGACCCAGCCGATCAGCTGGGATTCAGGAGGCAGAGAATAGATGGGGGCGGGCCAGTCAGGTGTGGTATTTGCTGGTTCTCTGAACTACTCAAAATTTCTGATACCGGTTCTCCAGAACTGGTCAGAACCTGCTGAATACCATCTCTGTTCTCTGGGTTTTAGAGTGCAGGGTGGCAAGGACAATTGGGACTGGGCTGCGGTGGCTGTGGCTTCCCCACTTTATGGAAAACAGCCCCAGAGCCATGTGGTTCTGGGATTACACATAGGTCTGTGATGGCAAACCTATGGCAAACTGAGGTATCATGGAAGGTAAACCCTCAAGAAAGTTCACCCCTTCTCCCCACTTCTCCTCCCTTTCAGATCTTGGATTCCTGAGAGGAGACTCCTATTTCTTTTTGTGTCCAAACATGCCTGAAGAAGTACTTGCTGCACTCTTTTATTTCCTGCCTGTCTTTCAGATTGGTAAGATTGGTTCTGCAAGATCTCATGGTCTCCCGAGACTTCAGCGTCATTCCCACCCTTCCAAAAGGATTGTGTAAGAGACAATGGACTTTTTTCTTACCATGGAAAAGTCCCTCCCTTTTTTTGGCTTGTGGGCCTAGCATAATGCCCTCTTAAGAAGCAGTGAAAGGGGAGAGGCCGATAGCTGCTTTTCAAAGCAAAGTGTGGGCAGCAGGAACCTTTCCCCTTTCGTTTGCAGTGAATGTGGAGCAGAAGCCCTTTCTACTGTAGCTGTAGAATAGAAGTTACTTTAGCAAGAACAAGGGAACTGTGACCTCAGCTAGCACCAATTATTCCTTAGAAAACCTTTAGAGACCCTATTCATCTTTGGCCTTTGCAGCAACACAGATTGCCTGCTGTTGTCCTGGGAATGAGCTGAGCTCATTAGGAGCCAAACATTGTCACAATTTCTTCAGGCTTTCTGATTAATGTCCACTGCTGTCATCATCATAAAATCTCTCCACTGTCTCTTGTGCCTCCAAGAGATTGCTTTAACAAAACACTGTATGTTTTGATAATCTCAGAATCAGAGGTTTGCTGATTTCTACCAGTTTGATAACTCATTCTTAATGCTTTTGTTTGCTTGCTTGTTTGCTTGGTAAAATTTTTGTAAAATTTTTCATTTTTGTAAAATGAAAGAAAAAAGACAAGCAAATGTAACAAAACAAAATAGCACGTAGATCAAATATGGTATATTTCAATTACTATATATAGCCATATAGTATAGATTACTGCTCTTCTGTTTTAATATTTGTGGAAGATATGGCATGGAATGGATAAATACATGCAGAGAAGTGAAGTGGAGGTGTAATTATGAATGAAAGGGTTTACCAACCAAGGAAATTCCCTGACTTGCCAAAGAAACCAATTTCTGGAGCAGCCAAGGATTGATCCCACCATGATAGTGGTAAGATAAGATCAATAAAATAGAGCTAGTTCTTCTGGATTTGCTTTTTATATGAACTATCTTGCAAAACTGACATCGGTTTTGTGAGTTTGAAATCTTTACTAATCCAGTGTTTGCTTGAGATAAAGAGGACTAAAGTGAGAAGACAATGTTATAGCATCAATGCTAGAATATATATTAGAGTATACCCTATCTTGCTGGCCTTCCATAAGGCAGTGAAGTTATATTATTCCTGAACAACTTTTGTAACAATCATCTCATTGCTACATTGTTTAATCTGAGTTGTGTTTTGTTGTGAACTGTTTGTTCATTCATTCGTTCATTCATTCATTCATTCATTCATTCATTCAGTTTCTATAGCCACCCATTTCAACAAATGACTCTGGCCATCTCTGTGGTGCTTTCATTTATTATGAATTGGTGGCATATAAGTGAAATTGATGGCATATACATTTCAGAATAAATGTGTCAAAAGTATGAATGGTTGCAATATAACTTGTGAATGCATATGAAAGTAGGAGTCTGAAGCCTCTTGATAATTTTATGTTATTCTCCAGTGAATGATGATAAAGAACAAATCAGGGATGAGTTTGGAGAAAATTGTACAATGAGGGAAAATTTACCCCATTACGTGACACGAAAGGATGTAGGAGAACTAGAAAAAGTGATTCAGAAACTCAAGAATGAATAGGAGAGATAAGTAGCACATGTTTGCTAAGAAAAGGTGATTGTTTAGAATCACATTGTTTTGTGGTTTGTTCGGAATGCATGCTTTGAGTGTGAATCTGCGTGCACACATGGAGAAAGAATATAAAATAATAAAAATTAAGAGAATTAGTATAAGATATAAGTGTAATGAGAGGTTTTGCATGTTGGACTATTATTTGGGGGTAGAAAAAGTGAATCATTGAGATAAAAAAGTAAGCATTAAAGAAAATGAAAAAGTAAATGAAATTATAGTGAAATTATAAGTGTAACAGCCTACCAGAACAAATGCAAAAGTCAAATATTGTGAATATGTTGAAAAATTGTAGGAGTACAAATGACATACCAGGGAAATGTTATGAGAGTAAAATAGAATACAAAGGGTGTAACTGTATGACTTTATTATTTGTGTGAATTGTGCATCTGTGCCTGACAATTGGAAGAATGCTACTATTGTTCTCCTATCCAAAAGGAAAGGTAGCAAGTGTGAATGCAAGTATTACCAGAGATTGGCTTTCCTAAGTATATCTGGGAAACTGCCAAAATTCTGATTGAAAGGGTGGAAGAGGTGACATTGTATAAAGTTCTGAAAATGCTGATGGATAGATGGCAGAGCAGATTTTTGCTCTTCTGCAGGTCATTGAGAAAGATTTGTTTTTGTTAAATTTATGACAATAAGAATAATGCTGAATTGGGAAATGTTTTCTGTGAATACAAGGTTCAAGATATCATTTCCTATAAATACGTTGGGAATCCATTTGTGTGATTTCTTGGTACCCTGGCTGTAGAGGGTAATGCCAACACATCTGGACAGCACTAAATTGGAGAAGGTTGTTCTGAACAGTTTGAATTGTTAGATGCAGCAAAGACTATCATGGGAAATAGTGTTGTTTCCTTTGTTGAGAAATTTTGAAGCCAGAGTGGGATTGTTGTTTCTTGGGGTTGCAATAGTTGTTGAAAGATTTTCCAGCTCTGATTTGATTATGTCTTTTAAAGTATTCTCTGGAGTCTGTCAATCTCCCTCTTATGCTATTGGAAATTTCAGAAGAAGTTAGTGCAGCATTTTCTCCCAATTCAACATAACAGTATGCCCCTACTGCCAGTGGCTAAAAGATATTCATGGCACACTTTCAGCAATCAGGCAGAAAATCCACAAAAATTAAATTATTCTTTGAGCAATGTTTGGCTCTGCAAAAGATGCTGTGCTATGAATTGTATTGTTGTTTGGACAGAAAGTATTTCTTCAATCTATGGTATTTTAATAGGTTTTCTTGCCAGGGTCAGCTTTCCAAACACTGACAAAATAGGAAGACATATGTAGCCTCTTCAGAATAGCAAATAATGACTTCATAATAATGACTGTTACTACATTAAGGCCCTGTTCATTCATATAACATAGTTAACTAGGTCTTGGGGCTGAGGGGTAAAGCAGGAGTCAGGACTCCAAAACCAAATTATCTGAGGCAGTCATTTAACCTTGAGAAATTAGTTTTAGCTTCAAGAAGGTCTGGGCTTGTTTGAGCTAAATTAACTCCCCCATGTTCTCTCCAATTATTTATCTGAAGAGTAATTGATCCTTCTAATAACCATGAGTGAGATGAAATTCTGTCAGGGTCCTGCAAAGATGTAGTTTCCTAAGCTCTCTGTCTCAATGGACGTTTGGATTTACTCACAAAAACATCTCTGCAGCCCTTCAGGGAGAGTAAAATAGAAATAAATGGGTGTTGGAAAGTTGGTACAATTATCATTCCTTGACTGTTATAAATTCTTTAAAGTCTGAAAGATCCCCTTCCTGCTTATAGTAAAGAGACTCAAGGCAAGGCTATCTTGAGGTTCTTTCTGGGCTAATCCATACAAAGAACGACAGAAGAATTAGGAGTGACATGATAGCAGTATTTCAGTATTTGAGGGAAAGAAGAGGGGATCAAATTATTCTCCAAAGCATCAGAGGGCAGGACAAGAAATAATGATTGGAAACTGATTAAGGAGAGAAGCAACCTGGAATTAAGGAGAAACTTCCAAACAGCGAGGACAATTAACCAGTGGAACAACTTGCCTTCAGAAATTGTGGGTGCTCCATCACTGGAAGTTTTTAAGAAGAGACTTGTCTGAAATGGTATAGGATCTCCTGCTTGAGCAAGGTTGCTTCCAGCTCTATTCTAATTCTTATTCTAATCCAATCTTTTCATAATAGCTACTCTGGCATTTTTTTCCTGAAGTTTACATTCATACTTGTCTACAATCTCCTCCCCTAAAGGATGCCTGGAAAGACTATTCTCTTTAGTAAGGAAAGTAGAAAAACACCACAAAGATAAATTTCACACTGATTAACATGATGTCATTTATTATGTTAGTGAATAGATGCAATATGATCCTTCCAATAAAAGAAGAGAGGGCCCAACCTCTGCAGAGAAAAATTGGGGGAAATGGACCTTAACAATTGCTGCCTTAAAATTGCCTATATGTCACAATTGATGCTGGAACAGTTGTGTTTTTGACATTTATTTTCCTTCTAACAAATCCAGAGAGTCCTTGTTTAATAGTGATTCATTCAGCAACTGAATATTACGACATCACTAACCAAAAGGTCCTCATATTTGCAGCATCCCTATGATCACATTGTTAGGGTAATAAAGAAAGGAAAGAAGTAAAATATATTATAGAGAGAGAGTAGAGAGTTACTCTATAGGCATGTCTTACCTTGATGTTAGGCAGTTGTTTTCCTATGTATCTAGAAGTATATATCTCTATATATTTCTTATCTTGCTGTTGTGGAAAACATTTCTCTAACCTTTTGTAAAACACATGCCTGCAATTAGTTACATCTCTCTCTCATATGAAGACACATGATTATCCCATCTAAATCAATCTGAATGGAATGTACTCCCTGGGAAAGTAACTCCCTACATCTGAAGCAATATACACCTTTTGAAGTATGCTGTTAATAGCCCTCTTAAATGGTAAATGGTGATCAATTAACAAAAATAGGAGAAAGGATACTGAAAGATAAACAAGTGCCAGGAGGACATTTGTCTTTTTGCAGGAAAGATGTAAATCAAAGTTAGAGTGTTTTACAATGCAGTTACTCTACTTCTAAAAGAAGGTATAAGAAGACTCACTTTCACCTATATGCTTTGTAACTTTCCTCACATATCTGTGTGTATGAGAGGAGAGGTCTTACCCTTTTATTGATCAATAAAAGTTAGATTTTGTTCTTCAAAGCCTCTGCTTAAGTTAATTTTTGGCACATCATGATCTTAAGTTATAGCTGAACCTTACAACATGTTTGTGATTCAGGTGCTTAATGACTGATTTGCAATTATGACATCACAACATCCTGCTGTCACGTGATCACCATTTTCACCTTTCCCTGCTTTCTCTCATAAGCAAAGCCAATGGGAAAGCCATCAGGAGGTTGCAAATGGTGGATCCCATTACTGTGGGATGCTGCAACCACATAGACTTCATCTAACAATGGCAGCTGGGACTACCAGAACTGCCATCATGTCTTATGATTACATTACTTAGCAACAGAGTCCTTGGTCCCAATTACCATCTGTAAGTGAGGAGTACCTGTACTTTTAATGGAAGCTCTAAGCATCATTTTGTTTGGATTCACTGTTCGCAGTCAAAATTGCAAAGAGGAAATTCTGGCAAGATGCAAGTCATTGCTTCCAAGCATTTTTAGAAAGAATTATTGAGTTCAGTTGCATCTTTGGCTTACAGGACAACTACCACCCATGGAATTGTGGGGTGACAACATACTCTAGGTAGCCCAGTCCTTTGTATATGCCCAGACAGCTTCCGCTATAACCTAGAGAAGAAGTCTCCAAACTTAGCAACTTTTAAGACTTGTGGACTTCAACTCCCAGAATTCTTCAGCCAACATAGCTGGCTGGAGAATTCTGGGGTTTGAAGTCCATAAGTCTTAAAGTTGGGGACCCCTGACCTAGAGATATTTACTGACTCAAAGAATCGCCTTGAACCACGAGATGGATAATAGATAAATTATTATTATTTAATTATTTATTAAATTAGATAAATAAAATGCAAATTAAATTTCTGCTCAAAACATACCGAAAAACAAAGGCATAAGTTCTTAAATTTTTCAAAAATCAAAGCCTAGAGAAGTAACTACCGTAACAGGTTCAGGAAGAATCCATGAATACAGTAAAGTAATTCAGCCAGATAATTCAAGGAGAGGACAGACAGAGCTATGGGTTTTTGCTTAACTTGGGCTCTGGGTCAACTGACTCAGTCTGTACCAGGGTGCCCATTTTCCCAAAGCACCCTCTTCCGTTAATTCCCGAAGCGCAGGCTGAGAATCTGTTTGACTGAACTTATTAACATAGTTTTACAACTATAATTGAAATGGGACCACTTTATGTCAGTATTGGCAGCAAACTTTCCTATGCTCCCCAGAGGGGTAATAGGATTCAAGAGCAATGGGGAGAAGGGAGACTGGATTTTAAAAAACAAACTCTCAAAGATCCCTTGGTCCTAATCAATTGTTGATTACTATCTTATGGTCATTGTTTTAAACGGCACTCGGTTTCCTAAAAACAATTTCTACATGATTGACAGGACAGTTAACAATTCTGTTTCTAATGTTTCTTCTGAGCCTAATCACTATCTCTGGCTTTCAATTAACACAGCTTCTTTCTAGTCTGTGTCCCCAGATATGATTGTACTAAGGATTATGGGAATGAAACAGTGGACCACCCAGGAGAAACCAAGTTGGGGGAAAGTGTTGTCATAGAAAGCAACATAAACAACTACTGAATAATTATAGCATCGCAAAAACTGCTCTTTGAAGAAGAGGGGTGAATTGAGGGATCTTATTTTTCACCCTATTTTATTGAATATATCACAATTGTCTGAACGTATAAATATTATATATATATATATATATATATATATATATATATATATATATATATATATATATATATATTGCAAATCATGGGACAAAGCACCCAGGTTTAAAGTATGTACTGTTTTGTGTATTTCCTCCTAGGTGGCCTGCAGACATGCCAGTTGCTAACACGATGACGGGGAGCATCGTCCCCAATGTGGAGAACAAGCCTGAAATCATTATTTGCAAAAAAATTGAGAGGTAAATATTCTTAATGTTCTATTTGTGCTGATTTCCAAATGAGGAAAGGATAGGCAGGAATTTAGGAAATCCTAGCTTAATGCCCAGTCACTTAACAACTGTTTGAAGTTATGACAGACTCCCTGATAGTTTCTTACAATCTTTCTTCAAAGTTATGACTGACACAACACACACACACACACAAACACACACTTTGCGGTCGTGTAGTCATGTTTAGGGTGCTTGACAAGCAGCTCACATGTGCAACCATTTGTATTACCTCATGGTTACATGATAGCATCTTATGTTTTTTTCCTAGAGGAAAAATGACCATTTGAGAAAATGAATTCCCTTTAACTATCATGGTTTTCTTAATGACTGCAGGGACTCATGGTACAGCCATTGTACCATGGTCATAAAACTGAGTCAGGGCACATGACCCATAATGACCATAATGACTTTCAACTATAACCATAATGACCCATAATGACCATAATGACTTTCAACTGAAGTTCCAAGCTCGATTGTGGTTCTAAGTCAAAAGACTACTTACTTCCTCCCTCCTCCTCCTCTTGTTCAAAGATACTTAGCAAAATTTTAAACTTTGCCAGAAACATGCATAGATAATTGAATAGGTTCCTGCACTTTACAAGTGCATTCTGTTGGCCTCATTTTCACTAAGGCAGTTAGTGGGGGATTTATTTTATTGTTTTGCTTGGGGGTATGGGATAGCTAATCTCCATATTTATTTCTGTTTTACTGTCATTAGTCATGGCTTTAGAAGCTTAACCAGGACATGTAATAGGGGAGAAGAGGGGAAATTTAAAAGAGACAATCACATTTATTCATAAATATTTTTTTTTTTAACCAAGAGCCTGATCTGGATTTTGGGAGCTTTGCTAGAAATACAAGGCCTAGTATTTCAGTACTGGACAAACAAATGCCTGTCTCAGGCCTTTTGTTATATTAATATGTTTTAATTATATGTGCTAAATTTATCTTTTTCTGTCACTCTGACTGCAGCTTTTATTGTTTATATTTAGATACGAAACAAACCCTTTATACATTGTAAGCTGTGAAAATAGTCCCTTTACGTATAATTTTGTATGCTATAAATAGCACATAAATTTTAAAAATGTAATAATAAGTAATCAATTGCAATTTTAAATTCCTCTGTTAATATTCCCTCCTTCCAATATCATATTAACTTGAGGATTTTAAGAAATTCTCAACACTGCACCAAAGGTGCTTTTTTCAAGAGATAACTGGACTTTCTGGGTTGTTGTTGTTTTTTTGAAAATGTTTCGCTTCTCATCCAAGAAGCTCTGACTGAATGGTGGCAAATGGAAGGATCCATAAGAGCTGAAAAAGCTTCTTGGATAAAAAGTGAAATGTCTTCAAAGAAAAACAAGAAAGTCCTGTTACCTCTTGAAAAAAAGCACCTTTGGGACAACCATGACTTAGACAGCTGAGAATCTCCATAGACTCTCAGAACTGTATTCATCTCTAGAACTGCATAGCATTAGTTTAGCTTCCAATAATAACTGTTAAGTAGAAAGGTTTTCAATCTAACTTAAACATACATTTGAATAAAGACATGAGTAGTGTCCATACAAATATTTTCTTAATATGGATAACCCATCTAGGACCTCAAAACTAGGATCTTACTGTGATGAGCTGGGGCGTGGCACAAAAGCAACAAAGTCACAAAAGTAGGTAAAGTCCCTTTAATTCTCCAACTTGGCCCCCAATGTCCAGTTATCATCGGCTGGAGAAAAAACACTCCCAAAAACTGTTTTTAAAGGGAAAAAAATCAGTCCGACCCATATAAATTATAAATAAAAATCAACACAAACCACACTGCAGCAATTAACAAGACAGGGCAGGATAAGGAATTGCAGAATTCAAAAGATAATGAAACACACACAGTTGGAAGGATGCCAGAACCCAGATAAGATTTGACAAAGATAATGCACGCTTTGCTTCCAGCAAAGTGCTGTGCGTAAACACCCTTTATATCCTGTTTTCCCAACTGCAGCTAATGAAGGGAATCAGGGCCTTTTTTCCCCTCTTAACCCACGTTGCTCCCTTATCCGTTCCTCCCTGTGTGCTCTAGGATGAAGAGAGGGTGGGCCTGGGTCTTACTCTGAATGCCTAGCCGGATTGTGCCCTTCCCCAAGTTTCTTCCACTCCCTGTCAGCTGTTCAACTTCCCCCTTGGGATCAGATTCCAACAGGGGCATGACACTTACCTAGGATGGCTTTTAAGAAAGGAGGGATTTTGAATATTTTCCAGACGCACGCAGGTTAATCTGCTAATATAGGGAAGGGGGAAAATACCAAATAGTTTTATGTCGACAAATGATAAATGTATTTATTTTGGCATAAGCTTTGGTGTGCTCAAACAAATGGATTTGTTCAAGAAAAAATGTGTTTTGTTTTAAGGTGTTACTGGACACTTTGGTAAATAAATGAGGTGTGCTAGATATTAATGTTTTATTGAAAAGATAGAAAAGCATTCCTCTTTGCAGGTATGTTTAGATTAGTGGAAAGACAGTAAAAAAAATTGCAGAAAAAACTGTTTAATAATTCTGCACTCCTGTATCTTTTAAGTTAAAGTGTTATACATTTAATATTCAAGTAAATATTAAATCCAGCTCATGACATTGTACTGAATGATGAATGCCAACCTGTACAATTCTTCTGACCCTTGTCCTTTTTGCCTGGGATCAGGTTTGCAAGTCTAAATAATCCAGCTGCAAAAACAGAATTTTGTAGTGGGCTTTCAAAGCACAATTGGTCAAAGAGTGTTGCCTTCCCACCCAAGCTACTGCCGAAAGGAGAACTAAATTCTGTGGCAGAGAGGCCACTGAAAACCATAGAGAAATTGATGCTGAATCCCAGACTGGACTGTTTTCAGCAGAATATGCTAAGTCCGAAGATGATAATCGGAGATCCCTCAGTAGATCTCAAAGTGCGGGAAAGCGGCAGGATTCTAAGGAAGCAAATAGGTGGCTGTCAGAATCTTCGGTCTGTTGGGAAAGTCAGCTTGAAAAACAAGCCTTTAAGTATCAAGGACAAGATTTCAGAATGGGAAGGAAAAAAGGAAATTCCAGCTCCGATGTCCCTGTGGAAGGAGGAGGACCAAAGTGTTAAAGAGGAACCCAATCCAGTTTTTGGTGTGATGGAGAAGACGGCTAAGAATAGTGTTGCAATGAGAGAAGTGGATAATAAGAGGCCCCCAAATTACAAGGGGCCAAGCAAGGAGGATGAGAAGCATGTTGGAACTTTTAAAAATGCTGGGCAGCATGTTGCAAGGAAAGTTGATGTGAAATCAAGGGAGGAAGAATGTAATTTCAATGTGGGTAAATGTACTGAGTTGAAGGACAGTAAGAAGGAAGTCCAGAAGGAGAACCTATCTGTCTTGAGTCAGGTCAAGAAGCTGGAACAAGCCTTGAAGTGTGGGTCAGCTGAAGCTCAACCCCAGCTGCCAGGTACTTACTATTCTCCACACTGTCTGCAAGAGAAGACCGTTGAGGATCAGGAGCCAACCAACGGCCAGGAAAGTACCAATCGCCTAGAAGTAAGTAACTGGCTCCTTGGCTTGGATACTGAAGCCAGAGAGCCCATCTTTGGGACTTTGGAAGAGATGAAAGCATCTTGTGTGAAATGCAGATCTCGCAATGAAGAAAATGTGTACATGGAGCCTGGCTTGCCAGAGAAGAAACCTTTTATCAATCCGCTTCCTAAGCCTCAACGGACTTTCAAACATGAAGGTGAAGAGGGGTGGATTCCGCCTGCTCGGAATAAGAGACTCCTACCTCCTCTCCCTTCTATTCCACCCCCTCCTCTCCCTTCCTCGCCTCCCCCGTCAGCTGTTAGTAGAAGGCTGAGGAACGGAAAGCTTAAGGCTAACGCAGATCACAGGTACTACTATATATGGATTATATTTCTTTCTCTTACAATGTGGGGTTTTTTTTAATGAACAATAGAATCTTTTGTGTATTCTGCTGAATAAAATGGGGGTGTTCTTCTATTAAATTTACTTATATCATGCTAGTGGGACTAAGAGAATGAACCAAAAACTTCATGAACAGATAGATTTGGAAGAGGGATTTGGAAGGAATGAGAGGTAGATTCATGCGGATATTCTGGGAATCGTTCCAAGTCTAAAGAACAGGGGAGAAAGGGTGGGAGGGAGTCTCAAAAACAGCCAGAAATTTTCAGATAGCCAGAGACAAAATTAAAGCCCTATGTAAGAATCTCTTGACATATTGGAGAAAGGAAGGCCACAGCCTGGGAGGTTTGAGATCTGAAGCAAAACTTTTTGAGGGCTGTTTAATGTGACATAAAGCTTAATGTGACATAAAGCATAAAGACACATTTTTTTCCCTCCAGTAATACTTTGAGTGATTTGCTTTATTGTATTCTTTGGAGATATCCACCTTTTCCCCCCATCACCTCTTCTGCTCTTTCTAAATAAATGCCCTAGGAAGTCCTATGAATTTGAAGATTTGTTGCAGTCCTCTTCTGAGAATGGCCGAGTGGATTGGTATGCTCAAAGCAAGATGGCTCTAACCCGCACTTTATCAGAGGAAAATGTCTATGAAGATATTCTAGGTAGGCATTCTGGAGATAAAAAGCAACTATTGTGACCTCAGTGCTTGTAAGTTAGTCTGTAGATGTGTGAATATTTAGTGCCAAGTGTATGTGGTATTTTTCAAACCAAAGGTTTTAGTATGGAGTAGTATGGAATAGTTGCCTAGAACAGCGGTCACCAACTGGTGGGCTGCGAGAAAATTTTGGTGGACCACAGAGAAATCTCACCCCCAGAGCACCCCTCCAAAGCAATTAATCCAGGCTGCACAGAAACACAAGGCTGCTCAGCCCACATGGCCCGCGGGAACCCTTCCTGCCCACTCACTCCTTACCCAGCAAACTTGTCTGCTAAGTTGCTGTTTCTCCTTTTTCCAACCATCATCTGTTCTGCTGCACCGGGAGATTTAGATTAGCTAGGAAGCAGGAAATGGTTGGATTTCTTGCTTTCTAGCTAGTCTTTAGATCTTTGGCTCAGCACAGCTGAACCTCCCTTAGGACTGAAGGTTTGTTTGCAAGCAAATTCAGTGCAGACTCATGGCAAGCAAATTTGAGAGACTGAGCTAGCCAATGGTAGATAGATAGATCACTGAATGATTATGTGAGCAACTCAATCTGCCTGCTTTGCCTGATTTTGGATAAAAGTTGCTTTTTTAAAATAAAAAATTGAATATTTACATACATGGTGTGTTGTGAGTTAATTTTGTAAGTTTGCTTGCTAGCAAATGTTATGAGGTTGCTTGCAAGTAAATTTTATGTGGCAGACTGAGCTAGCCAATGGCAGATAGATAGATTTCTGAATGAATCTGTGATTCTGTCAGCAATTCAATCTGCCTGCCTGCTTTGTCTGATTTTGGGTAAAAGTTGCTCTTTTTTTAAATAAAAAATTCAATGTTTACATGCATGGTGTGTTGTGAGTTAATTTTGTGAGTTTGCTTGCAAGCAAATTTTATGTGACAGACTGAGCTAGCCAATGGCAGATAATAGATCTCTGAATGAATCTGTGATTCTGTGAGCAACTCAATCTGCCTGCCTGCTTTGCCTGATTTTGGGTAAAAGTTGCTGTTTTTTAATAAAAAATTCAATATTTATATAAATATTTATAATATTTACATACAAACTATGCCCAGCCAGTCACATGACCACCAAGCCATACCCACAAATTAGGGCACACCCACAGAACCAGTTAGTGGTCCCTGGGATCTAAAATTATGAGTTTGGTGGTCCCTGAGGTCCAAAAGGTTGGCGACCCCTGGCCTAGAAGATAAGAGGTAGAAATTACAATAATTCTCTGTAAGAATAAGGATGGGCAACCAACAGTTTTCCTGGTATTGTTGAATTCTTAATTTCTGCAAACCTGAGTGTTGCCATGCTATTTGGGTCTGATCAGAATTCAGCATCTGGAAAGCTGGGAGTTGCTAGTTTCCATGTTTAAAGTAACATCTCCTTGGTGCATGTATTTACATAATTTTTGAGGTTGGAATGGATTTTTATGGCATGCAATATCCTCTTATTTGTAGGAATTATATACAGTGCATGACAGAAATGTAACCATGGCAAGTCAATAGAAAACTGTAGATGAAACCAACACAAGCTAATATGAGAAAAGGACAAAATACATTATTTCAGTGTTGCATGTATATGTCAAAGCAAGGCAGACATTAGCATGTATATGTATGTTGCTTCCTTGAGTAAAACCTGATCCAAATGTGATCCATCATTTTGCTAGTATATAGTAATTAATTAGTTCTAAACAAATTGTTAATACTCACCTTAAACTAAAGTAATAGCCACAATCCAACATAGAACAATCAATAGGCAAGATGCACATTTTACTGATTCTCATAATATTAAATAGAGATTTTTTAAAAATTCTTTGATGAATAAGTTGGAATAGGCTGATTTGCTTGTAGCAGTAAAGCCCAAAATAAACAAATAGCATTATCTAACTTCTTTGTTGAATTGTACCTATGAGAAGTTGTACATTTCCAGCTTAGAACACATCTTCAGCACACTCTCCTACTTTCAACATGCTCCAGCAGTTTATTTTTAACCTTTTCTTCCAAAGCTATCCTTCAATTTTCCTTTCTTTTTCCCCTCATGCCATCCAGTCATGATGTTGGCATTGGTTACTGATGCTCAGGTATGACCATCACTCTTTTTTTAAAAAATGAACAAAGAACAATTGTTGGATCCTGGTTTAAAAGTTCATTTTAGACCAGTCAATTCTCTTTTAGCCTAATGTTCCTCAGAGATTTTTTTGTGGGGGAGTGGATAACATTGGAAGAGGGAGTCTTGTAGCTCAGGTTTCAACAGCCTTGCCGTTTGTATGTTTTTGTGTATCTCTCAGTGAATAGAAGCTGACATTGCTTTCTGATGGTGTAGCATTAAAACTTTCTGCGAACTTGAATGCATACTCATTTGTTAGATGCAGCTGTTTACACATTCAGAATAAGAAAATACTGTAATGAATGTGGTATAAAAGTTTGAATAGCTTTCTGGTTGAATTATTGTTACTTTTTAAAAAATGTACAGTTATCAGTAAGGTCCACAGAGATATGCCTCCTTAAGTCTGCAGGTGGAAACAATTCCACAAGTGAACAAATAACCTGATTGTTCTAACACTCAGATTGTGACCTTCAACCACCTTAGGCTCCCCTAAGTAGTCATCTGAATATCTATCTGAAAATGAAGAGAATTCACTTTTACGAAGCATGAAGAAGGTACTAAAAATCTGTATATGCTTCCAGCTAGCGATTTTACTTGGCGGAAATACTGTCGAGGAATGGAACATATATGGAAGTCAAGGCACATTGTGGAAGACCACAAAAGAATAAAATATCAGGAAATGGTCACAGCTGCAAAACTGAATCCACAGATCAAATAACTTGCTGAAAAGATTAGGTGATCCTGGAATAGCTCTTCAGGTGCCCAGTGCAGTGTTGCTTATATAACAAGTACCTGCACAAAAGCATTGTCAGAAGGAAACAGTTGTCTCTGAGTTTAGGTTTGTCTAAAATTTTAAAGAAAGCCTCGATAAATCTGAAATGTTTGGGAACAAAGTACTTTTAGACTGGTGCAACAAAAGCCACACAATTGTTTTTAGACAAAAAGAATACTTTGCCAGCTATTAAGCATAGAGGTGGTTCGATTATGTTTTGGGATTAGGTGATAACAGTGGCACAGGAAATACTGTGTTGATGGAAAGAAGAAAGAATTCAAATAACTACTAACATATCCTTCACATTTGTATTATGTGGAAATTGTTTTGACTTGTTCTGACCCAAACCCTTTTCCAATAAAACAAACAATAACCAAAGGAAACAGAAACCTTTTAATGAGTCTTACGAATCCCCGGTTAAAAGGCTGCTGCAAACTAATTAACTTTGATAAGCACAAACCTCACCAAAGCTGTGTGAGACTGCCAAGAATCACAGATAAGAAATATTTTACAACACAAGAGTCTTCAAATACCTACTTAAGATACTGTAGTGTCCACAATGCTGAGTTGCAAAACATCTTTGCTTCCTGCAAAGAACATTAGCTTCACGGCTGGCTTTTATCTTCTTGAAGGAGGAGCCATTACCTTGCAGTCTTACTCCCAAGTCACCCATGCTATTGCAGTTGCTCTTTCCTGCGAGCAGCCCTGCGTGTATGCGCACTTGACACAGGCTCCTCAGGAACCTCCTCATCGCTGCTGCCAGCCCCCACAAGCTCTGCAGACAGCAATCCACTCCCTAATGGTCCTGGCCCCTCATCTGAGTTCTCGCTCTCCTCAGCTGTCTGCACCTGTTGCCGGCTAACCACAACATGACTTAGGGATATATGGAAACATATAATTAACCAGGGGTGACTGACTTTTTTCATCCAATTGTTATGTACACCGCTTTTAGCTCCTAGAGGAAGAGCAAGTCTAATAAATGCATTAGTCAATCCTTCCCATCCTGATACAACTTAAATAGATTGATTTGCAGATCATAGAGTTGAATTTATAGTTCATTGTACAGGTAGTCCTAGATTTACAATAGTTTGTTTAGTGACCATTCAAAGTTACAATGGCACTGAAAAAAGTGACTTATGAGCATTTTTTCACATGACCATTGCAGCATCCCCATAGTCACATGATCAAAATTCAGACGCTTGGCAACTAACTCATAGTTATGACGGTTGCAGTGTCCTGAGGTCATGTGTTCACCTTTTGCCACCTTTTGCCAAGCTAAGTCAATGGGAAAGCTGAATTCACTCAACAATGGTGTTACTAAGTGATTCACTTAACAACTGTGGCAAGAAAGATTATAAAATAGGAAAAATTCACTTAACTGTCTCACTTAGCAGCAAAAGTTTTGGGCTCAATTGCAGTTGTAAGTTGAGGACTCTTGTATATGCCGGTGGTAATTTATGAAGATATGGAACTTCATTTTTCAATGACATCCACAAATGTCGTTTCCAAATCCTTAGGAAAAAGTTGTATTTTGTTTTATGTGCATTTATTGCCTTGGATTTCAATTCCAGATTTACCAGCAAAAGAAAACCCCTATGAAGATATCGAGACAAATAGTCATTGCCTAGGGAAGAAATGTGGCCTGAACTTTCCAGCATCTCCTTCTTCTATTCCTGGCACACCCACAAAGGTAACCTGGTCTAATCTGAACAGCCAGTGCCCCCAAGCTACACATTTTGATGGTTATTATGGAGATACAGTGGTCAGAAAATTGATACCTTCAGGGAAGAAAATGACTAATCCTTTGTTAAGCTTGGTTTCCCATCTTGAATTAACTCCCTAAGGGAGTTGATTATTTTTCCGCTAACTGAATTTGGTGACTTTAAAGAAATAAAACTAAGCTTTCTGAACCACGATGGATTTCTGGACTTAGAAATAGGACACTCTGTAGATATTTGTTGATAGTTGATAGTTCTTGCCAATTCGAAACCATAAGAAGTTCTGTAAGAACATATGCCACTTTTCTAGGGCTGGCTGGCAAGTGGAAATTTGGAAAGACCAGGAGACCTTGATACATGTGAAATCATTCTTTCTTTTCTGACTATGAGCTGCTGAGGTTTGGTTGGGATCTTGTTGAATATATGTATAGGCAAAGTCAGGAGCTACAACTCAGTCTTGCAGCCTGTTAACTTTTTGACCTCATAAAAAGAGGTGGAATTCATTTCTCAATCTTTTTTATCAGAGGTGGTATTCAGCAGGTTCTGACCAGTTCTGGAGAATCGGTAGTGGAAATTTTGAGTAGTTCAGAGAACCAGCAAATGCCACCTCTGACTGGCCCTGCCCCCGTCTATTCTCTGCCTCCCATTGAGTCCCACCTGGTCAGCTGGGTCTTCTTTTGTTGCCGTGCACAGGAGAACGGAGCTGGAAAGCAGGTTAGTGAGGTGGGGAGGGAATGGGATTTTGCAGTAACCTTCCCCCAGGAGTGGGGAGGGAATGTGGATTTTACAGTATCCTTCCCCTGGAGTTGGATGGGAATGGTAATTTTATAGTACCCTTTCCCTACCATGCCTACCAAGCCACACCCACAGAACTGGTAGGAAAAAAAATTGAATCCCACCAACTGCTTTTTATGGAGATTAAGACTAAGAATAGGGAAACAGCTGGGCAAGCCAACCTATTCTCAACTTTAATACCGCTTGCCTTCCAAATAGTCTAAAATTCAGGTGACGAAGCAGGACATCAAAATATATGGTTGAACAGCTGGATTTTAGTGTGAAATTTTAGGCTATTTATGAGAAGAATTAAGAGCAATTCTTCTATTTCCAGTTAAAACTCAAGCCACTTTTGGAAATCCCAATTTTTCCTTCACATTTTAGGACCTGCATCTTAGATTACTGGGAGGTAAGCATATGGCTTGTGTGGCCCAGAATTTCACACCTCCATTCTTTGAAGAGTTTCAGGGATTTTCAGTACTTGGTGGTAGGAAAAAATACTATCCTGTTCACTACCACCACTATTCATATTCGGAGTAGTGGAGGAAAGGTAAGAATGAAGTTAGAACAGAAGTTGAAATTTCCTATATAAAAATAAGTTGAATGGCCATCAATAGAGCAAAAGACAGAGCATGTTGATTAATATGGAAAGTACAAGGGGCTTCATTAATGAAGAATTGTGTTTTTAAACAGAAATGCTCTTGCAAATATTTATGCAGGACTCTGCATATGTATGTATGTATGTATGTATGTATGTATGTATGTATGTATTTGATAATCTATTTGGAATTTTTAGGTGTTCATAGGTTAAGTTGCTGTATAGAGGCAGAACACTCGTATTACTACTGACTACTAATCCCTAATTGTTCTCCAGCTAATATAGGAATAAATCAGGAAAAATATTAGTCTTCTGGGATGTATAGGGGAGTTTTGTGCAGAGAGGGAATTTGTGGAGGGAGTTCATTGTGGCAGCTGCAAACAGTACTTTTGATATTTAGTCTGGAGATAAGATTCAGTGTAGCTGAGAGCTGATATTATCTTCCAAGTGATGGGGGATTATTTTTTTGTATTGTTTCCTACCTTAATATATGCCACTTTCTTTTTAATGCCATTAACAGAATGAGAATGTGGTCTGAGGGGCCTTTCATCATCATCAGCAGCGCTGATGATGTTACCTAGTTTGGATAATGAAACATCTGCAAGAAAACAACTAAGCTCAGAGAGCACAAAGGAACCCACATTTCAACCCTGAGCTAGAAATACAGTTCTGTTTGAGAGAGTGATGACGGTGATGAAATTACTGAAGGCATTAGCTGAGTACCTTTATTGGGGCAGCTTCACATCAAATTCTAGCCATTTAGATCTAAGGCTGGGATAGATATACAAATGAAGAATCTGCTTTTCAAAGGAGTTTCAATCAGAATAGAGCAGGAAGGGACCTTGGAGGTCTTCTAGTCCAGCCCCCTGCTCAAGCAGGAACCCTTTCAGACAAGTGGCTGTCCAATCTCTTCTTTAAAAACTCAAATGATGAAGCACCCACAACGTCTGAAGGCCTATTGTCCCCACTTTCGGAAGTTTCTCCTCAATTCCAGGTTGCTTCTCTCCTTGATTAGTTTCCATCCATTGTTTATTTGGTTTAAATAATGGTTTGCCATTAAGCACTAAATTGTACTAGAAACTGTAGTGAGTACAAAAGCCATAGTCGTCTAGTGTATTGTAAGTAAAATTCTGTTTGAAGCTGGAGTGAGGAGAAAGATTGAGAACTTGAGCCAACATTTCTGTTCTGAATAGACTGGAACAAATCTAGCAGTTCCAGTATTACTCATCCTTGAGTTTGTTTGTGTGTATTTCGTGGACGAGTATTTGAAAAAGGGAAAACAGAGACAATTCCTCACACTCTTCATTGTAGGTGCTTCCATCAAATAATAACTCGGATTTATTTTTAAAAAGCATCTAGAACTACAACTGGGTCATTACAAGGAGATTTTTTTTTTATCTCACAAAGATGGAAACAGGGTTTTATTTATTGCTTGCATTCTGTTAAAAAAAAAGGAAACAGGAACCAGCAAATTAGTAGTCTGATTCGTTATATAGTTAGCACTTAATATGTTTTCTACTACTGCTCATTGAAGAGAGAAGAATGCCATTCAACAGTGAACTTATTTCAGTATGTTGGTCTTCTGAGAATTAAAAAAGAGAGTTTACAATTGCTGCTGTAGTTGCAATCAATACCTGGAGTTGATTTTGCTTTATGCTATCACAACAACTTTATTTCAGCTTTTCCAGGAGCCAGAATTTGAAATTGGTGTTTTTGTGCCCAAAGCTAAGATTTGACCTACTGTGTCCTAAGAAGCTCATGAACAAGTGCCAGACCATTCTGTTGTTCTACTGGATAAAATCACTAACTAAATAACAGGGTCAGGGAATGCACGGTCCATAAATATGCAATTGTATGGTTGCTTAAACTTGCTTCTGAAGCCACTGGTGATAAGTATTGGCTGACAGACTATTGGACCATGTAAACATCTGGGTCTGATGTGGTACAACAGCTCCTTATTTTTCCAATCCAAGTGTCTGTGGTTGCTTCGCTGGTTAGTTTTGTTGGCTCAGTTCCACAGAACTCCTGAAAGCTAGTTGTGCGAGTAGTAAGAGCTGTTTCTGTCATGCTAATGAGACTTCTCAACAAACTTGTGGAAAATACATCATTTTTTTCCTATTGACCTGCTAGAGAATCCTGTGAAAAAAAGTCTAAGCAAGTATTAAAGCTTTTTAATTAAAGCCAAGAATTCTTGCAACTGATGTTTTAATGCTTCTTATTTTGAATTTTTTTAATTGTAGAGAAATGCAGTGTCTGATGTTCCCCATTTCCCCCATTGTGGTCTGTCTCCTTAGGTCCTCTCTAAGCCCATCTTCTTTAGGCAGACCTCAGAACGCAGAAGTTTCAAACTGTTAGACATACGGAAAGCAAACCGGGATGGAACTTATTCTCCTTCCAAAATCAGTCCCCCTTCCACTCCTAGCAGTCCTGATGATACTTTCTTCTCCTTGGGTGATTCTCAAAATGGCAAGAAAAGAAGAAAAATTTCCAAGGTATTTTTTTCTTTAAAGATTTATTTATTTTTTTGCTGACTTAGAAAGGACTGTGAAAGATTAGAAGCAGTGTTCAAAAATTGTTGTTTTAAATCTTGTCTAGGGAATTAAGTATTAATTTCATGTTTGCAGCCCTGAAAATTATCTGAATCTTGATAGGTGAGCCCTTTTAAAGTAAGTACCATATTTTTCACACTGTAAGATGCACCTGACCTTAGGGCACATCTAGGTTTAGAAGAGGAAAACAAGAAAAAAAACATTAGGACGAGCCTGAGAGGACCACTGATAGGTGTCCTCTCACGTGCCAGCTCTGCCTATTGACTCCTGCATGGTGCAAAAGAGACAGAAGAGGCGGGCAATGACAAAGACAGAAGAGGTGAGGTTCAGCACTGTAAAAGGACCCCGCCGCCGCAGCCCGGCTGCTATTAACCAAAGGATGGGCACCGATGCACAGACATTTCCACCCACTTTTTTTGGGGGGGGAGTGTGTCTTATGGAGCAAAAAATATGGTATATGCATTACCCTCCAAAATTGAGCTATGTAGATCAGGGGTCTTTAAACTTGACAGCTTTAAGACTTATGGACTTCAACTCCCAGAATTCCTCCTCCAGTCCTGTTAGCTCGGGAATTCTGGGAGTTGAAGTCCACAAGTCTTAAACTTGCCAAGTTTGAAGACCCTTGATGTAGATAGTAAATGATTAAAATTAATGAATAGCAACATTAATCATCATCTGAAGGTTATATAGTGACAAACAAGGCTTTCTTTTCCTATAAAAATGGGGCAAAATTCACTTAACAAACATTTCACTTAGCAACAGAAATTTTGGGCTCAATTGTGGTTATAAGTTGAGGACTAGCTGTACTCTAGTGAATTAGGGAGGCATTTGTCTTAAGATGCTTCTGAATATTATCTAAACCAGGGGTCTCCAACCTTGGCCACTTTAAGACTTGTGGACTTCAATTCCCAGAATTCCTCAGCCAGCTGGCTGAGGAACTCTCAGAATTGAAGTCCACAAGTCTTAAAGTGGCCAAGGCTGGAGACCCCTGATCTAAACATTTCAGACTTAGGGAAAAGTTTTATTCCTTGTCACCTTGGCGACAGAGTTTGTCAACTTCCTTAGTCTCTAGTTATATACGTTGAGGACTACCTGTAAATTGCCTTGGTGGATAAAATGATGTGGGTGTCATTTAAAAAAGAAACTGGATTTGTGAAAAGAGGAAAGCATTTACTTTTTCTTCTTTACGTTAAGCAGCTGGTGTTAAAAATCAATGCCATTTATGAGGCTCGAAGAGGGAAGAAACGAGTCAAGAGACTGTCACAATCTACAGAGTCTAGCTCAGGGAGAGGTAAGGAAAGACTGTTACTGGACCAATGGTTTTGCGGGCAGCTTTTGTGCCTACTCAGTGTTGTCCAATATTAAAGGGATTTCCTTGATAATAGCCAGTTATAAAGGACATGATGCTTCTGCCTCACTTGCCTCTTTTCTATATTGAGCTGTGGTGGTGCAGTGGTCAGAATGCAGTACTGCAGGCTACTTCTGCTGACTGCCAGTTGCCAGGAGTTTGCAGTTCGAGTCTCACTGGCTCATCCTTCCATCCTTCCAAAGTCAGTAAAATGAGGATCCAGATTGTTGGGGGTCAGTATGCTGACTCTGTAAATCACTTAGAGAGGACTGTAAAGCACTATGAAGCAGTATATAAGTCTAAGTGCTATTGCTATTTAGTACTATTCACCCTATATCTTAGTACTATTAAATGGTATACTTAACTTCTGGCCGCCCCAACCAGGCATCCTGGGGGGCATAAGAGAACTTGTGAGAACTGATTCCGTGATCCATTCAAGATTTTGTTTGCTATTCAGAAAACAATTTTTTTTTAAAAAAAAGTGACGTTTACCGTTCTTTTCTATTTCCTCCTAGTTACAGATGAAAATAGTGAATCAGACAGTGATACAGAAGAAAAACAAAGAGGTATCAATTGAGATATGAATTTTAGAGAAGATTATTGATTTTTGGCTTGACAGTTGTGAGTTTTCCCCTTTCTAGTTTTTTTTTCCTGCCCAAAATAACAGGATATGTTTTATGCCTGTAGAGGCCTTCAATTATTGCAAAAGTGAATTATCGATTATTTGTCTGTTATGATGGCTACATGAGCATTCATATCCCTACAAAAAGTTCATTATTCAACATACAACTGCTTAAAATGTGTATTTAGAAGTCAATATTTAATGAGTTTTATATCCTAATGCAGTTTTTCCAGACCTGGAGCATTTCAGATGGTATCAGACTACAAGTCCTACAATTCCCAGTCAGTTTAGCCAATACCCATAGTAGCTGGTAATTCTGGGATTTGTAGTCCAAATATAAGTTCCAGCTTAGGGAAAATGCTCAAGTGAATGTATTTAGGACTATAGATTTTATAAGTAAAAATAAGGTTCTTTGTTAAAGTGTTTCAATTGTGTGGATGAACTACAATTGCAATCAGTTGGTGAAGTTTGAAATCCTTATATTTAATAACTGATATATGCTACCACTCTAGAACATATCACTTATTTTCTAGACTATGTTCTTTGTACTGAAGGTTGTTCAAGTCAGGCCATTTCAAGATGATCCAGCAGATTTCCAACCCTTGGGCTAAGTGCTCTCCCTTCTCATCTTCTACAAAAAAATTGTCGTATCCACCAGCTAACAACACTGCATTTTTATCTTGATTTTTTCTATATAATATTTCAGAATGTTTTGATATCCTGGTTACAAACACAACATAATTCCACGATATTTAGGTTGACCTTTCTGAATTCTAGTGCCCTTCAGTTGGGTGGATTTTAGCACTTATGATTATCATCCTACAAGGTCCTTCCTTGGGAATGCTTCATATTGATGTTCACACATCTGGAGGATGACCAGGTTAAGAAAGGCTGGATGAGTTCATGGTGAACATGTAGTTTGAAGTAATACAGAATTTCTTATTGCTGGGGGAACTGCACCCAAAACAGTTGTGTTGATTTTGTTGGCTTACCTTTTTATGTAGCTCACAGTCAACGCCTTGTTCATGTAAAATCTCGCCTGAAGCAAGCCCCCAAGTATCACACCTTGGAGAGAGATCTGATCGAGTATCAAGAGAGGCAGCTCTTTGAATATTTTGTTGTAGTGTCATTACACAAGAAACAAGCTTGTGCGCCATATGTCCCTGAAGTTACACAGCAGTTTCCATTAAAGGTAGGACATACGATGGAGATAGCCTATTCAGAGACAAGCAAAGGAAGGATTGCTCTGCTCTGTCGGCTTAAATTCTAGAAGTTGAAACTCCGCACATTTGGAGAATTAGGGAGGCTGACCTACCCAGAGGTGGGCAGCCAAGGGTCCACAACATTTTTAGGGAGAGTGATAGTCACCAAAGACAGGCAGTGAAGCAAGTGAATGGGCTACAATTTTCCAATTTATCCCTATGCTTTAAGGTGAAGTTTGTTTGCTGTCTACATTCTTAAAACAATGCTGAGTCTATTTTTGGATTTCAATTACAGGTTTTATATCTCTTTCCTGAGGCTGATGCAAATCTGTGCTGCTGATTTAAGCAGTTGTAATCAGAACAAACACTGGGAACTATATGCAGCCTATGACTTTATATTGCTACCAGATCTGAGACAGTTTGCTTTGTCTGTTGATAACCCTCAACAGAGTGAAATTCTAAAAATAAGGACATCAGCATTGGCGTAGAAAGTAGTTAAAAGATAGAGGAAATCTGCAAGATAAGGGAATCCTCAAGATTTCGTTGTAAATGGGAGGGAGAGGAGAGGGAGGCTGGTTGGCTGAGTGACATATATGTATATTTGTTAGACAAAGATCAGGTGAGCTAGGCAAACAGCTATGTTAATACCCTCCAGACCAGTGGTGTCAGACTCAATGCCCAGGAGCTGGATCCAGCCTGCAGGCTGCTTAGATCTGGCCCATCAGACCACCCTGGAAACAGCAAAGGACCAGCCCTCAGTGCCTCTGCCAATGAAAATAGAGCTTGGGAGAGCTGCATGCAGCCCTCTCGAGCTCCGTTTTCGCTGGCAGAGGGTTACAGGAGGCCATTGTAGCTGAAACGGAGCACGGGAGCCTATTTTCACTGGCAGGGCGCTCGGGCCACCACAGGCACCAACACAAGTGATGTCAAGCTGGCCACACCCATCCTGGCCATGCCCCCCACCCCCAAGGTCAAGCACAACCCTGATGCAGCCCTCAAATGAAATTGAGTTTGACACCCCTGCTCCAGGCAGATGTGTATTCTCTGTCATCACTTCTCCATTTATTTAAGGAAGCAAGGCAGATGGAGAGGGGAGGGGGAAAAATTCATGCAATTTTACTTCTACCTAAATAATTAAAAACATCTCCTCCCTTTCTTCTGCTAGCTTGAACGCTCCTTCAAATTCATGAGGGAGGCAGAGGACCAGCTGAAGGCTATTCCGCAGTTTTGCTTCCCTGATGCAAAAGACTGGACTCCTGTTTCTCAGTTTAGCAGGCACGTTAAAGGATGCCCCCTTTCTTCCCCTTCTTGCCAGCTCCTAACCTGCCATTACGCATCATGCTAGCTTTTATTTGTACCAGATTGTTTTTTATGATAACAGTTGAAATCAATTTTGACTTCAGCGGGAACAACTGAACAACAAATACGAAACTAGAGGTCGGAAATATTTAGGGAATCAATACATTTGTTCAGTCATCCAATCAATTCTTATTTGGTCTCTGACCGAAGCAAGGTGGAACATGAGAGCTACAGAATTAGTCACAAAATTAGCAGTTGTAATTTTAAAGTAGTCCTTATTTATAATCTGTACAACGAACTACAGTATTAAATAATTAGAACTGAATACATATAACTAAACATTGCCAAGAAAATTGCATGGACTTGTCCATGTAGTTGCCAGTGGTCGAGATTGATTTGAAAGCACACATGACCACTAACGAAGGAAGAGTGGTTTAGAGATTAAAGGAACTGGATGAGAAACCAGGAGACTATGAGTTCTAATCCTACCTTAGGCCCAGAAGCCAGTTAGATGTTTTGGGGATAGTCACTATGTCTCAGCTCTAAAAAGAAGGCAAGGGTATACAAATATACCATAAAGTATGTGTAATATATAGTTATCCAAAATACTTTAAAGGTATGATTTTTAAAAACAAATACATTTGGCCAACCCCAAATCTGGGTTCATTAACTGGCCATTCAGAGTTACAGCAGCACTGCAGAAATGGTACTTGCAACCAGTTCCCAAAGTAATAGCTGTTGCAGCAGCCCTGTGGCCATGGGATCAAAATTTGGGTGCTTGGCATTGGTACAGATAAGGACAACTTAACTTGGTCTCATTCATGGCCTGGAAATGAGATGGAAGCAAAAGCAGCCAGCTAGAGATGCCCAAAACAGAGATGGGCAGTATCAAAATTTAATAAATAAATAACATAATGAAATGAAATGAAATAATAACATAGTGAAATGAAATGAAAATAATATTGTCAGGGCAATTTTATGCTGTGACTAAGTGCTAGTAGCGAAAGGCAAATTCATAAGGATGCACAGTAGAATTAATCTTGAGTTCCTGGAAAAAAGGCAGAATGTAATCATAATAAAGAAATAATAATAAAAATGAAAGAATCCCTAAAACAAAAATCACTATTTTGACCCAAAATATACTCATTTACAAATAGAGGGCCATGTAATTATCTTGATCCTATTTAGAAGAAACAAAGGGATGAATGAATGATGATTATTTTCCTTCATCTTAACCATACGAGATCTTAATTAAGCTGATAGCATATATATCCTGCATGTTTGTGAAGTATAGGGGCAGCACAGAAATTTATATTGTTCTATTTAGGCACATAAAAAAGCAAAAGATGTATGTATACTTAAAAAAATACATAAGTTCTTTTTAATATCTATATGCATATTTTCTAGAACTGAAGATGACCTTTTCATTGAAAAAAGTTTCTTTAAAACTTTCTCTTTTTCAGTGAGACATTTTCATTTGTCTTGACGAGTGAAGATGGCAGCCGAAGATTTGGATACTGCAGAAGAATACTGGTAACTATCTAGTTTCATCTTCAGAAATCAAGTAGGATGGTCTCACAGGCCTCCTTTGTAGCAAGGGAAGAAAAGGCTTTGACCCACGCTTTGTGGCTATTGTTGCTGAATCATAATTTTCTTTTTGTAGCCAAATCCAAGCTTTCTCTTCTTTCTTGTCGCTGTTACGGAATATCTGAAATCATGCAGCTAGAAAAATAACAGTATTTTTGTTTTTGTTTTAATGCAGTACTATATTCTGTAACTTAGTTAATCTTTTGGAATTTGTTGCTTTTTAGAGAAATTAGCCTTGGATTAGGATTATGAGAAACAATCTAGCACAAAAGGATAACTAAGTCAGGAAATAGGTGCCTCAGAAGTGTACAGATCAGGGTTGTCAAATTCGCGACCCACAGGCCAGATGCATCACATGCTGGCCACACCCAGTTTAGCGAAGAGGGCAAAAGTTGCGATGCGTCACGTGATGATGCCGTAATGTCGCGAGTTTTACACCCCTGGTACAGATAGCTCTTGACTTGTAAGCATTCATTTAGTGATGGTTCGAAGTTACAACAGCACTCAAAAAAGTGACTTACGATGGTTTGTCATATTTATGACTGTTGTAGCATATCTATGGTCATGTGATCAAAATTTGGTTCCTTGGCATTTGGCCTGTAGTTAATGCACTATCCCAGGGGTCGTATGATCACCATTTGTAACATTTCCAGCTGGCTTTGGATAATCAAATTTAGTGGGGGAAGCCAGATTCATTTAACCACTGTAGTTTTAAAAAGTGATAACATAAGGCATGACTCACTTAACAACTGCAGTTAGCAATGGAAATTTTGGGCTCAATTGTGGTCCTAAATTGAGGACTATGTATGGTAATACGTTAGATTGGAAGAACTGCTTTGTGCATGGAATAGAAAGTTATCATGATTTTGGTTTCTTCTTGTTCATCACTGTCTTTTTATGTATATCTGTGTTGTGTCTGTCTCTCTTGAAAGCCCAGTGGGAAAGCGAAACGTCTTCCAGAAGTTTACTGCATTGTGAGCCGCTTGGGGTGTTTCAACCTCTTCTCAAAGGTGAGGGAGAAGGACCATGCAAACCGTCCCCAAAGTGAGTAGGGACAGAGGAGGAAGGAAATCCTTCACTGGCCAGTTCCGGTCCATACTGACCACTGGAAGTTTGACTCAAAGCAAGGATGAAAAACCTGGTCCCGGCTGATAATTCAGTACAGTTGTTTGCTATTGTCAGATAAGAATATCACCCAAGTGCTTTTAAAAAGGGCCAGTTGTTTCTGCTTTGGAGCATGTTAAATGCATTTTTCTTCTTTTGCCACAGAAAGTAAATACTACAAGAGATATGTGATTAGCATTTCCTTCCATTTGTTTGGTTTTTTTTTTTAAAGAAAGAACCCAAACCAGAACGAATTGGAATAATTGGAGATCACTATCCAAAAAAGATAAAATACATTATTTTACATATACTGACAGCAGCCAGGATAGTGTATACACAAATGTGGAAAAGACCTACTGTTCCAACAGAAAACTTAGTCCTACAAAAAATTATAGAATGTGCGGAAATGGACATGCTTACCCTAAAAATGAAAGAAAAGGAGGATTCCGATTATTATTCGATTTGGCATAACTGGTGTGAATGGTTAGAAAATTGAGCTAAGAAACAAGAAGTGAAGATTAACTAGAAGAGACCTTAAAAGAATAGTGCGTAGATATGTAAATAGGGAAAATATACAAATAGATAAATTAGTATACATAGAGGTAACAGTTATTGGTTGATATGTGTAAAATATTGTAGAAACTATAAAATAATAATGTTGTGTAGATGTCAAACTGCTGTGGAAACTGTGAATATGGTTTGTATTGGTGGAAAATGCAATAAAAATTAAATTAAAAAAGAAAAAAGAAAGAAAATAGTCACCTAGAGCAGGAGTCTCCAACCTTGACAACTTTAAACCTGGCGGACTTCAACTCCCAGAATTCCCTAGCCAGCTGACCTAGAGAAGAGAGGCAGTTTGGATCAGAAAAGTATTGTCTGAGTGATGAAGACCATAATCTCCTCATTTTTTATTTGTACAATTTCCAATTTTTAAAATGGCTCCCAGACCTGCTCGGTACTTCCCTTAGATAGCTAAATAAGTTTCAAATAGCAGTTTGGGAAGGGGACATATTGCCTGAGGGTACATTTTCTGGACAGAAACGCATAGTATTTCCCATACCTACCCGCCAGCTATCCACTTAACTTGAAGAAGCAACAGTAACACAACAGCACTAGGCATCTAAATGAAAGATGGGCCCTTCCCACCAATAACTGTTTCATGAAAGTGTGATTCTGATGCTTGATTGTTTTGTGTGGCATCAAACAATGATATGACAACAATGAAAGAGGAGCAAGAGGTTTCTGAAGTATGGTCTTCTCCCTTCTATTTCTCCCTTCTCTGTTCTTCAGATCTTGGATGAGGTTGAGAAAAGACGTGGTATCTCTCCTGCTTTGGTCCAGCCGCTCATGAGGAGTGTCATGGAAGCCCCTTTTCCAGCCCTGGGTCGGACTATCTCCATCAAGAACTTCCTGCCTGGTTCTGGAACAGAAGTAAGATATGACTAGGGAATTCTAGGAGTTGAAGTCCGTTGAGGACAAAAGCCACCGATCTAGATCGATCCACCCTTCGAAAGTAGATAAAGTAGC
This sequence comes from Bungarus multicinctus, assembly GCA_023653725.1. Taxonomy (NCBI): domain Eukaryota; kingdom Metazoa; phylum Chordata; class Lepidosauria; order Squamata; family Elapidae; genus Bungarus; species Bungarus multicinctus. The sequence goes on along the minus strand of CM042848.1, from coordinate 61,928,898 downwards.
TAAACTTGCATGCTTGCAAATTCCCATGTATATGTTTTCCTTTGAGTCCTTCGATTAACTGCTTTCTGCAGATTTTTTTTTTCCCAAAAAGAAAAGAAAGAAGGTTTGCTGCATAGCAAATTGAATCTTGCAGTGTTTTTCTTTCAAGTCTGATTGTACAGGGGAAAAAAGGCAAGGTAAATGGGCGGGAGACATTCACTGGAGGATGTAGAGATCATAATTAGGAATCAGCATATTTGTAATCTTCCTGGGAGAAGAATCCAACATAGAGATGGAATGGGGAAGAGGCTTTTGAATAAGGCAAATTTACAAAACAAATTTCCAAGTGTGGCCCATTGGTCTGAAAAGTCTGCAATTGGTTTTCTCAGAGTCTTAATCTCCCTATTTACACATTTAATAATAGGGCTTATAGGTTGCTCAAGTCAGAACTGACTTTGAGTTGATTTTACATCATGCACATCTCCTTCATTCTTTGTTTCAGGTTATAGAGCTGTGTCGACCACTTGATTCAAGACTTGAACATGTTGATTTTGAATCCTTGTTCTCCTCGCTTAGCATCCGGCACTTAAGCAGAGTCTTTGCTTCCTTGCTGTTGGAGAGACGGGTGATATTTATAGCAGACAAACTCAGGTAAATGTCTGCCTTCTATTTCTCTGCCTTACCTGGTGGACAAACTATTATGCAACCTATCTGTCCTTAAAGCCAGTTTTCAGTGGCTGCCTAAATCCTAGAGTAGTGGCTGTGTCTCTTTTCCTAGGTTCAAAAGGCAGAAATGTGTCTTCTACATTAGAGTACATGAGACATCTGCGATGTATATTTCTCCTTTCTTGGCTTCCACTGAAGTTGGCTTCAAAGTTAATGCTTTCCATGTAAAAAAATGCAGTTATCCCTAAATAATAGGAGTGTCTGGCTCATCTTGGTTGATCTCCAGCTATAGATATCGCTTTGGGACAGTGGGGAGTGGCTGCTTCAGTCAGTCTATATTCTTAGGGACAAATTTGTGCAAGACGTAATGATAGCTGGACTTTGTGGACTAGCTCCAGAGCTGAATAACTCAGAAAAGACCCATATGAATAGCAGAATATATCAGAGGATGGAGACAACAAGAGCAACTGGGCCTCCGTATTTTTTCTGTTTCATGGTTAAAAACTTATAGCTATGACCTAGACTGATGATCATAGATGTTGTTATAGATGCTTGCTCTTTTGCCTGGATAAATAAACAAAAAGGCATGGCTTTCTAAAGGCTTTCTAAAGTCAGATACACTGCATGTCCTGTACCATAAAATCATGAAGTCCATGGCTTAATTTTATCTGATTATACTACTGGGTTCATTTGGAGGAAAATGTTGCTCTTGGGAACTCAACGATGAATGCATGTCCAGGAAGTGTTTAAATGTATGATTTAATATTATTTATAACAAAAGGACTTAAGATGAACAGGAGTGTTTCTACATTAAGTTGTTTACATTGGAAAGGATATCGTTTTGAACTTCTAAAGGATCCAGATGATGCAGCTGCTGAACAGCTAAACGGAAGTATTTGCAGGATTGCTCTTCCATCTTTTTCATTCTAAGGCTTTGTGCGACTTAAGTATTTATAACTTTAAAAGTATTTGAGTGTATGTTTATTTGTTCTGCCCTATTTCAAGGTGGGTTCTCATCATTTTGAAGCAGTAAACACATATAAATGGTACTGAAATCTATTAATAAGCAGAAAGCTTTCACTTTAAAAAAAAAACAAAATCCTGATCATTGTCAAAATTCTCTGTTCTAAAGCCTAATTATTGTAGTTTCCAGCCATTCAAAGGTAACCAGATTCTTGATTCGTTCCCACTCAGTTATACATAACCTGCATGGCTATACAGAACACATAAGTATTCTCTCCCTACCTTTACTGTAATTTCCTAGTTACTAGTAGCCTTTTATACATTACAATAGTTAAAATATGCTCACAATGGACTTTGAATGAAAATAAGCAAAGGTTTAAATGGCTTTGGGGTCCTTAATAAGCTTAAATGGCAAAGTTAAAAGGGTTAGGAAGATTAACAGATTTTGCTAACCAAAATCTATTGGCCTTGAAGCCTCAGGGTACCTATATATTTGCATACTCCTTAATGCCAGACCTATGCCATGTGCTTTGTCCTTATGCTATAAGGTTTTGGGTTCTTCTATGAGCAGGCAGTTTGCAAACCTTCTGATCCCCCTGAATAGATAGCCTTTGTTTTTCACTCACCAATTATTTGGACAAAAATTTCTTCCTCCCACACCTTGGGAAAAAGGGGGCCCAGATCTCTTTAAGATTTTCTGCAGCTGGTGCCTGGCCCTCATCCATTTTTTAAAAGTTGGAGGATGGGAAGAGCAAGTTTTTTCCTCCCAACCAGAAAAGGCAAAATTTAACAGATGAGTAATGATGCTTATTCAACTTTCAGCAGCCTGCCTGCTTTCACAATTCCCAGTAAGTCCCGCTGCATCTACGGGATTAGGAGAAAGAATGGTGCCAAAAAAAAAGGAAAAATCATTCATTCATTGTGTTATTGTTTTTTAAAATGGACAAGAGCAGACCAAATGGATATAGTAGATCTGTTGCATTGAATGTGAATTAAAGTCTTAATATTTTTTTATTGTAAATGAACTATCTCTATTATAAGTCAATTATAGGAGGACAGGCAGTCTGCTGCCTTCTAAATATTTTAGATTTTAACTGTTAGCTAGTGGAAAATATAGGTAATCCTTGATTTACAACAGTTCATTTAATGACCATTCAAAGTTATAATAGTACTGAAAAAAAGTGACTTATGACTATTGTTCAGTGTTGATCATTGCAACATCCCCATGGTCACATAATCAAAATTCAGACACTATGCAACTAACTCATCTTTATGATGGTTACAGTGCCCCAAGGCCATGTGATCACCTTTTGCAACCTTAACTGCAGCAATTCACTTAATAACTGTGTGAAGAAAGGTCATAAAATGGGATAAATTCACGTAACAAGTGTCTTGCATAGCAACAGACATTTTGATTGTAAATTAAGGGCTGCCTGTTTAGTCAAGGTTTGTGGGAGCTGAAGTTCCAAATACCTAAAAGGTATCAGGTTACCCTGCTTTTAAGTGTCTTAAGATTAGAAAACAGTAGAAGTGTTTGCAAAATTGTAAATAATGTGTTTAGAATCTGGGTTTTATATATACTTCAAAAACAATTTGAAGGAAGTACTTCAAACCTCCCGCAAGTATTGTAACTCTCTGCAATAGAGCTCCCCCCTTTTTTTCACAAGTTTTTTTGTGAACTCAAAAAAAAAGCTAGAGCTGCTTTAAAAGGCAGGTTGAAAAAGTGCTACTTTGATTATTCAGTTTGTGAAAACAGCAACATTCTAGCTAAAAAAAGTTACTTTGCTTACATCGGGGTGTCAAACTCACATCATCACGGCAGCATCACGTGACATATCGGAACTTTTTTCCCCTTCGTGAAAATGGCCGTGGGAATGGCCAGCATATCCAGCCCACAGGCCAGGAGTTTGACAGCCCTGGCTTAAATGAATAAGTATACACAAGTAAAATATATACAACTTTAGTTAGAGTAATTGTACAGATTTTCTTCATCTTGAGTAATAGGTGTAACATTTGGCACAATCATGAAAACTAACAGCCATTGAATTATTATTTCAATGGAAACATGTACACTAGAGGCCTGAACTTGATTTTATTTATTTAGGGAGCATATTAAAGTTCAATCTTAATTTATGTGGTTCTAAAATTTGAAAATATGCTCAAATTCTCTTACCTGTAATGTTTGATTTTTAACATGTGAAGAATTTAAAAAATATGTTCTGTGTTGGAATCGAAATATTTCTATTGCAAGTTTTTCTTCTGACAAATTAAGGTTATAGCTTTGTTAAGCTTACTACATTGAGAAGTTTAAGCAAAAACTGGCCAATCAAAGGATGAGTTATATTCATAGTGCCATGGAGATTTGCATGTTCCAGCTGGAATTCAAAAGAGGAGATGTTTACTCAGATACTGTATATACAAATCGCATCATTCCATTACACAGATCATTATTACTTGGACATGAACCAAGTGATGATATCATAGTCACTACTTTAGTTTGTCGGAAACATGTTTTATTAAGTGGGTGGAGAAATCATTTTCTCTTGCAACCTGTCACTCTGCATTTTTCATCTTTTTTTCCTTTGACTGTATCGTATTTGGCAACTGCAGTCATCCTTAGAAGGTGTAGGATTACTCCAGAATCATCATAAAAAAGGCTCTACTTGCCTTAGGGATCTTTTCTCTGCATTTTATGTTATTATCATCTTCTTTTATAAATGTGTAATGTTATTATGGTACACATTTTGGAATTGGACTGAAGGAAAAATCCTCAAGTATAATACATAAAAAATAAAGTTCGCTTGAGAAAATGGGAATTATTTTACGTTTCTGAAGGGAGATTTAATTTCTGTATAGTTTCTCGTATGGTTTCCTTCTTCCCTCACTTTCTTTGTTAAAGACCAGACCTGAAGCAGCTGTTTGAGATTGTTCAATGGTTTGGAATGTTTCAAATAATTCAACAGAAGGTATTTAATGTGTATATGCTGATTTAAAAAAAATCTCAGGAGAGTTTGGGTTTATCACAGTCTTATTCCATCCAGTCATATTCATATAGGTCTAACTTGTTCACTGAGAGAACTATTTACTAACTACATATACTTTAGGCATCTCAGGAGTGAGCTTACATTTGGGGTAGTGGATTTAGGATCTTGTCAAATGGCAACCAATTCTATTGGTTGTCTATTTTAACTATAAGGGAGGGGTAGTATGGAAAGAAGAACATTGACTTTGGAAAAATGTTTTGAGCCAGTTTTGGTACATGTGGTTTCTTCCATCTTTCTGTAGCTTTCTTTGAAAGGAAGAGGCTTTGGCCAGTCTTGAGTGTACGTGTTGTGGAGCATTTTTGAACAAAACCCAAACCAGGTTTAATAAGCACATGTATTCATAAATAAATTACTGAGTTGCCTTTTGATCCAAATAAGATCATTTTGTAGGCAAATTCACAATAGAAAACTTTAAAACAATGTAAAACACCTAGGATACCAAGCAAAGCAAAACAATAGGAAAAAGTTTCCTTGAAGCAAAGAGAATACATTTGAAGTTATTTAAAAGGCATGCAGAATAGGAAAAAAAGTTTTAACAGCCCATCTACAACTGAACAAAGATGCCAATTTAAGCTACGTGCAGAAAGTGCATATCTTGTTATTTTTCTTTCCCTTCTCAAAATCCTTTCTTGTTGTTATGAACCTTGAGAATGGAAAGGAGGAAAAAAAACTTATTTCTTCCTCCCTCCCCCCACCTTCCCATAATAACTCTAGTAATTGATCTTGTCAGCTAAAAAAAACTTGGATGTGCATGTTTCCATTAAAAAAAAAAACCCAAGCTATTACATTAATTTGAACTGCTCAACTCTTTTGCACAAAGCTTATCATTGAGATAGGAAGAATCCAATAATTGGTCATTCAAAAGAACTGTGAAAGCCAAAGTGCCTTTCTATTTTCTTTTCTTTTTTTTAGAATTTATTTTTTCCTGGAGTGAAAATGACAGGTTTTTACTGTCATTTACAAAGAGAAGCCAGCAGCTTGTTTAGGGTTTGGTGGTTTCATTTTAATGTCATTCCATATTTTAATTAATTATACCATATATATATATAAACTTGGATGGGGATTTATCCCACAAAACAATTTGAAATTATTGCTTTAATACAGCTGTGATATTTAATCTTTTATTGCATTATTTGAAAGTTTTTATTTTTTGTTTTTGTTTTTTTTAAAAAAGATGTTTAAAAAGCTTCTGAAAGCTTGCAGTGACAGGATCCCAAGAGAACCAAAAGTGTAAAATAGTAGTACTGCAGCATGGAAGTACTAAATATAAATATTATTAGATGAACAAATCACATGAGTGACATACTTTCCTGAAAGCAAGTTAGACTTGCTGTTTTGGTGGCAGGTTACTGGAATGGAGGAGAAGTGATGTTCATTTCTATGTAGTTAAGACCAGAAAAATAAGGAGAGGAGGGGAGGAATAAGTTTAGATTTCAACACTACACATCCGATATAAATTTTAGTTTTTATAACCATGAGGGATAGAAACTTTATTAATTATTTTATATTTCATTTCATTTTATTTTTATTTATTTATTTATTTAGATTCTTTAGTGAGCCAGAATTGCTGCATAGCGCTTCGGTCCTCCTCCTCTTCCTCCTCCTTCTTTTCTTTCGTTTTCCCTCATGTAGCTGCAGAAATTGTTGTCAGGCGTGGAATATTCTTCCTCCACCAAGTCTTCCCCTTTTCCCTCCTGCTCAGCATACATTCTCTCATGGTGCTTAACTCAAGCCAGCTGTAAGTGGTTTCCTGGCCATATGATTCCTTTAGGCAGCACAATATATCTCCCTCCTCCTTCTCTTCCTCCCGTCTCCATCTATTCAAGACCTGGCTTATAAACTGAATGACGTTATGACTCTGTTTGAGTTACATATGCAGCTTCCAGATGCTGTAGAAGATTTCGAGCCCACACTGATGAGTAGCTCGTCCTCTTGCCTATCTCGGAGGGTGGGGTTTTAAAACTGTTGGTTTTGAAATAGCATTACCATACTCTCCTTTTGCAAAAATACAGTTTTCTGGCCGTTCCTTTCCTAAAATCTGAAAGACCCAAAGTCTCTCCTAATCTATTTGAATTTAGGATTCTATTTGAACGTAGGCTGCATGTCACCCATATCCAAACTGCATCCAAACATATCTAGAAAGCCTTCCATGACGGCATTAGTTCTCTACCTGTCTATTTATTCATTTTTCTGGATGCATTTTTTTCAAAGTACAAGACAGCTTACAAGATTCTTTAAAAATTATGAAAATCATCATCATCATCATCATCATCAAGGCTTCATTATTTAAATGCACACTGATGAATTTTGCCAAATAGAAACAGCAAAGTTCTTTTTATGCCAACTGTTCTCAACCAGATATACAGTATTTAAAATGTATTGGACTTCAGCTCCTGTTTCTATAACTTTGCTGTTCAGTCCATGCTTTTTCTTATATTCCCCTTTGATTAGCAGTATTTCAATTTGATCAACAGGAAGAATTTGTGTTGGCACAATCTTGGTGTTTCAGAATCCAGGCAATTTGAGAAAATGATGGGTTGTGGTAGATCGGTGGAAGAGCTGGTTGTCAGTGGCTATTGGGTTTAGATGACTGGATTCTGACTCCAGAATCAAAAGAGTGTGTGTGTGAGAGAGAGAGAGAGAGGGGGAGGGAGGGAGGGGGAGAGAGAGAGAGAGAGAGCAGCTGCTAAGGAGTGGCAAGAGAAGAAGATCCTGCTCTTGTACATTTTGGCCTCACCTGCCATGCCACTATGATTCAGAAGTTAACTAGATGGGCTTTGAAGCTGATCCCACAACGTTTTTTTTTAAATACCAAAATGCTCCCAGTTGTATGTACGTCAGAGGGTTCCATGGGATTTTTTTGTTTATGCCAACTTCCCACAAATGGCTGATTTCAGCAGAAATGCAGCCTCGGTTTTGATAGCAATTCCATTAGCTGGCAGGAAAAAGTATTAGGAATTTGGGACAGCTCCATGCCTTGCCACGTGTAAAAGGCAACAGTGTGAAATCTGAGCATTTACTTAATACCGTATTTCCCGGAATCCTTGTACTGAGGGGAAAAATGGGCCTAAAACTGAGATGTGAACCCCAGGATGTTATTTTGAGAAATCATCTTGTCTGCACTGTAGGTTGCTGGAAGAACTCAGCTACTTCTGATTAAATTAATCAGGTGTGTTTTATGGATGCAACGGAATTCCAGAGGTCTGTCGGGCCTTCTATTCCTAGAAGCATTCCTGAGAATGCAGACATAGCACTGAACAAAAGCTGCCGGCATTGTCTCTTTCTGTGATCCAAAAAAGGGGTGGATATTTATGTGCAAAAAACTTTTAGCATGCAATTATTTTGAAAGCTAATTTTTCAAAAACATCGGAGTGATGAATGTTTCAAAAGTGTCCCTAAAAGAAATACTACGTTCAAAGAAAAAGCATTTTAAAAATGATTTGCAATTTTTAAAAAATTGAATATGTATGTATGCTACTGTGAATGAAAATGATTTTGCTTTTCTTCTCCCCCCCCACCCCCCAAAAAAATGTTTAAAAAGCCACCTAAGAATACTGTACTATAAATGCAATAAAACAGACTAGATTTTTACAAGTCAGTTTTTGGATTAGACTTTATATTGTCAGAAAGCCAGTTGTGTTTATGATTTTAAATGCTTTGAAGAGCTACTACAAGGAATTTTGATTGCTTCTTTCATTTTTTTTCTTCTTCTAGTACCTTGTCCAAATGCTGCCATGCCACAGTGGCCCTTCTTTACCCCTTTGCCTGGCAGCACACTTACATCCCAGTACTTCCCCCTTCAATGATTGACATTGTCTGCTCGCCAACCCCCTTTTTGATTGGCCTGCTCTCCAGTTCCTTGCCCCGCCTCAAGGAGCTGCCAGTGGAAGAGGTGAGATCAGAAGAGCTGAAGGTTGTGTTAAACCCCAATTTGGCTTTTAAGTTGCTTGCAGGAAAGTCCGATATGGGACATTTCAATATCTTACTGGCCACCAGTGCTGGTATTCTGCCAGTTCGGCCCAGTTCAGCCGAACTGGTAGCTCTGACTATCATCTGTGTTGAACCATTTCGCTCCAACAATCAGCTGCTGGGCCCTCCCACCTGCTGGCTTTATGCTCACCTTTATTTCCTGCTTTTCAACCTCAGCTGCTTTGCGCGGCACAGCTGATTGCTGCGCATCAGCTGTTTTACACACAGGGCTTGCAGCAGAAGGTGAAGTGCAAACGCTGCACATGCGCAAAGCATGCGCTCACACTGAACCGGTAGGAAAACTTTTTGAAACCCACCACTGCTAGCCACATATTAATCTGCAGGGTGCATGTTTTCAGCTGGAAACATTATTGTGGCTCAGAGGGAGACCATTTTGAAGCAATGCTTTACAAACTTGACATTGTTAAGATGTGACCTCAACTCCCCAAATTCCCCATACGCTGGCTGGGGAATTCTGGAGTTGAAATCTGCACATCTTAACGTTGCCAGGTTTGAAAAAACACTGATTTAAAACATGTATTAAAATTGCCTGCAGAAGTAAATAGAGCGCAGTGGTTGGGCTACAGTAAATAGGGGTACATATGTAGACATTATTTCTTTGAGAAGTTACCCTAATGTCTGCCTTCTCTGTTTTCCCAGCCCTTTAAGTCTTTTTTTTTTTAAAATCTAGGGGTTTTAAAGTTTATCTGAAGCTTTTTTTAAAAAGCCCATATTTAGACTTGCTTTATCTTCTTGCTCTAAAATGAAATGTAGATTTTTTATTGTTGTTTTGAAAATGTTTACATGAGACGCCTTGGGGTGGGGATTGCTTTGAGAAGCAGCAGATCCATTTTTAAAACAAATAACCAAATTAAACACACATTGACAGTCCTATGCTTCTATCATTTAAATGCAAGCAGCTATCTCTCATTTTAATTCAGCCCATTGCTGCTGTCTGTTTGTGACAGCTTAGGCAGGGAAAATTCCTGAAAGAAATATCCCCCCCACCTCACTCTCTCTCTCTCTCTTCCCCTCCCTCCTCTCCCTCTCTGTGTGGGAGGGAGGGAGGGAGGGAGAGGGAGAGAGAGAAGTGAAGAACAGCTTCCATGTGTTTCAGTTGTCAGACTGTGGTTTTGTGGTGAAATTCATAAAACCACCCTGTGATCAAACTGGGTTTCATATCTTTTTGTGGCTCATGGGATTAAATTGATGAGATGCAGCCTTTTTCTCCTGAAAGCTGCAAAGCAGACAATCCTTTCCTCAAGAACACCAGTCTAATTCTTCCCTCTATCCCTGGAGTGCAGAAAAATGGATTGAAGCTGAAGGTGTCCTTTAATGGTACATTGGGAATGTTCCTCCCAAAGGCATGGGACAAAAAAGTAAATTCACTTTCCCTTCTATTTACTTGTAAGAAACTTAGCTATACTTAAGGGAATTCTTCAAGAATTTTCTCTTCTCACTCCTAGAATTATACTTCACTTAACTATTTTTGAGAGATTCTGAGTTCTGTATACAAGAATTTTAGAGAGCTCTTCTGCTTTAATGTTCTCTCTCTCTTTTTTATGTCTATTTGTTGGTGACCAGGTCCTTGTGGTTGACCTTGTTAATAACCGGTTCCTTAGACAGGTAAGCATAACTTATTTTTCAATCTTTTCTTTTTCTTTTTAATTTGTTCAGGGAGAATGGAAGGATGGGGAAATCGTGCTGAAAACCATTTGATACTGAATACAGCCTATCTTTCTTAACTCAAAGAAAAATCCAAAGAGAGTCATGGGAAATCTAGACTAGAAACAATAGCCATCAAAAGCTGAGAATTTACAAGTGGCATTGCTTTTCCCAGTCTGCATGCACATTGTCTTATCCTGATGTCTCTTCTGAACAGCAATTTCAGACGCATCAAACCATCCTAAAGCCTGCCAGAGTTACTGGCTGCCAATGAAAGTATAGAAAGGAAAATAATTGAAATGGTGACCTTTGGCTCTGAGAGAGAAAGGAATATTGACTACATGTCTACTCTTCCAGCCAGAATTCATGTACTTTGAGAATATTTTCAAGAGTGTTCTCTTTTTCTTTTTGGATCAGTAAGTGTAGTATTAGAAACCCAGGAAAATAATTCAGAAATAAAAGTTATAAACTAGACAAAGAAAATTCCACATCAGAATCAGCTGAAACAACTTCAGATAACCGCCAAAGCCCCTAGCAGTGTTAAATATTCTGGTTCTGTATATACTTTTTGCCAGCTGAATGCTGGAAGTTAGTTTTTGAACTTATAATTCTTTAGAATGTGGTGTATCCTAGGGCATTGTGGGAAATATAAAATGGCTCCCCCCCCCCAATTTGTTAATTAAGTTGCTATCCTCCAGATGACATTTTTTTTCTCAGCCCTACTCTATCTTGAAGCTGGCCCTCCTGTAAAATAGGTTGATAATGGATGATGTCAACTGGTCAACGATCTTGCCTAGCTTTCATGGTTTATATCCAAGAAGTGGTGTGAATTGGGGTGTGCGTAGCATGTGCTGGTTAGCTATGTTCATGTGGTACATTGAAAAAAGAAGTATCTTTAGATCCAGGGGGAAAAATAGTTCCTTCAGGATCTTCTGGCAAAAGTTCATGTTGAAGAATTTCCAGAATATTCCATTAGCTTGGCTGGGAGTTAAAATCCAAGTTAATATACCACTAGGGTCATAATCTGCTCATAGTTTGATGTAGTGGTTAAGGCACTAGCCAGGAGTCTGCATATTTTAGTTCTAGCTTAGGTATGAAAACTAGCTGGGTGATTTTGGGCCAGTCACTCACTCTCAGCCAAATTCACCTCACATAGTGGTTGTTATGGGGAAAATTGGAAGAAGTATTGATACTTCTTTGTTTGCTATTGAGTTGTGTACACACAGATACTTAGTGAAGAACAGGGGCCACCAAAAGCCCTGCTCAGGATATCAGAAAAAGAGATATAATTCTGTGTTATAATTGCCAATGGAAAATTGCAAGGGTAGTTTACAACTGCCAGGTGTATGCTGCATTGTCTTTCATTTGCAATTTTCCTGTGTGTCCTATTGCTCCTTTTTCCTGACAAAAGGAAACCAAATAAAGAGAAAGGATGGAATATCTTCTCAGTGATTTATCCCATGGTAACATTAGGATCCAACCAATTAGAAGCTATTTCCATCCTCAGGATTGAGTCTGGAGCAAATTACATGGAAACCAGGCCCCAAGATGTTATCTGTTATAATTCTATCCTTTAGCATTCATAGGCACCAAATGCCATTTAATGCCTATCCTCTTAACTTGACCGTATCCACAAGGGGGAAAGATGTCCCATGCATTTAATAGAAAGTGGGGATTTTGCAGATGCCTATGAAAGATCAAACAGATCAATCTCCAAAAACGTTCTGTTATTTTTACCGCAGTCTGACTGAAGCTCAAACAGCTTTGAGTATGTGAAATATGTATGGTCTTTTACAAAAAAGTAGATTGTCAGATTGGTCTCCCTGCATGCAGGATCAGATTTCATGCAAGCTTTTTGAATGCATGCTTTTCTTTTTAGATGGAAGATGAAGATTCCATTTTACCCCGGAAGTTGCAAGGAGCACTTGAACATATCCTGGAACAGAGAAACGAACTGGCAAATGACAAGGAGGAAATCACACTCAATGGCAAACAGGGTTCGGTTTTGTTTTGTTTTTAATTTAACACTTGGAGGTTTTTTTTATTTATTTTGACAATGATTGTTTATCAGTTCAGGACATTTTATTTAGTACAGCTTTCCACAGTTTTATGCTTAAGATACCCTCACAAAATATTGTAGATCAGAAGCTCTATGAGGGAGACCAATATGCAGATATGTTGTATATGTACCTTTGTATATGTCCCTTTGTTCCCACCATATTCTTAACCTTTGGTTGTGTAAGCTATTATGTGAAGAAGCATAATCATCTATCTGAGTCTATTGTCATTGTGCAATTCTGAGCATTATCGGGGAAGGGGGGGAACCTTCAGTTTCTCTGTAGCAGGCATAATTCTTCTGTTTTCAGTTATCTATTTCTTTACAAACTGAAAAGCCCAAAGAATGCTAGTTTTCATTTAGATGCTCCACTTTTCCCCATTGGAATCAGTGGTGGGATCCAATGTTTTTTAACCACTGGTTCTGTGGGTATGGCTTGGTGGGCATGGCAGGGGAAGGATACTGTAAAATCTCCAGTCAGAGGTGGTATTTGCTGGTTCTCCGAGCTACTCAAAATTTCCGCTATAACTGGTTCTCCAGAACTGGTCAGAACCTGCTGAATACTACCTCTGATTGGAATGTTGATAATTCTGGAGATTAACCTTTTGAAGCCCTTCTGGTAGTTATGAAGGAGATGGCAAAAATTGATTAACAACCTGGTTGATGTTACATGAATACAATTGCCTTAAACTATGTGAAGTAACATTTAAGGCACATTTAATTAGGTATTTGGGTGTGGGCCAGATGTTTCTGAATTTCAGCTTGCAGCAACCTCAGACATTGTGACAAATTATGAAGGATTTGGGATACTTAAGCAACATCTGAGTTGCAGGCTACCTACTCCTGGTATGTTTACTAGCACTATCTCTCCATATTTTCAAGAAAGGATGATTATCATTATCTTTTGTGTTCTGCTTTGGTCAGATCAACCTGGGATATCCCATCCAGTTCTGGCACCGTAGCTTAGATCATTCACAAATTGGAGGGTGTCCAAAATAGAGCTATTGAGACAGCAAGGTCCCTGGAAGGGAAAAATATTTGAGGAATCGTCAGAGGCATGACTGTATTTAACCTAGAGAAGAATACAGGAAGACACATTAGTTGTCTTCAAGTATTCGAAAGTCTGTTATGTAGAAGTCAAGACAGTACTGCTCATAGTTCTAGAATATGGACTAAGAAGCGATGGCTTTAAGTTATAATAAGTTATAAGATAGGAGCAAAAAATATCTTTACAATATCTTAATTATTTTATAATAAAAGATGGCAGATTCTGTATGGCTGTTTAGGGGTGTTTAAACAGATTGAATGGCCATTTGTTGGGGTTGCTGTAGTAATGGGCTCTGGGCTAGAGATGGATTAGATAATACGGTACTCCTGATCTTTTCTAGTTCTTATGTTCTGTAATTCTGTTTTGAAGATAGCACTAAAAACCTTTTGAATGCAAAGCAGAATTGCTGTTCATGAGAGCTCGGTCCTCCTTGATGTGGTCGAATAGATCTGGAGGTTATCCAGAAACAGTTAAGGAAGATCATTAAACTCTAGTATATTTTTTCTTCTGATTTTATTTCATTCTTTGTTTTCCCTTTCCTCAATTTCCCTAAAATGTCCCCTCAGAGGCCAGCCCTTTGAATGAAGTAGTATCAGAAGCTTTTGTCCGCTTCTTTGTGGAGATTGTAGGACACTACTCTCTTTTTATGATTCCTGCTGAGAAGGAAGAAAAGGCTCTGCAGCGGGAAGCTTTCCGGAAGTCCGTTTCTTCAAAGAGCCTTCGGAGGTTCCTGGAAGTTTTTATGGAGACTCAGATGTTTGGAGGCTTCATTCAAGAACGAGAATTACGAAAACAGGGAGCCAAAGGTAGGTATTCCTCTTGACAAGAGGATAGTGCAAAGAATCCAGCAGATTCTTTACACTAAAGTCATATTATTGCTCTGTCTCCTTAGCTTTATCATCCCTGATACCAGTAGTAGTTCTCCAGGATGTTGGAATAGCACTTTCCAATCCTTTTAGGAGATGTCCGGGATAGAACTGAGACCTTTTAGCTACAAAGCATGAATTGTCCTACTGAGTTACAATGGATTCCTGATACTTGGTGGATCTAAGTACAGCCTTACTTTTGTAGATTTCTGCTTTGCGTTTTTAAGCATAATAATATTCCCCCATTGGTAGTAGCAACTGAAACAAAAAAAAAACCCTTAGTGGTTAGTCCTTTTTTTGTTATTGTAGTTGTTCTTGATCTCTCTAGGTTTGTTTGAGGTTCGTGCCCAGGAATATCTGGAAACTCTTCCCAGTGAAGAACAGAGTGGAGTTAATAAATTCTTGAAAGGATTAGGTAAGGAATCCAAGCAAGCGCAGCTGCTGCAGTGATCATATTTACTTTACCAGGTACACACAATTGTGCACCTGTTACCAATGTTTTACATCAGTGGTCCCCAACCTTTTGACCACCATGGACCAGTTCTGGGGAAAACAATTTTTCCATGGCCTGGGGATGTGGGGGATGGTTTCCCATGCTATCTAGATCCCACACATGTGATGAAGCTTTGCTTGCTTGTGCGGCCTGGTTCCTAACAGATTGGGGACCCGTTTTAGATAATGTCACATAAAAAAGTATTTTTAACCTGAAATGTCTTCCAGTATTAACTATAAGTAAACATTTGCTTCCTACCTTCCAAAATACTTCCTGTCCCATCACATCCCTGCTAATAAGAAAGGATACTTTGCACATAATTTGATGGTGAACATATTAAGTTTAATAATCTTTATAAAATCACCTCAATCTTCTGTCTCATGACATTTCTAAAACAATCCAAAATTCTCAGGGAATAATTTCTGCAATTGCAGGAGGTTTCATTTTGCAATCTCCCATCAAGGCATCCTGAAAAATTGCAGAGCTTAGACCTCTGCTGTTTGGCCTCAGCTCCCCAGAGATTCAACCTTCCTCTTGCATGGAAAGGTTGGTGACTCAAAAGTAGTTGTTTTTTTTTCCTGCAGGTATAAAGAAGCAGTCTTTTTCTTTCCATAAACGCTGTCTTTGTTCTTTCTTTCCCCACCATTAATCCTCTTCTAGGTAGCAGAATGAAATTTCTTCATAAGAAATAAGTGTGTGGAGCACCATCAGGAGTGGAGAGAAGGGTATCTTTTCTAAGCATTTCAGCAGACACAACATGGACTCCGTTTGTTTTTTCCCATTTTAAAACCAAGTCCAGCTTAGCCTGCTCCAGTGGTGGAGAGACCTCAAGAGACGCAGTGTTTAAAAGCTGCACCTGGGTGAATAGCTGATCTGTGGCCTCCTATACAGCATGGTGCAGAAGGGGCCTCTGGGTGTGGCTTGATGAAGAACATGCACTGGACAAAGCACGCCCCAACCTCTCTGCTCACTGACCCTTTGTAGACTTCGTGGTGATTTTGAGACTTTTTATCTATTACATTTTTTTTAAATGTTTCTTATTTATACTGAGGCTAGGAAGACTTACTAGGCAGAGACCTTTGTTCCATTTACTCTCCCAAGAGATGACAGCAAGGATAGGCGCTGTCTTAACTTGGATAGTATGATTGTAAAATGACATGAAGTGATACAGAAACAATAAGAAGAGAAAGAAAAGGCACGTAGAGATGGGAAAAGATCGTATACACCAGTAGGTGTAGTGGAGGTGGTGGTGGTGGGGGACTACTGAATCAATTCAGAACTTTATCCAACTGACCACTATGTGATGACTTACTGCCCCTTCCTGGATTTGGGGAAATATGTCCACATCTTTCTTCGGAGTAAGTCTGATTTGTTGCAATTGGAAGTATGTGTTTATTAAAACAGAAAAGCATGTGCTTAGTTTCAAGTACTGTGTGTGGTTTGTTTCATTCGTCTGTATCTTTTGGAGCAAAGTTCAGCGGGTGATTTGATGGGCAGAAGCAGTCCTTTGAGGAATTATTTATTTATTTTATTTATTAATCAATTTTATATACCACCCCCTCTCCCAACGGGACTCAGGGCGGTGTACAGCCGAATAAAACACAGTTATAAATACAATATTTAAAATAGAATTAAAAAGATTAAATAAATGGCTGAAGAATAAAACAATCAAAAGGAATTGAAAGCTAAAAACCATTTAAAATCAATTAAAAGCCCTACAAGTAACTCTAGGCCAGACCGGCTTGATGGAATAGGTGGGTCTTCAGCGCGCGCCGGAAGGTTAATAGGTCAGGGATAGTCCTCATCTCCGGAGGTAGTTCATTCCAGAGGGAGGGTGCTCCCACAGAGAAGGCCCGCACCCTCGGGGCTGCCAGCCGGCATCGTCCAGCCGACGGCACCCCAAGGAGGCCCACCCTATGGGAGCGCACTGGCCGACGGGAGGCCGATGGTGGCAGTAGGTGGTCCCGTAAATCTTCCACTCATCCCCTTCCCCCAAGCAACAGAAAAATGTCTGAAAGCTTTTAAGGATGAATGGGATGGCTTTGATGAGGGAATTGTATGCGCCCCCTAGTGGACAGGACCCTTGTGAAACAGAGTCCTTCTGTCCTTGCATTCCTCTTGGGTTATTCAGTGTTTGTTACACTTGCACGGTGATTCCTACATGCAAGCATATCATTTCATTTTGTTATATTTATTTACACAATAGTGATATGTGCGAAGTGACACTGTTGATACGTACCATACCTGGCACACAGTTCACACCTGTGATGTGGAATTTATGGCAACCTGTTTGCATCTTGAAAGTCAACAAAGCATAAAGGTGCTGGGATACGGTTATGCTTTCATCCAGCCTTTCTCTTTCTGTAAATCTCAGTAAAAAGAACTGTTTCTGCTCTTGCCGAGAGTAAGAAGTGATCTTGAAATCTCAACTTCAAGGAAGGATGTTCATTGTGATGCCACCAGATGTGGGGTGCCTACCTTAAGTGTGACAACTAATGAGAATGCACTGAAGGGTAATGCCCTGGAGAGAAAAGCGGAGGCTGACCACTGTTGGGTCTCTTGCTTAAAATAGTACATGTGTACAAACTCCACTCCTACTTCCAGTAAACTTTAGTGATAAAAAAATCGTAGCTAAGGAATAGGGCACACAGTTTGGTATAGTCAACTCCAGAGTCTAAGAGCTAAGAAAACTTATTTTTAGAAAGTCCCTGAAACACATATATGTACAACCCCTGTCATTTCATGTTGCTCCCTTTCAGAATAAACAGTGTTATGAAAAAAGAACAAGTAATAAGTAAAATAAATAAAAGGAACATGGTAAGAAAAAAGGATTCACTGCTTCTCTAAGGTGAAATTAGCAAGATAAAAATATCCTCTTCCTTTATGACACCTTGAACAATGCAGGTAAGCTATAGCTTAGAAAGGTTGCTTATTCGGCAGCAGATTTCATAGTCAAGATAATTTATTTAATTCATCTCCATCCCAAAATACATTGAAATGTTTTGGATCAGCTTTTCACCGAGACCGTATATTTAATCTTTCCTGGATACTTCGGAGGAAGCCACCTGGGAAGGAAAAATACAGTCTGGTTGAGTTATCAGCAGCCACATCTTCCTGAGTGAACTTATCACTTATATGGATATAGGAAAAATCTGGCTGGAATATGCCCAAGGATTGTAATATTGCAATGGTGAACAATGGCAGGTCATTGCATATGTTAAACCACCCCTCAAAGATCAGAGTACAGCTGGGGACAGTAACACATGGGAGCATTCCTTTTCCTTCCATCCTTCCCTCAGAAAGTTGGGCTTTCTCCAGTCAAAAGATGGCAATACCACTGAAGCAACACTGAAGAATTACAAGTGGATAAAAATAAATGAGAAAATTGCAACAGGTCCCTGATTTGAAGCAGCCCTAAGGATTTGAATCTATTTGTCAGATATGACAAGGTGATGATTTATCTTGGACTCATGGGACGCAGCCAGTTGTGTGAACTGCAGGCCAAGTCCATATTCCCCAATTTCCACAATAGCAAAAACACATTGTAAGCAGCAAGAACATGCAGCACCCAAGTGACTACAGCATCGTGCAAATAGTAGCACATGGCTTCTCGTATGGTCCAATACAATTGGGAAATTGAGCTCTTTCAAACTACAGTTTTATTATTAAAATTCATTAACATTCATTTGCCACCCATTTTGTAGTTTGGGGTGACTCTGAGCGCCATAGGCTTGCTGCAAGGAAGTCTTTCAAAAATTAAGTGTAATGGCAACCTTGCTAATCTGAAAGTGCATCACTTAAAATGATGGATTGTGTGGGGAAAAAAAAACATGCCAGTGCCTTACATGGTAGAAACTAGAATGCCAGCTTCTCAATCTCTCTTCCCCTTGCCATCTTCAACTCTGGAGCATTTCTATGCCAGGAAAACCTTGTCAATTTTAATCAAGTTTGAGATAACCACAACTACTTGGATTTGCTCAATATTTTAAGGCATAAACCATAGTTTAGAAATTACCATGTGGTCCATGGCGAGTTAACATTGTCTACAGAAACTTTTGCAGGCTGTGTGAACTCAGATTTGGGTTGAGTGGAGAAAGCCAACAATGAGCAGTGACGTGCTAATTACATAGGTAGAACATAGATAACTTTTGCAAGTCCCAAAGCTGCTCACCCCAAAAATGCTTTTCCAAAAGGCAACTGGACTTCCTTGGTTGCTTTTCTTTTCCTTGAAAATGATTTGCTTTTCATTCAAGAAGCTTCTTCGGTTGAGAATGAGAAGCAAAATGTTTTCAAAGAAGGGAAAAAGCAAAGTCCATTTGCCTTTTAGAAAAGCATTTTTGGGACAACCATGACATGGATGACTGAGAATCTCCACAGATATGCAAAGCTGCTCATTTTACCCAAGCTTTGAAGACAATGCCAATGTTCTCTTAATTCCCATTTTGAGGTCTCCAATTATGTTGAAGCTCAGGTCCTAGAAAGCATGATCAAAAGCTCACTGGGAATTTGGGAAGTCTAGAAAACTTTGAGGGCATTGAGTTAAGGAAAGTTTTTCCTTTTATTTTTCATTTTTTCTTCCTTCATGGTCCCAAGGCTAAAGTTTTTCATTTTACCTTCAAAACAACAACCTGGAATAGGAAAGATACTCAAACTGTCAATGAACAGATAGTGTTCATAGTTATGATGACATTCTTTCCTAGAGTTGCCTTTCGATTTTACATTTTGCAACTAGTTTAAAACTGATTTAATAGTTTTTTCTTCTCTTTGGATTTTTTTTTAAACACCTGCACACATTTTTAATGTGCAAGTACAATTCTGTCTTTGCTTTTTTTTTTCAGTATAGTGGTAAGCCTTAAAAAAACCCAGTAGCCTAATAAAATTGGTAAAGAAGACAAACATGTCGAGTCTTTTGCTTGATCCAAACTTGGCTAATGGTATGTATTTTCCTTCTCCTTCCTAACAGGCATCTCCTGCCTAGTCACATGAACACAACTATGGAGAAACGCAATTTATATAATTTATATACAGTGACTCTGCCTTGAATTAAACAGGAAATTATTTTTAAATAGGGATAGGGCCACCACGAGATCAAACATGAACTGGATTGTGATCAAGGCTGGAAGGAAGGACATTGTGGGTGCATTTTTAAAGGCCTAGTTCTCGGTTTGTTTTTGTTTTTTAACCATTGCAGGAGAAATTGATGCCAAAGCCAATGGCAAAACCTTTCACATGTAGTTTTTTTTTTAAAGTGTATTTTACAAAAATTGCAAAAGTGTTCCAAATCTTATCAGATTTTCATTCCGTATGACCTTACAGCGCCCTCTGTTGCCTATTGCTTGAAAACAGCATTTGAAACCCTGGTTTAGCAGTTTCTTATGTCAAATCTAGTTTTAGACATCACTATGATAAATTATGTATTTATACATATCTAGAAAGCTTTCACTGATCTCTAATTTCCTGTGGGAAATTTAATTTTCTTTTTTGTATTACGGATCTTAATGTGTAATTTTCTTACATGGAACGATCCAGATGTAAAGGAATTTATTTAGACATTCAGTTTAGTCACTATTTCTTCAAAAGTAGGAAGCAATATACATAATTTGCTCTCTCAATGTTTCTCCATAACACAATCTTGCAAGGAAGGTTGGATTGAGAGAGAAATAGTGGCTATCCTATCGAGGGCCCTTTGGTATTTTCTGAGCTTGGATGTTTTCTTGCAGACATTTCATTACCAAACTAGAAACATCTGCAAAAAACAACCAAGGTCAGAGAACAGCAAAGAGCCCACAGTTCAACCATGAGCTTCAAATATTCTGTTATATTGATAACCCTCTAAGCTTTATTGTTGAAGTTGAATTTTATTTTGGTTCTTCCCTTGCTCGTCAGTCCTAGTTCAATATTTTAGCCTCTACATCACATTAGTGCTCAGTGAGAACAAGCACGGTATTGATCTGTATAAGAAACATTTGAAAACTGGAGAAGAGTCTCATTCACTTCTATTTTGTTGTTCTGCTTGGTTTATGTGGTACCTGTTTGTCGGGAAACAGCTTTGAAGTCGCACCTTCCTTTTGGAAGTTTGCAAGTATAGAGGCCCAAGCAGCCATCACAATCAGACGGTTTTCGGCAAGCTTTCAGCTGGATACCAGAGCAGGAAAACTGAAAGGAAATAAAAGCAACTGCAGATAACAAGCATTGTTTGGAAAGTAAGAAATTCTCTCTCAATAATTAACTTGTATGGTGTTTCTTGCTAGATTTATATTTTTATGGCGATCACAAACCAGTATAACTAGAGACTGAGGAAGTTGATGTTAATAGACAAACTCTGTCGCCAAGGTGACAAGGGATAAAACCTTTCCCTAAGTCTACAGTGTGTATATAATATCTGCAGTTGGTAAGTTAGTATCCCGGTTGTTAAGTGAATCTGGCTTCCCCATTGACTTTGCTTGTCAGAAGGTCACAAAAGGGGATCCCATGACCCCCCTGGGACACTGCAACGGTCATAAATATGAGTCAGTTGCCAAGCATCTGAATTTTTTGATCACAGGACCAAGGGGATGCTGCAATGATTGCAATTGTGAAAAATGGGTCATAAAAATCACTTTTTTCAGTGCCGTTGGAACTTCAAGTGGTCACTAAGTGAACTGTTGTAAGGCGAGGACTACACATATAAGAATGTTTCCTTCTCATAAGAGAATTAGAGTTGCAAATTTCACTTATGGTCAGTCTCAATAAAAGTAGTTTTAGTTTTCTGGTAGCAATGATTTCTTGGCCTGGCCTACTAGTGGGGCCGATCATAACTTTTATTAGCTAAACCTTATTACATTGGCTTTTGTCAAAGGAGGAGGCGTAATTCCTCATCTATTGGGCTTTTGGCTGTCATTATCAGCTTTAAGGAATGAGGGTTAATTTAAGGCATGCCAGTTTGCAAGTACAAAAAGTCCTCAACTTGCAACAATTCATTTAATGACTGTTCAAAGTGACAACGACACCGGCAAAAGTGACTTATGACCGTTTTTCAGTTACAACCTTTGCAACATCCACCATGATCACGTGATCAAAATTCAGATGCTTGACAGCTGGTTCATATTTATGCAGTGTCCCAGGGGGGTAATGGGATCCCCTTTTGTGACCTTCTGAAAAGCAAAGTCAATGGGGAAGCCGGATTCACTTAACAACCAGGTTACTAATTTACCAACTGCAGTGGTTCACTTAACCCTTAACAACTGCAGAAAGAAAGCTCGTAAAATGGGGCAAAAATCTTGGCCTTAACTGTGATCATAAGTCGAGGACTAGTGAATTAGGGAGGCAAGAAATTTTGGGCTTTGTTATGGTCGTAAATCAAGGACTATCTGTTTTTCTTGAATACTGCAACTTGATGAAAATTTTAAAATATTCTGTATAATCTTCTAACTGCAGTTCGTCCCTTCATCACATTTAAGTGCCACACCACCATCCCCCTGCTAATCTGACAAAAACTCAACCAGAAATAAAATTTTATTTCCAGCAAGACTTGGAAGAGCATTTCAGGATCAGACCAAAATTAATGAAAATATATAGGTTACTCACCGTATCTGTATTGAAGTTCCCATGGCCTTCCAAGTGGGCTTCAGGACCTTGACTCTTGCTCTTTGGAGGGGATAGTGGGAGAAACAGCCTCTTGCCACTTGGCCTCTGCTTACTGGTTCCCAGTTGCAAATTGCTTGCTGCTTTGTCGTATTCTCCATCACCTAATTGGGCTTCTTCTTCTGCAGCCTTCCACAATCTAAGGGAAGGCTGTTTCCTCTCTTCTACTTCTATGTCTCTGTGACTGGGTTGGAGGTTCTTCCTAAATTTTACAGTTCCAGCCGGGTCGACTTCAGCAGCCAGCCCTTTCCCAGTTCGAATCAGAAAATAAAACGGCATGGAAAGGGCGAGGATGGTCATTCTAGATGCCTTCATACTGCTGCCTTGACTGTTCTTGCCCAACTATCTAAAGACTTGGGAGCCTGCTGGAGCAATTTAAAACAGCCACACACGCTTGAGTGCGTCTCTCTCTTCTTTTCCATGCATGGATGGTGGAAGCCTTTTATGCCTTCAATGTCCCAGCTCATCCCCTCCCCCACCCCATCCTCTCTTACACAAATACACATCTCTTTTTTTCCCCTTTGTTATGATATCAATTTTATGGCTTGTATCGTCTCCTTGGAAATTTTCTTCCTCTTTCCTCTCCACCCCCATTGCTCCATCCCAGTAACACCCAACTTCTTTGCAAAGCATATACTCCCACTCAGACATGTGCCTAATGCCATCTTTCTCTTCCATTGTGATAATGGAACATTTCCTACTCCTCCCTTTTTGGGGGGGATGAGCAGGTGCTCAAAAGCACTTTGAGAACATTGCTGGTGAAGGAAAGAAAGAAAACATTCTGCCTAATGAGCAAGTGATGAACACATCTTCCCCCCACCCCCCGTCCTTCTGTAGAAGTATTGATCATTCCTGATTTTTTGCTATTCAAACAGATCAGTCCATGTCAGTGACAATGATAATCTGTGGTGCCCCACTATTTTTACTAAAACTATTATTTCTCCCTCTAAAACATGAATTTTTATGTATTTTTGAGACCAGCACCTCTAAATTCAGAAAACATGAACTTTGAGGAATATTTGAGTTTCAGTTTGTGCATTAATTTAGTTTAAATGCTTATTTAAAAATACAGCCTAAATCAAGTTCTCCAACATCACTGAATCATTTTTGCTGTGTTGGAATTGTGAGTAAAGGCATTTTAGGTATATACCTCATCAAAGATAATATATCTTCCAATACTGTACAATTTTAAATAAATGTAAAATGAGATTTGGGATGCAAGCTCCAGTTAGGTAGAGCTTTTGGAAAGACTACACAAAAATGGGAGTATTTCTCCTCCTGATAACAGCATCTCTAACTGGAAGCTGCACTGCTTTGCCTAATGTATTGCTTATTCCCATAGCAATTAGAAGTAGGAACCATGCAGATTAAGAAAATACCTGCAAAAGTGCATGATCAAGTGTAGACTTTATTCTTTTTGTGTGTGTCTGTACAAGGCTTAGGATGAGCTCTGCTATAGATTTTTTAAATTTTTATTAATACATTAATTCTGTCCTCACAACAAGTTAGTCTGTGTGCAGCTCGACATACAGCTAAAGCCACCTATCTTTCAACAAAACAGACCGTGTGTGTAGATCTGGATGCTTTATTGAAAGACCAGGATATGGTGAAACAGCGATGCTCTGTATGTGGGATGTGGGTTTGTCCTTGGATGAACATGTGCCACAGTTTAAGATGGACTCTTCTTTGTGTTTCTGCCTCCTCCAAATGCTAAAGGAAAATGGAGTCTGGCTTCCCAACGTGCACTTGTTTTGAGAGTGCAAGCTGATGGGTAAAGGCGTTGGGTCAGCTTCAAAACAATATAGATTGGTATTTATCCCTCCAGCCACTAGATGGGGCTAGAGGGCAACAACACTATATATAAAAATTATACGCTGGGGCATGATACATAGTAAAAATAATATAGAATGGGGAACAGAAAGTTTAAGGCACTCTTTTTTTCCCTCCACCTATGAAGATTGAAGGAGAAATGGAAGAAAATCTTCAACTCCAGCTAAGACAACTTCCATATCTTGGCCACAGGCCATCTCTGAGCCTTGAGTTTTGCCAAGCTCACACTGACGCTGTTGATCTCTGGAGAAACAGGCTCATAAGAGCGGAGGGAAAGACTGGCTGAGAGGAGGCCCATCTGGATGCAGTTATCTGTGTCTTCCCCAGCAAGCAGCCCAGCGATGATTCCAGCCATTAAGCTGCAAAGAAAAGAGATATTGTGGGCTGAATTAGACCATAAACTAGGGTAAGGGATAAGCATGGAATATGAGCATTAAGAACATTTTCACCACCTTTACCCCTCCCTACTCTCTGAAGTAACTTAGCATATACCAGCAGCACCCCAAAAAAGTGTACTCAGCAAGAACCATGTGTGCTCCTACTGTCTCATTTCATGACAATAACTCTGGTGGAACGGGGAAGGAGATGGCAAAACTTCCCCTTGGGATAACAATGGAGGATGTGGACTTTTGACTTGAAGATGGAAAAGGGGGAAACTCATGTTAGGAAGCAGAGGTAGGAGTTTCTATCTATCAGAAGCCAACTGCCCCACAGATTTGGAACACTGCCAAATCTTTTTTGCAAGAGAAACTGAGCTTCTTCTTCATCAGTTCAACTTCTCAAGGAATCCAGAGGGGCATTGACAATATCATAACAGCCTGGTTTTTGCATATGGAAGGGGTCTCTGCTCACCATTCCTGAGCAACTAAGTGCATGCAGGGAATTATAGTTCAGGAAGATCTGTATTTCAAAGCCTTCCAGGTGCGGAGATGACACCCTTATTCTCCACCGCAGTCAGACATTAGGAGCAGGGCATGTGATTCCCTGCAGCCAACAATAAAATTGCAGAGCAGAAAATGCCAGTTGGGTTACCAATTTCAATTCTTTGCTGGGTAAAAATCCAAAACAAAGCATTTAAGACCAAAGTCTGATGAATTTTGTTTGAACAGATACAGGGTGGGCTCTTATCTACCATTAAGGAATTAAGTTAAGGAAATCAATAGGAAGTTCAGCCACAAGTTATTAATAGATTTTTTTAAAAAAGCAATTCGATACTCTACTGTCACAGACAAAAGGAACACAAAAACCTACCCAGAGCTTTCACACAGTGAGATAGAATTCCCTTCTGCTTTACCATGTGTCCCTCCTATACCCTACCAACCAGTCAGCCAGAATATTTTTTTAATGGGATTGTCTCACAATTATTCCCAAAACAAAAGGAACCGGGGAGGGGAGGGGGGGGGAATCTGCCTGACTGGTCCACTCTGAACAAGTCAATTGATGGTTTCTCTACAGTCAAAGTCAAAATGGGGACATAGGGGAGATGTGGTGGCATAGTGGTTAGAACGCAATATTGCAGGCTAATTCTGCCCACAGCCAGGAGTTTGATCCTGATGGAGCTCAAAGTTGACCCAGCTTTCATTGTTGGGGTCAATAAACTGGCTCTGTAAACTACTTAGAGAGGGCTGTAAAGCACCGTGAAGCAATATAGAATTGCTATTGCTAAGTGCTAACTCAGAGCATTGCCCAAATATAATTAAGCAAATGAGTTGTCAGTTGCAGCTGGACAATTCCCAAACCTTGACCATTTTATCAACCATCCTAGTGAGGTGTTGGAGACATAATTTGTCATGTCACAAGAGAAAATTAGTTTAACAATATAACTAAGGCAGCTTTAGATCCCCTTCACCATGGGCTGAGGATGAGATGGAGGCAATGTAGCAAGGAGATATACTTTAAAATATTTCTCAAGGCATCTTCATGTTACAGTAAATGGGACATATAACATACTATGTTTCTGTCACTACTGGACAAGGAAGAAATCTACAGAGCCATAACTTCTTTCTTACATGGTTCTCTATTGGCCTTTCCTGCACTGAGATATATTACATTTTCTAGCAATTTAGGTAACTTAGTGCCAAAACTATGAATAGGTTAGTACAAAATATATACACAACTTGGGTACTGAATCACATTATCAATAAAAATAATATTCAGTACATGAAATGGACTTGAATAGGACAGCCCAGAATTGCCCTCTAACATTAATAAAAGTACCTGATGCTCTTGGGGAACATATCCTAAAAAGTTTTGTGGTCTTTTTGCAACAGTTGTGTCTCCAGGTGTGTGGAGCAAAGCTTCAATTATCTTCCCAAAACGTAACCATAAAATATAACGCCATGTGTTTTTCTTTCACAACAATGCAGAACAGTGACAGTTTACAACAAGCTTTCTATCTCTCATCATGTCCAAACAAATAGTTAGGCTAGTGCTTTCCCTAGCAATGTGGCATATCTGCATGCACTGTTGTGTTGTCACAGCAACCTAAGTTTCAAAGATCTAGCAGAGGGAAGTGGAACACTCTACAGCCATGGCACACATTCAATGAACTATTAGTAGTATATACAGTACCTATCACCAGCTCCAGAGACATTCACTATCTCTTCAGTGGGGACAGGGAGTGCTGGGTAATGAACAGCATGTAATTCCTCTGTAGCATCCTGTAAAATGAAATGGGAGAATTCAAGGAGCTAGGGCTAGATACAACTATAAGGTGCCTTCCTGCTCTTCTGATAAGTACTAATGTTCTGGGTAGTTAAAGGTGAACATGACACAAGAAGAGAATTTCCTTACTCATTTAATCAGGCCTGATTGGAGAAAAGTGATGGTAGTATGAATTGAACTCATAGCCCTCAAGTATTACAAGTTGAAACAGGGGAATTGAGCAGGAGAATTGACTGTAATCAACAATTGAAAAGGAAGGACCAATGAGAAGAGGTACTATTTCCCATATTCAAGTCTCCATTTTCATGTTTACAAACACGAATCCATAATTTAAAAATGATGAGAATGGATTTTTTATTTTCAGGAATTCTTACGAATTCTAGGATTTCTGCATGTTCTTCTGAACTCTCAAATCCAAAGAGGGACTGGCGTTCTCAATTTTTTTCCTTTGCCTTTACAGTTTCATTTCCTTATCCATAACAAATCCCTAAAGGTGTTTCCATATTGCCATTTTATCAGATACCATTTCTACCATCAAATCCCTCAAAAGCAGCTAGGAGATGATCTATCATTACCTTCACCAGTGTCAAATGCACAATGCTAACAAGAAGCAAGAATCACTGCCACATTCCAACCCATCACAGGGCATTCTCTCAATTATTCTATATATTGGGTAATTAATCATCTATAACTAATACAACAGGCCCTATAACTGTAGAATTTCCAAGAAAATGCTAGTTTCACTATTTTCCCATCTGTTTTTCACATATTTTACCTCATAGCGTATTTGAGGGTGCAGAGAGACACTTCCACCCTTGCTTCGGCCACACAGCAGGACTCCATGTTGACCAAGAGTTACTACCACACAGTGTAGCCCTCTCAATAAAGGGTAAACCAGAGCAATAGCAGTTTTGATAATATCCTCCACTTTTGATGGCAGATCTGTAGGTTCCATTCCAGAAATGTAAGAGTTTTTTTTAATATCACTAAGAGAAACTAGAAATTAGAATTAATTATTTACTATATTTCTATTTCAAAAGAAATATGGAAACGAATGGTAGAAGGAAGTATGTCAGTAATTATATCTGAATGGTGTTGCTGACAATAATTATCTTCACAATAACAAACCTTTGAAATAAATTGGAGTGCAAATATATGATTGGCTCCAAATAATCTAACGACAAAGGGTATTAAGGTTAAGTTGTAGTTGCTATGGTAATTTCTCCCCCCTCCCAGGAACTGTCCTATTAGAGGTTTCTATGTGCTAAGTTTAAATCCTTTAGAAGTTCAAACCTGTCATGGTGGAATTCTTTTAGAGGTCTGAAAACAATAAAAGGAAGGAAATGGTTTTAGAATACAATGGAAAAAAATCAATGATATTTGCAGATTGATTCCCAGGAGTGGTAAAAAGGAATAAATTGTTTAACTGAACACATCTATTGGATAGACATTTTATCCCACATATCATGCATTTTAGTTAAGCCCTGGACAAAGACATGAAGAAATTCTACAATCTGAGAGTGGCTGCCAGTCATCTCAAACAAAAGGAGGCTGATATCAGATTACAATGGAAAACTTACAATAGACCACCAAAAAATAATTTACTAGCCTGGTTAGTCACTTTGGTATATTTCAAACATAAATAATCCATGAAAGTTTTTTATTCCCCTTTTCCCCTTCCCTTGTGTTAACAGTTTAAGAAAGCAGGAAAATAACGAATCTATGGCTTTGATTTATTGAGAACATTAGATTTTCTTTAACTTTAACTTTTTCTTTCTTTTTGTTTATTCCTTTATTTAAGTAGAATATTTTATAGTTAAGATGATGATTGCTGTCATTATCATAAATTGTAATTACAACTCTAAAACACCCACAACAGAGGAATGGCTGATGAAAATGACAGAACTAGCAGAAATTCTAGGATGGAAGGCTAAGTCAACCTTGAACATGGTGAGATTCAAACTGCCAAATTGCAGGCAGCCTGTAGTCAGCAGAAGAAGCCTGCAGTACTGTATTCTAACTACTGCACCACTATGTCTCAAAGGGGAACATAGCTCAGTGATAGATTCCATGTTTTAAATACTTAAAAGTTCCAGAAACCACCTTTGTTACCTCTAAACATTTTTCCCACTAGCAACTCCCAAGCAGAAAGATGGTACTGAATTGTTAAACAGGGGCTGATAATGTGTCATGTAAATTTAATATTTCCAAGCTATAAATTATAAATACTTCTTTGTTACTGTCATTCCCAAATGTGCTTCACCTGTTGGCACAGGATTTCCCAGGGTCTGACTAATGGCTCTGAGTTCCCGAAGGTTGGGAGATATGCAGCTCAGACCTCT
This sequence comes from Bungarus multicinctus, assembly GCA_023653725.1. Taxonomy (NCBI): domain Eukaryota; kingdom Metazoa; phylum Chordata; class Lepidosauria; order Squamata; family Elapidae; genus Bungarus; species Bungarus multicinctus. The sequence continues at coordinate 61,899,690 of CM042848.1, read as the reverse complement.
CCAACTCTCTGAAAGAAAAGGCTTTGAAGCTTTGTTCACATCCGTAGGTTCATAGTACACTTGAAAAAAACATTGCATTTGGTCAGTGATTCTGACAAACATAAAGTATCCTATTTAGTCAAAATGCTTCTATATTTGCATTGTTTGTTAAAATGTCAATAGTGCAAAATAATAATCTTGTTGGCCACTACATAAAAACACAACTTTAAAGTTTTAGTCAGAGACACTTCTTATGGTCTGATCATTCAAAAGAATTAGGCTGAAATCAATTTGCCTGGATAAAATGCATCTATCTTGCTAATTGTCTGATTAGTATTAAACTACTTTCTTCCACAAAACTACTTTCTTCTCTGTTGAGTTCAGGGTGTCAAGTTCGATCCAAACATTTTTCTCTTAATCTGTGAACAAATGAATATATTTCTTAGCTGTCTAATACTGGCTGAATGTTAGAATGAAAAATAGGGCAGATTACAGGTAATGATAGTATAAATGCTATAGATACGTTTCACTATAAAAATTAAAACTCATACACCATGACCAAAATTGTTGGAACCATATGACAACATCCAATTCTACTTCAAGCACTGGGATATCCAGAGCCAATATGCCAAATGGAGTGTCTTGGACAGATTCTGAAGCTTCTCCTTGTAAAAGCAGGTTTAACAAGCATGAAGGTCTCAAATGCTGAGCAAATAACTACCAAAATCCACCAATCAATAGTAAGGAAAAAAAAGGAATACTATCAGGGGTGGGATTCTACCAATTCGCACCTATTCGCTAGAACTGGTTGTTAACATTCTAAGCAGTTGGGAGAACCGGTTGTTAGAAAAAATTACTGGCTTAATCCTGTAAGGAAGGCAGGAAGGAAACATTCTGGTGTTGCTTACAGAAACTGCCTCTCCATTAACTCTTATTACATTCTTGGCAGGACTAGACTTCTTGTCTCAGGAACTTCTCTGGAGTTTTTTTCCCCTCCTTTACTGGTACTTTGCTTGTGTGGAGTGACCATTCAAAGTTATAATGGCACTGAAAAAAGTGACTTATGACCATTTTTCACACTTACGACTGTTGCAGCATCCCCACAGTCATGAGAGGCCAGGCGAGGAGATGCGTGCCTCGATGTGAGTGATATTGAGTTGGCCACGCCCAACCAATAACATGACCACCAAACCATGTCCACTCAGTCACATGACTACCAAGCCACACCTACCACCTAAGCCATGCCCACAGAACCAGTTGTTAAAAATTAGAATCCCACCCCTGAATACTATAGTCTAGAGCAGGGCTGCCAAACTCATGGCCCATGGGCCAGATGTGTCACACGCTGGTCACACTCATGCCCAGTTTAGTGAAGTGGGAAAAAGTTACAATACGTCACACAATGCCACCATGATGACATGAGTTTGACACCCCTGGTCTAGAAGGAAGTAACAACATAGTTCAGATGGGAGATTAATTATGTCAGCTTCCATGAAATTGCATTTTAAATAGTATCATTTGGGGGGGCTCTGGAAGTTGCATTGGAGCACCCAGATTCTGCTCCTTTGCAATGGTAACTATTAAAAAAGCAGAGTGATGAGACTATATTTCATGCCTGTACCAACATGTTTCTTCTTACCTGCTAAGTGATGTTCTCTGGCAATCTGACAGATGTACTCAATGGTAGAAACTGGCACATTCCCGTCAATGCATATTATTGGAGCCAAGCACAGATTCTCCTTGAACTGTGACACCTGAAGAGAATAGCAGGAGACAGTTGGCAATGGAAAAACCAAGCAGATTCTATGAATGTGACAAATGCAGGATATGAATTTTGTAGGTTGGTCATATCCCATTTGGGCAAGATAATCTAGCAGGTCCTTTAGAGGGAGTGCTATGCTAAATCAATATTGTCACTTGCATGAATATGAAGTCTCCTTTGCATTAAGCTCAATTTAGACTTTTCACAGTAATATAGAATTAATTTGCCACTGTCTTCTAGGATGTTGCTTGACATCTGCATCTAACCTACAGCCCTGAGGTCTCCCATCCTGTTTAGCTTATGCAACACAATTGTCTCATGTTTACATTTCTCCTCTCCATGTGCTAATATTTTTATTATCCCACAAATTTACTACTGTCGGAACAAATTAAAGTTAGCAATCAGAGTGTGAATCACCCCTCAGGTGAATCAGGGTCTCTTCCTTGTGACCAAATTAGTATGCACTCCTCAAATCCTTGAAAGACAGACAAGTATGCCTGAATAATTTGTACTATCAATCTGAATTTATCTTCCTTGGTAATGAAGCTTACAAGAAGTTTGTAAATTATACTGTCTTTGTTTCTGCCTTCACCCAGCATTACCAACTGATGAAGACAAAAATTACATTTTTTTCCTTCTTAAAAGTATATCAGGGAAGACTTGAATAAATCTGGATTAGTAACTGGAATAGAGGTTTTAGATATCTTTCAAATTGTTAGATCTCTAGTGACAGATTCCTAATCCAGAGTTGCTCCATATTGGTAACCTGCCACTTGAGTTCTTTCTGAACTGGGTTCCATGGGTCTTCTGAAAAACCAATAGTGTGTGCCCCCAATAGTTTGACTGACAGACAATGGGCCAAAGAAAGAATACAGGAAGAAGTGGTGGGGTGGTCCATAGGGTTCATCCAGACACTTCTCCTGCTTCATCTCAGACCTATCCTCTCTCACATCCATCTATCAGCTGGGCTCTCTTTGTTTACAGTTTTACGACTCATTCTTGCTACTACTTTGGCTACAAAGATAAGCTGATAGAATTCAAGTCAATTTCACTAGCTACCGAATAACTGGTTAAATGTGGCAGGATAATACAACAACAACTAATTGCATAGTAATAGGATAGAAGACTTATATAGACCAGTGTCACCCAATCTTGGCAGCTCTAAAATGTGTGGACTTCAACTCCCCAGCCATGGCTGACTGGAGAATTCTGGGAGTTGAAGTCCACACATCTTAGAGTTGCCAAGTTTGGGAAACACCGGCACAGATACACATTCTTTGAGTTTTGCTGGGTTATCGGTTGGTTGATGTTACAACTCATCTTGTGAACATAGCTACTACACTTCTACCATTCAGTAGAGGAAGATGTCCATATGTCTCTTTTAACTCTCAGACAGAATGTTCTAGGATTGGCAAAACAATCTCCAGCCATGCAAAGCAGCTTTCAAGTGGGCTATATTTAAGTTGAAAAGTAGCAGCTTTCACTGCAATGAAAAATCTACTTCATATGGAATAAAAATAAGTACCATGGTTTCAAGCTAGATGTATGTTTTTCTGCCTCTGCTCTATAACAGCAATACCTATCCATCTGTTAATGTTCAGCATGTAAGAACAAGAACCAAGCAAGCACACAAGAATCCTAAAATTTCCAATCAGTAGTTCTTATTATCAAAAAGCTAGAATTATAATGGAAAAGTTTGGGCAACTGGTGTTTCAAGCACAAATCCTACTGATGGAATTACTATCATGCCCCTTTGTGCCCCCTGCTTTGGCTGCCTTGTGTACTTGGCTTCCACTTTGGAAAGAGGAAAACTCCATCTCTTCCTTCAACAGGAAACAGTCTGATCTATCATTGTGTTGTCCTTCTCTGACTGCTTGAGAATTAATTCCCACACCATCTGTCTGTCAGAAACATGTTAGGAAGAAAAAAAGAAAGGGTATGAAATTGCCTTACATCATATGTTCTCCTGTATTTACACTTGAAATTCAGACAGTGGGATTTGCAGTCCAAAACCAAGTTGCTTTCTAATGTCAACGTCCTTCTTCTTCAATGTGACCTACCCAAAGAGCAATGCTTCTTCGCAACATTTCTACAATCCATATCTGCATGACATAACCTGTGCACTTGGTATGTTCGCTCAGAAGTAAACTTTACTGGCTTCTATACAGACATGCAAATGAGTGAGCTAACGCAACAAATCAAGCTGAACATTTTGCTCAATATATTGCATTAGTCATGTTTGAGTAAGCAGCTGGTGACAAAGATCTAACCTTGCTCAAGGAGAGCCTAACTGAGCAATGTGACAGTGCAAAATGGATAAGGCTATGCTATGCACTGCTAGTCTTAGAGCTGGTCCATCCCCCTTTTTTTTTTCTTCTTTTTAATGACTTAAGTTTTCTTTAGGGGTCATCTAACACTCTTGTTTCTGCATTAAAAGTTGAGAAAACTGAGCTACTGATGCTCAGAAAACATACTGTCAAAATTAGCAGCTCACTGCTAATTCCACAGACTGGAATTCACTGTGACAAATCTGCACTGCACCGAAACAAACCCACCTTTGGTGTAGGTTTTCCTGCCTGCCCTGAAACCTGCTTATATCTCAAATCTTGGCTTAAAGGGACAGAAGGAAACACAGCCTACTGCTTGTGTGGCTTGAGGTTGACAAAAATTCTGAGGAATTTTGTTGTTATTGTATAAGAAAATATATATCACTTAATGGTTATTCCTCTCTTCCCACCCTCATTTCTTTGGTTTAATGCTTTTGTACTCTGGTATTGGAGAACACTCTGGAAAATACTGAAAAACCAATAAATTATCAAACAACTCAACACAGAGTTTTCACTCAAGGCACAAATGATGAAGTTCAAATTATCCTACTTCAGATATATTATGTGAAGACATAGCTCTATAGCAAAAGGCTGGAAAACTGGAAGGGGAAAAAAAGAAGAGGATGACTAGGAGTAAGGTAAATATCTATGGAGATTCTCAATCATCCAGATCATGGCTGTCCCAAAGGTGTTTTTTCAAAAGGCAACTGAACTTTGTTTTTCCTTGAAGATGTTTCGCTTCTTGGATGAGAACTGAAATGTCTTCAAGAAAAACAAAGTCCAGTTGCCTTTGGAAAATGCACCTTTGGGATAGCAGCAAAGTAGATAGGTATAATGATGGTGGGAGCACCATTGGAAGAACTTAAGGACCAGGTCAGCAACAGATCATCATGAAGAAAAATATCTATGTAATTGCTAAGAGTCAACAATGATTCCTGTTGGCATATAATCAAATCAACCATTTGTTTGATTAAAGCAAATGGGAATCTCAAGAGTGTGGTGATGAGGTGGGAAGAATGATCACTGTTTTTCCTTTCGAAAATGAATGTTTGTTTCTTAAAGATCTAGCAATAAGTGATTTCCTGACATGTATAATGCTTTCTTAAGAAAATACGATCAGCTGTTAAGGGCAGGGTCTTCACATTTTTTTTCAACTGTTTTCATTCATGGGAGAAAGGGTGGAGTTGCATCTGAATCACTCTTAATCGCCTCTTCCATTAGAGTCCTAAAATATGCCTCACTCATCAAGCAAGTCACGATTACTTATATCTCCACAGGTAGGCACATATTAGAAATCAACATCTGGAAGGAATTGTGGGTGGAGGCCGCAAAATTGAAAAAGTGGCTTTCAACAGTCCATCATAAGCTCAGAAGAACAAATCCACTATAGGCAAAAGTGTCTAGAATTACAGATTACCTGGGCCAGCCTTGAGGGTAATGATTCACAGGGGCACAGCATGGGGATTTTCCAGTAGGAAAACAAACCTGGAACTAGGAAACATCATTTCTACCACTCTAAGATCTTTGGAGGGCAAATGAGACAGAAATAAAGAAAATGTAGCTAATTATAAAATATAAACGTGATCAAATCTCCAATGCATAATATATCTTTTCAACTCTATGTTTTATTTAGGAGAAGGTTGGACAATGTAAACTACAAACTGTAGATGCCCTACCCCAACACCTGTCAGAACACACCAAGAGTTAGCAGGACTGATATTTGCTGGATTTTTTTGTTTTGGGGGAAAATTACAACAGGCTAAAATTGGATGACACAAGTGCCTTCAGCCTCCATATTTCATCTGCCAAACCCTGATGCAACAAACTGAAAAAATGGCTTCAGCTTATTTCATAGATGTTCTGTCATCATCAATCACGTTCTCTGTGGTCATTGAAAGTTCCTGGCTGCAAAATACTAGAAATAGAAGTTTCACTCTATGAACTGCAAGACAGATTGCACTTCAATTTAGTAAAACTTCCAAAATATATGATATCCATAAAAGTGATGGCATAGAAATAGGATAATAACAGACCAAGGGGATGAGGGGGAAGGAGATACTAAGACCAGTGAGGACCACACTGTGATTAAAGGAGACAACTGATATTGTCTACACTGTGATAAAGTATAAATGAGGACAGGATCTATGTTGAATATCAAAAAGCTGCATTCTGCCCTTAAGAAAGCAAACAATGACAATGATAAAGAAAATCCAATCAATAGGAGATACTGTAATCAGAAGAACATAGGAAGACCTTACATATTGCTCTGTTATCTGCTGGTGGATTTCCATGTCTCCCAAACCAAAGGTAAGTTCTCCAGTGCCTGTGATTACAGCACAGTAAGTTGCTGTGTTGTATCCTTTCAGTTGTAAGACTCCTCTCATATCCTTAAAGCAAACCAAGAGAGTCAACATCAGTAACATTTATTTCGTTTTCAGAAACTGCTTTTCTACTCTTCACTTTTTGAGCCCTGTGTAGCAATTGAGTTGCAGGACTACATACTCCTATAGACTCCTTCCTGAACATTCCAAAAGTGATGTTCTGAACAAGTTTCTTGGATAAGAAATGAAACACTTTCAAGAGAAAACAAAGAAAATCCAGTTGCCTTTTGAAAAAACTTCTTTGGGACAATCATGACTTAGATGACTGAGAGTCTCCATGGACGTCTTTCCTGAACATTTAAGATTTCACTGAGATACTTCCTGCAAGTCTGCTTTTCCATGGCACAGCCTATACCACTTAGCAATTTCATTTATTTATATTAAACGCCACTTCTTATCATTATTTTAAATGGTTTACAACCAAATTAATAAACAGGAACGAAAGTATTTTTAAGATATTAAAAACAAAAGATGGACATAATTTGCAGGTTAGATTCTTTCCATACAGAGGGCAAATAACTTCATGTTGACCATGTCCAACTTGCAAATTAAGCTATGCAATCTATGATTGAATATAACAGCTTCCAGGACACATTGTCCATGTAGTGTGTTACTTAAAAGAAGATGTTGGTTTGATGAATACCGGGCAAACAAAATATAAAAATTAAAACTCAAAGTTATAAAATTGAAAGAAAAGAAAACAAAGAATGAAAGCAAATAAAAGGCTTTAGTTTTGTTATTCACTGCCCAGAGTTATTTGTTTTATAAGATGGGCTGCTATATAAATCGGACAAATAAGTAAATAAGAGAAAATTGAAAGTACATATATTGTACTAAAATGTTGTAAAATCATAAGTTAACAGTTGTCAAATGTTTAAGCTACCATATGCCTGCAGTGTTGCAGAACAGACTCTGAATGCTCATCTTTCCCCATGACTGAGATAAAAACAGGCATCTTCCCAAGACGACTTAAGCAATCTAAAAAAGAAAAAGAAGTAAAATGAAGCTAAACTTGGTTGAATATTTGAACCAGAATATCAAAGTGAAAGGCTCTTGGGATTTCCTGCTATTTATCTGCTGTGCCCTATCATTTACTGAGCTGACCGCAAGGAGTAAGAAGAGCTGCAACTATTGGCACCTTATCTTGTGCCATTGTAATGTAGAGAAATTAGCATATGGTATACTGTAAGGGAGGTTGCTGTGCATTACGGACAATGATGTCATTGTTCCATGGTTTGTGCTAAGCCATAAGACTAGATGGATGCTTCACCATTTTCCCACTAAAATTCCAAGTAATAGGTTAGCAGATGGACAGATGGATGGGTGGATGGTCTGCATTTATAAAATTATCCAGTTCAGCAGTCACTCTAGATGGCATGCAGATTAAAACAGATACAATAGCAAAAAGCAAAGGAAGTAATAACATAACAGCAAACATAATAGGGATAAAATACACAATGTAACCAAAACTGACACTGCACACTTTGACCTATGCTTTTCAAGGATTGTTTAAACATTTGTAGGATTGTGTGTGCCTGTACCTCTGGAGAGGATGTTCTTTGAAAGGAAGGTGCTAAGACAGATGCTGGAGATGGAATCTGATGCAAAGCATATGGTCTAGCTTTGAATTACAATTCTCTCCCATTTAGGGTTTAGTTTGGGAGGATCAGAGAGGAATAGAGCCTTTCCCAGTAATTTGATCAGGGAAATGATATGTGTTTTGATCAGGGAAATGATATGTGTTTTTCAGCTGAATTAATAAGGGACAGATGAATGTGCACTCTGCTAAACAACCAATTCCCACAACACTGTCAAATTATTTAGTAAGGCTTTATTACTATTCTTCTTCTCATCCTTCCTATTTCCTATCTCCTTTTCTACTTATGACTATAACTTTGTTGCTTGTATCTTTATGATTTATATTGTTTTATTTAGTTTCCTAGTATGATTTATATTGATTGCTTATTTAGTATCCTATGACTATCATTAAGTGTTGTACCTTATAATTTATCACTTACAGCTTTTATGTATACTGACAGCTTATGCAACGAAGACAAGTTCCTTGTGTGTTCAATCAAACTTGGCCAATAAAGAACTCTTGTATAAAGAATTCTATAAAGCCTATTTTCTTATCCCAGGAATTTTGCCTGCTGTGACTCAAGAATGGAGTTTGGGAGAATAGAGTGGGTATCATAAGTTATGGTTGGGGCTAGGGTTAGAGTTGAAACTAAACTCCAATGCTACTACGAAGAGAAAGAAAGCATAGTACAGTATATGTGTGGAGAGTGAGAGTGAAGCAGCTGACTCTTGAACAGCATACTTTGAATTATATTATGTTGAACTTCCCTTCTTTGAGCACATCATAGCTATCTTTCCTGCCATTTTGAGCTGTAGTGGTGCAATGGTTAGAGTGCAGTACTGCAGGCTACTTCTGCTGATTGCCAGCTACCTGCAATTTGGCAGTTTAAATCTCACCAGGCTCAAGGTTGACTCAACCTTCCATCCTTCCAAGGTCAGTAAAATGAGGAGCCAGATTGTTGTGGGAATATGCTGACTCTATAAACTGCTTAGAGAGGCTGTAAAGCACTGTAAAGCAGTATATAAGTCTAAGTGCTATTGCTATTGCTATTTTTCTTCTAACCATACCCAGTGCCCTGCATGCTTGTAGGTTGGGTGTACACCATTAGACTAACTGTATATATCATGAACATGAAACAAACTGAATATGATCTGTATTTTTACAGTGGCAAGCTTTAAAGTGAATTATACAATGAAACAGCCTTTCCCAATCTGATGCCATGCTAAATAGAGGGATGGGAGAGGTAGTCCAGCAGATCTGGATTGATCAGAAGGAACTATGCTAGTAATTGTATACACCCACTGCGGAAACAATTGGAATGAATTACCTGCTAGATTTTTGCCAACACCACCAAAGGATTGTCTCACTGTGGATGGATTTGTCTGTCCCCCATCCTGAAAGTACAGAAGGTACATTAATAAAGTAAAGCAGAAATTGAAGTTCACTGGGATCTTGATTAGGTGGGTTACAATTCTTTATCCTATACAGAAGGTCATTGACATACAACAGTTCATTTAGCACTGAAAAAGGTAATTTATGATCGTTTTTCACATGGCCATGACAGCATCTCCAATTAGGGCATGTCAAATTTTTCAACTTTCAATTTCCAAACATTAGCAGTGCTCAAAAGTTGTGACGTGGCTTGGGGACTGTGAAGATATTTTGCTTACTTTAATATAATTTAGATGTGCTTGGTAAGTAACTACATAAATATCATAACTTTTAAACATTTTGTTTGTTTCATTTTGTGATCAAAATTCAGATGCTTGGCAATGAGTCATATTTATGACAGTTGCAGTGCCCTGGAGTCATGTGGTGACCTTTTGAGACCTTCTGACAACTAAGTCAATGGGGGAGCTCAATCCACTTAACCACCATGCTACTAAGTTAAGAATTGCAATGATTCACTTAACAATTGTGGCAGAAAAAGTCATAAAATGAGGTAAAACTCACTGGACAAATGTCTTGCTTAGCCACAGAAATTTTGGTCTCTATTGTGGTTGTGTATACCCCATTCAATCCAATAGAAAGTTAACTCATACCAATAGAGATGTGATACTAATATCTTTTTATTACCTTAGATTATGGAATAATATTAGTGGTATCCACTCTCACTAATTACTATTAGCCATTTCTAACTGGATATTTCACTCCTATATGCAATCACAAGTATAAGAGTTAGTAAATATTGTGATAAAGGATCGTTGTTAAATGAAGGAAAAAATTGTTGGAGATACTTTGGTTCCATCTGTATCTACTTAACTAATTCACCAGTGCTCTTTTGGAACTGGTTTAAGCAATGCAGCTTGGGGAAGGTGAGTTTTGTGAACAGGCTCAGCTAACATATCTATATAATAATTGTCAAGCAATACAGCAGAGGTAGAAGATAAAATTTTATGTAAAGGCAATAAACACGCCTTGGTATTTCTTAGCTTCTGGCATAAATGAATTGAAGCAGGACTTAGGAATCTGTCACTCTCCAGATGTTGACAAGCAGGCTGGATCTGATACAATATGAATTATAATCCACCATCTGAGACAGCCATATGCTTTTGCTTATGTGTTAGATCAACTAATGCAGGAGATGGCAACTTTGCAAAGAAGTTGCCAAGTTGCATGCAACAGCATCTGAATTAACCTCTCCCCATTTAGCTTATGGTAAATATGGAACTTTAAAAAGAAGCCCCAAAAAACTCTTTTAAAAAAAAAAACCTCGTTGTATAATAAGTTAAAATGAAGCAAGCCACACTGCTTTTTGGCATGTTAGATAAACCCAGTTTTAAAATAAATAAGGGAATTTAAAAAGGAAGTCAGTGCCATAAATGAAAGCAAGGCAGAAAGTGGATTTCAAATTATTTCTATAGTCCAATACATTTCAGTTAAGATATCTAATGTAGGAATGTCGCTTTTTGGTCCTATTACAATATGGCTCTGTCTCCTGGACTGATATCAGAAATTCCTACAGCTGTTTTTTATTAAATTGATTCTTTTACCCACATCAGTCCTTGCCAGTCTTCTAAACTACAGGTTGTCCAAGACTTATGACCACAATTAAACCCAAAATTTCTGTTGCTAAGTGAAACATTTGTTAATTGAATTTTGCCCCATTTTGCAATCTTTCCTGCAGACCAATTGCCGCAGATGTTAACGGTCGTTAAGTGAACCTAGCTTCCTGATTGACTTTGCTTGTCAGAAGGTCACCAAAAAGGTTCACATGAGTCAGTTGCCAAGCATCTGAATTTTGATTGGGTGATCATGGGGATACTACAATGATCTTAAGTGTGAAAAATGGTTGTCACTTTTTTCAGAGCCGTTGTAGAGCCGGTCACTAAATGAACTGTTGTAAGTTAAGGACTACCTGTATAGTATAACACTTCATCTGGATTAATTTATCATAGTGTGTGTTTTCTTTCTGTCTCCAAGCATTAGGAAGGTTTTTCTTAGTTCATGTTAATGAACTCTCACCACTGCACCTCTTTTATTCTTCGGTTGAGCCACCTGTCAGATAAATCACTGATAGTTGGAAATGCAACAACAGTTGGTTTTCCCAAAGGTTGTCTTTGTATCACCTGGCACCAAATATTCCATCTAGGCACAGAACAAAGCAAACATCTCTATTCAAGCCGTTGCTTAGGTAAGCAGTATCTGCTATGAAACATTTCCACTGCTTTTGATTCATGGTATTAGCAATGTATTCCCATTGGATGGGATTTCTGGACAGCTATGACTTTTGAATCAGTAGTATCTGTAACCCGCAATCAACCTGGACAATACATTTCAATGTGGTGTTTAACTTAATGCTGCCATCCGTTGTAAAAGATGGTCCACCCTTTTTTTTTTTCTTCGTAAGAAGCCAGGGTCTCAATTCATTGATTTAGATGGTAGAAGTCATAGGAATTACTTTTTGCATCTCAGCTGTGAATTTCCAGAAGCAAAACCTCTGTGCACTGTAGCACCATCACAACAAATGGATACAGATTGACCAGGGGATAAAATGGACCAACAGACTTCAACCTAGGCTTCGTTTTGTGGTGGACCTCTAGATCTTCAGGCTCACGTACTGGTTGCTCAGATCCTAAGCAATCTGCACTTAGAATTGCATACAGGGTTCTGCTTCTCCCTGCCTTTGTTTCTCTAATACAAAGGCTGCTTTTGCATCAAAAAATTGAGGGTCTCAACCTTTTGACTTCTGCTGCTGTGTTGCTGGTTTGTTATTCTGTGGTTAATTTCTTTTAATGTCTCTGAAAATTTGAGAGATCAGCTTCATGGCTGATATAAGGAGGAAGTGCTGAACCCTGTATATAAGTCTTTTTAAAGAATAGGTGGCCTTGATGGTCAGAATGAGGATAGTCAGCAATATGCACTTTTGACTGAAGACTCTAGAGAATTTTTTTTTCTTTGCTTATGCTGGCAGTGGTTGATCTTTGCTGCATTTCAAATTTACTTGATATTCTACAAGCAGTTTGAATTTAACTTGGTCTCCATGTTCTATTATTGTCTCAGTCCAGCCTGCATACCTCTTATTCAGAAAAGAAGATAGCAAGTTCTGAAGTCACAGACCAAGTGGAGAGTAAAATCTGAATATTATTAAATGCAATTGCAATTACTTTTATTGTTGCAGCTTTTGCCTTGGCTATGATGTCAATGTTGATGCCACCAATGACTACCTGAAAAGAAAACAGAAATGTGAAAATGCTATTAAGCGTTCAGTTGGATTTTTATTTGACTTTTACAGCTCTTCCACTTTAAAGTGTACATTGAATATTCAACTAAGCAGATAAATTGCTCCAAGAATGCAGAGCAACTAGCTGCTCAGGGCTTCTCATTATCTAAATTTATTTTCCTATCAGATCTTAGGCTTTTCTATGGCCTATAGTCCAGTAAATAGTGCTGGTTGACAGTAGAAATATCCATTGTCTAACATATCTACACAGTGAACATTGACCTAGATCAGATGCAATGCCCGCAGGCCGCATCCGGTCCACGATGGAAAATGTAAGGGGTCAGCCCGCATCACTTCGGACCCGTCTACCCAGTGTGAAGAGGAAACATACCAGCAGTTTGAGGAGTGGCGTCAAGCTGGCCATGCCCACCAAGTTGGCCATGTCCACCCAGTCAGCCATGTCCCACAACCCCCCCAGGTCAACCACAGCCCTGATGCAGATCTCAATTAAATTGAGATTGATACCCTTCACCTAAATGATTCAACAACTTTAACAATTAGAATGGTCCAGCTCAGCCAATCATTCACACACCTAAACTCTTGAAAAAAAAGACAAAAACAGGGATAAGTACTCACTGGTCTTGGCACACCAGGTGTGTTTTCATTTTGAGACAAGCTGCCTCTCCTGCCCTGACCTCTTTGGAGCTTATTCAGGGCTACAGCAATGCGACTGCCCACTATGGCATTATTCTTGATCAATGCAATATCTGATACCAATTGATAAAGGAAAGAAAAATATAACAACTCAAGAATTGAAACATTAAGGTATAGCAATTAGGATGCCAAATGTGGAATACTGGGATCCTATATTGGATCCTACCTCACCGGGTAATTGTTACAGGAATAAAATTAGAATAAATGTTTCACTCTTGTGTAAATTACCTTGCATTCTCAGAGAAAAGATGAGATATTTATGCAATTAACAATAACAATGAAAGAGAAACATAAACCCAAAACCCTCAAAGCCCATCCTGTTGTCTAAAGCTGCTCTTGTGCCTTCTGGAATGGCCATATAGACATTACTTCAAAAGAGAAAATATATTATAGAAAAAAGGAACATTTGCATTAAAATTTACATATACTGATTTGCATTTACACAGGCTAAACTTGAGCTAGAACAAAACAAGACAATTTATACAAATACACAATATTTGTAATGTAACATAGATGGCCATCCTAGTATCTTTTGATTCTATTATTACAATGCAGGAAGAAATATCAACCAATCATGAAACATGCTTACTGGATTTTTTTAAATGATTGCCATAAGAATTTAAGATCAAGAAGAGTTTTGAATTCCCATCTGGTCCAATTTCTGCAAACACCATAGCAAAACAGTTGACTTATGCATACATATTAGTAGAAGATGAAGGACTCCACTGGAATCCTTTCATCGACTCTAGGTTGGAAGGTCTGCTGCTTATCAACACAGCGCCACAGATCAAGTTAATCATTTCTGTTTCCAATGAAGATTTTCTAAATGTTGTTGTTTGCAAAAGACTGGCTCAAATTTGCAGATAAACATTCTTTCTAGGGACTCTGAATTCCAAGAAGAACAGGAAAGTATGAATTTGTATCTTGCATAAATAAACCTCTTCCTCTCACAAATGCTCTTACGTGATCCCCCAAAATCCCACTACTGTGCCTAAAACACAGATATCTTCCAAGCCAAAAGGGAGACTAAGGATTTTTGCTAATAGCAAGAAGAGTCTGGTTTCTATGGCAGTCTCTTCTAGAAAAAAATGAATACCAATTTGGTTTCTTTGTTGTTTATTTGCTTTAATATTAAAGCAAATAAACAACAAAGAAACCAAATTGGTAAACTGATGTTTTGGGAAGCCCAATGTGTAAACATAGGAGGAAAACCCTATTTATACCTATGCCACCGACACGATCTGGCTGTAAATTAGCATAAACATTCTGCAAATAGGAATAACTTCTCAAGTTATGACTTTCCTGAAGGAGCAATTTAGATTCATGGTCCTGTGTCTCACAGATGGAGGAACCATGCCTACTTCCATACTGCTCATATTCTTTGCTTTCTGATTGCTTCCCTTGGCTGCCTACCCTCAGAGCAATTTGAGCTGTTTTGCTCCTCCAACTTCAGTTGAGATCAGCAAAAACATGCTTTGGGTGTGATTCAGTGACTTTTGAAGGACAGGTCAGGTAGCAATGTTGCAGAACTCTGTATGGATACAGCAAGAAGAAATCATGAAGTTGTATTTGGGGGGAGGAGAGATTGAAAAGCTGCAGAAGATGCTGTGAGATTAGGAAAGGATACTGGACTTCAGTGACTCTCCGCCAGATAACTCATTTACCCTCTGCAGCAAAAAGGGTGTAAGCTCCTTCCCTTTGATCTTTTTCCCCCTGTAAGTGGAACAACAAGCATAGTGCCTTGCATGATTGATAGCTAATCCATTTACAGAATTAGATATTTTGCAGAAAAAGAAAAGAAAAACCTCTTATCAAAATGCTTCTGACTGGGAGGAACCTTGAAGAAAGTTTCCGCAAGGATGATACATTTTTGACACAGTAGGGGATTTGTGATTGCATCTGCTCAAACTGTGATAATGGTGAATATTGGGGAGAGCAATCTGAACTGGAATCCCAGCATTATTTACCTAGTTCATCCTGCCCCTGAAGCTGAAATGTTCAATGAATGAAAAAACATGAGTGTTTCTTCCTTCGAATTAAGTTGGCAAGTTTTGAATTGTGGGGAAATGTCCCAAGGAGAAAGATTTAGCCCTCTATCAATATTATGGCCCAAATATTGTCTTTAAACAAAATAGTAAGAGATGTAATTGTAGACAATCCACTACTTTAACTTTGCCTACTGTTGCAGAAGTTAGAAAATATTCCTGGGCATGTACAAAAGTAAACACCCAAAAATAATCTTCCTTGGAGGCAGTGGTGTCCATGGGGGATAGGGTGGGGGTATTGAATCTATAGGACAGATGACACAATGTTGTAATCCAATCCCTTTCCTTTTTTGGATCATGAATCATAATCTGCCATTATACAGATTTGGACCCCTTTGCTGTTTAGTTAAAATTTAACACTCCTAGAATTTACATTGCTCTGATGCTGAATACTCAAAGAACCACCTACATATAATCACTACAGTATATATTTAACTTCAAATATCAGAATGATCAAGTCCCAATGTTACAATTGGGAGGTTGGGTTGAGACAAAGTGAAGAAAGATAAAATGTAAAAGGTGTCTCATGGGCTTATTAATCAATCAGAATAGTGCAAAGTGAGTTTCAATCAGAATAAAGCTGGAAGGGACCTTGGAGGTCTTCTAGTCCAGCCCCCTACTGAAGCAGGAGACTATACCATTTCAGACAAGTGACTGTCCAGTCTCTTCTTAAAAACCTCCAGGGATGAAGCAGCCAAAACTTCTGAAGCAAGCTGTTCCGTTGGTTAATTGTCCTCACTGTTAGGAAGCTTCTTCTCAATTCCAGGTTGTTTCTGTCCTTATTTAGTTTTCATCCATTGTTTCTTGCCCTGCCCTCTGGTGCTTTGGAAACTAAATTGAGCCCCTCCTCTTTGTGGCAGCCTCTAAAATACTGGAATACTGCCATCATGTCCTTCCTTGTCTTTCTTTTCTCTAGACTAGCCAAACTCAAATCTGCAACTGTTCTTTGTATATTTTATGAAGGCCTTTAATCATCTTAGTTACTCTTCTTTGCACTTTTTCCAAAGTCTCAACATATTTTTTGTAATGTGTGGCCAAAACTGGATGCAATGTTACTAAGGCTTTATAAAGTAGTACTATGCTTTTTTTATTTTTTACCACACTGTTTTTTAAAAAATTGGAATTAGAAAAAAAAAACAGTCACCATATTTCCTTTGTCAAACGTAAGTTGCTTTTTTTCTCCCTCTTATGCTCCACCCTGATGTTTTTTCTCTCCCTGTTAAGGTTAATAGTGTCTTCTGGTTTTGTCATATTTTTATTTCTCCCCAAAATGCTGTCTTCTTCAGAAGAAAAAGAAAGACAAAAATATATGGAAAACTGGGTTATGTCACTCTGCTAGTTGTTATTTTTTCTTTTCCTTTTTTTCCTTTGTTGCATTTGAATAGATTTGAACTGGAGATTTTGCATGCCTATTATTGTGCTGTTAAACTATTACGTGAATTGATGGTGTATTAAAAAATAATCTTACTGAGCCTCATCCAAAGCTTGCTGGATTGCTTGTTCAATAAGCTGCCCAGAAGCAGCTTCATGTGGAGGACAGGGAACGGCAATCAGGACTCCACTGCCCAGCTGCAAAGTTAATGACCTGTCTGAGAAAAAAAGAGAGTCTTTGTTGGACCATGGCCTTATCTTTATTAAACAATTCAATCAATGGTTAATGTCCCATGCACGATATATGGAGCCATTCAGAATCATTTGTTGAGATGGGTGACCCTACAAACTGAACGAATAAACAAAAAAAGCAAACAAACAGACATGGCACAAAAGTGTCTCACACATAATGCAAAGAACAAAAGGCTGAGATAGACTGGGCCGATCAGAACTGCGGCTGAAGGTGAAAACAACATGGATCTCCACCAGGGGTGGGATTCTACTGGTTCAGACTGGTTCTATAGAACCGGTTGTTATGATTCTGTGCAGTTTGGAGAACTGGCAAATTGTGCTCCTGGCTGGCCCCGCCCCTCCCCACCCGCTCCTCCCCTCCCTGCCCAGTCAGTCCTTATCGTGCATACATGACACCGCGCGCATGCCCAACATTGCTGACTGCATTCTCCCCCACTCAGTCACTCCTTAAGATATTTCTTGTCCCCCTCCCCACGATCATCTCTTCCGATGATCAGCTGTGCCAGGATCCCCCTCGCTGTCTTACTGCTTCACCCAGGAGGCTTCCCTGAGGCTGAGGAGGCAAAAAGGGGTGTGTGGAGGAGGGGTGGGTGCTGAAACCCCGCCCCATTTTTTGCCTTCCTGGCGCAAGGGAAGCCTTCTGGGAGAAAAAATGCCCCCTCAGGTGGCTTTCCTGAGGCCCACGAGGCAAAAAACCAGGTGGGGGGGATGCTGCAAAAAAAAAAAAAAAAAGAAGCCACACCCACCCAATCACATGGTCATGCCCACTAGCCACACCCACAGTACCGGTTGTTAAAAAATTTGAATCCCACCCCTGATCTCCACATTCTGCCTCCATTGTGCTGCACTGTTTCTCACTACTGATTACAACGCTTTATAGTGTCACTAAGTCATAGTAATAATATAAAGCCATAAATGATATGTTGATGATGGTTGGATGCTGCTATAGATCAATAGTGAACAAAAAGTCTCAATAGAGTCTAAAGAGTACAAAACAAATGTTCTCCCCTTAAAAAGTATCCAGAAGTTACAGTTGATATAAAATGTGGTGTTTACCAGTGTAAGATAGAGGAGATCATAAGATTCCTGTACTGAAAAATCTGCAGTAGCTACAAACTGATTACCAGGAATAATTTAAAGTCCTTGTATTATATTTTAAAGTCCTAAACTGCTTAGGGTCTATTATTTCCTCCCCCACAAACCAGGTAGCTAACTACTATAAGATACAACATGTCTTAGCAAATGTGCTTTCCAGTCATGAAACTATTAAATTGTCATCATCTCACTTCCAACTTCCTAGGCAACAAGTGAGATATCCTTAAGTCCCTTAGATGTATCAATAATTTTTAATTTTGGGACAAAGGGGAATCTCCAGCATGCATTTGTGTCTTTCTACTTTACAAAAAAGACAAGTAGTTACAACAGGTTGAGGTAGGATGGGATGATGATTCATGGGATTAGCAAATTTCATGCTAGTTTTCTACCAAATCAAGCAGTGTCTGAGTTCAGTAGAAGAGAAGAACTGTCTCTAAGAGATTGTCTATCTCATGATAAATGTTACGTTCCAATGTGGCTCTCTCCTCTGTCCGCATTTTAAGCGGGAGCTGGGGCCATTGTTGATTGGATGGCCGGTCTGACAGCTGCCATATAAAAGGAGCTGTCAGAAGGCGTCAGCTGTTGCTTGCCACCACACACATACTCGTTAACTTGTGGCTGCCATGGGCAACCAATTTGTGTTGAATAAACGCTGTTAACAGTTTAGAAGGTTTTGCCTACATTCCTGGTGCAGCCAATTTAACAATAAACCTGACAGATGTGAAGAGTACCAGGAAAGATCTTTTAAAGAAAGAAGATATCATAAGCTCTTCTTTCTGGAACATGAAGGGAATCCCCTTCTGCATTTCTCTTATGCTAAGGAATGCATTCTCTTCAAAGTTGAGGTCCCTCTCAACTCATAGATCTGAATTTATTTATTTTGTCCTCTTTTTAATTGTATTTATTTGTTAATTGAATCTCTATTGTTATTTTTTATATCTGTTTGTTTTAAACCTTATTAACAACTTTGCCAAACCAGAAGGGTAGAATATAAATCAAATGAAAATAGAAACCCTGACTGGGACAAAGAGTAGTGAATAGATGTGGGGATCTTGTAAAATACATAAAATTGGAATATATAATGGTATTCTAACATTAGGTTAGAGAATTGCAAAGATAAACGCAGTAGATGCAAGGGACTTTGATGTCTGAAGAAAGACAACCTGTGCTCTGTACAACATGCAATAATTGAGTGTTCAAAGGCTGCAGTTCAACAAAATCAACATGCTCTACATGTTCTGTAGTACTTTAGATTTCATATAAGAATTGTTATGCTTCAATGCTTATATCAGAAAAAAATGCATATTGAAAAACAGTAAAACAAGAAATCAACTAGACCAGCCTTCAATGGGGTTTTGGTGGTGGGCATTGGGTGAGTTTTGCTCAAGGGGGGGCAGGGTCAGCAGTCAACATGTCAACTTTCATTGCAATAGCGTGGTACAGTTCAGAAAAATCTTTAGCACTTAATTTTGTGGCATATACAAATTGGGCCTCGGGAATTGCTGAAAATGGCAGTTGTGGGTATAGGATTCGAAGCCTATAGAAGGATAGGGCAGAAGATGTCAAGGAGAAAGAGAGACAAAACAGCTGAAGATACAAAGGGGAATTTTGGGATGGCTTTAGCTTGATCCTAGGTCTAGTAATGTAGAAGAAAACCTTATTGAGGTCAGTGAGCTTTTGACCTCCACCAGGTGTGTAAAGCTTTGCAGTTTTTGAGAGAAATTGAAAAGCTTCTCAGCTGAACTTTCATTCAGATTCCACTCAGATGCATCTTATTCTACTGACAGCTCACCAATTAGTTGAGCAGCAGCTTTCTCATCCTGCACCTGGTATGGTGCCTGGAAGCCACTTCGGTGAGAGAAGAAGGCTGGGAATTCTCTTGATTTTCCAAAGGTGGCCACACAGACTCCTTGAGTTTCCTGCAGAAGTAAGACAAGAAAGGTGGACTGAAAGGACACGATGCCATGTAGAAGGAAAAGCTGATACCCAGTGCAGGTTTCTTCTTTTAAAAATTGGATAACAATCTCTTAATGTTGGGAACATTACTTCTATTACATGCACAACAATGTTCATCCTGGACTAGAAATTACAATGTGACTGAACTACAGCAGTGGTTCCCAAAGTGGGCGGTACCACCCCCTGGGGGGGGGCGGTGGGATGCCTTAGGGGGGCGCTAAGTGACTTGGTGCATTGTTCCGTTCGGACTTGCTTTGGCAGGTCCCTCCGATGCAGCAGGCTCAATGGGGTGGATCTGCAGGGCTGGCACCTAGTACGTGGCAGTGGCAGCACATTTGAAAAGTAGAGCAAAGCCAGAGATCAGTAATTTTTGTTGCAAAGAATCACAAAAGCTTCTGGGTTGTGCACAAGAAGGGACACACATGTCAATGCAATTCAGCAACATAAAATAAAGAAAGACAAAAACCAACAAGAATCGGCAAAGCATCTCTGATTAGATTCTATTCACTACTAGAATCTAATCAGAGATGCTTTGCCGATTCTAGTCCAATGACCTGCTCCAGCAGGGTTGGAAGCGAGTATGTATGTGTGTGTATGACTGTCAAAACTCCAAAAACAGGTCAAGTAGCTCTGGGGAGGCCAGTCATAAATTAGAACACTTGCTAAACAACTGGCCATTAAGTGAGGACCACTTGTATTTGGTTTGCCAGTCCCCTGGCCATGCCCATCCTGTCACATAACCACCAAGCCACACCTACCCGGTAACGTGACCAGCAAACCATGCCCACCCAGTCACTTGACCAGCAAGCCACACCCTCAAATTAGGCCACGCCCACAGAAATTTGAATCCCAACCCTGGGTGGGGGGCACTGAGGATGAGTTTGTAGCACTAAGGGGACAATGGACTGAAAAAGTTTGGGAATCACTGAACTACAGTGTACTCATTATTTAGTTCAATGATATGAGACATAAAACATATTTACCTTGTTCCCTGGGCAGTGGTGGGATTCAAATTTTTTTACTACCGGTTCTGTTGGCATGGCTTGGTGGGCATGGCAGAGGAAGGATACTGTAAAATCTCCAGTCAGAGGTGGTATTTGCCAGTTCTCTGAACTACTCAAAATTTGTGCTACCGGTTCTCCAGAACTGGTCAGAACCTGCTGAATACCACCTCTGTTCCTGGGACTCCATAGATGCAGGAACCTGATATATCTTGGAGCTATACAGTGAAAGGCTTTGCAAGTAATAGCAAGCATTTTCAGTTAGGCCAGATGTGTCTTGGCAACCAATTCAAAAACTTCAGAATTAATATAGATCCTGCAAGGGTGGGCCAAACCTGCCAATAGTCTAAACACTGCATTCTGGAACACTTTCCATAACCAAATCATGCAGACAATTTTAATTGTATCTCTATTTGCTAGGAAATACAGGGATATTAATTTTATTTTTATACTTTATATTAAAATAATGTATTACTTTTAGTAGCAGTATTTATTTGCCCCCTTTAAAACTATAGTATTACAAATGAAGATCAATAAAATATCAAATTAAACAAATGAAATAGGGAAACATCTCATTTAAAACCAGACTTGTAAATTGCTTAAGACCATTCAGCAAAAATGTTTGGCAATCTTCTAAAACTAAACAAGAAAAGGTTTCCACAATCAGACATTGCCACAGAAAAAGTACCGTCCAGCATTTTATGCATTTTAAAATATGTTTAAACTCCAATTACTCACAAATCACTTCAATCTCTCCTTCAAATGGACAAAGATCCTACTTCTTAACATACCAGGCCTGACATTTTGTGACATTGAGCCAATGAGTATGTTGAAATTCTATAATATTACAGCTTACCAAATACTCCAGTGTCCTGCCAATATCAAGTATAGACTTAACACCTGCAGAAATTACAGCAACTGGAGTACGACTTAACTCAGTCAGATCAGCACTCACATCAAAAGCTGAAAAAAATAGGATAAAATATCAATACAAATTCTGAAGGAACCTCTCACATATTACCCAACTTTTTTCACGCTTCTCAGGAGAAAAATATTAAAATGCTATAATGAAATAATATATAAAATTGCCCCAAAGGTACATTTGTAAAAGGCAATTGAACTTTCTTGGTTTTTTTTTTCTTGAAAACATTTCACTTCTCATCCAAGAAACTTCTTCAGTTTTAAGTGAATGGTGGGGAATGGAAGGAATCTATTTATCCTTCTACATGAAGTTGCCTTATTCTATTAATGATTTATTTATTTATTAAACTTCTATACTGCCCCCTCTCCCAAATTGGGACTCGGGGCGGTATACAGCCTAAATAAAAACAATACAATCAAAATAGAAAAATTTAAATAGATATTAAAAAGATTAAATTGGTGGCTGAGGATTAAAATTACAATTGAATAATAAAAAGGGTAAAAAAGTTAAAAGTTAGAAAAATTAAAAACCCTCCAATGGTACTAGACCAGACCGGCCTGTTGAAAAAGGTGGGTCTTCAATCCATCTCCTTCAGTCAGAGGTCGCTTCAGGCTAAGACTGAATTGGCACTAGATTGGGATGCCAAAATTAAAAACTTCCAAAATTCTACTATTCTATTAAAAAGAGTTGCTGAAAAGTTAGTGCAGCTGGGCTACTCCATCAACAAAACAGGCCACCTCTTCTTGGACTGAAAACAAGAGGTCAAATGCCCAAGATGCTTGTTCTCTCCTATTCTAAATGGATTGTCAATTTCAGACAGAACAAAAATGAAGTTTCCCATCTATGGAATGAATAGGGATATACAGGGATTTTTTGCAATTGCAGTCCCGGTCATAAAACTGATCACCATGGGGCCGATTCCCATTAGAATTTCCATCAGAGTAGATCTGCATCTTCATCTCCTTTGCTGATTCCCTACATCCCTGAAAACAGCAGTTTTTGAAAGATAAATGCATTAATAATAAATTTATTACACTCTTCATATGTAATAAATCTGATACATTGTTTAGTTTGGTTCTTAAGTAGAAATGGATTTCCCCCCTGCTCTGTCAGAAGTCTTTTTTAGCATTCATTATTTGGGAACCCATAACTGGAAATCTTTATAAATATTATATGCAAGGTTCAGTGAAAAATGCATTATACAGAAACACTGAACAAAGGAAAATATATTAAACATTTTGAAGAAATGAAGTTTATGTCTTTTTATGTATTTACTGTACATTAGTTACTCAGCCAGCTGTAGAGAAGAATATATGCTGAAATAGCACAATAATAAATATTTGTTGTCCTATTAAGGCTCCATCAATAGGGGGTAATAAAAAGGTAGATGGTTTTGTAACACAACGTTTTGGAATTAAGGCTTTGATTTGTAAGTAAAATGATGTTTGTCTTACTTTTTTCTCCTCCCCGGTGGACCCCTCCAATTCCTCCAGTTACAAATACTGGAATTCTTGCTTTGTGTGCCACAATCATGGTTCCCGCCACAGTAGTTCCCCCAGACAATCCCTGTCATGGAACAACCAACTATTATTCAGATTTCACTTTTTTCAAATAAAAATAAGTTATATGTGTGAAAGATTGGAATGTTCTCATAGATAAAGTTGGGAATTTTTAAAATCATGTTTTGTTGAACAATCCATAATGGCTTTCACTTACAATGCTAAGCTAAAACATTAGATTATTATATTATTAGAGAAAAAGATAACAGTATGGTTTAGTGCAATGTGTGAACAAACCCTATGCCAATTCAGTCTAAAAATTCAGTTAAACCCCAATACGTCTATGAAGATTTTCAATCATCCAGATCATAGTTTTCTCAAAAGTGCTTTATTTAAAAAGGCAACTGGACTGTTTTTGAAGCATCCTCTTCCTCAAAAAACCAGTCAAGCTCCCTTTTTAAAATAAAGCACTTTTAAACCTAATACTTCGTATTTGCCTTATGGCGTTATCTCTGATAACAATGACCTGCCTTTATTCCCAAATGTTTTTCTCCCAGACATACAGGCAACAGTGATAATAAATAGTGTGGGAGGAATAGCTGAGGAAAAATTACAGGGTATCATAATAAAGACTTCAAATATTTGAAGAGCTCTTGCACAAATGACATGTTCTCTGTTGCCTTGGACACTGAGATTAAAACTTATAAATAATATTTGCAGAAAAAGCCCTGTCTTGTGGAACATTAGGAGAAACCTCTGAATAGTACTACTCAGAAGTGAAAAGAACTCCTTCATTGCCAGTCAGATTCAAGATACTGAAAGGGTACCTGAGCCCTTTCTCCAACTCTTATGGTTTTATGATTCTATTGAATTGAAACGCAAACATGAGGTTACCGGATGTATGGTAACATCCAAGCATAAACAAAACAGATAGACTGAGAACTACTGTTCCTTTTCATACTCACATGGAGTCAAACAGCCTTTTGCCTCCTTTTTATAGGCTGGATGAAAATCAGGGTGGCAATGCCAATGTTGCTGACTCCAGTGTAAAAAGCTTGCTCTTGGGCTGCTTAGATTCCCTAGAAAATGAAGGCACTCTTTGAAAACGCTATGCTGAATGTAAGAAGGATGGAAAAGGCAACTGCTTGGGCTGGTGGATACATCTGGAATGCTGAGAGTACATTCATAAGTCATATCTTCTATAAGTGGCTTACTTATTTACAGAAGAATGCCAAGATGTCTGGTCACAAAACAACTAAAAAAACCTGGCTTATGATATAAAGGAGACTTCAATCTCTTTGTAGACAGAGAACACTCTAAACTAAGAAACTAATTGTACTGATTATTTTCAACTTTTCTGTAGACATTATTGCTTGTCTGTGTCTGACTGCACTTCTGATAATTCGTTTCCTTAAACAGCAGAGAGTAGCAAGTCCATAAATGAAATTCAAGTGTATCTCAACATGAAATGACAAATATTTGCTTGGAAATAGCATTTCCAAAGTTTCAAAAGCCCAAGGCAAGTTCAACAAACTCTAGCCAACTGGAGATAATTTGCTTAACTCTAATCCCCTGTCACTCAGCTGTTTGAGTACTTGTTTTGCATATTAACTCACAGGAAAACCTCCGCCAACTGACCCTAACCCCTGAATTATTTACATAGCAGAAGCAAATTAGAATAATGAGGAAATCCATCAAGTACCTGGCTGAGAACATAGGGGAAGTCTCTGCGAGAGACCTTCATTACGTCCTTGGCTGTTGCAAGGATTTCAAGTTCTTCATCTTGGAGGCCTACATGGATGCGGCCATTTAATATGCCAATAGTTGCTGGCACACACCCATTTGCTCTGACAATTTCTTCCACTTCTCTGGCCACGCTGGAAAATTCAATATATGGCAACACAGACAAAGAAAGAAAAATGAAACGGGTAAAAAGAAATAAAATATTTAAGATAACAGAGAACTAATTCATGGACTCTGTTTATATTTCAGTTTATTCAGTTTATTTTTTCTGCACAATCTAAAACTCTTGCTCTTAATATACAGATTTAGCTCTATCTACATGCATAAATGTTACACTGTTAGCATCTGGTCCATTATAAAACATACAAAGGACTGGTTAGCTTTCAGTTAACATAGTTTATTGGTGAAACCACAATTCAGTGGTTGCAGTGACTTGAAACAGGCTTCAAACAGAAAAAAAGACTTCCTTGCAGTTAAAAAAGGAAAATGGTTCTTCTGTTCATAAAATAGTTTCAAGGATAGTTATGTGCTGATAAAAACATCTATCAGTCATAGCACTCCAGCATGAAAAGGGAGGTTTTTGACTATAGATATCTTCCTGTATTTTTTCTCTAACATCTTATTCTGTTATAAACAAAGCTGAGTTAAGTCTAAAAAGTAAAAAATAGAAAAGATCAGCGTCACAAAGCTGGCTGAGTCACGAACAGCTCTTTTTTTAGGATTTCTCTCTGCTTTCTCTCTTTTCTTTATATAAGCGACAAATTATAACTTTCAGATCTATCTATGCTCTCTGTTTGAGAGGCAATTGCAACAGCAATAGCACTTAGACTTATATACCGCTTCACAGCAAGGGTGGGATTCAACTGGCATTACTAGCAATTTGGTGATTATTTTTTGCACACACATGCACAAAAACTTCTTCCCTCCACCTGCTCCCCAGTTTCTCACAGGGCTTGTGGGAAGAGGACACATGTCTGCATCCGCCTGAAACTGGAGAATGTTTGTAGGCCAGAGTTGAAATGAGGGGTCCTTGTGCTCTCTGAGCTTGATTTTCTTGCAGACGATTCATTACCCAAACTAGGTAACATCATCAGTGCTAGCAAGGAATGCAATTTGCTCAAAATTTACTAGTGGTTTGACCTGTCAGTGTTGGAGTGGTCTTGGAGGTTCTTCGGTTGGGCTGTTTACAATTAGCTTGTTTGGCAGTTCTTTGATTGGGATATTGATTATTTCTTGATTGCTGCTCTGATATTAATCTTGCTAATCTATGCTCATCTAGTTGCTGATTGCTGGTAGGGAAGTGTTTTCATTATTTTGTGCCATTTTTGGCTTGTTGATTATCTCTTTTGTACACTAAGTAGATGTTGTTTATGTCTATGTATCTATTGATGGCCATATTGTCAGAGTGCCAGGCTTCCAGGAATCCCTTAGCATCTTTGGATTTGTTTTAATTTAGGATGGTCACAATAAGTAACTCTCGGACCCCATGCACAACTGATCATCTGATTTTGCCTCTCATGTAATGGACAGCAAAGATATCTCACATCCTGCTGCTATCATCAAATGCTCTTAGCTTAAGAGGGAAAACAGCACATTAATGCTGATATATTTTATTTATTTATTTATTTATTTGCTTGTCAAACATGTACAAGATAACAACTGTAAGTATGAATATAAACAAGAACAAAGGGAGTAAATACAGATAAATGGGGACAGTAAGACAGGGACGGTAGGCATGCTGGTGCACTTACACATGCCCTCTTTAAGGACCTCTTAGGAATGGGGTGAGGTCCACATATGTATATAGTGGATGGGGTGGATGTGGGAGGATGGGAGTGTCAGAGTGAACATTTCATGTTCATTTGGACTATTATGTAACATGTTCCATTCCATATTAATATGTACCTTAAAACCTGTGTGTTAATAAATCAATTTCACTTTAGAGAAAGAAGGCATGGTTGTTTTTCCCACTGAGATCTTGACAATTAGAGAACTAAGGATCCTATCTCAACTTTGAGAGGTACGAAAGGGACAGAGGGGGAAGGATGGTGATTTGTTGGCCTTTGTTGAAAGGTGAGAAAATTTTAAGAAAGGCAGCGAATGTCTACCCAGAAAATGTGAATGTTATGGAAGTAAACCACATGCTTTGGAATCGCTCTGGCAGAAAAATGGAGATAGCTAGTTATACGGAGAAGTAGAAAATCATCCCAGAAGAAAGCAGTGGAAAAAACCACTTCCTTATTATCAAGAAAATTGAGTGGTTGGATCCTGGAGTCTTATCCTTTAAAACAAGGATTGCATATTCATTCACTAGAAATCTATTGAGGGTAGAAAATATCAGCAATGACAACTGGATAAAAATACTTATGTTGACATCACTTTGATGTTAGTCAAGAAACAATATATATATATATGTAAGAATGACTTAAGCATGTCTCAATCATGAATGGAAATAAACTGAATGATTTCCTAGAACCGCAACTCCCAACATTTTGGGCATCAGGGACCAGTTCCATGGAAGAGAGATTTCTCCATGGACCAGAGGGGCCATGATTTCGTGTGCTGCCTGCATGGGTGGGGTTTTGCTCATTTGTGTGGCCCAGTTTCTGGCATGTTGCAGCCTAGTGCTGGTCCACAGACTGGGAGTTGGGGACCCTGTCCTAGAGGACATAGCAGGGGGAAAAAACCTTCCAGTGCATGTTATTACTTGGCTAGATGCAAGTAGGAGAATGTCGAAGATTATCTAGAAAGTCCATCCACCTAAGATTAATTGAAGCATCAGATAAAAGCTTGAAGTAGCCCACCTCAGATTCTGTGGATATGGCATGCCATGTGTGACTATGGTGCTTTCTAAGGCAACAACTGGTTTTCTATTCTCCATAGCTTCTTTTACCAAGGGATGAATGTTGAAGTCACCATCTAAAATAAAATAAATTTACTCATTATTAATGATTCAAGAATGATTCAATTTCTTTCTTTCATCCATTTAAAGAAGAAAAATGTCACGTTTATGCCATGCAATTGATACGTTTGTTTTTTTTTAATGACTAGACAGGGCTTGGATGTTATTGCCAGAATAATGTGTTAACATTTAATTGTGATAAATATAAAGTAAACACGTTTAGAGTTAGGCAGGGGGAAAAAACCCACAAATGACTTGTCTGACAAACAGAAATTCATCTGATTTTCTCTTAATACTAACCTGAAATTTCAGATGAAAGGCTGGCCCAAACAAGAATGGTTCCCTAAGATTCTGGATCAAGCTTGGTAGCAGACAGGTGTGCCTTATTCTCAGGTTATTAAAGCACAAATTACAATTCCAGATATTATATGGGATGAAAATATAAGGTTTATATTAACTTGATCAATTATATATCTTCCAACAATAATCTTAAAATGGTTTTATGGATGCTAAAAAGAACTTAAATTATTTGAGGATGGAAATAAGGACATAACCATTGTTTTTTCAAGCACATCAACATGTTAGCTACTAGCTAAAATTAACTCCTGTGGCTACATAATATACAGAATATAGGCTATATAAATTATGATCTATGACTTATAGAAGCCCATAAAATAATTTTGGTCAGTACAAATAACAATCCTACCTCAGAAAGCATGGATAAATATAATGAAATTCATTTATACAAAATACAGTAAGTTAAAAATAGTTATATAAATATTGGAAATAAAATTGCATATTTACATTAAATAATTATCTATTGAATTTATTACATTTTATATTTTTCTGCTGTATTTTTTCACTCATGTTTAAGCACTTATATAGTTTTTTTAATTGAGCGTGTGTTTTGTGTTTTGTTCATTTTTTATCATTATTTTAAGAGTAATTCAAAATTATTTTAAAAATTATAATTCAAAATTTTGATTTCTCTAAGTCATATTTCTTACAATGTGAACAAATCAGGCAAATGTACAATTTGAATAGAGAATCAAAGATGTGTTGTTAAAGTGTGATTTTTCCTTATTGAGTAGGATAAATACACCTTCCTGGTATAATAATTAAAACAGAAACCCTAGACTGAGACATAGTTTTTATATTCAATAAATATTTTATGAAAATTGGGTATTATTGTGTAATATTGTATAATATTACAATAATATATTACAGCATATATTACAATAATATATTACAATACTAATATCTGCTGCATTATAGGGGAGCTATAAGCCATTTTATTTTTATTAGGTTTCTGTTATTATAACAATCAGTTAGAAAAATCTCCTATACTATCTACAGAATATAATTGTCCACGTATTCAAAAGATCAGATAATATTTATTTAGATTTATATGACTACCCATCTGGTTACAGTGGTTCTTATTAGAATAAAGTTTTAAAATATAGAAGCACAATATAGGTCACTCTTAAAACATATAAGATACAACCCAAAGAAGAAATAGTAGCTGACAATTAAAAATATACCCCACAAAATAATTTCAAACCATTCAGATATCACAAACTTGAGTTTAAAACAGAGATATTTTTTTAATTATTTAAGGTTTTTTACACAAAATGAAGAAATGCAAGAAAATAAAGAGAAAAAATAAAATAACTTTAGAATATATGAATAACTGCCAACCTTTTTAACAGACAATATTATTATTCCATTCCCTCTTAGATACTATACAAATCCCTTCGGCCTCTAATTTAATCACATCTTTCTTAAATCTTTAAATCCACAAATCATCATTTCTTTCAAAAACAGAAGTATTTTCACGATAGCCTGAAGCCTTTATAGTCTACAGTCTAGAAAATTGTTTTTCCATTTGAAAATCTAGAATTAAGTTAATGGCATTTCTTTTTGCCACTTCTCAGTTCTACTCTATGACTTAACTACAAATATACATGATGATTTTTGCATTGCTTAATTTGGCTTAATATTATATATTTTATTCTTTACTGAACTGATATCTTATCAATATGTTTTCATCAGTAGGTGGGTAAAGTTGAAAGAAAGTTTTGTGAAAAGCAAGAGCCTGGTAGCAACTTTCCTGATTAACAAATGTTATTCAAAAGCTCTGAGATGATTAAAGCTGGAACTTTAATAAAGAAAATAGAATTTGGTCCATTCTCTTGAAACAGAAAGCAAATGAAATTCTTTGAATCTACAGTCCAGAAACAAAAACTCCACGCAAGTTAAATTATCCCTGTGTTTTTCACATTTGATCACCCCAGCCTCCAAAAAAAGGAGTAACATTTTCAGGATATACTCACTATGCAAAGATCTTCTCAAACAGGGTAGATAATGAGCCAATGCAGCATTGCTATTCCACAATACAAAGGTGGTCTTCCAATCATTTTTTGTCAGAACAGAAAACCAATTCATGAGTGCAGATCTACAAAAACAAAAAAATGAAATGGTGGTAAATGTGATACACAAAATAAAAAATATTTGTGTTATAGAAGAATGTGTAAAAAAAAATCCAGACAGGATTCAGGCTCAGAGATTAATCAGTAACACAACTTGTTTGATTGTCACTTTGATTGCAAATCCAGCCACAAGATGCTTTGTAACTGTGATAAATTCAAATCACGGTTTTGTGGAATGTGAACCCAAGATAGTGAGGTATTATCATCAGATCTGTAATAGAACTGAAAACATTCTAGTGGCATTGGGACTGAAACTGATTAAATTATTATTTAATTCTACTTAGACCCAATTCTATTTAACCACATGGTTTGAGTAATAGATGAATACATTCTATTAATACATTGCAATCTGAAATGAATTTGTAAAAATGGGAACACATTAAAGGAATCTGTAAAATCTGTATATTGTATACCAATTCTCATGAATGAAAGCAAATATATGTGTCCCGGGATAATGTTGCAGGATCCAATTTGGGTCATTTACCAGGACCAGAGGTTTAGTCTGGAGTCCAATTCCCAGGAAATTTCTCTCTACCATCCGGAATGTGTGTATACAACTTGAATTCTGCAATATACCAATTCTTCTCAATAGGCTAAAAAGTTCTTTGAGATAAATTATCTGTATATGGTTCAAAGGTAAGTAGAATAGCTGTATATTTAACAGCTGTAGTAGAGTACTTTAAACTGCCGCTTTGTGCCCTTCTATGCTTAAAAAGATTAATGTAGACAAAAAGTTAAACATCTGTGTTGTGTTATGTTGTATTTTAAAAGCACAATTCCAAATGCTTTCAGAAGTGCAACCCCACTTCAGTCTGTTTCCTTGGGATCTCCATTAACATTGTACAAAATAGCAAAAACTATTTCAACAGACTATACAAAATAACAAATAGCTCTGCAGGTTTGGGGGAAGGACAGCTTTTTAAAAAATCTTGT
Organism: Bungarus multicinctus; assembly: GCA_023653725.1. NCBI lineage: Eukaryota > Metazoa > Chordata > Lepidosauria > Squamata > Elapidae > Bungarus > Bungarus multicinctus. The sequence goes on along the minus strand of CM042848.1, from coordinate 61,868,077 downwards.
AACATTTTTGTTTCAATTATTAAAAATAATTGAAAACATTTTGTAGGATTATTTCTTGTAATCAGTTTTAACCACATCAATTTTAATTACAGCCTTGTATCTATTCCTCCACTTCAGCATTGCAAAAGGTATCTTTGGCCTTGCAGTTTAAAGGCTTGTGACTCTAGTTCAGATGCCAAGGAAGAAGATTAAATTAATATGCCTCTCAATCAAATACTGTTTGGTTTTAATTTCAAATCCGCTTAAACCTCTGTTCATTCTTACTTTAAAAATTAAGCAAGTTTCACAAGTGTGTTTTAAAACCTTCCCATCTAACTCAGCCAATACTATACAGTATTCTCAGTAAACTATTTTGGATTTTCATGGTGAGAAATTTTTGTTTATCATCCATGTGGTAATCTAATATCTGAAGAATATTAATCTTTGTTCTGAGAAAAAAATGATCATATAGCCAACTCCTTACCTCTGGCATGTGTTTCTTGCGATCATACGCTGATTGAAATTTTAATGGGGGCTGGGTGGAATTGCAACAAAAGAATCTTGGTGGCTTCAGCTGTGCTGCATTTCAGCTCCAGACTAGTGTTGACCAACTCCATTTATTATTAACATTAACAGAAAAAAACAGGTGGCAGGCTGGAACCATTCAATGCCCTGAAGGAAGGGGAGGCTAAAATATCAAATTTCCAGCATCAATTGAGAAATTTCCTTTTGAAAAATTAAAAGCAGATTTGAATAAATCTCTGAGGCATTGTATTTTCAGAAAAGTTAAATGAAAGTACAAAAAATAATAGTATTGCAAAGAGTAGTTTTGTCAATTTATCATCCAAAATAAGATAAACTTGCCTGTGTCTAGACACCTGACTTACATGCACCCTGGCTCTTCATTATTATTTGAAACTTCTAGCACTATTAGCTGTGAGGGTTTAAATTTTAGTTGATTGAAATGAGTCCCTCACCATCTGCTCAGTCAAGGAGCTTTGATGGGATGTTTAGAAATAATCTTACTTTTCAGATATAAACTAATAAAAACAACTCTCCATGCTAAGGACAGAAGGACATGTGAAATTATATTTCTGCTGGTGATAAGCGTCTTTTTATATGTTAATCAACTGATTCATATATTATCTTATATTGTAATTTAATCATTTTATCAAGTAAGTCATAGCCAGGCTTACACAACATGCTAAATTATAAAATGTTTAAAAACTACAATATCTGAATTCACAGAATATGTTCAAAATCAATCATTTAATTATTTAATACACAATAGCACATTAATCCAGCTTCCTGAGTTTGCATTTTCATTAGACCATAAATCAACATTGAGTTAACACAATGAGTCACAAATTAGTGACTCATTGTGTCTCCCACCGACCGGTGCGCTCCCACAGAGAGGGTCTCCTCCGGGTCCCGACGCCTTCTATGTGTCGTCTGGTGACCCCGAGGAATAGGGCCTTCTCTGTGGGGGCACCCGCCCTTTGGAATGGGATGCCCCCTGGATTACGAACGACTAGTGACCTGAGGGCCTTCAGACGTGACCTGAAGACCTGGCTCTTCGAGCAGGCCGGCCTGAGCTGACTCAAATGGGATTTTAAATGGGGTTTTTGGATTGGTTGGGATGGGTGTACAAAGTTTTAATTTATTTTAATTGGGGTTTTTAGATTTTTATAGGGACAGCCTAGGGTTTAATTCTTTTTTAACTATTTATATTTGTATACATGTATTTTAGTTGGCTGTTCACCGCCCTGAGTCCTTCGGGAGAAGGGCGGTATATAAAACCTAGAATAAATAAAAAAATAAATAAAAAATTAGTGAAACTTATTTTAGTTTAAGAGTTTATAATGTCATTCCTTAATAATTTCCTATTTTTTTCAATATTACTTAAAATAGCAAATTAAACACTCATTTTAACTGAAAATATAGATTGAATTAATTAAAATGGAACAGATGTCATGTTTCTTGTACTATTTATTTTGCATTTAATGATTTACCCCAAAGATGCTTTTTCAAGAGGCAACTGGACTTTCTGTTTTTTCTTTGAAGATATTTCACTTGTCGTCCAAGAAGCTTCTTCAGCTCTGGTGGGGAATCCAGTCAGAGCTGAAGAAACTTCTTGGATGAGCAGTGAAACATCTTCAAAGAAAAACCAGAAAGTCCAGTTACCTTTGAGACAACCATGACCTGGATGACTGAGAACAGACATTTAATGATTTAATTTTTAATGTTCTTAGAATTCATAATGGTATTCCATTAATGAGGAAACTGTTTTCCTGCACTTTAGGATGGTCCTTGCTGTGGCAAGTAGCAGCAACATAACCCTGCGTCACTCTGAGTCAAGAATGACCCAAAGATCTGCATTTTTATTTCTACACGTATCCTAACTATGCATATACAGGCACTGCATACACAGAATCTGCTTAAGTGCATTGCCGAAGCCGAAAACATCAACAAACACCGGTTTTGACGTGCTTTTTTCTGTTGCCTGAATGGGAATCCTTCCCCACGTGTACATACAGCACATAACACGAAGGTTAACAGAAACAACACGCCACGCGATTTAATTTCAACACGTCAATCCGCCCGCCACTTGCAGCCCCGTGACGGTTTTCCAATGTTTTCTTCTCCCCGTTCCGCCCCCAATTCCCGCCTCCTTCTCCTCCTCCTCCAATCGCTAACCGCAGACCCTCCTCTATCGCAGTGGGCGGGGCCAGGAAAGCAAAACCCGCCTCCCGTCCTTTTCACTCCACCCCTCGAACTTTGCCCCGCCCCGTGCAACCAGCCGGAAGGATGCGTTCCCGGAAGTTCCGGTGGGGCCGTCGCTGTGTGGGGTAAACAATAATGGCGGAGGCTGCGGTGGCCCCCGGTGGTGGCGGAGTAGCGGGAGCGACAGCCACGGCAGCGGTTGTCACGGCTTCCAGCGCTGGCGACTCCGCCACCACCCTCACCACCACGGCCTCCAGCCTCCCCACAGCCGAGCCTCAACCACCGTCCGCCGGAGCCGGAGGGGGAAGCATCAGCTGTTGGACTAAGCAAGTCGCCTGCAGGTAACGTGCTGAGACGAGGGCGGCTGATGGCGCCTCCGCTTCCTCTTTCATCCCAACCATTCCCGGTCCCAACTCGCCTTTCTGGGAGCCCGTCGACGCTTTCTTTCCCGTTTCTCTCGTCCTGAAGACAAAATCAGACTTCGGCCTCGCTTAAGGTCATCTCCGACCTGGCTGGCTGGCTTCCCTGGGATATTTTGTCCCCCTTGTCTCTGGCATATAAGAAACTGCTTTAGATCGCTGTTGCGCTCCCTTCCCTGCGTGTCTTGGCTGGCTTGACTTTTATTTTTTTATTTTTGCAGTTAATGAAACCAAGCTGACATCCGCACAAAGCCCAGGCAAAAGGGGGCTGCGATCGCGGTGGAGACTGGAGGGAAGCTGGGTCTGCCTTTTTTGTTTCTCTCGGTGCCATTCCCCACTTTTGGAGCTGGCTGGGTTTTTCTTACTATTATCCCGTTGGCCTCCGCGACCTTTTGTTTTGGTTATTACTTCACTACAGAAACTATTCCCTGCCCTGTCTGGAGTCCTTTGTATTTATTTGTCTCTCTTCTCATCAGCCCTTATGTACACTGAGAGTATTTACACCAAGACAAATTCCTTGTATGTCCAATCACACTTGGCCAATGAAGTATTTTATTCTATTCTATTCTTAAAAGTACTGCTATGTATTCCTAGGCATCACTACAAGTGTGATCTTTCCTTGTGCCGTTGTTGGTGTCTGCCAACAATCTACAATACTGCACCGCCTTTTGAGTTTTGGCATTAAGGTCTTTGGTTTTTTTTTTTTTTTCCTTTCCTTTTCTTCCTTGATGCTGTCTCTTTGACAGAGCAGCTGCAATCAGGATGTTTTATTACGTGGAAACTTTTAACATTATAGTAATCGGATTGTGCAAGCTGCTTTGTGATGGGCAAAGTTAAAAAAAAGAATTGCCCTGTGTATTTGAAAGTTCAAATTGGAATGCGTTCAAATGGCTATCGTGTGTGTATATAGGAATGTATTAAAAATGAGTTCATTTTTAGGTTTTGATCTTGGATAGAAGTGGTGTATACTTCTGACTCGTGTAGTATTGTATCCTCAAAGAATAGTATACTGTGCATTTTGCTCTCCAGTTTGATGTTCAGAAGCGCCAAAGCCCTCTTATAAGTATAAATTTAAATTAAGCTCTTTATGATTACAATATCACCTTCATTTTTTACTATTATTTTTTCTACTGAAAGTCATATATCTTTATTTTTTTCCTGTTTTGTGTAAAAAGTCCAAAAGGGACTAACTATTAAAAGAAAATCAGTCATTTTATTTCTTCTCTCCACTTCCTTCCTCCCTCTCTGTCACTTTCTGTCACTTTTCTTGTTTCAGAATCTAATAAAATTGCCAAGTACCAAAACCCTTTTATATTAATGTATATTATTATTGTTAGCCTTGAATAAGTGTTCATTATCTGTTGCTTTTTATTGTTTATTTTGGCTTTGGATAGTATATTTTTTCTTCCTTGATTTTGATTTTTTAATTACTTGCCACCAAAGTCACAAATTATGAGAGCTTTATAAATCTTTTAAATGCATAATCTAATAAGATTTGAACAATCAGTAAGATTTGAAAATAAGAAATTAATATATTCAAGGAAATAATGTGTATTAGCTGCAGAACTCACATCAGTATGGACAATATCTATTTTTTATTTTTGAAACAAGAACACATAAAATAATTTGGGAGAACTCCCAGAATCTGTATAAAATTGTTGTGTAAACTGTTGCAACTTTTAAGTCATCAGTGGATCCAATCCAGCCTTAATAGTTTACTTAGAATAAATAGTTGAGAATTTTAGTTATCCTTGCTATTTGTTGATTTGAATGGATTAAATATGATTTTGCCATAAAAGAGAAACTGATATTTTTAACTTCCAGGAATGGGATATAAATGGAGAAATTGTACCAAAAATAAGTATCTCATCCTACTTCTTAACTTATTTATATGTTTTTGTAATTGTGGGAATTGGACATAATTAGATATTTTAACCACTATTCTGGATTATATCTGAACTTGTTTACTATCAGTTAGTAAATGGTATTTGTCCTATGAAGGTCACCTGAAAATGTTATGAATATGCAACTGTAAAATATATGAAACTTTGTTGCTAGCCTCACTGTTGATGTGCGAAATTAAAAAATTTAAATGTAAGGATATGCATGCACAATGTCAGAGGGAAGAAGTTTAATCTGGATTCCATTTTGTTCTTTGATAATGTGATAATACTGCAAGTGTTTTTTCCAGAATACACAAAAATATCAATTCAGTGCTTTGTATGGCTAAAAAACTTCATTTCATAGGAAATCTGGATAATGAGAAACAGAATTTTCACAGTTTCTCTTATTCATAAATTATAGGTTTAAACATGCATTTAGAGATTTTCCTCCTCACTTCTGTCCAAGCTGAATAAACTAGGGATTATTTTGGAATAATAGATGGTTCTATTATTAAGATGGCTTTGGCTCTAATAAATTTTGGAAAGTATCTCTTTTGATGCTGATCCTGAATCTTTTAGCTAAAAAATTGTATTTAAATTTATATTGAGTATGTATTTAAAACTGAGCATACTGTAGACTTCATTCTTTTTTTCTGTCTCTTAAAGTCTCAGCAGTTGTAGTCTCTCAGTTTCTAGTGGCTTGTATGAGTTGGTTTGATTTAAAGTAGTTACCCAGTGTAAATCTGAATAAAAAACAATATGTAATAATTAATTCAGGAAATAATATAATTTCAACATCTTAAGCATAATTTCCTTTGGATATTTATTATAGACTGAATTGGATACAATTCCCTGATGTAAATAGCAGGGCAGTTTTTCCATGCTCCAGTGAATGCATAATAGTGAGGTAGCTAAAATGGGTCACAGCTAATTAAAGGGTATAGAATCAGAATCTATTTCACTACTCTTCAAAATTGCTTTTTTTAGAAACATAAAATCAGATGCAATTGATTTAAATTAAAATGACTACATCTAATGAACAGAGGATAAGACACAGGTTAATTATGCTGCGTCACCTCAGGCTAAAGATCTCCTATCAGTGAAATTGTTAAAAACATGAGATTTTGCTATGTTATGGGTTCACTTGAGGCTGCTGTTAAAATGAAGTGGATTTAACCAGCTGGCCTAAAGCATCTGTACTGAATACATGATCAGGTTTGGAGTAGGCGTTGTTGAAACTCAATCTGTACAGGTCAAATTGTACTGCACAAAAGATTCACTGTTCACTTCATATTTGACAATTCTAACATTTACTGAGTCTGGCCTTGTGTGTATTTTTCTTATTGTACTCAAACACTATATGAAAGATGCTGGGAAAGCCCATCTTCAAAGAATGTGAGGTGAAAATAATTAAAACTGTTTACATTTGTTCAGTTTTATATTCTTAATTAGTGTATTATTACAAATTATTTGCATTACTACTATCTCATCTTATTTCTAACTTTCCCCTTCCCAAGCACGTCTATTCCCCCCATTGCTTATTTGTTAACAAAAGAGCTTTACTGTACATTATTGAGGTCATTGGAGGACCTAGCAGCAAATGTACATGTGCATGATCAGATTAAAGTAATGAAACCTCTGCAGGCAGCACATAATCCAAGTTAATGTTTCAATTAAATACAAATTAGAAACAATGGAGTGCCTTTCATCCTTGGATGTATTGTGTATTTTAAAATCCCAGAACAGTTATTGCTACAATTGTTTTGATACTTGTTTCTACAGAGGAATGTAACTTAATAATAATGTAGCAAGTTTGGCATAATGTTTTGATTCAATGAAAGGAAGGTCCTAGTTTTTTATGGGCTGGAGATTGCCGTTGCAAGTTTGCAAATTAGGCAGCTGCTCTTTTAATAGATAACCTTTGGGCAATCTAACTGTTTGTAGTATCTGAAGAGGTAAAACAGGCATTTTGTGCACTGTCTAAATCCATATCAGATTATTTCATTGTACTGATGTGTGAACATAGCTTACTGTGTATATGGATTTTTTTTAAATGGATGGCTAGGGTGGGTTTAAATGACACATCTATATGTAATACATTTTAGCTGCTAGTGTCCCACTTGATTTCATTCCGACTTTGTGCTTCACAACTCCCAACAATCCCTTCGTGCCCATCTATTTTGTGGTTGCACATAACCACAAAGGGATAGGAGCATAGCAAATGTTATGGTAAGCTGCTGTAAACTTTTTTTTAATTGATTATATGCCATCAAGTTATTTTTGACTTCTAGTGACTATATAGACAGATTTTTCTCCATGATAGTCTATCTCAGGGCTGCCAAACTCACGTCATGACGTGACATATTGCAACTTTCCCTCCTTTACTAAATCAGGAGTGGGCGTGAGCAGCATGTGACACATCCGACTCATGCCCACAAGTTGGAATGCTCTACCCAACTCTTATTACAGCCTCAAACCCTCACAGCTTCAATCTCAAACTGTCTACCGTGGACCTCACCCCATTCTTAAGAGGTCCTTAATGGGGGTGTGCATAAGCACACCAGCGTGCCTACCACTCCTGTCTTACTGTACCCATTTATCGTATTTATCTCCTTTGTTCAAGTTATGTTCGTACCTATACATCTTGTACATATTTTACAAACAAACAAATAATAAATAAATACATAAATACATAAATAAAAAGTTTGACAGCACTGGTCTATCCTTAAGGTGATCTTTTAGGCCTTTCATCACTCTTGCCACTGAATCCATGCACTTTGCTGCTGGTTGTCCTGTTTCTTTTCTTTCCTTCCACTTTTTTTTTAGAATTAAAACCTTTTCCAGGGAGCTAAGTCTTCACATAATGAGTTTGAAGTAGGATAAATTTTACTATTATTTCTCAATTAATTTTCATGGAAGAGATTTTTTAGAGAGCAAAACCAATACAAATTTAAAGATTAAAAAAAGCTAAAGAAAAGTGGTAAGTGAATAAACAAGCAAATATACAAGAAAAGAAAAGAAAGATATAGAGAAGCAGCTTTTGATCTTTACAGCAGTTATAAGTGAATTTATATTATCCTATCAGTCTCTGTAGTTATACCATAGTACCTTTCCATATCCTTTCTGATACCAAAATTATATTTTACCTGTGTTCAGCAAAAAGTCTATAAAATAACTGATATATTTTTAATTCAAATTTACATATAGAAATTTTTAAAAAGATTAATATTAAATATTCAAAATATAGATGTTTTTTGTTGGGACTAATAAACAGACTGGAAAAGGCATATGAAAGATTTTTGTACATAGTATTTGCAGTGAGATTATTATATGCATAATGATCGAAAAATTGTGAAATACCCACAGCAGAGTAATGGTGGGTGAAAATGAGAGAGGGTAAAATTGACTTGGCTGATTAGAGAAATGATAACAACTACTTCTCTAGCTCCTTACAAGTCCACCAGACATGATACAATGACCATGTTTTCCACATTTCCATCATAAATTTGAAGTACGTTTCTATAATCTATAAAATGTTTCTGGTGTGATTTTACGGTAGTTTTAATGAAATTTATTTAATACATATTTTGAACTTAAATAACAGTAAATAATGGACAAATGTGAAATTTTGTTACAGGGTAGTGGTGGTGGAGAATCTGACAGGCACATGTGAAATACTATCAAGGTGCAATCATTAGTTAGATGTGCTGAATAAAATGCATTTTTAACAATGGTCAAATGTATTTAATTAAGGGAAGAAACACATTTCCTCCTTGTAGAGGATTAATGCAACTCTATTAAGCAGTAGCTTTAAAACATCCTAGCTTAATGGAATTATTTGAAATATTGCATCCTAGCTTAATGGAATATTTCCTAGCAACTCAACTGCTAAAGAAGTAGTAAGAAATTCTGCACATGGGTCATGATCTCAAGAGTGCACATGTAGGTGAAAGAGGAAGCATTATTCCAGCAGACACTGTGTCCCCCATATTAAGCAGGCAAACTAGTTTTGGGGAAATTTGTCTGATTCCTTGATTATTATATTTTTTTAAATTCACACAATACTCAGTAAATTTCCAATGGAACTGAGTTGGAAATGACTCAGGCGCTCATCATTTTAAGCTTAGACTATTGCAGTGTGCTGCCTGGGGATGCCTTTGAAGGCTGCGTATACTGCATTTGGTATAAAATGTTAGCTGCCCACTTCCTGGTGAGTAAAGAAAACACTTTAACAATATGACACTTCTTTTATAGGTACTTCATCACTTGCTAAATGATGGTCCAGTCAAATTTAATGTGCCAGTGTTTATATATAAAGCCCAATTTAGAAATAAAGCTGTGTTTGAATGGCCTTTTGTTTATTTTTTTTTTCAGGGACTGGGTTTAAATTTATTATGAATGTTTTAACTGGCATATTTTGAATTTTAGAGGGATTATGTTTCATGCTCTGTAAACTGAGTTTTGAGGTGTAATAATCTTGTAGAAACTGAAATTTAATGGGATATTCTGAAATCATAAAGATAAATTCTCAGTTACCTTAAACCTCATCAGATTAAGATGTCGTTTGATTAGCAATCTGAAATGAATCCTTTTTCCATTTCCTTTCACTTGTTTTTTCATATTTGTAAATTTTTTATTTAAAAAGTGGTGATACTGTCTTCATAATTGGTTAATTTTAGATATGCAATCAAATTATTCTTTGGGTAACATTGATAAAAATGAATTAAATATTGATATATTAAAACTTTTCATCTGATATATTAAAATTCTATCTCAAATTTATCTCTTTGTGCATTTCTTCAAATTGCAGATAGATATTTAAGAATGCCAATACATTCAGGAGTGTTGAAAAAAGTGCTGTAATATCTGCTTTTAGGAATATTTACTGCTTTGAGCCAATGTATTTTTAATTGATGGCAAAATTGGTTTTGCTGCATGAAAGAAGATGCTATTTTACTAACTATAAGTCTGGATTTTATAGTTTTCCCACTTCTTTAATTGAGAAGACTTTATGGCTTTCTATAAGATAGGCAGACAACTTTTTAAAAATAGAGTATTTTTCAGACTTGGGGAAATTAAATGTTTCAACTGATCTTTAGGGACTGAAGCTGTACTTATTCTGTATTATATAATATTGACACTGCTGTGTACAGCTGTCTGACATATTTTAAATTCAAAATATGCTGTTTCAACCTGACAAGTATTTCAGTACTGTGCAATCTTAGTAGAAGTATTTCAAGCTCAAATACAGGATTGGATGTGTCAAAGTGCTTCCGATAGGTTTGGGAGAATCTATGTCAAGCTTGAAATATTTTTGCACATCTGTGCTATTCCATGGTTTTCTTTTTCTGGGTGGATTAAAACATGATATATTCATTTCTATTAGCTTTTCATTTATTGATTTTGCAAGTAGCTGTATTTTAATAAAATAATGGTGACTGTTAAGACAGACAGCACATGCCATGAATGACTTTAATAAAATGCAAACCTGCATTTAAAAGCATACAAATTACAGTTTAGGGTGGAAGAGCAAAATTGCCAGAATAAAAAAAAACAATCAGACATAGGCTTGACTGATCAATTAATAATGGTGACTGTTAAGACAGACTGCACATTAACAAGTTCTCTGGTGAACTGCTCAACTAAAGAACCTATAAACAGCCAAAACCAAAAATAAAAATGGTATATGCATAATTTTGTATTTATTTGTTTTGTCATGTTTATATAGTGTATATTGGAGGTGGAGACCCTTTGAGAGCTGTATGCAATGAAATTTCATTTTAATGTATGCTGATTAGTGTACATGCAAAGTGACAAAGTTATTCTATTCTATTATTTGACTTACAAACATGGTTGGGACTGGAACGTCCATCACTAAGCGATGGGTTGTTAAATCATCATGTGACCATGCTCAATTTTACGACCTTTTTCTGCCACAGTCATTAAGTGTATCTGGCTTCCCCAATTGACTTTGCTTGTTGGAAGCTGGTTTGGAAGGAACCCCAAGCCTGTTATATTTTACTCTTAGGTTGTTAATTTTTGAATAAAGCTTATTGCCTTTTGTGATAGTTTTTTTTTTTAATTTGACCATACTCATCTGGTTTACACACTTCCTTTTTAATTCAATGTGGCATCCCACTTTATTTTTACTATTGTTTATTTTGTATACTTTTCTTAGAAAGCAATTTTCAAAGTTTGAATTAAGTGCTGCTTTGCTGCTTTATTTTATAATAATATTAATCCTGCAACAAAAGAGCATGCATTTTATTCAGATAAGTATAAATCTCTCTCTAGGGCAGAATGTTTATATCTTAAACTACAGGTAGTCCTTGAGTTATAGCAATTGAGGCTGGAATTTGTATCGCTAATTGTGACATGTACACTCATTACTTAGCAATTGCAATCCCAGCAGTTCCAGGCAGGAACTGTGGAGTACAAGCAATTCTACAGGCAGGAGAATCCTTTCGGCATGCCACTATTAAGTGCAGGCAGGTGAACAAGCAGTGGGAGAGGGAGCAGCTTCCAATTTTCTGCTGGCTTCCCAATTGACTTTACTTGCTAGCAAGGAACACTGGACATCACGTTCACATGGTTACAGTATGTGTTTATGGAGTTTTCAGCCACACACTGCAGTGGTGGCTATTGGTTTAGGTAGCTGCAAAATATAGTTAGAAAAATCCATGATACACTAATTATCAATACTAGAGCTCATAATGACTACAGTGTTGGGTTTAGCACTCCAGAACATTAGGATTATTATTCAGGAGTGTTTGTAATATATTTCCGGCAGGCATGATGGAATTCCATTAAAACTACACAATATTCTTTCTGGTTCAGCCATATTTACAAATTTATGTCTTTCAGATATTTCATGCATGGTGTTTGCAAGGAAGGGGACAACTGCCGTTATTCCCATGACCTCTACACTACTCACTCTGGCATGGTGTGTAGGTATTTTCAGCGAGGATGCTGTGCTTATGGAGATCGTTGCAGGTATAGAAATGCTCTATATTTTTACAAGGAGCAAATTCCCTTTATTTATGGCTAGTTATCCTCAGTGACCTTTTAAAGAGATAAAACAAGTTTTAGTTTAATGAATGTGATAAAACATGGGCAAGTCTGATCATGGAAGTTGCACATTACCCGTTTTAGGTGTTAATACCAGTAGCTGAAGTAGTAGCAATATTACTCGGTATAGTGGAAGCAGCCAGTACTATTATATTTGTAGGTAAAGAACAGGATTGTGATTTGTGGTGCTACCATCAAATGGTTTTGCATCACTGGGAATCTTCATGTAGTGTGTTATACTGATACATTTTGTATTCTACAGAAGCTTGTGCAGATACTGAGAAAAAGCACAGTTAGGTAGAGTTTTAATCATAAATTGAACTTGGAAATGTAATGTCAATGTGAGACAGTAGTAGCTACTGTGTTTACAACTGATTACTAATTGCCATTCTCTGAACAGCGCAAAACTTTTACAGAAGCTATTTAGGAGGCAGGATCATAACAAAATAAATTTTGTATTGCTGTGTCCCATTTCATTCTAGCTTTGACTAACCTGATACCTTCCATCTGGGATGCCTCTCTTAAGTCACTCTAATCCCCATCATCCACAAATGTAAATGCATGTTCCAGGCTGCAAAATATGTGGAGAGAGAAAACTGACCATCTCTCAAAAGTTCACTTGTCTAATTCAACAACCATATTAAAGCCCCAAAAAACAGTGAGGTTATTTTGTTTTTGTTTCCAGATTATCCATGGGTGAACAGTCTACATGTAGAGTAATAAAGGATATATTCTTTAATACATATGCAAAGGGCTCTGAAGAATGATATATAGTACTCCTACATGCATGCAGTTTAATTACTTCTTCCTGTTTTTTATTTTCTGATTTTATACACACACACACTGGATGCGGAAATGTAAAGATGAATAATTGGAAGCAGGGAAGAAAGAGAATTCCTAGGTTAGAATCCAGTACTGTAATGAATGGAAGTCCACAAATATGGGAATGCAGATTCCTTTTCTCTCACTGACCTTCAAAATCTTGTGCAGATACTGAGAAAAGAGTCTCAGACTTTTTAGAACAGATTTTGGTTTCCCAATAATTGCTTTCTCTTACTGATCAAACAAGTTGATAAGTGGCTTATATCTCTCACAAGGGCACTTATATCTGATGGCTTCCAGCAGTATAGAGTGCTAGAGAAAATATTTACCTCAGTGAAGCTTAAAAGTCACTTCAAAATGCACTGTCAAGTAACTGTTTAAGGTCACTTCAAGTATCTTAATGGGCTCTCTTTCCCATCCCCCTTCCATACAATGCATTTCTGATTCCTTGAAGCAATTTCTTTTTAACTGGAGTTCACATAGTGTTGTTTTTGCAATTTCTGTCTTTGCTTCTTATCAGATATGAACATACCAAGCCATTGAAAAGAGAAGACACAACTACTGTGAGTCCAGTTGCAAAAACCTATCCTTCGGCCTCAACGGATATAATCCCATCTCCTGGAACACTTGAAGTGAGCAGCGGTGAAACTGAAGACAAAGAACTGGCAGCTGCTGGGGCTGAAGATTGGGTGAATGCTGTGGAGTTTATTCCTGGGCAGCCGTATTTTGGTCGTGGTAAGTTGATTCGTTGTAATAGTGATAAATGTTTTATTGCTCCCCCTTTTTTTGGAGGGGGAGTCTTCCTAGACTTAATATCTAAGCAAGAGCTGTATTCATTTGAACAGTTGTTCTGCTTTGTGTTATAACCCACCTTATAATAAATCAAACACTGATTTATGGGGTTCCTCCTCAGTCTTGCCACTGAGGGCAGTGCCTCCCTATGGTCCTCTTAGTTGAGCACAATTGGCCAGCCATCTGTTGTGGTCTGAAAGTGCCAAATATTCTAGGGAGGCTTTTAAATTGCATATTCATTGAAGGAAGGTCCACTGAACTCGCTCACCTAAAAAAAACATACCTAATATAATAACAAATGAGGAGTGTGGGCAGCAAGAGGAAGTTGTATATGCAAAATGCTGCTGCAGTCTCCAGATTTTATTTCCTAGGAGACATTTGATTTGCCTTTCCATATCATTTGCCTTTCCATAGTTTAGAGTTAAATAAGAGAATATAAATTTGTCCAAGTAATTTATCCTAATTTTATTAGGAATATTTTTCTTATCCAAGAGATAGATGTTCTTTTTCAGACTGAAGTTGGCTCTTTTTGTGTGTGAAGTGAAAAACATTGTAGCCTCTGAAGATCACTTTTTATCTTTAGAACATCAGCAAGCCACCATTTCTTCTCCTGAAGTTTAAGTGTAATCAGATAACAGCAATATCTGATGCAGTTTATGGACTGAATGCAGAATTATCCATTTGTACTTCAAATTGTATCATTTAAAATATCAGTTCTGAGAGTTAGGCTTCCTTGATTCTTCCTTATGCCCAATTTTTGTAGTGCTTTGCTTAACTAAAAATATGGCAAGCACATACACTTGGCCTTTGTATTATTGTAGTTAGTTCAAATATTTTAATTGATTCTAATAAATTATCACCATTCAAGTGTAACTTTGGATTTTTTGCCACATGTATAGCAATAGCACTTAAGACTTATATACCACTTTACAGCCCTCTCCAAGAGGTTTACAGAGTCAGCATATTTTCCCCAACAATCTGGGTCCTCATTTTACCGACCTCAGTGTCAAAGCAAAAAAATTCAGCTTCATAAATTAGAGGTAATGAATCGTGTTTTTCTGTTGCCAGCATACTTTATTTACACATAACTAGGAGAACAAAAGAAAAAGCAGTACATTTTAAGAAGGCAAAAAGAAAGAGTAAAGTAAAACTCCTCCCCTGCACACATGCACAGTAAATCATACATCACAAGACACTCATATCTTGGTTGCTGTAGTAACGTGATAACAAGTCTGGTATATTCTGAAAGCTCAACAGATAAACCAAAATAAACGCAGTGACACTCAGAAGGATGGAAGGCTGAATCAACTTGGAGCTGTGAGAACCAAACTGCTATAATCGGCAGTCAGCAGAATTATTAGCTTACAGTACTGCATTCTAACCACTGCAGCACCATTGCTCTTAAACATAGTGTGATTGTTTTGCACGTTATTTTAAACTTTTAGTAAGTACAGGTTGTCCTTGATGTACAACCTTTAGCTTAACAAGGGCTTGGATTCAATGACAGCCTCTGCAAAAAATCAGTTCCAACCCAAATTTGAACTTACAGCTGTTGACTGCAGTCATGTGATTGCAGTTTGGGAACTTGGAACTGGTTCACAGGCTCATGTGATCACAATTTGTGAGGGTATTTTTGCCAGTTTCTGACAAAAACAAAAAAACCTGGGAAGATATATTATTGGTTAAGATAGATTTATACTTATTGTATGCCCATATGACTTTTCTTACAGCAATGGTAAATATAGTCATCAAACTGGGTCTGATCACAATTTATGATAGAAATTCCAATTGTGTTTGTATTGTTCAGGATTGTGTGTATTACATTTATATTGTTCAAATGATTATAGCATTACTCAGAGATTCTAATAAGAGCACAGGGCCTAAATTGTTCAGCTTGCTTCTTGTGACTCAACTTTTTGTTTTTGGTGTGCAGATCTTGGTCTTTGTTCAAGTAATTTCTCTTCTAATCCAGTCAAGCTGTTAATTAATAACTCTCTCTATTGCTCTGTATGCATTTCCAGTTGTCAGCATTTCTTTAATAATATGTTTACTTCTCTAATGACATGTTTAGGGAGGAACCTAGCCATAATTTGTTACATATTACTACTCAAGTCCTGGATACAACCAAAATAACACAAACATGCATGCTGTGAACTAAATCATTCATATAGTTTTATCCTTGCCATTAAACCTGCTATGATGGAACCTGATTTGCACAGAAGATTTCTTTACATTCTCCTGGATATGAAAAATTATTTAGAAAAATCAGCACTGTGAAGCAGCTGCCATTCTTCTAGGAGTCGTGCTATATGAGCAGGGTTCACTATTAAGCTGATTGGTGTTAACTTGAGAAAAGACAACTGAAATGCTTCATTCTCTGGCTTTCTAGTGCCAAATACCAAAATCCGAATATCATAATAATTGAAATTAGTAATAATTGTCAATACTTACCTCCCCGAGGTTGTCCTTTACCTTTAGTAGTTGGCTAGATGTTTAAAAAGTGGTTCTTTTACATGTCAGTCTGCATGCATGCAAAACATGCACATTAGCATACCTCCATGCTTTTCATGTGCAGTATAGTATGTACCTTCTTAAATGTTTCACTTGGAATGGACTACTGAACTAAATAAGTGTGTTTTCATGTCCATGTTTTTGAAATACATTAAAGAGATGTTTCATGTGGTTTCAAATAATTTGTAAGATGGTATTATTTTTCTGTGGAAAACAAGAAAGAGTGATAGAGGACTAACGTGTAGCTATTTTCCTTAAGTACAATATTTTGTATGATCACATTTTTTAAAAAAGGCTACTCAAGCTTTGCCATTCAAAAATCAAATGCTCCGTGTCTTCATTTTGATTGCTCCAGCTGCTCCTTCCTGCACTGAAACTCCTCTGCAGGGAATGGTAATTGAAGAGGAATACGAAAAACAGCAAACCAGCTTAGAGATGAAGAAACAACTATGTCCCTATGCTGCAGTAGGAGAATGTCGTTATGGAGAAAACTGCGTATATATTCATGGGGATATTTGCGACATGTGTGGCTTGCAAGTCCTCCATCCTGCTGATGCTGCACAGAGATCATTGCACATAAAGGTAAGTGGGAAAAATAAGTGAAATAACTAGTTGGCTAGAAAAACCACAGAAACTTTTGAGTTATTGCAAAGGGTTTCTCAGGTCCAGAGAAGAGCAACAAAAATGATTGGAGGGCTGGAGGCTAAAACGTATGAAGAATGGCTACAGGAATTGTGTATGTGTACTCTAATGAAAACAAGGACATGTGGGGAGATGATAGCACTTTTCCAATATTTGAGGGGCTCCTATAAAGATGAGGGGGAAAACTATTTTCCAAAGCACCAGAATACAAGACAAGAAACAAAGGTTGCAAACTAACTAAGGAGAAAATCAACCTAGAACTAAGGAGAAATTTCCTAACAGTGAGAGCAATTAACCAACAGAATAGCTTACCTTCAGAAGTTCTGGGTGTTCCATCACTGAAGGCTTTTAAAAAGGAACTGGAAAACCATTTGTCTGAAATGATACAGGGTCTCCTGCTTGAGCAGGGGGTTGGACTAGAAGACCTCCAAGGTCTCTTCCAACTCTTATTATTCTATGTTTTTGTTCTATCTTCTAAATCTTTCTTATCATAGGTCCAAGTAAGTGGCTGATGGTCTGGTTATGCTGCTATGCAGAATTTGGGCAGAATGCTTTAGTGTTAACTGGGGCCAAAACAAAGAAAACTAGAGCAGTCAACTCCAAGTCTCCATCCCCACCCTTCTCCCAGAGCTCTCTCTTCTTACTTAGAGCAAATAATAGGGAAATTCTACCCACAGAAAATGATACAAAACGTAATAAAGAGTCTAAGACCTAATAACTAGCATTTTGAATTGGGTCTTGAAGCGACTGGCACCCAGTACTGTCTCCCTGAAGGATAGGGATCATTTCACTAAACTTGATAATGCAGGTTAGCAAATGGACAGCCAATGACAGTTTGTGGATCTTCCTCAACAAGAGCCCCATGTAAAGCAAACTGGAAGATGACGAGTGTACAGGTCCCTGTTTTCAATGCATTCTGATTTAGGTAAGATCATAACTGGCAGGCCAAACAAAGCTGATCAAAGGCTCCCCTGGTCATAACAATAGCAATAGCACTTAGAGTTATATACCGCTTCATATGCTTTATAGCCCCTCTCTAAGCAGTTTACAGTGTCATCATATTGCCTCCAACAATCTGGGTCCTCATTTTACTGACCTTGGAAGGATGGAAGGCTAAGTCAACCTTGAGCCGGTCAGGATCAAACTCCTGGCAGTCAGCAGAATTAGCTTGTGATATGCATGCTAACCACTGCACCACCACAGCTCATAATGCTGCTATAGTAGGAGTGATTGGTCCAAGAATTCTCCCAGATTGTGTGCCTGCTCTTTTGAGGAACAAACTCTGTCCAGAACAATATCTATGGATCTCAAATGTTTCTGTACTTATGGTATTTTTGTCTACTGGGATTCAGTCTTAGTCTGTCCATAGACTGGGGTAAGTTTGAGTATCATCAGTATATTGACGATATGGAACCACAAACCAATGGATTGTGTTTCCCAATAACTTCAGGTAAATATTAAGCAAGATGGGGGAGAGGGATAGTCCTTGGGTGTCCTGCAGTGAAATGCCAAAGCTTGATCTGTCTTTCCCAAAAAATAATTGGACCTGGCTACTTAAGGCAGAAGAAGAACTGCTGCCAAAATGTGCTCCTAGTCACCAACCTTCAGAGAAGATCCAAAAGAATGCTATGATGCATGACATTAAATGCCTCTAAGAAAGGCTATGAAACTCCTGGCCCATGGGCCGGATGCGTCACATGCTGGCCATGCCCACGCCCAGTTTAGCAAGGGGGGAAGTCCTGATACATCACGTGATGCTGCCGTTACGTGAGTTTGACACCTCTGCACTAAGTGATCCTAGAGGACTAAGAGAGAAGCACTCTTTAGGTCTGTTGCAAAGCAATTAAGGTTGCTTCTATGCTGTATGCAGGCCTGAATCCAACTGAAAGAATTCCAGATAAACCATCTGATCCAGAATATCCAAGCAACAAGATGGTTTCTGCACTTGATAATTATCGTTTTCCTAATTGTTCCTTTGAGGAGGTGAGATAAACTACTTGGTGTTATTTTGCTTTCTAAGAGATGGATTCTTAGAAAATAAAATATTTTCATAGCCTGCCATCTGTATGGGATACATGATGCTATGTTTCCCCTTTGAAATATATAGGAGCAATAATTGGGAAAATATGTATTTTAAGTTAACCATAGACTTTAAAATATGAGAAACTCTTTACAGGTGACAGTGTGTTTATCATTATTTCATTTTAAACTTTAGTGGGAATTATATAAAGTGAATTTCAATGATAGTAGAAAGGACCAACTTTAAAAATTTTAAAAAAATGGAACTATAGATAAAACTTACCAATAATAAATGTTTGTGAGAAATGATAGGATTCGGTATATCCTTCTGAAATGGCTAATACATATTTTATCCAACTTCTCCCTGTTACTATATGTCATTATATTATTATGGTCAGTAAATGTTAAATGTGATTATCCAGTTCAGGTTAGTTCATACCTAAGCGGATGAAATACATGATTATACCTTTTACAGTACTGGGCTTCAAATAAAAATGAATGAATGAATGAATGAAGTGAGTTTTCAAGATTTATATTTAAATCACTGTCCTCAATTGTATAGAAGACACAACACAGAAAGAAGATACAATATTCTTGTACAAAGGATGCATATTTTCAGCTTACTCACTGGAATTGGATAGTTACATTTCATTTCCATGGATTTGGAGGGGTAAAGGAATAAATAGTCCAACTATTTCTGACTAAGAGATAGTTTGATTACCTGTTGCCATTTTGACATTTACAATTGCTTCTAGTAGATACTAATGGAACTTAATTGTGGACAGATACCATGGGGTTGTTATGTTACATGCATTTTATATTACCAGTTTTGTTTCTGCTGAAAACTAACCCACTTAAAGTAAAACCGTATTTTATTTCAGTATTTTTGTTCTTTCTGTCAGAAGAACTTAAGAAAAAAACAAAAAACAAAGACAAGGTGCCAAGAAAGTAGTATAAAAAGTAAAACATCGCCCATTCTCATTTTTTCCATGCCCAGGGGGAGTTTTATAATCTGAAACACTTAAGGAAAAAATGACATTTGAAGTTGACAGAGTAGAGCATTGCAGAAGTTATAGACCACTAAATGCTTTCATGATGTTTTTTTCTCTCTCTCTCACTTCAACTTTATGATCAATAGTATCAGTTTCTTCTCCTTTCCTTCACAGTCTTGCATCGAAGCTCATGAGAAAGACATGGAGCTCTCCTTTGCAGTTCAGCGTAGTAAAGACATGGTGTGTGGAATCTGCATGGAGGTGGTATATGAAAAAGCCAATCCCAGCGAACGTCGATTTGGGATTCTATCCAACTGCAATCATACTTACTGTCTCAAGTGCATTCGCAAGTGGAGGAGTGCTAAACAATTTGAGAGCAAGATCATAAAGTGAGGCACTTCCCCATGTCCGTTGTGCTTTGTTTCTTGGGGAGAATTAGTATTTTGTGTGAACTGGCAACTTCGTCCCTCTTTCATCCCAAGACTGCATTTAATACATAAGTAATGTTATCATTCAGCATTGAGTGGGGGTTTTTTTGGATCAATTTTCTGACCTCAGTATTCTTGACTGGTCAGCAAGGTCCACTGAGTTTGAATGTTAAGTCATACTTTTTTTGTTGTTGTTAAATGGAAGCAACCTGCTGTTCTGTTGGTTGGTTTCTATACAAAATCACTTGGGTTCAAATGGTGCAAGAGACAGAAACTCCAAACATGTGTTTCTTAAGTCTTTTCTTGTTCATTACTGAGCCAGTGGCCCATTCCTTTTTAAAATCTGCTTGGAAAAACCAAACCAAACCAATATGGACATCCAAGAAAACAAAAGTTACAAAAATAAATTTATTTATATCTAAAGAAAAATGAGTCTGTGTGTGAAATGTTTTTCCCCTTCATGTTCTTTGAAAACCTCAATAAATGCCTTGGGTTGGGGGGGTTTTTTGGGGTGGAGGGGGAGGAGTTTTACATTGTTTTAAAAAATGCAATAGACCGGACAGAGATACGATAAGACTGCTTGTAAAGGTGGTTGTATGTCTGTGCTGGGAATGGTGCCCCTGTCATGTAGAATTTTGCAGTGCAGTCTGTTCGTTTCCCAGGTCCTGCCCAGAATGTCGGATCACTTCTAACTTTGTCATTCCAAGTGAGTACTGGGTGGAGGAGAAGGAAGAGAAGCAGAAACTCATTCAGAAATACAAGGAGGCAATGAGGTATGAGCATTGCAGCCTCGAACCGAGTTTGACTGCAGAGGTTAAAGGGCGTCCATGGAGAAAAGTGTTACCTGAAGTCCTCTCATGCCTCCTTCCCACCCCACCCCATGAGATGCATCTTTAACCACGAGCAGATGCATGCTGCGTACACAAGTAACCTTTGTGCCAAAATAGCCTCATGTGCTGTTCCCTTGTCCACCCGGTTTACAGTTTAGTCATAAATTATAGCACATTTTATTCTGGAGTGTTTCCTCTGCATGCACCTATCCATACGCACACCTTTTCAGTATGCACATCCACGTAATCCACTGTGTTACATATGTTAATTAATTTAACATGGTTTCCGCAACAAGCAGTCTTTCTTTTTTAAAGAAAAAGTCACCTGGCTTATAAAGCAAATACAGTACTGAAATCTGATTGGCTATGCTGTGAGTAAGGGTTGCGATATTTTCCTTTCCAGCAACAAGCCATGCAGGTATTTTGATGAAGGCCGTGGGAGCTGCCCATTTGGAGGGAACTGTTTTTACAAACACGCATATCCTGATGGCCGCCGAGAGGAGCCCCAAAGGCAGAAAGTGGGAACTTCAAGTAGATACAGAGTAAGTCCCACTGCTTTTGTTGACTTTTTTTTTTTCCTTTGCAATAGAAAAATACGTTTTGAATTAGACTTTGAAGATAGCTGAATAAAAACTTATTTTGACCTACAGGATGGGGAAGGGGCATCAAAAGAATAACTTTATAGAAGCAAAAACTTCACATCCTCTTGTAATTTTTTCCTGCACCGTTTTTTAACATTTTTTAATCATGAAGGGTTAATCAACTTAAAGTCCGGGATCATGTAATGGGCAGGATTAAATGTAACGTAGCCAAATCAGAGCAATGCCAATACTATATTTTTATGTTGAATGAATGAAAGTTTCTTGTTAGGATGACTTGGTAAGAATAGTTGATTTTTGTGAAACATGCATTGTTCTACATAAATGTTCGCTTAGTGCTATTTAGAATAATGTATCTAGTCCCCTTTGTCTACTTTAATTATGAAATGGTGGATAACGATGTAACTTTAATATTTTTTTATTTTAAGAATGATCAAGTAGTCCTCCCTGGAATGAAATTGTATCAGAATTAGCAAGAGAGTCTTCCCACCAAATCTAAATTAGTAAGAAATATTGATGAAGCCTATCCCCTCAAGACTGCAAGCTATTAGCCCTCTATTGTTGTCAACTAAGAGCTTAATTATCCCCTTCTATCATCTCTTGTTTGATGTTTCTTGAACATGCAGAAAATGGATAGTATCCAAAGGTACCTCCTGTTAGGTAGATTGCAATTTGCAGGCTTGTTATAATGCTCTGGTGTTTGTCTGTTTTCAGGCTACATCTTTGACACAGAGGTACACCTTGCATGCAAAATGTCTGCCCAACAGAAAAAAAGTTGTAAAAAATGTCAGGATCATGGTTATATTTTTCATGATCCTAATTCCTTGCATGGGTATATGTAGAGATTTTCCTTGACTTTCAGACACTGGTAGCATTAGAGAGGTAATCTTGACAACCTAAATCAGGGGTGTCAAATTCAAGCCCAAGGGCCGGATGCAGCCCGCATGGCTGCTTAGATCTGGCCCACAGGGCTGTCCTGGAAACAGCAATTCGGATCCAGCCCATGGGGTGCTTAGACTGGCCCGTGGTGCCTCTGCCAGCAAAAACGGAGCTCGGGAGAGCCGCATGCCTCCTGAGCTTTGTTTTTGGCTGTGATGGCCTCCTGCAACCCTCTGCCAGCAAAACTGGAGCTTGGGAGGGTCGCATGTGGCCTTCCTGAGCTCCGTTTTTACTTGTAGAGCACTCAGGCCACCACAGGCACCCCTGACATGAGTGACGTTCAGCTGGCCACGCCCACCCTGGCCACTCCTATCCCGCTCCCCCAAGGTCAAACCCAACCTGAAGTGGCCCTCAATGAAATCGAGTTTGACTACCCCTGCCCTAAATAATCCCCCTTTGACCAAGCTTTCTCAGTTTTATTCAGTGTTTAAGGAACAAGGAATATTGGAACACTAGCTGTAGGAATCATCTACCCCGGAAGACTAGGTTTGCTTGGGGAATGGCGCTCAGGTGAGGCCAGTAATTCTGCTCTACTTGTAGGCTCAGCGGAGAAACCGGTTCTGGGAATTCATTGAAGAGAGGGAGAGCAGCGATCCCTTTGAGAATGATGAGGATGAGGTGGTGACCTTTGAGCTGGGTGAAATGCTTCTCATGTTGCTGGCGGCAGGAGGCGATGATGACCTAACAGACTCCGAGGATGAATGGGACTTGTTTCATGATGAGCTGGAAGACTATTATGACTTGGACCTATAGCACATCTTTGTGGTGTTTGGACTGTCCGCTCCATTCCCCCCCCCTCCCAGGCAGTAGCTGTTTTTCCTGTGGTGTTGTGGCAGTGCCTGTGTTTTTCTCCTAGGCAGGCCTATCAATTCCAGGTGCTGCTGTTATAACTCCCCCACCCCCAAGATCTGTCTCCTTTTCCCTCCCCTCCCACCTGTCCCCTTCTTCCAAGCCCTAGGAGTGTGTTTCTTTTTCTGTTAAACAAATGACATGAAATAAACCTTTAAAGCGTTAGGTTTTTTTGTAAAAATGAATTTAACTGACAGACAGTTAGATTAGACTTGTTGCTTTATATCTGTGTTCCTGACAGGATTCACCCAGTTCCAGGGTTCAAATGTTTACAGGACTTCCACACTCATCTTTAAGAGCCCAGATACAAACCTGAGAACACTGGCTGTACAGCGGGGGGATGGGCAGATGTTGGCCAACTGCCTTGTTCCACAATAAGAGACTCTGAAAACCAATTTTCCTACTTCAGATTTCAGGCCAGCACATATTTTTTGGGCTGGCTTTAGCTCCATTCCAAACTCCCCCTCATGTACATGTGTTCATTTGTGGTTTTGGTCTCTTGTTTACTTGCACATTTACTATTTACTACTGTGTAACCAGAACCAGGTGCGAATGTTCCGGTTTTTACTGTTCGGCATGAAAGGCAAACGTGTTTGTGTGTGAAAGGAGAACTTTCTATGTATGTATATACAAATAAAATACAGAGTTGTATCCCAAGGGCTGGGCAACTTGGTATATGTGTGTATTAAACCCTTTCCCTCTATTCTCTCATCCCCTTCTTTACACAAACCTTTTGGTGCATGATATCTTAACATTCAACTGGATTTTGAAATGAATGTTGTGGTCTCAGCAAATTCTGTGGAAATGGTCTTTAAAACAACTAATAGAGTAGACACTTCCTTATTGACACCAGCACTCCATTCTCTTCCTAGTCATCCTTCTACTCCTTTTGGGTGTTTCTGAGTCACACAGGTGTAAGAATATTGTTAGCCAGAATTTGGACCAAATTATCCACTAAGGTACCACCATATTTGGGGTTCTTGTACTCTCTTCATCTTTGCAAAGTTATAGAACAGTGTGATAATTAATCAGAGTTAAAACCACGAAATCCCTGTCTCTCTTAGACGGATCCTTGTTGCCTTGCAGAACACCTGAGTTGGCTAAGTAAGCTCCAGTTTTACCAGGAAGAACTCCTGAGGTCATCAAAATCTTTTTCCTCTTTTCCTCTCCCCCCTTCAAGGAAATTTTAACTTTCATTACATTTAATGCTGCTGGGCTGTCCTTGAATTGTTCTGCTTATGTCCTTTTAGATTGCATTTCCTTTCACTTTTAAATGGAATCAAAATATGTTGCTGAAGTCTGTGTTACTTTGCAGCTGCCTTTTGTAAGAAGCACTTTTCCCAAATAAAAAAGAAAAAAAAAGTATGATCTCTTGTATTCTTGAGATTTCATTGGGATGGGGGGGAAATCCATTCGGGAGGAGAAAATGGCACTTTTTTTAAATTTTGCAGCAACTTGAGTATCAGCTTCAATTTCTATTTAAGTGATATAATAATTGCAATGATCTAAGGCAGGAATTGCCAACCTTTTGGACCCCAGGGAGCACCAAACTCATAATTTTAGATCCCAAGGACCACTAACTGGTTCTGTGGGCATGGCCTAATTTGTGGGCATGGCTTGGTGGTCATGGGACTGGCTGGGCATGGCTTGTATGTAAATATAAATATTTATATAAATATTGAATTTTTTATAAAAAAATAGAAACTTTTACCCAAGACCAGGCAGATTGAGTTGCTCACAGAATCACAGATTCATTCAGAGATCTATCTATCTGCTATTGGCTAGCTCAGTCTGTCACATAAAATTTGCTAGGAAGGAAACTCACAAAATTAACTCACAACACACAATATATGTAAATATTGAATTTTTTATATAAAAAAGCAATTTTTATCCAAAATCAGGCAAAGCAGGCAGATTGAATTGCTCACATAATCATTGACTGATCTATCTATCTGCCATCGGCTAGCTCAGTCTCTCAAATTTGCTTGCCAATGAGTCTGCACTGAATTTGCTTGCAAGCAAATCTTCAGTCCTAAGGGAGGTTCCGCAGTGCTTAGCTAGAAAGCAAGAAATCCAACCATTTCATGCTTCCTAGCTAATCTAAATCTCCCGGCACAGCAGAACAGATGATGGTCAGAAAAAGGAAAAATAGCAACTTAGCAGACAAGTTTGCTGGGTAAGGAGTGAGTGGGCGGGGAGGGTTCCTGCAGGCCATGTGGGCTGAGCAGCTTTGTGTTTCTGCACAGCCTGGATTAATTGCTTTTGGGGGGGGGTGCTCTGGGGGTGAGATTTCTCTGCGGCCCACCAAAATTTTCTCACGACCCACTGGTTGGCGACCACTGATCTAAGGTAGCCTACCATAAATCTGCCTGGATTATTAGATTGACAATTTTATGTATGGATCGTCCAAGTAGTCACTGTGAGACATCAGCCTTATTATCTCTGAATGAATCAGATGGCATTAATAGATCTAATTTATTTTGTTCAAAACGATTAATAGCTTTTGGGAGACCTATTTTAAGTAGAGACAAACTGGCAGAAAATGCAATATTGCCCTCTGTGAATTAAATGATCTTGCTCAGTATATTTGTGCTCAGATCTGATCTTTGTAAATTATTAAGACGAACTGACCCAGTAATATCAAGTGCCTTCCAAGCCTGATTTCTTCGAGTCTTTTACCATGCTTCTGTTAATGTAAATAGCCATTAAAGACATTATTTTCTTATTCACATTTCATCATTTCAGGGCTGAATAACCTCAGAAGAAAGGTTTTGGCTTTAGATATGGACATCTAAAAAGATAATGGTCTCTATGGCTAGGAATTATAGAAAGTTACTCCAGGGTATATTTGGCCAAACAAGTCTAAGTCATCAGAGAGGTTTCTCTTCTCACTTGCTCTGATTGTGGTTGTAGTAGAAGGGGGTGCAGGGGTGCAACACCACTATTTGGGAATAAATACTGCCACGTGGATTTCAAGAAAGTGAGTGTCTGGCTCACACACTTCTATGTTCTTTCTATGTAGTTCCATGCTCTGGTTTAATAATGCATCATTAATGTATCTGATAGAACGAGGATTATAGCTATCTCATCAGACCAATTCACTCAGAGAACATATGCCAAATTCCTATCACCATTTTTTTAAAAAAAATCTGAATGTATTGTACATGGTTTGTATTTAGAGCTAGATGTAGTGAATTTTGGAAGCAGCATCTTTGGATTCTAGAAAGGATTACAGGAGTGACCCTATATATTTGGAAACCATAACCATATCTTGTCTTATCATGACTTGGAAATAAATATATTAAATAAGGAGTAGGCACTATACCTGTACAGGTCCTTTGAAGAAATATTTTGGAATGGATCAAAGAGCTACAGAGCACCTGTTTTTGAGTTCATAAAGCAGCTATTCTTTTTTTTTTTCTTGGTTAATACAATGGCTCTGGAAGCTGTTCATGACAGTTTTCTTTCCTATCTGACCAAAAATAGGACCTCAACCTAGATACAATTAATAGCCATGTTTGTTGCATATTCAGGTGGCCTGGTTCACACATATTTGAAACCACTATTGATTTACTATACTAGGACCTTGCAATACACTCTAATTCATGAATTGAGCTTTACTGATTTAACCCAGTTAGTTGAGCTCACACTGCATATTCAATCATAAGCTAACCGAACTGCTTAGGTTTATACAACACATTGTGGCATACACTAGCCAATTATATTTTTGTTTAGCTCATTTTATAGACCAATCAATTATATCTTATTTAACAAAGCATGTAATAAAAGCCATCACTTAGCATAATGTGTAAATCCACACAAGTACCATGTATTTGAGTATCTGGTCCATGTTAGTTTTTTTTAAAAAATGTTGAATTTCATTCTGTCTAGTTTATTTCCATAACAATACATTACTTCAGCAATAATGGAAAAGTCCCTTATTTATTAGAATCTTCATTTTACCTTAAAATCATGTAAAAAGGAAAGGCTTTTAAATATATATCAGTAATATTCAGTGCTAATTAGAGAACCAACCTTTCCCTTTAAAACTAGCCAATTCAGCAACAAACTCTTGGGCATGGATAATAAGAAATAAAACATCAATAAATACATACTAAATGTTCTTATATTATAAAAATGTAAATCTGAGGAATTTGACTTTAAACCAAAGATCGGTTCTACCAACACTGTACTGAGGCAGGACTTCCCCAAACCCGTATCTTCCAGATGCATTGGGACGATAAGTCCCAGAATGCCCTGCCTAGAGTATCTGGAGAGGTGATTTAGTGACTATTTCATTTCTTCTCCCAATGCTTTTTTATTAAGTTGGCAAGCAGAAAAAGCACTTAATCAAAATAGAAAACTCACAGTTTCTCTCTACTTTAAGAAATAAATTTAGAATTATTTCTTAAGAAATGCCTTGCTTGAGAATGCAAGACAAACGACTCACAAACACCTAAAAAAAGAGGACTCAGTTCTTTGATTATTAATACCATGGTCAGTGAGATCAGCTTTCTCGTAATCAAGTAGTAAAAAATTTACCACTAAGCTATTGTGATGCTGACAAATGCCTTCCAGTAATTTTGAAATGTTGCTATATTGACTTTTGACTTACTGAAAAAATATTAGCAATAAATGATAAATATTAAAAGCTACTAAGTGCTATTATAAAAAAAAAAGCTACAGTACGGTATATAGTTTATCACATTTATGGTAACTGACTAAAAATGCACTACTTTAGTGCTTGTAGTTTCAGTATATTTCTGGAATGGTCTGTATAAGTCTTTGTTTTGTGGAACCTTCTCTTAAGTAGTTGTTACATATGTTGGAAAAAAAATGACATAACTGAAATCAGCATTTAATTTCACTACAGGATATTCTCCATGCACTCTTTCAGGTATATCTCTTGAGCATCACAATCATTCCCTGGTAATCTATGGGCTGCACAAAATCAAACAGTTAAGGAAGCCAAAATACACACTAAATAAGACTACCTAGTTAAACATAAATTTAAACAGACATTGTTATAGTAATCCAAGATAGGAAACTGACTAGACAGAGGCATTCCTTAGATAGGCAGAAAAACCATGCAGAACTTGTTTTGTATTTGCTTAGATTTCTATTTCTTAAAAAAAAAAAAGATTCAGTATTTACCCACAATAATTTGACTCAATTGCTACCAACAACTCTTATCATCCCTGAACTAAACACAGTATATACAGTACAAGAAACCCACCATATTTTTCATAGGCACCAGTGAAAAGCAGCCAAAGGCTGATAGAAAGTGGCTTATCAGAAGTATTCACAAACAATCTTCTCTGTATCACCTCATGTCTGCCAAAAAAAAGTCCTTCATCCAGTCTTTGTTGCTGATCAGTGGACACAAGAAGCCTTCTATTTCCAAAGAACGACATTCAGCAATGATGGCATTAGGATGATACAGTGGAATCATACATGGAAAATTCTTGTAATGGAAGAGAGCATTGGGATATGTAGCCTTTGCTCAACAGGAGCAGTTGGATGTCTCAGTCTGTGAAACCATCACTGGCCTAGCATCCAGATGGATGTTGTGTGAAGATCCATTCACCCCATGAAGTTGTAAGGTATTCCTAGCCATCAGTTCTTTAGCCATCAAGATAAAAACCTCATCAATATTCTGGGCCTCCTTGGCTGAGGTCTCCAGTACAGCCAGAAGACCATGTTTCTCAGCCAATGTGCAAGCATCTTCAAACAGGACTTGCCGTTTCTCTGATTCGTCTGATTTGTTCCCTTTAAATTGAATTAAAACCATTTTTAGATTTCCAGTGGATAATTGGGGCAAATATATGGAGCAGGGGTAAAACTATGAAGGAAACCAAGAAGCATAGCATTCTTGTGCCATCTCCTTGCTCCTCCTTCCACAGTGGTCCTACTCCTCACATTTTCTCTCTTGTTGCTCAGCACCCTGGCAGCTGTAATAGCATTACTCTGATGATCATAGGTGGCACAAATCTCGCTGACATGTCATAGCATTATTGCACGAATGATACAAATTTCATAAGCAGTTATGTGTGCAACTGATGCAAATTTACAGAGTGTGCGTTATTGTAGCATGACACACATACTACCATTTTAAATTCCCAGTCCCACAGCTATCTATTTTGAATTCTCAAGAGGACACACTCTGAATAATCATGGCAATAACCTGTCGTATGCTGAGGACCACTTCAGAGCCAACAAAAATGGGTGGCCGTATAAGGTACAGATACAGTAGTCCTCGACTGAGGACCACAATTGAGCCCACAATTTCTGTTGCTAAGCAAGACATTTGGTAAGTGAATTTTGTCCCATTTTATCATATTTCTTGCCATATTTGTCAAATGAATCACTGCAGTTGTTAATTTAGTAGCAATTAGCACTTACATACTGCTTCACAGTGCTTTTACAGCCCTCTCTAAGCAGTTTACAGAGTCAGCATCTTGCCCTCAACAAGCTGGGTCCTCATTTTACCCACCTCAGAAGGATGGAAGGCTGAGTCAACCTTGACTCAACCTGGTGAGAATCGAACTACCGGACAGCTGGCAGCTGGCAGTTAGCAGAAATAGACTGCAATACTGCATTCTAACCACTGCGCCACCAGGGTTCTAGTCACACCAGGGCTCTGGTTAAGTGAATCTGGCTTCCCCATTGCCTTTGCTTGTCAGAAGGCTGCAAAAGAACACTTGAGGCTCGTCGTTTAATTAGGGCAATTGCTGGAATCCTGACACAACCATCATAAATATGAGCCAGTTGCAAAGCATCTGAATTTTAATCATGTGACCATAGAGATGCTGCAATGGTCGTGATTATTAAAAACAGTCACGAGTCACTTTTTAAAGTGCCATTGTAACTTCAAAAGGTCACTTAAATGAACTATTGTAAGTCGAGGACTGCCGGTACTTCAGAGAGCAGTACCTTTTTAAAATACAATGAACTTCTCTAGAGGCTAGTTGGAAGAACAGAGGGTAGATATTTCTGCCAATTCATTAGCCATCTCAGCTGACCAGTTCAAGCAGCTGCTTACTTCATAAAATGGAGAGCTAGCCCTGTGTATTTCATACAGCAACATTTGGTCCCTTAGCCTAAACTTTTGGGCACCAGAAACCAGTTCTGTGGAGAGAGGTTTTTCCGCAGACCAGAGAGGGCATGGTTTCAATGCTGCCTGCATCCCATGGATGGAACTTCGCTTGTTTGCACAGACTGGTTTTTGGCATGCCGGTCCACAGACCAGGGGGTGGGTACCCCTGATTTAGTCACAAGACAGGTATAGTATGCAATGCATTTAAGGAAGTTTTATTCTTTTCTCTGAAGATTTCTGGTTTCAGATTAACAATATTTTATTTTTATTTTACTGTCCTGATTTATCTACCAAAATGACCTCATTCTATCTAATATTAGGGCTGCCCCTGGGCAATTCATACAATAATTATTGATAATTTAATTGTCTTAGCCCTATGATATTAATATTTTATCACAAAAGATGCTGTTATTTTTTCCTCAATTGTCTAGATTGAACAACAGACTCATTCTAATTCTTAACGTTTTGACAAAAAATGCATTAACTTAATTGTAGTATTTTACCTAGAATTCATTACTGTATAGCTAAGAAGATTCATGTGCTAATAAGGTAAAGTTAGAATTGCATCTCTTAAAACACAAAGTCAATAATTGGGAAATAAATTTTCTCTTAAGATATTTATACAAGCTCTTCCATATTTCTTGCCCACCAATTCTGTTTAAGTAAAATCAGTACTATCCCCCCTTGTTTTAAAAGTAATTCTCAAACTTTCCAACTATAAGCTGGACAAAGATGGGATAGACTTCAGAACTTACCAATTAACATTAAGACCAAGTTTGCTGCGCCATATTTTTCGATTTCATAAATCCAATGAGGAATAGATTCAAATGTAGATTTTCTGGTTATATCGTAGGCGAGAATAGCACCATGGGCGCTACGATAATAACTTTGAGTTATTGTCCGGAAGCGTTCTTGGCCTGCTGTATCCCACACTTGTATCTGAAATTCGAAGGAAATTTAATAGAGGCAGAAATACAAATGGTTTCTCAAAACACCTAAATGCTAGAAATTGTTGCTCAGCCACACCTTCTCTATCTTAGCCTTGTGTAATTGTATTTACAGTAAAATCTCTAACACAGCTATTCTCAGGCAAGTGATGCATAACTGTATTTCAAAGCTTTTCCTGGCTTGGGTACTTCAGATCTTTGGGAATGACCCAGTATTATCCCAACTGTTGCTGTAAAAAAGATGCTGCCAAATTATACCCTTCTCTGGATCTGGAAAACTTGCCTGGAACTCCTGCCTCATATGATTTTTCAAATACTGAGATCTTCCTCATTCCAAGATATGATGCAGCCAGGACTTACTCTCTTCCCTTGTCTTTAGAAATGCTTGGATATACACTTTACTGTTTGCTCAGCCCAGTCATTGAAGTTATAAGGTTATAATAAGGATGAGGATGCCTAAAATTCAAGTTTTACCTTTCCTCCGCTGTCCAGTTAAACTGCCTCATTTCCTTTCTCATTACCCAAAGCCCAGGGACCAGCTATAGGGACATTCATACAATGGCATGAAGTGCAGGAAAGATGAGAAGCAGTGAGGCTAATGGCTAGGTGGAAAAATCCTATCAATCATGAACAGACACAGTAGAGAACTATATCACTCACCTTCACCTTCTTGCCATCGATTTCCAGGGAACGCACTGTAAAGTCAACCCCAATAGTGTTCTGCTGCTTCGTATGGTATTGTCCTGACTTGAAACGATGGACCACACATGTCTTCCCCACATTCGAGTCTCCAATCAGAATGATCTTGAACAAGTAGTCAAACGCATCATCCATCTCCACATTGGTGAAAGCCATAATATTCTAGAGTTTTGAGAACTTTGGCCCTAGATTAACGGGAGAAGGGGAGGTGGGGAAATGAATGCAAAAATGCAAATCAACGTAAATTTTAAAACCTAATTTAATTACAAGTCACTTAAATGGTTTTGATCCTTTGGTGCTGCATACAAGTGATGCATTCTTCTTCTGATTTAACAGATTCAATGCTTTTGTAAAACAAATAACTTTTTAGCTACTACAGATGGTCCTTGTTAAACAGCCACTAGTTCAACAACACTTCAAACATTTGATAATCGGGTGGATTTCTACCGGTTCTGTCCACCTCTGTAGAACTGGTAGCTCTGAAGAGCAGCAGATATAGAACCGGTTCTATGTCTGCTGATGTTTTGGCCCACCCGTCCGCCCAGGCTCTTATCTGACCTTTATTTCCTGCTTTTTCAATTTCAGCTGCCACACGAGGCACAGCTGCAGTTTAAAAAGCAGGAAAAAAGTCCTTTTTCAAAGGCTGCTTCTCTGCACGCAGTGTGCTGATGATGATTTACAGGTGCACGCACAGCGTGCAAAGAAGCACATTGTAAATCACCGAACCTCATAAGTCATCGAACCGATAGTTAACCCTGTCGGATCCCACCCGTTGAGAATGATGAACAAGTGATAGTCATGACTAGTCCTTGAAGGTCCGGCCACTGGAACACCCTTGTGGTTACATGATTTTGATCCAGGTGCCCAGCAACTAGCCCAGATTTCTCCCAGTCATGTAAATGCTACTTGCAACCTTCCTTGCAGCTTTCCACAAGCAAATTCAATGGGGAAGCTGGCAGAAACATGGAAGTCACCATCACACGAGATCGTCACTTAAAGACCCACATGGTTCTCACTTAACAACGGTAACCAGGCCCTGCTGGAACTGCCATAGCTAAGTAGCATGGCTACGTGATATCACGTTCTATGACTGCATCACTTAGCCACAGAAAATCTGATTATAATTTATCATTGTTAACCAAGGATTTATCGGTATTCCTAAAGTCAATAGAAAAATTCAGAAGCACTTGTAGCAAAAATGAAGTTTGCCAGAGGGTTTCCACCATTCTTCCAGTATTGTTGTTTTCCTAGCTACAAAGCTGTGTGGCAATTCAACTCTTTTGTTGAAATCCATCTTCTTTAGAAAGAGGCCATACAAGCTACTGCAGTGGTATGTTGAAGAAGTTGAGCCTTTTAGCCTACTGCTGAAACCAATGCTTATGAAATCTAAAGCTTATCAAGATTTAAACTTGTCTTTAATAAGAACCTTTAAATAAGATTGCAGTTTTAAGGTAATACAATTGGACAAACTTCCCATCCCCATCATATATTAAATACATCAGGATTTTTGTGTTGTTTTGTGCCTTCAGATCAGTGTTGAACTGGACTACGCTCTGAAATCTCCGCAGTTTGTATATATCTTGGCAAGATTTTGGAAGTGGTTCACCATTGTCTGCTTTCTAGGGCTGAGAGAGTGCAACTGGCCCAAGGTCAACTAAAAGGCTTTGTGCCTAAAGACAAAATTAGAACTCACAGGTTTCAAGCCTGGTGCCTTAACATCAAATTGGTCCTCTATCATATGTATTTCATGTTAATATTAAAATCTTATACTAACAGGAAGGAAGGAAGGGAGAGAGAGAGAGAAATGAAAAAAGAAAGAAGGATTGAAAGAAAAAAGAAAAGAAAAATCATTTTTGGGGAAAATAAAAAACTTCAGTATTTCTTTTTCAAATTTACCACCAGAAATACAGCTAGAAAAGGAGAAGCAATCTTTTTCTTAACATATAGTTGAAAAAAACGCTCTCAATCAATCAGAACATTTTTAGAAACCATTTTAACAGAAAAATAAAATTATTAGATGAGAATAGTGTACTATACTGGTGTCACTACCACCACTTAAGAGGTGATCCTTATTCTCTTTCATGGTGGAAACTGAAGCAGGCAGGACCCATTTTAAAGATATTTCAAGAAGAGATACTCAGATTTATTTATTTATTTTTCTTTCTTTCTTTTTTGCATGTATCCTCCAGAGAATTATCACAAACTAGTTCCAAGTTAGGTGAATATTATCTCACCTCAACAATAGGGAAAGATCTTTGGGAAAGATAACTCAAAAATACTTTATTTGGAGTGCGATAGCAAGATAATGAAAAGTTTCAAAGTCCCTAATGCTGCTGTTATTGTTAGTTATTATTAGTCAATATAATTAACCAGTCAGAAAAGTTATATCAGAGATTCTTTCATTATCTATTTGGCTTTCTCTTCTGTAGAAGAGAAAAGTGGTATAGCAACAGTTGATTGCCTGTAGTTTTTTAAAGGAAACAGACTCTGGTCTGCATTATAGAGAATCATAAAACCTTAAAAGGGGAGGTGAAAGTAACTCTGTTGACTGACCTTGAGGGACTGAACAAGATCAAAGTGAGAGTACATCCACAGAGATACCATACAATCATTCTACCTCAGATATTTAGAAAGCTGAGATATTATTCACTTGTTAACTCTGTAGCCAATCTCTGATTTTGCACAACTGCTTCCCTTTTTCTTTCCCTGCCTATATATCAGAATCAAAAGAACAAATGCTGTTCCTTAAAGTTTCCAGTAGCACTGTGGACACTCTATTTAAAAACACTTATACACAGCCAGGCACTGCAATGCTATTTGGGACCGACTAATACCGTGATCCTATTTAAAACATATTACAAGAATCCTGTCTGCAAACTATGGGCAGCTACTGTGAGATGTATAGGCAGCTGCTCTCAATACCTCCATCTCAACATGTAATAGAAGAATGGTAATCCACTTTCAGTCAGATGTTGCACCAGTACTGCAGAGTTAGGGGGTCAACCTATTCTCCAAAGCACCTGAAGGCAGGACAAGAAGCAACAGATGGAAACTAATCAAGGACAGAACCAACCTAGAACTAAGGAGGAATTTCCTGACAGAACAAGTACTTGGTTGAACAACTTGCCTCCAGAAGCTGTGGGTGTTCCATCACTGGAGATTAGACAACCATTTGTCTGAAATGATAGTTTTCTATATGGGCATAGGGTTGGACTAGAAGAGTTTCAAGGTCCCTTCCAATTCTGTTAGAGTTGGAAGACCTTTTCAATTGGTGGCCACAGTGGGCAAATTTAGGCCATCAAAAATGCTCAAAAATGGTAGCCAATTGAGGCTTATACAATCACAATAGAAAAATGGCCTGATCAGGAAAAAAACATATTGACTAGAAAGCTAATAGGTAAAGCTATTTCCAGGGGTGGGATTCTACCAGTTCGCACTTTTTTGCTAGAACCAATTGTTAACTTTCTAAGCAGTTTGGAGAACTGGCTGTTAGAAGAAATTACTAGCCTAATCCTGTAAGGAAGGCAGGAAGGAAACATTCTGGTGTTACTTACAAAAACTGCCTCTCTGTTAACCGTTATTACATTCTTAGCAGGACTAAACTTCCTGTCTCAGGAACGTCACTGGAGTTTTTTTCCCCTCCTTTGCTGGTACTTTGCTTGTGTGGAGTGACCATTCAAAATTACAATGGCACTGAAAAAAGTGACTTATGACCATTTTTCACACTTACAACTGTTGCAGCATCCCCATTGTCATGAGAGGCCAGGCGAGGAGATGCGTGCCTCGATGTGAGTGATAGAGTTGGCCACACCCGGCCAATAACATGGCCACCAAGCCATGTCCATCCAGTCACATGACCACCAAGCCACGCCCACCACCTAAGCCACACCCACAGAACCGGTTGTTAAAAATTTGAATCCCACACCTGGTTATTTCCCGTCACATTCTCTATCCCCTTAGCATACACTTGAGTCTACTTTGGCACATTGTGAATTAAAAGTATTTAACTACTGTGACTCATCATTTTTACTTGATGAATATGGGGTATTATTGGAAAGGCATTCTGAGAAGAAAACCAATGATGCTACACCAAAGTTGGTTGTGGGTCCTAAGGTGTATATCCCTGCCTGAATTGATTGTGGTTGAATGTTTGGATATGAGAAGCTTATTAAAAGAATATTGGGAAACCACAAGTGGTTAAAATGAGGATATCAGATAGAAAGTTTCACAAAAATGATTACCTTTCCTCTAATCATTTGAGCTCTGAATGTAAGAGTAGATTGTCTCTTACCCAAGCTTTTGATGGCGATACAGCAAGCAATTTAACTATTTAATTATCAGATACAATTGTGCACTGAGCTGCAACTGCTTGAGCTTCTAGAACTTTTTAAAAAGATACTCCTCCCACGGCAAAATAAATAGAACATTAAGCCAAATAAAAAGCAAAACCATGCTGGCCTCTGAATAACAACATTTACTGCATAGCTGAAATACCTATCCAAACAGATAATTTCTTCTTCAAAGTTTTGGAAAATAGAGATTGCTTTTTTGCTACTCCATACTTCAGTAAAATCTTTGCATGTGTAAAAGACAGCTGGTTAAAAGGGCACAAACGTAAATCACCATTAAGGGCAGAAAAAGAGAATAGGTTTTCACTTTTTTCCCGCCGGTGTCTTTCTTTCGTAGGTTTGTCATATGCTGATATATACGGTATATACTTACTAACTTCAGTCTCTAGCCAGCCAAAAATAAACACAGCAGACCGTTTCCCATTATCAACAGATCTTAACTATCGAAACGATCCTTGTTGCCTTTTTTCTACCTTTCCTGTTTTCAGCAACCTGTTTTCACGAAAAAAATTTCCCCCGCAAAACCCAACAAATATCAACAACAAAGTAAAACTTTAAGTACTCAAGTTATATCCCAAAGCACAAGAATTCTTGCTTTTTAAAGCACCAATTCACCCCTTATTCACCCTTTTGTCTTACCTGCATGAACAGGTACAGCTTTCTTTCTACTCTCCTCCCACCTTTTCTAGTTTTCTTACCGCCTGATGGGAAATGTAGTTCCATAAATTCAGCGTCTTTCGGTCTCCTGCTGGTGAAATGAACCAGGCCCATTCAAACCTTGTTTTTTTTAAAGAAACATCACATAAAAGAAATGTTACCAGATTAGAAGTTTAACCGGGAAAAAAATCACTTCCTCATTTAAACTTTACTATGTCTGCAAAGGAAATGTTGCGTTATTGCATGTTTATTATGTGTATATCCTCAGGTGACACAAGGCAGAAAATACTACAAGCTGGCATGTCCTTACATATGAGTAAATCCTGCTGAATTGCATGGGGTTCCTTGTAAATAAATATACAAAGAACTGCATTACATAATAATATAGGAGCGTACATACTTTTGAAAGAGACTAAGCATAGAGGAGACAAAAGACCTGCTGCATTAATTTAATAATGGTAATTTTATTGTTAAGAAGCTTAACTTTCTATGTGATAATTTTGAATATATATTTGAAATTCTAAACGGAAATGGAGAAGCAAACTTCAAGTCAAATATCCTAAAAGTAAAATCTCAATGCCAACCTTTATTAGATACCAACCTGGATTAAATAATCCAGTTCAACTCTTTCTAAATACATTTATTAATTATAATAAAAATGTCAACAGGTGTATGGTATCTTTTCTAGCTAATAAATTTTATTAAAAGGCATAAACATGAACAACTGATGAAGTGAGCTGCAATTCATGAAAGCTTATGCTTTTAATAAAATGTGTGAGTTGTAAAAGATGCTCCCAGACTTTGGGTAGTTTTTATTTTTTGTTTGTTTTGTTTTGACTACCATAGAGTAACAGGATTATGCTCTTACATAATCCCAGATCTGCTTATAAGATCCCATAATATGTGATATCAATTATATGTGGATAGATATTGGTTTCAACGTAAGACTAGTGTATAGTATTGGCATTCACATAGTTGCAAATTCACATAGTTGCAAATAGTACATAAAGTTACCAATGTCAAATTTGAAATATTGAATTTATGCAAACCATTCTATATATTTTTTCCTTTAATGCAAAAATAAAGTTCTCCAGGCTTCTAAAAAGAGCCAACTATCAACAATTTTGTTCTAGTACAAGGGTGTTAAACTTGCATCATCATGGCATCATTACGTGACGTATCACAACTTTTCCTCTTTGCTAAACCGAGCATGGGCATAGCCAGCATGTGACACATCCAGCCCGCAGGCCACGAGTTTGATAGCCCTATTCTAGTAGCTCTGAGAAAATAATTGTTCAAACTTTGCAACAAAATCTGTTTATCTATTTCCATTTCTTCCACACACTTGAGGGTTTTTCTGTTATTATCAATATTTTATGCATTAAGGATATGGGCTCACAGCTATCCCATTTGTAATGTCTTGGTGTTTTAATCCCCTAAGTGACGTTACAAGCAGAACTTAAACAGGCATTCTTTTGCTATCTATTTCCTTCCTGTTCTGTAGCTGTTGAAAATACATGGGGAAAGTGCACTTTTAAAAGATAGCATGGTAAAACCAGGATCTTTTAAAAGTGCACTTTCCCCATGTATTTTCAACAGCTACAGAACAGGAAGGAAATAGATAGCAAAAGAATGCCTGTTTAAGTTCTGCTTGTAACGTCACTTAGGGGATTAAAACACCAAGACATTACAAATTTTAAATACATGTATGTCATACCCATAAGAGATGTAATTTGGCCATTAGAATTGTCTGATGGCAGGAGAAGCTATTCCCATTACTGCATCTCTTTGGCAGGAAAAGATATACCTGTGAAACTTCTGCCATTTTACCCCTTTTAGAAACATAGAATCTCCCACAACTCTCTGGAACTGAAAAAGTAATGAAGATATCCCCTCTATTGTGAGGCTTTTAATTATACAGATTAAAATTATCTCATACAAGTAGATTTCAGCTAATGGCAGGTAGGAATTGATAGCTATTTCCCAGTAATTATCTATTCAGTCATTATTCTTCTTTTCTTATTGGTAAAGACCTCAAGAATCTATAGCTTGCCTTTTCTCATTACACTACAGTATAGCTCTTACGAGAGCCAGTTTGGTGTTATAGTTACTAGTCTAGGCACTAGTCTAGAAAGGGGAGACCATGGGTTCTAGTCCTGCCTTAGGCAAAGTCATTCTAGGCGACCTTGGCCTAGTTATTCTTTCAGCCCTAGGAAGGCGGCGGCAATGGCAAACTGCTTCTGAAAACCTTGCCAAGAAAATTGTAGGAACTTGGCAAGGGAATGCACAGAGATCCTTTTAGAGCAGGGGTGTCAAACTTGATTTCATTGAGGGCCACATCAGTTTTTTTGACCTTGAGAGGCCAGGGTAGGCATGGCCAACTTGACGTCACTTATGTCAGGGGTGTCTGTGGTGGCCCTAATACTCTGTCAGTGAAAATGGGCTCCTGAGCTCCGTTTTCAGTTGCGATGGCCTCCTGCAACCCTTTGCCAGTGAAAATGGAGCCCGATACATACCCTCCCGAGCTCAGTTTTCACTGGCAGAGGCACCATGGGCCAACCCTTCATTGTTTCCGGGGTGGCCCCATGGGCTAGATCTAAGTACCTTCATGGGCCGGATCTGGCCTGTGGATTTTGAGTTTGACATCCCTGGTATAGGGCATGTATCAGGTTAGAAAGAATACACCTTAAATATTTTCAGAGTTCACACACACACACACAAATCCAAGAACCTCCAGATACAAAAAAGAATTGTGGTTTTAACTGGAAAACTGTCAATAAGAACAATATAGGGCAAAAATAGTTGACCCACATATGATAAGTCCTGATAAAAGGTATCTTACAGAACTGCCTTCGGCAGACATGGAGATGTAGTGATGTCTGAAATTAATTTTTGAAGGGTTTTTTGACACGCCTAAGTTCAAATGTGTCAGAGGTTAGTTTGGGAGGACAGGCTAATAATCTGGTGTAAAGTCAGTAGTGAAACTGAAGCCCAATTTATTTCTGTTTACTCTCGGCACATGTATGATTTAAATATGAATTACTTCCCAGTAAACTGAAACCTAGAGCCAGTTTGGTGAAGTGGTTAAGGCACCAGGCTAGAAATCAGGAAACGGTGAGTTCTCACATCTTGAAGTCATCTTGGGTCTAGATCTGTCTTAATGCATGGGCTGATGAGCACTTGCCCTTGAGGCCCACAAGCATACGGGCCCTATACTAATCTGTTCGTTAATCCTTCAATGCACCTTTTATCATATAAATACAGCAACATATTTATTACATTTTACTGCATTTTATTAATACTAACATGCATTAATAGAAATTAACACTGATTCAATTTTGTTAGAAGTGCCAATAAAATAAATATATGTTTAATTTTATCGACCATTTACATTTTTATTCCTGTGAGTTCTCGCAGGGCCCCAGTACACTGCTCTGCCCGGGGCGCATAATGCTGTTAAGACGGCCCTGCTTGGGCCAATGAATTCCTCTCTCTCAGCCATAGAAAAGAGGACGTGACAAACCACTCATGAAATCTTGTGGAGAAAATTAGGGGGACTCGAAGGAAGCCCAACACACATTGGAACCAGTACTCAGTCATCGCCGGAGTTGCAGTGCAACTCAGCGGATTGCAAGTCTGAAAACAGCCCGATCGTATTACGTTTCCTCAGAAGCAAAGAACCTATTGCTCGGTAGCGCTCCTCTAGAAATAAGCCGGCACAGCCTGCGTCGTATGGCCCCCCCACAACCAGTCGGTCGCGCCGGCGAAAACCACGAGCTCCCTTGCAGCAGGGATCCGGGACAGCACTAGTTCGGAGGTGCATTGAGAATTCCAGGGGACTGCAATTCCCAGAGTGCACCACGAAGAAAGGGAGACGAAACGAGGTGGAGGGGGGAAGGCGGGAGGGAGAAGTGGAGCGCGAGCTCGGAAGAGGCGGAGGTCATGTGACTTCCAGGAAGTTGCCTTGGAAATGCGGACAGGTGAGTGGTGTTTACGTGGAGGTTCTCTCTCTGTGTGTGTGGGGGGTGTAATTAAGGCGGTGGAATGGGGAGCGCGGGGTGGCTTTGTCGGCGTGGGATGAAGAGCGGTTATCCCGTGACAGATAGGGCGATCGGAGCGCGAGTGGGCGGCTGCCTCGCATCCTTGCTCGATACCGTGTTAACCGGGTTGGTTTGCAGCATGGGCATGCCAAGTCAGCTGCCATGCTGCCCTCCCGCTTTACTTTCAAGGATGGCCAGATTCCTCCGAGATTTGCCCGCTGATTCCGCGGCTTGCGCTTTCTGCTGTTGTCTGTGACCGCGGAGTCTTGGACGGCAACTTTCTGCCACGTAGCAGTTGAACTAGGGACATCTTCCCCGTCGTTGCAAAACCTTTATCAAGGGCTCACTGCATACCTTTCTTTCTTCCTTTTTCTTAAATGAGTGTGGGTCTGGGTATGCATACGTGATTTAAAACTTTGGGTTCGTTCTTTCTTTCTCTCTCTCTCTCTCTCTCTCTAGAAATACATTCATACATACACATATGCACACACACACACATATATATTAAAGAGTGGCTTAAAACCAACTCTTTTCATATTCTACATAAATGACCTCTGTGATCATATTAAGAGCAACTGCGTTCTCTTCGCTGATGATGTAAAGCTATTCATCACATCAGATAATACTGCTACCCTTCAAAAAGACCTTAACTATGTATCAGAATGATCAAACAAATGGCAACTTCAAATCTCAACAAATAAATGCTCTGTCCTACATACTGGCAAAAAAAATTAGAAAATAAAATACAGGCTGAATAGTCAAGACCTTGTTGATGATCCAAACTCTGTCAAGGATCTTGGAGTACTCATCTCTAATTATCTAAGTGCTAGAGCCCCCTGTAACTACATAGCCAAAAAGGCATGAAGAGTTGTTAACTTAATCTTATGTAGCTTTTTCTCTGGTAATATTACACTACTAACTAGAGCATTCAAAACATTTGCTAAACCAATACTCGAATACAGCTCATCAGTCTGGAACCCAAATTACGTATCTGACAGTTGAGAAAGTCCAGAAATATTTCACAAGAAGAGTTCTCCACTCCTCTACTCGTTGCAGAATACCTTATGCCATCAGACTTGAAATTCTAGACCTAGAAAACCTAGAACTACGCCGCCTTTGGTCCGATCTAAGTATAGTATATAAAATCATACATTGCAATGTCCTACCAGTCAATGAATACTTCGGCTTCAACCATAACAACACAAGAGCAAACAATAGATACAAACTAAAGGTTAACCGCACCAAACTTGATTGCAGGAAATATGACTTCAGCAACAGAGTGGTCAATGTCTGGAATCTACCTGACTCTGGTTTCTTCCCCAAACCCCAAAAACTTTAACCTTAGATTGTCTACTATTGACCTCACTCCTTTCCTAAGAGATCTGTAGGAGGTGTGCATAAGTGCACCAACATGCCTACCATCCCTGTCCTATTGTTTCTTTTATTTTTTTTATTTTATTTTTCTTATATGTATCCATGTATTCATAACTATGTTTTTACTTATACCTATTATCTTGTAAGCAATTGACAAACCAAAATAAATAAAATAAAAAATAAAGAAAAACCTTGGCACAAATATAAGATTTCCCTCCAAACTGACTTAACACAGTACACGAATGCCTTTTCCAAATGATCTGCATTTAAAATTGTAGCCAGGAATTTATTATTTATTTTATATTTCCTGTGGATGTAATCTTAATTTCATCATTTGCTGATGAACTAGAATGGACTTGTTTTTTCCTATGATTTTAGAGATCATTTGTTTATGTTTTATCGACATCTGGGTTAACAGTGCTTGAGGCAAAGTCAAAACTGCCTACCACAGCAAGTCATAATTGCAAATCCATATCAAGCCTAGATTTCAAATGTTTGTTTGGAAGAATCTTGAGGTTAGCTTTATTCTAATCCTAGCGGTAATGTAAAAATATGATATTCAAAGAGTGGAATGATTGTTAATGGGATTCATAAAGTAAATCCATTTACAAATCACACACTTCTCAAACTGGAAAATACCTTTCTGTCCTTTCTTGAGATTCCTTTGGGAATATGACTGAGATTTTCTGGAATTAAAAGTGTTTGTACCTGCCATATATTCAATCTGTTTAAGAGATTCTGATTATTTGTTCTCCGTTTTTTTCTCCTTGGACTATGGAATTGTACACTGCAGTAGAATGTATTGATCAATTTGATCAGGAATGTTGTACATAGTACAACAGATAATTATTGAGGGCTTTATATGCTGCAAAAATATAGTCCTCTCAGTAACTAGGCACAAAAATATCTCTATGATCAATGGTTTTTTGTTCCTTAATTGCATGGTACTTAATCAGAAAATGTCAGAAGTGATTGTATAATTGATGCTATCTGATGAAAATTCTCATTGTCCATGATTAAATTAATTCTAATGGTAGAGAGGGCAGTACAAAATACAGAACTTTGTGATAGAAGCTGCCATCCAAAATGTTAAGTTCAATTGAACATTAATGGTTTTCTTCCTCACTAATAAGACATGCCTTTATATATTTCTTGGCAAAGATTTGAAAATGATTTGCTATTCCTGTGTTTTTTTAAGAAACTTTCAGCCTTGGGATTTTGTGATATAGTCTTCAACCTGAGTATTAATCAGGCCATGCACCAATCATTAACTTACCATTTTGAGGTTCTCTAAGGTTGCCTCCACCCCCCCACCCCCCACCCCCCAATCTCATAAGATTATTGTCAAGGAAATATGTGGATCAGGGAGTTAGACTTGGAAATATATGCCATAGAAATATATGCTATTTTGAGATCCTGGAGGAAAGATTAATTTATTTATTTATTTAATTAAACTTTTATACCGCTCCCTCTCCCAAAAAGGGACTCGGGGCGGTGTACAGCCTACTAAAAACACATAATAAATACTCAATAAATACAATTAAAATAAATTAAACCAAATTGATCCGGCTGTCTAACCCAAAAATAGAGTTAAAAATTAAAAACTAATAAAACCCCGATTAAAATTAAGTTAAAAAACTAAAAATACAGTTACTGGGCCAGGCCAGCCTGTTGAAAAAATAGGGTTTTCACTGCGCGCCGGAAGGTCAGAATATCCGTCATAGCCCGTATCTCCGGGGGGAGATCATTCCAAAGGGAGGGGGCTCCCACAGAGAAAGCCCGAACCCTCGGGGCCGTCAACCGACAACGGCCGGGCGGCGGTACCCCGAGGAGGGCAACCCTGTGGGAGCGTACTGGGCGGCGGGAGGTTGATGATGGTAGCAGGCGGTCCCGTAAGTACCCAGGTCCCGAGCCATGGAGCACTTTAAATACTGT
Organism: Bungarus multicinctus; assembly: GCA_023653725.1. Lineage (NCBI taxonomy): Eukaryota > Metazoa > Chordata > Lepidosauria > Squamata > Elapidae > Bungarus > Bungarus multicinctus. Next base: position 61,823,484 of record CM042848.1, on the reverse strand, counting down.
CAGTACCACCTTGAATCGAATCCGGAAGGCTACAGGAAGCCAGTGCAGCCTGCGGAGAAGCGGTGTAACGTGGGAGCTCCGAGGAGCACCCACGATCACCCGCGCGGCTGCATTCTGGACCAGCTGCAGCCTCCGGAGACTCTTCAAGGGGAGCCCCATGTAGAGAGCATTGCAATAATCCAGGCGGGAGATGACAAGGGCGGAAGTGACTGTGCGAAGTGCGCCCAGAAAGGGCCGCAACTGGTAAATCAGACGAATCTGATAGAAAGCCCCCCTGGCGACGGCTGCAATATGTTCTTCTAAAGACAGCCGTACGTCCAGGAGGACACCCAAGTTGCGCGCCCTTTCCACGGGGGTCAAGACCTCTCCCCCCACGGCCAGCGAAGGAACCAGCTGGCTGTATCTGGGCGCAGGAAACCACAGCCACTCGGTTTTGGTCGGGTTGAGACGAAGCCTGTTACGACCCATCCAACTCCGTACGGCCTCCAGGCATCGGGACATCACTTCGACGGCTTCGTTGGGGTGGCCCGGGGTGGAGATGTACAGCTGAGTATCGTCAGCGTACTGATGGAACTCCACCCCGAAGCCACGGATGACCTCACCCAGCGGCTTTACATAAATGTTAAACAGCAGGGGCGAGAGCACCGACCCCTGAGGCACCCCACATCGTAGGGGCCTCGGGGCCGATCTCTGCCCCCCCGTCAACACAAATTGCGAGCGGTCGGAGAGGAAGGAGGCGAACCACCGCAACACGGTGCCTCCCACCCCCAACCCCTCCAACCGCTGCAATAGGATACTGTGGTCGACAGTATCAAAAGCCGCTGAGAGATCTAACAGGACCAGGACAGAGGAACAACCCCTGTCCCGGGCCCTCCAGAGGTCATCCACCAACGCGACCAACGCCGTCTCCGTGCTGTGCCCGGGCCTGAAGCCCGATTGGAGGGGGTCAAGATAACTCGCTTCATCCAGGTACTGCGGGAACTGACGTGCCACCACACTCTCAACAACCTTCGCAACAAAGCGAAGGTTGGAGACAGGACGATAGTTAGATAACAATGCTGGGTCCAGGGACGGTTTCTTGAGGAGGGGCCGCACCACCGCCTCTTTCAAGGCGGCAGGTAACAGCCCCTCTCTCAAGGAAGCGTTTATAATACCCTGGAACCAGCCTCGTGTCACCTCCCGAGTGGCCAAGACCAGCCAGGAGGGGCACGGGTCCAGCAAACAGGTGGTGGCATTCAGTCTCCCCAGTATCCTGTCCACGTCCTCCACAGTAACAGGATCGAACTCAACCCAATTGACCGCACCGATATCCACCCCCGCCCCCCCGCCCGGAGATGCCCAGTCGGAGTCCAGCTCGTCCCCGGATCTGAGCGATTATTAAGATCTAATAATAATTTCATGTACGCAAAGCCCCAACATACATAATGTCAACTATCTTTACAAGCATAAGGTACAATGTGGCTTTCTTTTCTTTTTAAAGATGGGATGGGACATGCTGAAGGAATACTGATTTGTTACGATACCAGATACATTCCTTGAATTGCATTCTTCCTTGATTACATTACATTATCTTCTCTGTAGAATTCTAAAAGAAAGATGGCAAATGTAACACAGTCCTTATTTAGCAATCACCTTGTTTGGTGACTTTTTGCAGTTAAAACAGTGATGAAAACATTACAAATACTATAAAAGTAACTTTATGACCAATCTCTGCATACATGAACTTTGCAGGTCTGTAAAGCAAAGGAAAGCTGAAATAAGCGCATAGACAGTTTTACTTAGCGCAACTGCTGCACTTAACAATTGAATTGAGGGTCCTAATTGTTGATAAAGGAAAATTGCATGTATGTCGATGAGAATTTAAAACTTCCTTTTCAGGGAGTAGAGATTGGATCATTTTCTAATGCCAAATGTAGGAAGAATTGCCACCAGGGATTGCCACTTCTCGGTTCATTATGCACATGTGAATTCGTATCCTTGGAAGGTGAGTTTGTACTGAAGATTTCCATCATGTGACAACAGTTTTGCTATCCTGATTGAGAAGTGCATAGATTTTATATTCATAAACAACTGAAATTTACAAATTAAAGTATGCATATAAGAGGACCCCTCTATCTGTAGACTGCTACTTATCTTTTATCTTATCTTTCGACTTAGCAGTTAATTTTCTTTGCCCCTTCCCACTCCTGGTTCCTAAGAAAATTGGCCAGATAAAGGATAGATAAGATAAGTACTGATAAACCATAGGAAGAATAGTAGTCAGCATATTGCCATTCCTTAGCTGTTTATCTACTCTTACCCCCAGAGTATTTTGCAAGTCCTAGCAAACCCTTCAGAGTTCTCCAATAGTGAATTCCTGACTTAGAAATAATCAGGTTTCATACAGTTACTGAAACCTGTAACAAGAGACACATATACTGTAACCTGGTACATAGCAGTATGCTCTAATTAATGTGCTATGCTTGAAGAATTGAACAGCTAGCAGCTAAGTGCTTCTTTAATTTTAATGACCAACTGAGTGAATATTGTAAAATTGAGAGGGAGGCCCATCTTTTTATATCATGGACCACAACCTACCGATGATGCAAAATTAGCATGAAGTACACAAGGGGAAAGGCCATTGATTCCTTCTAGAACATAGACATCATATGAGAAAGTTCCACGTTCAATCACTGCATGTTCAGGAAAGGCTTTTGGAGGTATGACAGTCAGGATAAGACTAAGCAAGAAGACCTGAGCAACCTATAATCTATAAGTAGGGTGTATGTGATCTCTAGAGACAGCAGGGCTGAGAATATGGGATTCTTCAATTTAGGGAGATTAAAGTCTCCTGCATGTTGCCCCTTAGAGGTGTTTAATTTCCACCCACCCCACAAAAACTTAAAAGGGAACAAGCTACCTTTGTTTAAGAACTTTTAAGTTGTTGTAAGAATTTGGCATTTTAAATCCCACCAAAAAGATAAGAGGTAAGCAGGTATAACATTTTATAGGGGATCGTGTATGTTTGATAGTCAACATTTGCAAAATCATGTCAATATTTTTATGAGTTTCAATCTAATATTAGAAATAGTAAAACAAACCAAAACCATATAAGTTAATGTACCAATTTCCCAAATGAATCTCCAGTAATACAGACATCTAACCATTCCTTATTAAAATTCCTTCTGATATGTCAGGAAATGTGAAACATTAATTTCCCTTTCACATTAATGTGAAACATTAATTAATTTTATTTGATATTTCAAATAGATTACATGGATGTGTTTGAATACATTTGCTTAAAATTAGGACTTAAAATTTTTGTGCTTTGCTGTTGCTGCTTTTGTTTCAAAATTCATTCACTTCCAAGATGGCGACCGGAAGCTCCGCTTGTGGGGAGCTCCGCCGGGCGTCAGCTATCTCCAGCTGAGCCTGCCTCCCCCCTCGGTCCCCATGTATGGTAGGAGTACCGAGGGGTGGGGGGAGGGGATTTGGCGGGGCTGGGGGGGATACGTTGGGGGTGATGGACGAGCCACCGGGAAGCCGCCCGGGCTACCCGGATAGTTCCCTCGGGCGGCGGTGGCGGTCTTGCTGCGGCCACGGCCGCCGCGGTTGTCGTGGTGGCGGCTGCCGGGACTACCGGGACTGCCCCATGGTCGGGGGCTCTTCAGAGGAGACCTCGCTGTGGTCGTTTTGCGGCTGGAGGCCCCGCCGCGACCCCGGACCCCATCTCATCTGGCTCTGCCGTGGCCAGGGGTGGCTCCGTGGCGGCCAGTGGTGGCAGGCGGCGCCGCGGTGGCTGTGGGGGGCAGAGGCAGTGCCGGCGCCGGAGGGTTTGTTGTGGCCTCCGCGATTGCCACGGCCACTTTGTGGACAAGGGCCTTGTGGACTCGCTCCCTCTGGGACTGCTCCGTGGATGACCGTGACCCCGGCGATCTGGGTATGGACAGCCAGCTTTTAACCATCATAGCCGCGGCGGGAGGTGTTGGGTGGGTGGTGGGCGGCGCCCGTGGTTGCTGCGGGCGCCCCGCAATGGGTCACCCTGTGGCTGGTAGTTCTGCTACAGCCTCATGCTTTGTTTCCAACTGCCCTGCTTCCATCTGCTGCTCCAAGGACTTGGACAATCTTGTTCTGGTCTCCGTGGCTGTTATAGATGGTGGTCACCCGGTCGTGGAGGATGTCGCTCCCATAGTATATGGGGGAGGCCCCTCTGGCATGGCAACCCCACCAGCAACCGTGGAGACAGCGTCTGCACCGATTGGGAGACCTTTGCGGCCTCAGAGGTGACGTGGACGGCGGAGCAGACAACGGCACCGAGGATGCCAATGGCAGTGGCGACAGCGGTGCTGGCCTGCCCGAATGACGCCGGTGGTTTTGACGGAGATGGCCCCAGGGACGGAGACGGCGGCCCCGATAACGTTGGCGATGGTGGCTATGCGGCCCCGATGACGTCGGTGGGGGTCTGGTCCGGGGTTGGCTTGCGGCATGAAGACGGTGGTCCTTGACCCAGCGGTGACGGTGGCTAAAAGACCAATTAGCTATTCTTCGGCGGACTTATGGGCTCTGGGGAGAGTCCCCCGCTCCCTGAAGTGGCCCTCCAGTCTATCAACAGCCTACCTCAAGGACGGTTCCTGGGATCCAGAGAGGTGGCACGGCCATCAGAAAATAAGTTGTAGGGGGGGGTTAAACTTTTTCAATTGTTATTTAGAGTTTTATCGGGGTTGGGGAGGGTGACTAGGAGGGGGTTGGGGGATAGGGAATTATTGGGGTTAGGGAGGAGACTCGAACTGGGTTTGGAGGATAACCTGGGGGGGGTTAGGAGTTAGCCAGGCTGGCGTGCACGTCTGGGAGGGCCCAGAGGGTCGTGAGTTGTGGGGGCGGCTAGAGTTTGGACAGCCAGGTGTGAGTTCCATCGGCACCGTAAGTGGGAGGGGCAGATATGACGGGGGTAGAGGGCCATATCAGGTTAGGGGATCGCGTACCCGCTGTCTCCAAGAGGTAGCATGCTCCGACCCTCCTGACCCGTCTTGCAGGCCTGGTTGTGCAGAGTCTCAGGCCCTGAGTACCCGGTTGATGTTGTGTAATGCCAGGTAAGTTGTTAATAAGGCCCCCCTGATTCACAACCTTATCCAGGAGGAAGGCGTGGACCTGGCTGGTGTCACTGAAACCTGGTTGGGCCCAGAGGGTGGTGTTCCTCTGGTAGAGATGTGCCCACCAGGTTTCCAAGCATTTCATCGACCAAGGTCTCAGGGAAGGGGTGGTGAGGTGGCAGCGATTATTAGAGAAGTTCTTTCTCCTAGGGAGGCCACTGTACCTCAGGCGGCTGTTTGTGAGTCGCTCTTTGTGAAGTGGGGCCAGGAGGTTCAGATGGGCCTTTTGATAACGTACCTGGCTCCCTGCCATGTATCATTGGCCCTGCCCGGGCTCCTCGAGGTGATAGCCAGGCTGGCGGTTGAGACCCCTAGGCTTTTAGTCATGGGGGATTTCAACCTGCCTTCGCTCGGGGAAACTTCTGGGTGGCTCGGGAGTTCCTGGCTTCCATGACGGCCATGGACTTGACCCAATTAGTTTCTGGCCCCACTCACACGGGGACACACACACTGGACTTGATTTTTGCCTCTGGTCAGTGGTTGAATGATCGTTCTGGGGATCTAGTCATACAGCCCTTGTCATGGTCCGATCATTCTCTTCTTAGACTTGACTTCTGTGCCGCCACCCTCCATCGCAGGGAGGCGGAACCGAGGAGATGGTTCCGCCCCAGGCACCTGATGGATCCTGAACAGTTCCAGATGGAGCTTGGGCCCTTTCCTGAAACTCTGGCTCATAACTCGGCCGAAGACTTGGTGGCCACCTGGGATAGGTTGTCCGCTGAGGCTCTGGACTGAGTTGTGCCTTTGCGACCTCTGACTCGGCACAGATCCCGTTTAGCTCCGTGGTTTACGGAGGAGCTGAGGGAGATGAAGTGTCGGAAAGGACGTCTGGAGGGCGTCTGGAGGACCAGTCACGCCGAATCTGACCGGACATAGGTGAGGTCCTATATTAGGACTTACCTAGTGGCGATAGAGGGGGTGAAACGCTCGCACTTCCCCGCCCTTATTGCATCGGCAGAAAATCAGCCTGCCACTCTGTTTAGAGTAAGCTGCTCTCTGCTTGAGACGAGAGCGCAGGAGGACCTCTTGCAGGGTAGGGTAGAAGAGTTTTCCTGATTTCTGCATGATAAAATCACTCAGATTCGGGGTGGGCTGGACTCCAGTTGGGTGGTCCCGGGGGAGGTGTCTGGGGCAAGTCTTGAGATGGTTATCTGGGAGGAGTTCGATCCTGTGACCACCGAGGGTGTGAACAGATTGCTGGGGAGGCCGAATGCCACCACATGTGGACCCGTGCCCTTCCTGACTGGTTTCTCCCTCCAGGGAGGTGACACGAGGCTGGCTCCAGGGGATTGTCAACGCTTCGTTGGCAGAGGGGGCACTCCCTACCACCCTGAAAATGGCGGTGGTGCGACCCCTCCTCAAGAAGCCTTCCCTGGACCTGGCTCTTTTAAATAACTATCGTCCTGTCTCCAACCTCCCCTTTATGGCAAAGGTTGTTGAGAGTGTGGTGGCGTGTCAGCTCCCTCAGTATCTGGAGGAAGCAATCTATCTAGATCCGTTCCAATCGGGCTTCAGGCCCAGATACAGCACTGAAACAGCATTGGTCACGTTGGTTGATGATCTCTGGAGGGCCCGTGACAGAGGTTATTCCTCTGTCCTGGTCCTATCAGATCTGTCAGTGGCTTTTGATACTATCGATCATAGTATCCTATTGCGGCGGTTGGAGGGGTTGGGAATTGGAGGCACCGTTTTGCGGTGGTTCTCCTTCCTCTCGGACCGCTCATAATTTGTGTTGATGGGGGGGAGAGGTCCACCCCTAGGCCCCTCGTTTGTGGGGTGCCTCAGGGGTCGGTCCTCTCCCCTCTTCTGTTCAACATTTATTTGAAGCCGCTGGGAGAGATCATCCGTGGTTTTGGGGTGAAATGTCATCTTTATGCTGATGACACTCAGCTTTACATCTCCATCCCAAACCACCCCAACGATGCTGTGGAGGTTATGTCCCGTTGCCTGGAGGCTGTGCGGAACTGGATGGGCGGGAACAGGCTTCAACTCAACCCTTCCAAGACTGAGTGGCTGTGGTTTTCGGTGGCCCGATATAGTCAGCTGACTCCGTCGCTGGCTATTGGGGATGAGATCCTGACCCTCACAGAAAGGGCTCGCAATCTTGGTGTCCTCCTAATGTACGGCTGTCTTTGGAAGATCATATCACGGCCGTCTCCAGGGAGGCTTTTTATCAGGTTTGCCTGATACGCCAGATGCGGCCCTTTCTTGATCGGGATGCCTTACGCAGAGTCACCCACGCCCTGGTCACCTCCCGCCTGGACTACTGTAACGCCCTCTACATGGGGCTCCAACTGGTCAAAATGCGGCCGCGCGGGTGGTTATGGGGGCGTTGAGATACTCCCATGTGACGCCTCTACTGCGCGAGCTGCATTGGTTGCCGGTAGCCTTCCGGTTTCGCTTTAAAGTATTGGTTTGGGCCTTTAAAGCACTCCGTGGCATCGGACCAGGATATTTACAAGACCGCATTCTGCCAGTAGTCTCCCACCGACCGGTGCGCTCCCACAGAGAGGGTCTCCTTCGGGTCCCGACGGCATCTATGTGCCGCCTGGTGACCCCGAGGAATAGGGCCTTCTCTGTGGGGGCACCCACCCTTTGGAATGGGCTCCCCCCGGGGCTACGAACAACCACTGACCTGAGGGCGTTCAGACGTGATCTGAAAACCTGGCTCTTTGAGCAGGCCGGCCTGGGCTGACTTCAAATGGGATTTTAAATGAGGTTTTAGAACTGATTTTGGCTGGGGTATGGTAATTTTAGCTCATTCTTAATTGGGGGTTTTAACTTTTTTAAATGGCAGCCTCATAATTTAATCTCTTTTAATCTTGTAATTTATAATTTATAATATATTTTAGTTGGCTGTTCACCGCTCTGAGTCCTTCGGGAGAAGGGTGGTATACAAAACTATTTAATAAATAAAATAAATAAATAAAATTTGTTGATCTTATTTTGCTTTTATTTTATTTTTAAAAGGTGAAGAGAAATGACATAATTTACATTCCAGCCTTTGGGGGCAAAGAAAACTGAGGGAAGAAATTGGAGAAACCTGAAAGGGAGCTATGCCTATTACTCAGAGGAGGCAGTCTACCAACAAAAGCCTTGTGTCACAGTTCACACATCATCATGTTGCTGTGTTCCTCCTCACTTTCTTCAGGTAGGTGATTGTAGCTGAACCTGCATGGACTCATCTGAATTCTTGAGCGACATGGATGAAAATAGAACATTAAAAGTTTCCTTTTATATGGTACAATCAATATGTTGATGCAGAACAAATGTTACATACAAGATTCTCATCAACTATAGTTGTATCTCACCCATTTTTTAATTCCTGAAAGATAAGTCTACCACCAATTATAACCATCTAGTTGATGAGGAAAACAGAATGTTGTATTTAGATAGGTATTTGGTCTGATACCTGAGGCCCTTTGTGAATGTCCACCATATCATGGTATCCATTAGTCCCAATAGCATAGCTAATGTATATGATATTACAGTGTTTCTGGCATGGGCTACATTAATAAGGTAGGCCAGAGATCTCCCAACTTGACAAATTTAAGACTTGTGGACTTCAGCTTCCAGAATTCTCCAGCCAGCATAGCCTTCTGGAGAATTCTAGGAATTCTCCAGAAGGCTAGGAATTCTGGCTGGAGAATTCTAGGAATTGAAGTCCACAAGTCTTAAAGTTGCCAAATTTGAGGACCCCTGAGGTAGGCAGTGCTATTCAGCAGAGACCATAAAGAAGAAAATTCACAATGCACTATGATTAGAATACTGTATTAGATTAGAATACTTTATTGAACAAGGGTGATTGGACACACAAGGAATTTGTCTCCGGTACATAAGATCTCAGTGTACCTACAAATAACAAAGTAATATAATCATAAGATATCAGTAGAAGATAGTAGGATAAAATGAGAAGGATAATAGTAATATAGCCCTATTACATGGGTAAAAATATATTTAGACATAAGACAGTACTGTACTAAATTCTTCTTTTTAAAATTCCTAGCTACTCTCTTCTCCATGCTTCCCGAAAGACCTTTAGCAACGTCAAGGTCAGCATCTCCAGCCAATGGACCCCCTCTTGCTTTAATGACTCTGCCTTCATTCTTCAACCATACGAGGTAAGGATGTTTACATTTACTGATTTTTTTAAAGCCCTGGTCAAGTTAGCATCTCCCCAGAGGGTTGGCCTACAGAACAAGCAAGCCAACAGAATTTGCTGAGGAAAATCAAGGAAGGAAGACTTCTTTAAATTGTTTCTTCTTCATCAAAGTAACACAGAGGTAAAAGGAACTGGCCTTAGAGTGTGGAAGAGTATTTGGAGATGGCAAGAATTATCTTTGCTATCTGTGCAGGCTATCTTGGACATGAAGAGGCAGAGGCTAAACCTCTCTTTAGGAAAGAAGAGAAATCTTAAATTAGGCATCAAGAAGTGACATGATAGAGGCATGTAATATGATATGAAACCCTAATGTTATGAAGAACTCTTATACTCTTTTATACTCTGGAGCTTCAGAATAGATTCCAGAATTTTGCTATTGAGATGTTTGGAGATCCCTAAAGAGCAGCTACCACAAGTCTCAAGGATGAGGAGGATTCTATAGGCTTTGCAGAGGGGAGGATTCCTGCCTCTGCATTGAAGAAATACAACGAGGAGTAATGAGAATTAGTCATTGTTTACTGAGGACTCAATTAACAAATGTCTCACTTAGCAACAGAAATTCTGGGCTCAGTTGTGGTCATAAGTTGAGGACTACCTGTACTGCATAATTTGAATAAAGCCTAGTATGTAGCTTATTTAGAGTCACCATTGTTGTTTGTGTATTTATTAAATTTCTATACTGCCTATCCCACCTAAGTGACTCTGAGTGGTTTACAACATTAAAAAGCATACAAATGCATGAAGAAAAGCGTAGCTTAAAATCAAGTTGTGAAAATAAATCAGATTAAAATTCAAAGGCTAGGAGTTTATTCTCATATTCTTCACAATACATTCCACTTTATGACTAGTATTTTGTACTGTTTTAAAAGGGGATTAAAAAAAACTCCTCGTGTACAGGACCATATAATTGCCTACCTATCCTTGTGCTTGCATGATTTTAGAGGGTTTCAATGAATTTTGTCATTTTGAGCTTCTGGCAAGAAAAATCCAAATTATCCCCTAGTATTTTGTAGAATTTAGCGAAGGCAAGACACTTTGATAAATTCTTCAGTTGGACAAGCTAGGAGCGCCACAACATTCAGTCAGAATTGTGGTAGTCTGCTGTATTTCTTCATTGATGTGTAGTTGTGGGGTTTAGAAGAAGGGTTTGCTAGAAAGAAAAGACATTCCCTTCCAGATCTATGATGTAGAAAGAAAAGAGGATGGCCTTGATGGAGAGAGAGAGGAAATTTTATTAATATAATAACAAGGAGAGAAACGTTGCTTAAGCCCAAACAATGAAGGAGGAATGCAAAAAAAACAGGTAGATCCCTCTTTAATTTATATTAGGAAGTGGTAAACCAGTGTTTTTCAACCTTGGCCACTTGAAGATAGGTGGGCTTCAACCCCCAGAATTCCCCAGCCAGCATTCAGGGAGTTGAATTTCCCTCTCCCTTCCTGCTACATCTTCATGTGGCCAAGGTTGAGAAACATTGAGTTAAGTAGGCTTATATGATTCGTTTATCTTATCTTAAAGTGGAGTTTGTTTCTTGGTCTGATCTATATTCTAGACACGTGGCACCTGCAAGTAGATATTACATTGGCTCCAGGGAATAGAAATCAAAAGCAGGAGAAAGTATCTGTGGTCTTTTTATCTGGGACTTGTAGGGATTAGGCATCAAGAAGTGACATGATAGATTAATGACTTTCCAGGAGCTGGAAAGTCATTAATTCTCTTTCTTACATCTCTAATGTGGAGAACTGGCTTTCGAGATCCAGTCTCGTTAGACCGGTATCATGCTGGGTTTTATATATATATATATATATGTGTGTGTGTCTCCATTAAATATTTACTCAGGATTGGTGCTGGATAGCTTCAGCAAACCAGGGGAAAGACAATTGTGCGATGTCTTCTTTTTCTAGCGATATGCTTTCTAGGAGTATTCTTTACTCTGTAAACACTGGCGTTTTCCATTAACAAGAAGTAGCAGGGCAAGCTGCTATGCTCCCTGATTAAGAGGTGGTCCTATGAGAATTAAAGGAAGCATCTATGATACTGCACTGTAGATTAGATATTCCAGTTTCACTGTTTTCAGGCTTGCTTCTTTTCACTTTGCAAGATAGCCTGACTCATTCATGAGAAATGGTCAAGTTCCGGTGAAGTTCTGTCTAGCAAAGTAGTTAACAAGTACTAGATAAGTAGTTATCTTTACTTGGATACAACTGAAATAACGGAAAGAAACCCAGACAGACGTAGTTCTTACCGAAAGAACTTCTCTGTCTCAGAAACTGGAAATCTTTCTTTTTTGGTAGAAGTGAAACTACCGTAGAGAAGGACCTTTTTAAATTCTGTTTTACTAGAAATTACTGTGAATATGATGAGTCAGGATTGCTGTGTTTCTGTGTGTCTTAAATAGCTTGAGTGGGATGATAAAATTAACCCTTCATCTCCTAGCCTTTAGTGTGATAATTTGGATTACATGGCTTCAGAAATAACCATGGCTGGAATCTAAGGACTAAAGACATTAAGTGGGGCATTGTTTAATATTTATGGGGCTATGTTGTATTAGCTACATATTTGCCATCTCGTTTTATAGTATTCTGACTTTTCTTCGTAGCTTTGGAACAGCAGTCATCTATTTCCTAATGCTGAAGAAGCTACATTATTTCTTGGAACATTGGATACCATCTTCCTGTTTTCTTATGCTGTGGTGAGCAAATTCTCCTTCTTTGAACAGTTCTTGAATTTTGAAGAAAGAGGAAGATTAAATCCATCAGATTCAATATAACGTATAATTTTATAGGACAACTTGATGTAGATTAGCATCGATCTATGCAGCTCAGTATCATCTACCAAGCTCTCCAGGTGTTTTTCCATCCATCACCTTTCACTATTAGACACACTGGCTAGAATTTATGGCAGCTGGACTTCAGCCTAGAAGATTTTGCATTGCTAGAATTGATGGGAGCTGGATTACAGGGCTCTCTTAAGTATAATTACAGGCCTCTCTTAAGCCTTTCTTAGCTTTACAAAGAAATAATTGAAAATGGGATCTTTCGCATGCTTCACCACTGAGCAAAGATTCCATGCCAACTTTATTGGAAAGCTGGCATAGTTATTGTCATAAAAGAAGGCAAATATGTGTGTCCCAGGATAGATAATGTTGCAGGATCCAATTTGGGTCATCACTGGGACCAGAGGTTTAGTATTCTGAGCTTTTGGAATCATGCTGGATCCCATTCTCAGAGAACGTCTCTCTCTCACATTCTGGTGAGAGAGGAGTTCCCTGACCGACTCATATTGGATCCTGGTATATTTATTGTTTCTTATTAGCTCATGGTGTTTCATCATAGGTTGCTCAATAAACTGCAACAGATTAGCTTTGTGTAACACATTGAACTACAAAACAGGGCTCATGCAGTTGTTAGGTTTCCATCACACAATATGCCAGAACCAAAGAAACCATTTTATAGCATACTACTATATGTGAATCCAGCCAAAATCTAGTTAATATTGCATAGTCTTTGAGTATAACAAAATGGTACAGTATTGATTTCTTATGCTGTGCTAAAAACAAACAAACACAGACATGAAAAGAGAGCAGCAATCTCTAGGCTGCCTGCAGCAGCCTTTCCTGATCCATTCCTTCTAGATGAGCTTATTTATTTGCTGGTTTATATCCCCCTTTTTATTCAGGAAGTATACCCAGTGCTCTTTCCTCCTATTGTTCCCACAATAACAATCCCAGTGAGTTTTCACAACAGAATATGGATCTGAAGTTGTCTCACTTGTTCAGTCCAGCAACTTAACCACACACCAAATTGGTTACAACCATTTGCTGTCAGGAGGACAGACTCCTATTTTGGATAGGTATCCGTTTTGAAAAATCTATCGTAATCTACAGGAACAGTAATTTTTGAGTTCTCTCATTACCTTATATAAATATCTTAATGCATCTTTCAAGCGGGCAAAATCATATATTGCTTCATTCCCCCCCTCCCCCCGGCTGCCAAACATTTTACAGTAGTGAGGTATTTTCCATTTTTTTGTGCCGGTGATCATGTTCTCAGAACATATGAAATGTGAAAAGTTGTTCCTTCAGCATTTTTTTCCCTTGCTGCTATTTTCCTCAGATTTAGCATCATTCTCTCAGAGATGACAGGATCTGTGTCGTTCCAATAGCAATAGCATTTAGTCTTATATACCCACTTCACAATGCCTCTAAGTGGTTTACAGAGTGCATATTGCCCCCCCCCCCCCCCCAACAATCTGGGCCCTCATTTTACCAACCTTGGAAGGATGGAAAGCTGAGTCAACCTCAGAATCGAACTGCAAAGCTGCAGGCAGCTGGCAGGCAGCAGAAGTAGCCTGCAGTACTGCATTCTGACACTGGCTCAGTGAAAGGCAAGATATTGCATAGTTTAGTTATTAATTTTACAGGGCTTGAAATCAGCGTCATCTGAATTGTACAACTTTATGACAAATACGACCTTAAAAAGAATAATAGTTTTATTGACTATCACAACTTTCTTCAGCTGATTCTTACTGAATAACAATTTTTATTATTATTATTTCAGGGCCTCTTTGTTAGTGGTATTATTGGGGATCGTTTGAACATGCGCTGGGTTCTGGCATTTGGGATGTGCTCCTCTGCCTTAGTGGTAAGTTGGAAAATCAAAGTTGGGAAAGTAGGCTGTCCTGGGTAGTAACAGTTTCCTCAGAAATCACTTCTAAGTAAATGAAGATATTACGTTCAAGAAACTCAGTAGGATCTTCAGCTTTATAAAATAATCCATGGACTGAACATTTTGATGTATCAGTGCTGGAGATTGCATTTCATAGCTGAATGATTCATTCATTTGATAAAATATTCTTGAGATTTCAGCTTGTTAAAATATTTTTGAGAGCAAAAACAGGAAATGGACTAGGATACTTGTTGCTGAAACCATTTTATTGCAAATTATAGTTGTTATTGTATGGGGTAATTTTTTTTAAAATTAATAAAGTGCAAGTTCTGTACACTGAAGCTTGTGCTTGGAAAAATGCAGTTTTCTGTTTGGTAACAGACATAGGAAAAAATTACTAAAATAATTTTTCTTGCTGTAGTAGTTAGAGATATTATTTTTAAATGCCTAGATTATTAGTGAGAACTATGTGAGCGAAATTCCTTCTTTCTTTTAAGCCAGGCCTTATTTAAATTATGGATGATTTTCCCTTCTGCCTTACATTCTCAGAATGCATTTGGCTGCTATCCCCAGAATTGTGATTAGCTATTTCCTGTAATGAGCTAAAATAATTTCAAGGTATCCAGAGAGATCTTAACTTGTAGTCTATAAGTAATATAGAGCATGGCTAGAAAGTGTTATGGATTTATTTGCCAGACTAATTTGTGGTCAACACTACATTTTCTTGTTGTTGTTGTTGTTTCTTTTTAGGTGTTTGTGTTTGGCACTGTCACCGAATGGCTGCATTTCTACAACAAGTGGTTCTACTGCTGCCTGTGGATTGTGAATGGCTTGCTGCAGTCCACAGGCTGGCCCTGTGTGGTAGCTGTCATGGGAAACTGGTTTGGCAAAGCTGGGTATGCGAAAGTTGGTTTTCTCCCTTGCACATATTTTTTTAGTGGCTTTCCTCTCCTTTGTGTGGTTGTTGTGCAAGGTTCCTCTTCCTGTTAAACATGTGTTGCCTGTGTGTCCACATTGTTTTTTTTACTGAACACACTGGTCCTGGCCATTAGATTGATCATGGTTGGTTGGGCTGCATTCCTGCCAATAAATTGTACTTTATCCTATTTATAAGGACAAAGGCTGGTTGTCTACTTTTAGAAAAAAAGCAGCAATATCTATATGATAGTATGATATCAAATATCATACTATTAAGAATTTAAAGGATTATAACAGAAGTATGTCTTGCATGCTGATGTGATAAATATGCAAGATAATATATCTATGAATATGTGTGAGGATCTTTCCTTGGAAGTTGTGGGAGCGCCATCACTTGAGACTTTCAAGCAGAGATTGGACTGCCATTTGTCAGAAATGGTGTAGGGTCTCCTGCTTGGGCGGGGGGTTGGACTAGATGACCTACAAAGTCCCTTCCAACTCTGATTATCTGTTATCTTATGTCAGGGGACAAGCTATTCCTTAGGAGAGGAACTGCCACTGAGAAGGTTAACGAGCCCACTCTCCTCGGACTCTGTTAGATAATGCCCCTCTGGCCAGCTGGGCAGAATGGAAGGAATTCATATGAGAAAGGTGGTATCTTCGATGCTCAGGCTCGGAACCATTTCGGATTTTAAAAGTATCAGCCAGCATTTTGAATTACATTCAGAAACACTCAAACACCTCTTGCAGAAGTGATACAACTTGGCAGTACGAAAGCTGGCCATTGAACATGAGGATTGCTATTCCAGTTGAAGTTTCTGAATGATCTGGATGGGTGAATGTGAATGTGACTGGGAGATAACAGGAGCCTGAACAACCACCCATAGAGCCTGCTGTTCCAGAATGTTTAGAAGTAACTACCTGAAGTGCAATTAAACCGCCATTCGTCTTTTAACTGCCTTGTTCAAATTGTTAAAAGGGACTAACTGCTTTAGAATTTTTTTTTTTGCCTGACTCCAAGTTATTACCCAACTTAATTTTGTTTTTTAATTTCACATTCAGGAGAGGATTTGTTTTTGGACTCTGGAGTGCCTGTGCATCAGTGGGTAATATTCTTGGAGCATTTCTTGCCTCATCGGTTCTGCAGTATGGCTATGAGGTGGGTGAGGCTTCCTGCCATTGTCCTACTTGGATTGGAGCCAGGGATATTTGAGCATGAATAGTGTGTTTTTATTTATTGAACTTATTACCATGTTTCTCCAACAATACAGCCTCCACCAATAGGAAGACCCAGCATGTTTTCTAGGCATGAAATGAAATTAAGCCCCTCCCCCCAAATTTAGGTCTAGTTTAAAACATGCTGGGGGGGGAGGCCGGGGGATAAAACATGCTGGGGGGGGGAGGCCGGGGGTTAAAACATGCTGGGGGGGAGGGCGGGGGTTAAAACATGCTGGGGAGGGTGGGGGGGGGAACCTGCCTTTAACAGTGCCCTGCGTGGCGCTGCCGCTGCCGCTGTTCTCGCACCAGCAGGAAGTGTAGAAGCGTTTCTGCTGCTTCTCGGGCGGGGGAGCTGCCTCCATGGCTTCCACAGTTCCTGCCGGCACGAAAACAGCGGCACCAGCGGAAACGTGGAAGCATTTCTGACGCTGCTCGGGTGTGTGCGGAAGCTCCGCACACACCTGAGCGGTGACAGAAACGCTTTCCACGTTTCTGCCACCACGACAACAGCAGCGGCACCGGGGGAAACGTGGAAGCATTTCTGATGCCGTTCGGGTGTTTGCGGAAGCGCCGCGCACACCCGAGCGACGGCAGAAACGCTTTCCACGTTCCCGCCGGCGCTGCTGCTGTTGTCGTGCCGGCGGGAATACCGCTGCCACCCACTTGCTGATGGGGGGGGGGAGAGAAATTAATTCACCCCCAAAAAGACGGTCTAGCCGTTTTTTTCGGGGCTCAAAACAAAATAAGGCCCTGCCTTATTTTGTGAGAAACACAGTAGCATTTCTCTGTGCCTTCCAATAAAATATGTTGGGATTTTATATACAAGCAAGAATAAAATACTGGGAGGATTAATTGCTAGACTTAAGATGAGAAAATCCAAGAGACACCCATAAAGTATCTTCATTGGGGTTTTTTCCCCTCCTTTCAGTATGCCTTCTTGGTAACTGCATCAGTACAGTTTGCTGGAGGAGTGATTGTCTTTTTTGGCCTTGTGATTTCTCCCAAAGAGATAGGTAAGTAGAAGCACCTTTTCACTTGTTTTGTCTTTGCTGCTCACAACCCCAAATTGCAAGTGGTGCGTAGTTAATTTTTGACTTGGCACGCCACTCAAAATCCATATTAAACCTCATTAGATGCTGGCATTAAGGACAAGATTTCCCCGCCCCCAATTTTAAAAGTTAACAAGTAGTCCTCGATTTAAAACAGTTCGTTTAGTGATCGTTCAAAGGTACAGCAGCACTGAAAAAAATGTGACTTATGACCGTTTTTCAAAGTTACGACCTTTGCAGCCTCCCCATAATCGTGTGATCAAAATTCAGACGCTTGGCAACTGGTTCATACTTATGACCGTTGCAGTGTCCCAGGGTCAAGTGATCACTTCTTCTGATAAGCAAAGTCAATGGGGAAGCCAGATTCACTTAACAACTGGATTACTAACTTATAAATGACAATGATTCATTTAACAACCGAGGCAAGAAAGGTCGTAAAACGGGACAAAATTTATGTGTCACTTAACCACATAAATTTTGGGCTCAATTGTGATCGTAAGTCGAGGACTTTCTGTACTGTATATCCTGCCTTTATCACAAGTCTAAATTGGTCAACAGACAAACAAAATGGTGTGCACATGCAACAGAACGACGTTTTTGAACTTCATAACTAAAAAGGCAACAACAATAATATGGCAGTAATAAAACGGCACCAACATTTCACTTGATAAAATGTCTGCAATGCTGCATCTGAAACCAGGCTGATGACACACAGTACAGAATTAACTTTTAATGGGAATATTATAGCCTGGTAGATTACTTCAAAGTGGATTCACTTTTTATTACACCTGAGTTCTTCAGAGCAACTTCCTTAAGAGTTCAGTTTTGGTCATAATACTTCCAAGAGGCAGAAGCATTTCTAAGCCAAAGGAAGAGCTGGAAAGAGCAAGGGAGCCAATTCAGAAGGGAGGAACAAGCGCTCAAAAGAGCAGGCATGAGCCGAGGGGATTCTCCCTTCCTTTGTTCTTTTTAAGTTGCCTTTCTGCGATTTCTCCTAGGCCTCCCTGAAATTGGCAAAGAAGGGAAGGGTGAAACTGCTGAGGAAGATGCCACTGAGCCATTAATTGGCAGCCACGAGAATGAAGATTTTGACGAACAGAATTACACCATTCAGGCATCCAACCTAAGCAGTGGTACAAATGCTCCATCCCAGGCCATTGGTTTTTTTCAGGCATGTTGTCTGCCTGGCGTCTTATTGGTAAGGTTGCTGTTATCATCCCCTTACAGTTATATATTTTTTGCACTAAGAAACAAGGTCACATGGTATTTATAGGCACAAGTATTTTTAAGGACACTGTCTTGGTTCTCCCCTCCCAATATCCTTTTACCCTCTGTTATTTTTAGTCAAGAAAGCTGTACTTAAATAAAAACAGAAGTTGGCATGCTGCAAAGCATCGATTTATTTCTAGGAATATCTTTAGAGCTCATATGGGGTAAGAGAAAATCAAAGAAAAGGAACAATGGACAGCTGCAGCCCAATTCTTAGCTTAGCAATCTGCCAACCTGCAAACACACACACAGACACCCCAAAAAAGGACAGAAGTGAGTGAAGTTATAGACAACATCTTGGGGTGGTGAGGAGTAGCCTAATTAAGTTTGCTTCCTTATCAATGTGTGATTTGTGACTGGCTGTGTGTACAGTACCCTTGAGAAATCCCATTACATAATGTTACACTTACAAAAGTGTCCATCTGTCCCTAACGTTTGCTTATTCCAGTATTTCTCAATCTCGGCAATTTTAATATGTGTGGGTCTCTTAACTCCCAGAACTCCCCAGCCAGATATATGGGGAGTTGTCCACCTATCTTAAAGTTGCTGAGATTCACTGACCTAGTCAATATTAAATAATGCTGCATTAGGGTCTGAATAAGAAGAGACAGCATCACTCATTCTGCATTTTAAAGAAAGCCAAGCAGTGCTTCCCATTTTTTTCTCTCATATTGGTGCATTGAGTTAGACTGATAGGCAATAACTGATCTCCAATTCATCCAACGTGTTTTCTAATGAATCAGATTCAGATTCTTCTCTGACATAGAGTGTCAGAGCTTGAATAGAAAAATTTGAACCTGATTCATTTTTAAGTTGGCCAACCTTGTCAACTTTAAGAAATAAAGCTGAATTCTAGAAATGACAGAAGCAAGAAATTTCAACTAAAGTTTATGATATTTCATAATTACCCTAACAACTGAACAGTAGCAATATCATTACTCTCACTTGTGTCCTACAGCTTTAATAAAGGTATATCTGCTGGCTGGGGGAATTCTGGAAATCCATAAGCCTTAAAGTTGCCAAGACTGAACTTCCCTGCTCTATACATTATTGAATTACAAAGCCATGCTGACTTAGTTAGGATTGTTTTGATTCTAATAGCTTTTCTTTTGAGATGGTATTTATTTGTTTCAGTATTCCTTGGCCTATGCTTGCCTGAAACTAGTGAATTACTCCTTCTTCTTCTGGCTGCCCTTCTACCTCAGCAACAATTTTGGTTGGAAGGAGGCAGAAGCCGACCAGCTCTCAATCTGGTATGATGTTGGAGGCATTATAGGTATGGCTATGAAGCAAAAGACAAATTCTTTTTGTTTTTATATTTCATTTTGTGTTCATTGTGGGATTAGAACAGGATGGGGCCAGGTGTGGGTAAGAATTCTAGTTTAAAACTAAGTAGACACCCCTTGTTTACCAATTAGTGACTGGCAGGCAAAGTGATGATGGATGTAATAGGCCAAAGGATCTGCAGGATGTCAAATGTATGTATTTATTAGAGTTTATCCTGTCTTCATTATTTTATAAGTAACTCAAAACAGTGAACTGGAAGCAGTATGCTCCGTCCCATATTTGGGTAGACTAGGTTGCCCTGATAGACTGGTTCCGCCAGAAAAAAAACATTTAATCTCTCTCCTGGTGTAGCCAACAAAGTGAGTAGAGCCCATGCCTTAGAGGTTAATACATCTACTTAATATGCAAGTAACCCAGGGTTTGAATACCGGAAAGGGTATGGCTAGCTGATGAGAGCTAAATAGCTTGAAATAGATTTATACTAGTATCCCTTTATTTCTTTGTCGGTAAAATATAAATTCAACACACACAAAAAGAAAAACATTCAAAGCATTGAACTTACATAATACTCCTTCCTCACACCTCATAATAACAATCTTATAAGGTGGGTGGAGTGAGAGAAAGTGACTAGCTCAAAACCGCCTGGCTGGTTTTCATGCCTAAGGTGGGACTAGAACTCACAGTCTCCTAGTGATTGGCCCAAAGTCCTCCAGTGAACTTTCATGCCTAAGTTTCCTGGTTTCTAGATCACATCTTAACCACTACACCAAACTGGCACTATACCAATCTAATTGCCTACAGCAGCTTCCCCACACACTTGGGCATTGCCCCATCTTCAACTCTCAGAATTCTTAGCATTAGTGTTGCTGTCTGGACTGTCTGGAAAGTTTAAGTCTCACTTTGGAGAAAACCAAAATGGGAAAAAGATGGTTTAGAATAGTGGCTGGAGAATCCTCCAGTCAACACAATGTATGAAAGACAGACAGCTAAATGTGTAGCCAATTGGGCTTTTTAAAAATTTATCTGTTAAATTTAAATGCTTCCCATCTCACTATCCAATGATTTTGGATAGCTTCCAACATTGTAAAAATAGTAAAGTAATAAATGCTGATTCTTGTTGTGCATTTTTGCTTATAATGATTATGATCTGTTGTGATAAGTCTTTATTCCTTTTATTTCTACAGGTGGTACCATCCAAGGTTTTATCTCTGATGTGCTACAAAGAAGAGCTCCTGTATTAGCTATTAGCCTCATCTTGGCTATTGGATCTCTCTTTGGTTACAGCCGTAAGTACTTTCCTGCACAGTAGGTTTTGTGGCATGAGCTGTTTTCTTTACCGTATTAAATCAGCAATTGAAATGGGTTACAATCAACTCAGCTTTTGAATTTAATAAGAGATAGAATTCTCAGCAACCTTAAAAAAATAAATTACAAGAAACCTGCTCAATAAGCTGGGCAGATAAAACTCTTCAGCTAACATCTTACTAATGAAAGTGTTGAGTCAGGTGCTTCTGGGAGACCCACAAACTGAGTGTTCCATTGTGTGCTTGAATGAACAGGAAAAGGAGAATATTCTTTTCCAGTAGAGGGCACTATCTGCACTTGTGCAGATGTACCTTTATTGGAGCATTGCCTGTGTTTAGGCCACAGGCACAAGTGAGAGTAGTGGTATTGCTACTGCTCAGTTTTTAGGGTAATTACGGCTCTGAATAGCCTAAGCTTTAGTTGAAATCCATTGCTTCTATCCTTTTGCTGGAAACCCTATAATTTCTAGAACTGAGCTCCTGGAGGTTGCCCTCTTGATTTATTTCTTTTGATTTCCTCTTTCTGGGTGAAATCAAAAGATTTCAAAATCTTTAAAATTTGATTTTTCAAAATCAGAATCTGGGTGAGAGCAGTGAGCAAAAGCAAAGCTTATTATTATTTTGGAATAATGTATCTCAGAGATTTCATAGAGAGTCTCCCAAATCTGCTCTTCCTGAAATAGATGTTGAAATATTGCACTAGCAGCAGCCTACACTCACTCTTGGCCATATCGCTTGATTAGATCAGTGCTTGGCAAAACACTTGTGCTGATTTCTTGGTTTCAATAAGGTTGGGAACAAGCAGTTCCCTTCAGTTTTGTAGGTTCATCTATGAGAGGCTAAAGTCCTTTCAGTTCAGTGTTCTTGGCTGCCTTGCTGAATGTTCTATTCCAGATCAGGGAGATTCAAACAAATCAACTTTTATTGATCCAAAATTTCTCCAGCAATTCAACTATGGAATAAACCAAATATAGCTAAGCACAGAGCTCCTCTTGCCTTTCTTATCTTTCTCCCCTGGTTTTGAGAGGGAAGCATACTTAACCATCAGTGAAGGCAAAGTTAAAGAAACACTCTATTGCAACAGAAGATTGCAACACACATGTCGTGCCAATGCATAATTTTGAAAAGAGTTTTTTATAATCTACTTTTCATCTCATCTTGAACTTTGAATTATGACTTTTTACTTTTCTTTGTTTCCATAGGTTCCCCAAATAACAAACCTATCAATGCAGTTATCATGGCAATTACAGGTAAAAGATCAACATATTTTCAGGGACAGTAAAGGAGATCAGTTTTCATAATGTCATGGCTTGTTTCAATGTTTCGTTCCAGCCATAATCTGGCTTGTGGTTTTTGCCTAGTGTGACAGGTGAACCCAACCGCTTTTATTTGTAACCCAGCAGATTTATCACAGCATGCTCTATAACCAAATGGGTTATTCAATGCTAAAATCATGGTTTGTTGCAATGTATGAAGCAATCATTTAAAGTGTAGTCTGTTACAAGACTCTGTTACCATCGGTGTAGATTCTCAGTCATCCTGGTCCTGGTTGTCCCAAAGGTGCTTTTTCAAGATAGCTTCTCAAGTAAGAAGCTTCTTCAGCTCTGGTGGGGAATCCAGCCAGAGCTGAAGAAACTTCTTGGATGAGAAGCCAAACATCTATACGATTAAATAAATACGATTAAATAAATAAATAAAATAAAATCTTCAAAGAAAAACCAGAAAGTCCAATTGCCTCTTGAAAAAGCACCTTTGGGTCTACTGCCATAGCATTTAGGGAATACGGTACATTTTGTTTTTCCTTCTTCCAGAAATTCACAATCAGCAGCTGTAGGAGAGGGAAGCAAACACATTTGTGGATATATAATTTCTATTTACTAGTGGGACACTAGAGCAGTGGCCCCCAGCCTTATGAGCACCAGGGACCCGTTTCACAGAGAGAGGTTCTTCGGCAGACCAGGACTGGTTCCACAGAGTGGGCGTGATTTCGCATGCTGCCTGCATCTCGCGGATGTGGCTTCACTTATTTGCGTGGCCCGGTTGCTGGCATGCCATGGACCAATGGTGGTCCACAGACTGGAGGTTGGGAACCCCTGCATTAAGCCATGCAAACTGAATGATGAGCAAGATTTGCAAATGGGCAATAGTCTACAGTGTTTCTCAACCATGGCAGCTTGAAGATGTGTAGATTTCAACTCCCAGGATTCCCCAGCCAATGGGGAAGGATTGTGTGATTGCAAACGAACAATGACTCTAAACTAAATCAGCATATTTTAATATTTCCACTGATGTCTGGATGCATGGCTGGTCTGACTTTTCGATAGTTTTCTTTGGTTAAGGGGCAAGATTGCAGGTTCGGATGAAGACCGCCTTGCTTGGTATTGGAAACAGAGCCCGCCTCCTCCATTTTCTCATTCTTACCTGCATTTTCCTTTTGATGTTTCATAGGGTTTTTTATTGGAGGCCCTTCCAACATGATCAGCTCTGCCATTTCTGCAGACCTGGGGCATCAGGACGCAATCAAAGGAAATAGCGAAGCTCTTGCAACCGTGACAGGGATTGTGGATGGCACCGGCAGTATTGGGGCCGCTGTGGGTCAGGTGAGACAGATCAGAAAAGCAATCAGGATCGTTATAGCAATGAAGGGACTCATACAGCTGGCCCTTGACTAACGACCATAATGAAACCTGCTCATTCTGGTTGGAA
The DNA here is from genome assembly GCA_023653725.1 of Bungarus multicinctus. Taxonomy (NCBI): domain Eukaryota; kingdom Metazoa; phylum Chordata; class Lepidosauria; order Squamata; family Elapidae; genus Bungarus; species Bungarus multicinctus. The sequence continues at coordinate 61,799,777 of CM042848.1, read as the reverse complement.
GTGTCGATGGTCATAAAGCAATCATCACGTGACAGGCCCAGTTTTACGATCTATTTTTTGCAGTACCCATGAAGCAAATCAATATGGTCAACAAATGAAGCTGCCGTTGTTAAGCAAATGTGGTGATCATTAAATATACCCATTGTTTGCTATGGGCCATTTTGGCTGAAATAAAGTAAGTAAATGCCAGATTTGCTAAAACACCTTGTGGCCACGTGACCACAGGATGCTTCAAACAGCCATAAATTTGCTCAGCGCTCAAAATGCAGTCATGTGACCGTGGGGGGAGGTAGCAGTCCAAATTTTGGAATTGGGTTGCAAGTGCCTTTGGGGGTTGGGGGGTTGGAATCTCTTGTAACTTCAATTACTAGCAACCGGAGGAGAATGACTAGTATCGAAGCGAAGATTTCTTAAATTGAAAATTTAAGATCTGGCAGGCTTTTCTTTTCAGCAACATTTCACTAAAAGGATGTTTTAATAGTAATATTCATTACATCGCAAAAAGGATAAGAAAAAAAAAAGGTGAACTCTCTTTCGAGAAAACATAACTTATTGGGGACTTTTTGTTTTAGAAAAATAAGCTTTCAGTGTATCTAGAGGACATTCAAACCGTTGCAATCGTATTCCAAGTCCTGAGCTCCTGCTGACTTTTTCATACAAACAGCACCTTTGTGATGCTGCTAACTTATGTGTTTGAAAGCCTGCTGTTTGGCAGATCTTCCCTATGGCAAATAGCATTTTTAAAAGATTTTTTTTTAAATCTTGCCTTTATTACTTTTATAAATAACCCCGATATTGATAAATAGCCAATACTATTTCTTCCTCTTATTTTTTCTGCAACAACCACCCTCAGAAGTGTGATGAGCTGAGAGAGAGTTTGACTGGCTCAAAGTCACCAAATCCATCCTAAGGCAGGACTAAAAGTCACAGTTTCCTGGTTTCTAATCTTGTGCCTTAAATCAGGGGTCTCCAACCTTGGCAACTTTAAGATCTGTGGACTTCAACTCGTAGAATTCTAGGAGTTGAGGTTCACAAGTCTTAAAGTTGCCAAGGTTGGAGACTCCTGCCTTAAACCACTAGACCAAACTGTCTCTCTTTTCCTTCCCTTTCGCTTTTCCAGCAGAAGTGGTATTCAGCCGGTTCTCACCAGTTCTGGAGAACCGGTAGCGGAAATTTTGAGTAGTTCAGAAAACCAACAAATACCACCTATGACTGGCCCCGCCCCCATCTATTCTCTGACTCCCGAGTCCCAGTGATTGGCTGGGTCTTCTTTTGTTGCCCTGCACAGGAGAAGGAGCTGGAAAGCAGGTTAGCAGGTGGGGAGGAAATGGAGAGTTTACAATATCCTTTCCCTGCCACGCCCACCAAGCCACACCCACAGAACCGGTAGTAAGAAAATTTGAATCTCACCACTGCTTTCCAGCATATTAAAGTGTATGTGTGTGTGGGTGTAATGGGGAGGATAATGCACAATGAGAGCCAACTTTGCATATCTAGCAATGCTGCTGTCCAGGAAGATGGAGATATAAATAATTTCACTTTCTACTGTATTTCTATGCTTATGGCTTTCCTTATTCATCTCCGTGTCACCTAGAAGAGAGCATCTTTCTTCCCTGTTTCTGCAGGGGAAAGGAAGAGCCCAGTGCATGATTTTCACTGGTTTGTGTAGTACTTACAAGGCACCAGGTTAGAAACCAGGAAACAGAGTTTTAGTCTCATCTTAGGCATGAAAGCCAGTTGGGTGGGTTTTTTTGACCACTCTCTTTCTTTCAGCCCTACCTACCTCATAAGGTTGTTGTTGTAGGGAAAATAGGTGGAAGAAGGAGCATTAGGTATGTTTGGCACCTTAAGTTATTTATAAAAAATAGTAAAGGCAGGATATAAATACATAAATAAATCTAGCAGAAATAGCAAAAAGAGAACTTTAAAAAAAACAGGATACAGAGAACAAAAGAACAATTGGTAGCTATTTTGGTAAAGTAGGAAAAAGGAAGACTTACCCTTTATGGAGAAAGGAGAGAGAGAGAGAGAGAGATGTAACCAGGCAGGGAAGGATGCCATATTTAAATATTATAAATAGAATTAAAATCAAGCAGCCTCTCTCAAAATTAAAGGTATAAATTTTTCAGCAGTAATGTCTTCAGCCAGTTCCAAATTCTGCTCGTTTCTTTTAACAGCATCTTAGCAAATGTAAGGTGACAATTCACAAGTCATATTTCTGTTACATAGATAGGACATGAAAGTACTTTTTAAAAAACAACAACTATTTATGGTCTGTTGAATCAGTGGCCTGCTTCATGCAAAATATAAAGCCATAATGCGTGAGTTCACGCATGACATGAAACCAAGGACAAGCAAGTCCCACTGCGATTCGTGCTTTGTGAAGAAGATCAGAAGTGTGTAGAATTATATCCCAATGCAATAGGCCCGTCCAGGCTGTTGACCCCATTTTGGATGTCATTTCCTACAATGGCCAAACAAGTCTGGGGAGAATGGGGTGGGCTGTAAATAACTGGAAATTAATAAAAATGTAAACACACGAACAAAAATTTAAATACAAGAATAAAAGCTGTTCTTATTTATTTTTATGTATTGCCTTACTAGCTCAATGCCCATGCTTTGCAACAAAACTATGTAGTTTTTGGGGAGGAAAATAAGGGGGGGAAATTGTGCCTCTGCCTACCAGCATCCATCAGTATTCATCTGGCTAGCGTCTTGTCAGTGTGTGAGAGAGTTGAGGGCTGTTTGGAAACTGAAACAGTATTTGCTGTGTGAGCAAGGTGACAGCAAGGAGCCTGGATGTGGCTTAGCTCAATTGTTTTGTACTAAAGATGCTTGCTGCTGTGAAATTAAAACTGAAACTGAAATGCCTCTCTTCTGCTTGTGTTTTGTATTTGGAACAGATTTCTTTTCAGATAGGGTGGAGGAGTTGAACTCCTTAGCATCAGAGCATGTTAATAATAATATATGGTACAGTTCTGGAGATTTTGTGATGATGCATGAGTGGTATTTCGCTTTTATATATAGAGATAATAATATTTGCTATATCTAGTTGACATCTCAGTAGGGACCTGACCATTCTTATGCAAATGCTTTGTCACATCAGCTTTGTGGGGGTTTTTTGTTTTTAACTGTGCACCTTCAGAGAAGCCACATGGGTTGACAATAGGGACTAGTTACCTGCTTTACTAGCCTGCTGCATTGCTCACCTGCAAAATGGCTCGCAAGAACGGTTGTCTGAGTTCCTTCTCCCATTGGCTGTAAACAATGAATATGCATTAATGTTTACAAGTCTCTTCTGGAGGCTTTTAGACTGAGTGAAGTTGATTATGTTTGTTCCAAAGGTACAACTGGACTTTCTTGTTTGTTTTTCTTTGAAGATGTTTCGCTTCTCATCTAAGAAGCTTCTTCACCTCTGACATGACAATGGGGAATGGAGGGATTTATACTCCTTGCAGACAGCTGGTCATTTGCATTTTTAAAGGGTCATTGAGGCCACTTAGAGGTTTATCTGTGTCCTCAGGGTCACCTGAGTAGTACTCCTGGTTCTTATAGTCTGCAGTTTTTTTCCCCTCTGGAAATCCATTCCTACTCCCACACCATTCAAAGGGAGTTCATCCCAAATTGTATAGCTAAAAGTCTGTAGAGATTCTCAGTCATCCAGGTCATTGTTGGATGACCTGGATGACTGAGAATCTCTACAGACATTCATTATGTTTGTTTCCCTTACCTGGTGTCAGAGCTGCAAGCAGCATCCCTTCCATTGTAGAGTTTTCAATAGGTCACAGACGTGTTCACGCAAGGAAACACAGGGCTAACTTGGAAGAGATGCAAGTGCAATGTAGGAAAGCACTTAATGATTTGGCAAAGGTGTTTGATACTATAGAAAAGTGCTGTGGCTGAAAAAGGTATCTTTAAAACTTGGATTTGGGAGAATGTTACAATAATGCTTTGGCCAGTCTGATTTGAGAGAGCATAAGCAGTGTGGGATTCCTCTCAGCTTTCTTCTGACTCTGGAGTGGTTTTGCTCTAAGAAATTACTAATCCTTTACCTCATGACCTCAGGAAGCAACACAGTGCTTTTCAAAGCTGTAAGACCAGCCATTGTGCGAAGATAACAATGGCGTACCTTCTGTAGAATTCATTATTCCTAGCCATTGCCATTCTCCAATTTTTCGAACTTCCTTTATTCACGAGGGCTTTGTGTCTGACAAATTGTATCCTCTACTTCCTTCTCTACCTAAGATTGCTGTTATCTGTGACAGTACATCACCATAGCAACCAGCTGAGATTCCACAAACTGGGCTGTCTCCCCTAGTGGGAAGTCAGCATCAGAAATACGTTGAACTTGTCAGAAAAAGAAGAGCCTTCAAGAAGACAGCATGTGAAACATAAACGTGCCAAGGTTTATTCCAGCGGTTGAAACGAGGGCACTTTGTACCAAATCTCTCCAGAACCATTTGAAGTGATTTATGGAAGGGGATAAAAAGCAGAAACATTATTTATTGATGCATAAAATGTCCCAAGTGAAAATGTAATTTCCATGCAAAAGTAAACAAGACTATGTTTTAAGCTAGTTTGTTCACTGTGCAACTGCCTAGCCTGTTTAACTTTCAGGGCCTATTAAGTTTTATCTATATATATATATCTATATATCTATGTCTATATATCTATATATATTTGTACTCATTTATTATGTATATACTTATACCTGTTTATACTTATATATTTATATCTTATGTTCATACTTACATTTGTTTTCTCATACATACTTGACAAACAAAACAAATAAATAAAATAAATAAATAAGTAAGTAAATAGAAATAAATATATAATTTAGAAACTGCCTGATTTCAGCCAGCAGTTATGTGAAGTGGTGGGAGTTTTTTTCCCCACTGTGATTTAATTTGTGCTATTTTTTTTCTCTCTCTTTTTTTTTAATTAAAAAAAGAAATGTAGAGGAATGTGGAGATAGTACAGGAAGAGAGCAGTGCTTTGCCAGAGTGACGATGTCGGTCTCTCATTAGAGGAGGTGGCATTTGGAAAAGATTTCCAGTGTGAGATCATTGCTCTGATCTTGTGGAAGTCAAAGAAGGCAGTGTTAGACTTAGATCGAACAGTTTATTGGTTGTTTTTTGGCAAGGCCACCTTTGAAGGGCAGAAGCTGTCCCACAGGAGGGTTGCCACAATAAAAAACCAATGAAAACATAATGCAATAGAATAATAAACCTTATGAAATGTGCAGACCTCAGCAGCAGAACATTTATCCATCAGAATTTAAAATCAAAGCAGCATTGTTGCAGTGCTGCAGTTAAAGTCCAACTACTTTTCGTTTAGAAATCTCATCAGCTCCTGGCTGGGGCATCTTAAGGACCATTTCTCTTTTAGGCTTCCTTTTCAGTCTCTGTCCTGCTTCTCTCCCTGCTAGGTTCAGATGTGAGAAAAAGCGTGGGTTTCTTTAGTAACTTCTGCCTCTGGATAATTTGTGTTTGTGTAGCTCTGCCGCTATATCATTTCTGATGCTTAGATTTGCAAAGGGACTTTCAGGAGAAGGAGCACCTTTCCTCTGCTTCGGTGATTATAAGGCAGCTTTTTCAAGCATGCTGTTTGATACTCTCATAAAGATTTAGATTTGCGTGCCTGTTTTCTCCTACCTGCTGTGCTTCAGATATGATGGAGCAGAGCTTGAGTTGTCCACCTCCAAAAAGAACTGTGTGTGAAGCGTGGCTTAATATTGAAAAATTACTTAGAGAGACAAAGGGGAGGGGAAGGGGAAGGTGTATATAAGGAGCCTCTGTGTGTGTCCTTGTGTAAGTTTGTATTTCTTTGTACGTGCAGTATGCATGTATATGCATAGAAATATACCTGTGTTTCCCCAAAAATAAGACCGGGTCTTATTTTCTTTGGGGGCCCAAAATAAGCACTAGGACTTATTTTGGGGGGGTAATCTTATTTTTTTCTCCATGTATGGGAGGCCCACTTCTGCTTGCTCACGGAAGGGCAGGAGCCTGCATGGACGCTGGCCCACTGCTGCTTACATATGGCCGCAACAGAGTAGGAGGCCAAGCAATGTGCCAGTGCCGCAGCCTGAGATGAGGCAGGGGGTGGAGCTTCCCCATGTGCCCAGCACCAGCTTACCTCAGGGCTCCTGCAACCAGGCCATCCGTGCCTTGACACCTGCCTTGCCTCACAGCCATGGCATCAGCACACCACTCGGCCTCCTGTTCCGTTGTGGCTGTGAGCAAGCAGAAGAAGTGGGCCGGTGGCCATGTAGCTCCTGCTGCATATGGGTGCTGGTGCTGCCACTGTGAGGCAGGTGTCGGGGTACGGATGGCCTGCCTACGGGGGCCCTGAGGTAAGCTAGTTTGGGGCACAAGGGGCAGCTCCACTCCTCTGCCTTCCGGCTGTGGTACCATACTCAACAAGACTGAATGGGCGGCTGGGCGCCTGCACAGGCTCATAAGTCGGGCTTATTGGGGGGGGGGGGTAGGGCATATATTAGGTGCATGTGTAAAAACATGATAGGGCTTATTTTTGGGATAGGTCTTATTTTCAGGGAAATTGGGTGTGTGTATTAGATATATTTGTATGCATGAAAGTAATATAAAAATAAAACACGTATGCATTCCTTTTAGGATGTAGATTCATTGCATTTCCTTTCCTTCTAGTACTTAGTATCTTTGATCCAGGAGAAGTTGGGATGGATGCAAGTTTTCTATTTCTTCATTCTGATGGTAAGAAGACATTTGTTTTTACAGTTTTAAATTATACCCTTTCCTACCAAGCAGCAAGAAAAAAAATCCAGCTATGAAATTGTTAAGCAAGCAGGTTAAAACTCCTGGGTTAGCATTATCTTAAATTGCAGTGCTAGAGTGCAAGTCTATACATTATCCAGTTGAGATCAATGGGGGTTTCTTCTCAGTTAAAAAAAAAAGGATTGTGGCCCCAATGAGATAAAGACAGAAGTAAGAGTCAAATAAAGGATGTCTTGATTGATGGCTCAATCTTTTCACTGTTGAATTGCTAATAGCTGGCTGGTGTCCAGCCCCTTGGTCCCCCTTCTGATGGCATCTCTCAACGGGAACAATTGTAGGTGAATATTTAAACATTTTGAATAAGGAGAATGAAACACGTCGTTTCTTAGCTAAAATTCATCTACAGAAGACAAAGGGCAATCCAAGCTTATAGAAGTTTTCAGTGTATTTTCAATTTATTTTAACTTTTTAATCCTGTAAGGATTACATTTCCTCAATTTCATAGGAGATGGCATTATGTATGAATCATCTGATTGACAACTGTAACACATTGAATATAATTTCTTCATAGGTTGCATGACATTGAATATGAAATAGCTCTCACGTGAAATTGAGATTGTTAGGGTCTGATCTGTATCATAGATAATGGGTGTAATTTTCAGTCTGTAATTGGTCTGCCGTCTCAACAGTCTGCATTTGAAGAATGTACCTCACAGGGAAGCTACAATCCTGAACACATTTAGAGTAAGTAGGTTAGGTAGAACTTTGAGTAAGTGTATACGGGACTGTGCAATAACATCTCTTAAGAGCTAAACATCCTTTCTTCGTATGGATGCCAAGCATGGATTTCAACTATTAGAATTCTCTGCAATAGCCATGAGCTGACTGGGGCATTCTTTGAGTTGTAGTCCACATATCTGGATTGGAAAAGCTGGGCTAAATGGGAAGGGGGACTATCATGGAAGTTCACCCAGCAGAAACATGTACAGCTGTTTCTTTATGGGGAAAGGCCATCAGTTAAACTAAGGATGGGAAATTGAATGTAGACTAGAGTCGGAGGCAGTTTTCACTTGCGCTAGTCATTCAGCAAACACACATGTGGGTTTTAATTGGAGAACCCTCTTTCTTTCCTTATCTTAACTATTTCTTCCATGCGGGATTATATAGTTTGACAAGTGCATGCTTTCCATCATCAGGGGCAAGTTGCAGAAGCTAGAGGGATCTTGGAGTCCTAGCGGGCAACCGTTTAAATATGAGCCAGCAGAGTGCTGCAGCTGCCCAAAAAGCCAATGCAGTTCTAGGCTGCATAAACAGAGGGATAGAATCAAGTTCACGTGAAGTGTTAATACCACTTTATAAAGCCACACTTGGAATACTGCATCCAGTTTTGGTCGCCACAAGGTAAAAAAGAATGTTGAGATTCTAGAAAGAGTGCAGAGAAGACCAACAAAGATCATTAGAGGACTGGAGGTTAAAACATATAAAGAAGGGTTGCTGGAATTGGATATGTCTAGTTTAATGAAAAGAAGGAGTAGGCCTGATATGATAGCAGTGTTCCAATATCTTAACGGGCTGCCACAAAGAAGAGGGAGTCAAGCTGTTCTCCAAAGCACCTGAAGGCAGGACAAGAAGCAATAGATGGAAACTAATCAAGGAAAGAAGCAAGCTAGAACTAAGGAGAAATTTCCTGATAGTTAGAACAATTAATCAGTGGAACAACTTGCCTCCAGAAGTTGTGAATGCTCCAACATTGGAAGTTTTAAAGAAGAGATTGGACAACCATTTGTCTGAAGTGGTGTAGGGTTTCCTGTCTGAGCAGGTGGTTGGATTCTAAGGCCCCTGCCAATTTGATTGTTCTGTATTCTGTACTCAAGTATGCTTTGTCTTGCCAAATAGAGGACAGCATAGGATGGCTTCTAGCCACTTCATCTTCACTTCTTATATAGATCATCTATAATGCACGATCAAAGTAGATCTGATTTTGGCTCCTCTTCCAGTAGAAAATGGCTCAGATAGATGCTGCTTCCATCAAAATAAGCAATATTGGGCCATTTGGGCAAACAGAACAGGCCCAAAGTCCTAAGTGTACACGGGATGGCAGATCTGGATCTGCCTGTGTAATGTTTGATACCCTCTAGAGCCGTGATGGTGAACCTATGGCACGCATGCCACAGGTGGCACACAGCGACGTCTCTGTGGACATGTGAGCCATTGCTCTAGTTCTGCTCCACTGCATATGCGTGCACACCTCCCACCAGCCAGCTGGTCGTCGGGCCTCTGCTGTGCATGCATGGGGGATGGGGCGTGCATGGGGCCGCGCATGCACAGGAGCACGTGTGCAGGGAGCCACGTGCACAGGTGTGGTGCACATGCACAGGGGCTCATTGCATTTTGGGGGTTCGGGCACACACGCGTACATTCGCACGCTTCATTTGGAAAAGGTTAACCATCACTGCTCTAGAAGCTAATGCCATAATTGCATTGAACTACATGGTGCCTCTGCCTTCAAAGCTATTCATATCTTTCTTTTTGCAGACCAGTTTAACAGTGGTCTTCATCATGCCGTTAATCGTGAAGGAAACCAATATGCTCCTTACGCAGAGGCGCTTGCGCAGGTTGGCTGGCTGACCCTCTTCTCTTTTCTGTTGAGTGGACTTTTTTTTTCCAAGGGGGAACTTTGCACTTCAGGCCTTTTGCATTCATTTCTTGATTTACATCCACAAAGATCGGATTTGCTGAGAAATGGCCACCAACATGTTCATCGCTGAAAGATTGTCATCTGAATCCCATCTGAAGATAATGCTATGGTAACCCACAACTGGGAAAGAGCTGGCTGTGTGCTTGGAAGGCTTAGTTGAGTGTAACCATGAGAGGTGTTACCTCTTTTGATTTTTACCCCTTGTTTCCAAGGCTTGTTTGTGCGATTATCAAGATCAAATGATAAAAACATTGGGCTTGTGCATGGGAGAAAGGTTTCTTGAAAGCAGAAAGTGATTGTGCCTAGAAAAAATGTTTGTATAGTAAACCCTTGATTTAATGGATTAGGGACCCAGGCAGGGGAAAGGGGTATCTATTAAAGCTGAATGAGATGGTTCGAGGCCAAAATGTACCCATACATGAAATTACTTTAATAATCATAAGTGTTCGGTGTCGCCTTTACCTATGAAGCCATGGGTAAATGCTATACCTAAAAGTACAAATGTTTCTATCCTTTCTTACAAAACATAGTCACCAACTCTTGTAAAAGAGTTTGAGATAGCCACTAACTGACCAGGGAATTGTTTAGGAACTATTTTTTAAAAAACAAATTATGCATGTGCAGCAGCAGAAAACATTGCCTCACCTGATTTGATCCATTGTTTGGGATGAATTCTGATACTGCTGAAATTCAGACAAAAATCCAGATCCAACCTATTTTGTCCACTGCATTCGAGATCCATTAAACAGAGGACTTACTATACTTGCTTTCTTCCTATTGTGCTCATTTATTGGTGGCAATGTGGAGATCTTCCAGACATTTTTAAACTTGAAGTTCCATTGTGTCTCCCCATTGGCTCTGCTGGCTAGGGCTGATGGGAATCGGAGTTCAGCGGCAAGAGGAGAGCCACTTTAGCCGCCCTGATGCCAATATAATAAAGTTTATTATGTAATGTTACTCACAAAGATAATGTTATTCACAAAGGGAGAAATCCTTCCGATACATTGTCTTCCCCCATTTGCAAACCAGAGTGGAATCATCAAGCAAAAAGCTTTGCCAGCTGATGGCTGGTGCCTTTACACAAACTGGCCCTTGTATATTTCTTTGTACTGTAATAAGTTTGGACCTTTATGTTGTAATCCAGGCGCCAAAAAAAAAGCTGTGAAACAGAGGAAATGGACAGCGCTCTTTGCATTTTACTTCGGCGAAGAGGAAAGGTATTTCCAACTATTTAGTATCAAAAGAGTGTTTCAGAGCAACCTGGGCCAATCCGCTGCTGGTTTTTGCTAGCTTTTTGGTAGCTCCCTAACTGCGTATTTTTTTAATTAAAAAAAATATACAACAGGGTGCTATTAAAGCAGCTCTGAAATCCTTGGTGTCCTTATGTAAAAAGAACATTTGTAGGGTGTTTGTTTGATCTCCAAATATTTGTCCTATCCAGATGTTCATGTTAATTTAACCTCTCTCTCTCTCTCTCTCTCTCTCTAGCAGAGCAACTGCATTCCGTACTTGATTTTTTATCTTCTCTTAACTGTCTAGTATATGAAAACAAAAGGTGCGCAGAGCCAACTATTTTATATGGAGGGGTAGTAATCACAGTTTTACTAGGATCCTTATATTTTTGTTAATTTTTTTAAAAAATAGGTTTGAGAAAATGATAAGGGAAATAAAAGGGAATAATTATCATCGTTTGAGATTGTTTACTATGTCTCCTTTACTGGAGATCACTGTCCCCTATAGACAAGCAAGAGACGTCTTGATTTCTTTTTAAGGATTCCATCAAAGCTGATCCTTCCTTCCTTAAGACCCTATAACAATAACAGTGGCCCCCAATCTTTGGGACCCTAGGAACCAGTTCCGTGGAGAGAGGTTTTTCTATGGACCGGAGGAGGTGTGGTTTCATGTGCTGCCAGCATCCCGCAACTGGGGCTTCGCTTGTTTGTGCAGCCTGCTTTCTGGCATGCCACAGCCAGTCCACTGGGGCTTGTGGGCCCCTGAACTATACAATCTATGATCCTCACCAAAGGCACTCCATGGGCAGAGCTGGCTGTTATATAATGTGCATAGCTACTCCTTCCTCCCCCCTCCACCCCTCCGAAAAAGCAAAGCTGCATTGGTTACTTTTTCCTTTGTCTTTAACCTCTAGATCAGCTCCATCCAAATCGAGGGATCTTTATGCCATGTATAAATGCTTAGAAATATTTGGTATAATGAGGCAATTTGAACTGGAAGATGATCTTGAGAAAGCAAGATTTAAACTTAGGGCTGCTGTTTTGAGCACTTGTCTTGCCTGTTAGCACATAGGTCTGCCTTGCAAGTTCAGATTCCTCATCTACCTTTTGTACAAGATGCCATTTTCACATATTTTGGAAATTTGGAATATATTAACAAGTGCT